>CM053560.1:35081830-35217650 GCA_028646485.1 Cryptoprocta ferox
GGGGCGCCTGGGTGGCTCAGCTGGTTAAGCATCTGACTTCGGCCCAGGTCGTGATCTCACAGCTTGTGAGTTCGAGCCCCGCGTCAGGCTCTGTGCTGACAGCTCAGAGGCTGGAGCCTGCTTCCAGTTCCAGGTTGCCCTTTCTCTCTGCCCCTCCCCTGGTCACTCTTTGTCTGTCTGTCTGTCTGTCTCTGTCTCTCTCAAAAATAAATAAACATTAAAAAAATTCTTTTAAAAAGATGATGATGACTGAATCAAATATTCAGAGCCGCTGGTTTTTCATGTATTATTAATTTTATAGCCACACAGTTGGGCTATTGGTTGAAATTTCCTTCAAACACAGTGTTTTGACCAATTCTTTTGAAGCCCTTATTCCTAGCCTATACACAACCCAAAACTCTGTGAGCCACAGTATCTCGAGTACCAAATTAGAGCAGGAGGAATAAATTGGACCCCAGACCAAAGTCCTTCCTGGGTTTAGTACTTGAATGCAAATCACTTCCTGGAATAGAATGACATTGGAAATGAAATCTAACAAAGAGAGTTCTTTGGAAACATCTAGAGTATGTGACTTCAGCAAAAGTAGTGAATTCTGTACTCACGGTGGTATTATTTTCTAATAAGAGATAAAACTTCTCTAATATTTTTAGTAATTACCTGTAGATCTGTCAGTTTAGCCTGGAGACAAGCACTACTCCATACTTCGTCACTGGAGAAATCAGAAATAATTCTGAATTTGTTGTTTTGCAGGCACAGCTCAAGATTTTCTCTGTGTATATCATACCTGGAAAAAATTTAAATACAATGCTACTTAATTTTAATGAGACAAAATATTTTTTTTAATTACTGTTGATTATACATGAGGAAATCTCAGGGAATTTCTGCTTAAATTACTGGACTACCTGCAAAAATGACTAATGGATTATAAACATGTATTAAAGTATAACATGTTTATATTAATGAAAGATTTTGGGTGGATTTTACAGTTATTTAAAAGAGTTACCTCTCTTGTAAACTACTGACAGATGCATTGTGATCCTTCTCATACTTCTCCATAACACTTTCTTCCTGTTGAGGCTTTAACTTGGATTCCAGGCTAAAATTCTTAATCGATCCCAGTGCCTAAGCAAATATGCAAAATAGCAAACATAATATCTTCAATATACTTAATTGCCTGGAACAGATAAACATTTTATAATACAAAGGTATATCACTAATTCTTTATACCCTCAACCAGGAGATAATGAAATTTATTTGAAGCTTCTCAGGTCAGAGAAAGGCCTTCCCCTAGGACAGAAGAGATTTATTACACGGAGTCTCACCTTCTAATTGGTATATCAGCACAGAAAAGGTGTTCTGCCAGCCCCTAAACCCCTAAATACCGTCTCTGCCTATGACCGCATAGCCATAGTCATAGCCATAGTCAAAAGCCTTCGGAAGCCTAGCATGCAGGTCAGGCCTCTGAAATCAAATAAAATTGTTCCTTCCCACAGCTTCAGACTGGTAGGCTGGGCCATGACACGCGGTCCATGCCCACTTACCTAAAATTCAAGAATTCAGAAAATTCAATTCCCAAGGGAAGTAAAGGACATTATACTGAGAAAAAGACAAATAATAAATGAACTAGTTCATCTCCATGAAACTGAGGCCTCTGTACAGATTAAACTCAACCTCTTGGATGCCTGAATAGGAACGGGCACAGACAACGTGTATTCAAAATGGCTGCAAATGGTCTCTTTCTGAAAGAACTGTTGTATCCTCAGAGGAAGAAGTTCTGCTCACTATAGCTTTGGTTTGTTGGACTGTAATTCTTCGAAAAGGAGTCTTCCTTGCATTATTTCCTCAGCTGATGAAAATAATCAGATAACTAAAGCTAGAAATTAGTGGGAAGCGGATTGCTATACACTTGGCTTTTGTCATTGGGTTTACTTCTAAAATACATTAGCCACATGTAACACCTGTTCAGCTGATGCCTGATTATCTGAGTTTGCAGACGCCACCTCACTGTGGGCATTCCTCCCTCCGTTCTCAGATGTGCTCATGGGCTCCCTAGGAAGGAATCAAAATTGGACATTAAAACAGAGAAAGAAGCAGGAAGCCTAAAAGAGAATAAATAACACTCTTTGTCATTTGATTTTGCGAGGAGCTTTATCCTGTTTTCCCCTGATGTGCAGTTATTCTTAGGAAGCACTCACTTGTTTTTCGACAGGCCTCCCACCGTGGGCTGCAGCGTCATGTGAATCTCGGAGGCACATTTCCGAAGTCTTTCTATCTTTTGTTCATAATCTTTGAGGACTCTCCTCACTTCTTGTTGACTCTTCTGTGAAGTCAGCTCCTCACACAGCTCCCGCAGGGCATCCATGTGGTCATCTAGCTGGTACAGACTGCCTTCCTCAGAAAAGCAGGCCTGATTGAGGAAATAAAGCAGGAAATGTGTTTCAAATGAGTTTATGTGATTAGTCCACAAGGATTAGAAACTAACAGATGTGTGTGCCTTTAACAACATAATCTTTTATAGACCATCCACCGTGTGCCTGGTGTGGGAATGGGCACTGGAGAAACAAAGATGAGTAAGTCAGCCTGAAAGGGATTCACCAGTCTAGTAATGCAGTGAATGAAACCCCAAAATATGTCACCCCAAAATATGCCTCTTTTTTTTTTTTTAAGTAATCTCTATGCCCAACATGGGGCTCAAACTCACCATCTCCAGATCAAGAGTCGCATGCTCTACCGACGGAGCCAGCCGGACGCCGCCAAAATTATGCCTCTTTGACATGAAAATTATTTTCAGGTAAAGGCAATTAAGAAGCAGTAATCACAGGGGTGCTGGAGTGGCTCAGTCAGTTAAGCATCCGACTTCGGCTCAAGTCATGATCTCACGGTTTGTGAGTTCGAGCCCCGCGTTGGGCTCTGTGCTGACAGCTCAGAGCCTGGAGCCTCCTTCATATTCTGCGTCTCCCCCTCTCTCTGCCCGTCCCATGCTCATGCTGTATCTCTGTCTCTCAATAATACATAAAAATGTTAAAAAATTTTTTAAAAAAGCAGTAATCACAGAAAAAGCTCCCTGCTTTCTGCCTAAAGGCTGGAAATAAAGTGTCTTTTTATTAGCAATAGACTCTCATCAGTCCAGAGACAGTACCAGAGGAATCTGCAAACAAACCTTGTTAAACTAACCCTCATCTTTGTCTTGTCAATTCTTCACAAATATATGGTTTCTTTTTTTCCTCCCCTATAGTGGTCACACAAATAATGTGCACATAGTGTGACAAGTATTATGACAGGGCCACTGCCTGCTTTCAGGAGTCAGAGAAAACCTACTCAACATGCAGGAACCATTTGAGGGAGAGGCAGAAAGAATGAGTCTGAGTGCTCCGAGTCAGAGCCGAGAGAGGTCACTCCTACCAGAAGGAACAGCCAAGAGGAAGAAAGCTCCAGATGTTCGGAAAGAACAGCATTCTGGTGTGGTTGGAGGGCGCCTCGAGGAGAAGGGACGCTGAAGGCACGTCCTGCGGCCAGACTGTGGAGGACCTGCCTGGTGTTCTAAGGGGCTTAGAGGTATTCTGGGAGTAACAGTGAGGCAGAGACATAGGATTTGTGGTTCAAAGGGGTCTCTCTGTTCATGGGTCTGGAAGATGATGTGGCCGTCATCACATGGGGAAAATAGCCCAGGTCAAGGGCAATGGCAACACTGTGGAAAAGAAGCAAAAGAAGCAGGTGTACTGGAAAGTAACCGATGAGGTGTGGCAACTTGACTCCATTGCATCTGAGTAGGAAGGAAAGGGGACAGGGAGGAGGGGAGTTCTTGGGGTGCAGTGCCTTCGTGACCAACAGATACAAAAAGAAGCAAAGTTTGAGAGGACGTGTTATCAGCTGGTTTTGGGCATGTCTGAAGAACACTGGTGACATCTACTACTCAGAAACAGAACCTGGACCTCAGAGGAGAGGACTCACTGGAGATAAAGATTTAGGCACTCTCACTACAGAGAGGGTTTTATCATTAAAACCGCAGGAGTGGAAAATCCCCGAGAGCAGGCATGAAACCAGCCCAAAATGGAGACTCACAAAACTAAAACATTAAGGTAACACAATGAAAACAGAGAAATTTGTGGGGTGCCTGGTTGGCTCAGGTGGTAGATTGTGAAACTGTTGATCTCGGGGTCATGTGTTCAAGCCACAGGTTGGGTATAGAGGTTACTTTAAAAAAGAGAGAGAAAATGTGAATGACACTAAAAAGAAGCTCCCCACCCCCCAAAAAATAATAAAATAAGGAAAAGCAAGAGAGATTGATATTGGGAGAGCCACAGCAGTAAACAGTTTAAAGGAAAGAAGAGGGGTCAATACTGTCAAATAAATAGAAGCAATCATATAAGATGGGGGCCAGAGAAAGCATAAGATTTGCCCCAGATGCTTATATCCTGATTTGCTATCTTTTCCCAAAGCAGCACTTCTGAGGACAACCGTGTCCCCTCAAAATCAACTATGGGTATTTGAGCAACAGGTCACACAATTGCAACCAGAGTCTCAAGGGACAGGGGCCACTGGACCATAGCAAGGGAAATCATGAAATAATAACTTAATGCTAAATTTTTCTCATGTTGCAAAAGCAAGAAACAGACTGTAGTTAGAACTCAAATAGCGTAAGGGATAATCCCCAGGAAATGGACAAGAGGACTGAAGTAACTTTCAGAGCAGGTTTAATCCTAGGTTAAGGACATACACAACCGTGTAAGATAAACTCCAAAATAATGACAACATTTAAATGGAAACAGGTGGTTTACCTCATGTTCCTTGATGAGACCCTTGGTCCTTCCTCTGCGAATTAGTTTCTTTTCTTTATTTATTTGTTTTTCAAGTTTTGAAATACTGTCACTGAGTTTTCCTTTTTCAATGTCTATTTTCAGTTGCTGACTATACAAAGACATCTCATGATGAAGAGACTACAAGGGAAAAAAAAAAAAGCCCACAAAGGCACATATTAACTATGGGAAAAGAATACATTGAAAAGATTTTTATCAAAAACCCAATAAAAATATTTGTAGTAACACAGCATAGAACGAGAGTTTAAATGACATTCTGATTCATCCTTATGTCATTGGGGAGGATGTTTTAAAATATACCAGCCCCAGAAACATACTTTCTTTTTCTAACAACTAAAAACATATATTAGCTAAAAATAAAAATAAAAAAAAATAAAAACATGTATTAGCTTTGAAAGATACCATTAAGAGAATGGAGAGACAAGGCTGCAGATGGAGAGAAAACATATACGAAACACATCTGAGCCTGTGGAGAAATAACACGGAACTAAAATGTGTATCCTGGATGGGATTCTGAAATAGAAAAAAAATGACAGTAGGGAAAAATGGTGGAAATATGAATAAAGTATAAACTTAAGGAAATAATGTATCATTATTAGTCCATTAAATGTGACAAAGATACCACATTAATGTAAGATGATAATAATAAGGGATAATAATACTGGGCATGGGGTATACTGGAACTCTCTGTACTATATCTTTGTAATAATTCTGTAAACCTAAAATTGTTCTAAAATTATAAATAAATAAAATTGTTCTAAAATTTAAAAATTAATTTACATTTTTATTTATTTATTGTAAATAAACATTTACTTAAAAATATATTTTTTAAGGGGCTCTGGGTGGCTCAGTTGGTTGATTTCAGCTCAGATCGTTATCCCAGGGTCATGGGATGGAGCCCCACGTCAGTCTCACATTGGGCGTGGAGCCTGCTTTAGATTCTCTCTCTCTCTCCCTTTGCCTCTATCTCCCACTCACGCTCTCTCTCTCTCTAAAATTAAAAAAAATTTTTTTAATTAAATAAAATACGTTTTAAGCGGAACTTTCAGTAGACCTTCAATGATACTACCTTATTCTCTCTCTCCAGACACACACAGACACACACATTGAATAAATCACCATTTATTGAACACAATTCCTGTGGTAGGGGCTTTAGATAAATCCTTACAATAATCCTGTCAAGTAGTTGGAGAGATCCCCATTTATCAGTTACATTCCTAGAAGGTGAAAGAACTTGCCCAAGGTCATAGCTGCTGAATCTAGGTCCATCCGCCATCAAAGCCTATGCCTATTTCACTAGGAAACTCTCTATGTGCATATGTGGTCATATGTTGTCTCAGTCAGGATCCAAACAGGGACCCAGGAAACACTAATCATTTAACTCAGAGGGAATTAAATGCAGGGAACTGGTTACACACGAGATGAAAGAGGAGACAAGCCAAAGAGAAGACAGGTAAGGCAATCTGGAGATGAGCACTGGCAGGAGGCTGCTACACCGCTGGGCTGGAGGCTTCAGAGAATCCCAGACGGAAGGGTCATCAGAGTCTGGAACCATGGAACCCAACGGCCAAAGACACTGTCCAAGAGAAAGACTTTGGACCCTTCCTTTCCCCCCTCCAATCACCTTCTAATCTCTAAACAGTGTTGTCATTGGCTGAACACAGAACCTGGCTGAGCCCTGGGAACCACAGGATTGGCCCCCACTGGGATACCAAGCACACAGGGGGACTGCCAGGAATGACCGACGACAGACAGGCCCAGGGTCAGATCTATCAGCAGAACCCCAGATACATGTGCGTGTTCTTACCTCCCACTTGGCAGAGACACCTCTACTCTCTTCTTCCAAAGACAGCTTTACATCCTCAGTTACATGACTTTTCAGTTCCTCAAGAGCTTTCAAATACTTGACCAGACTTTTAGAATTAAGAATTATTAGTGCTTCCTAAAAAAGAGAATGCAAATGAGAACATGAAAGCCTCATTCTAGGGGTGCCTGGCTGGCTCAGTCAGGGGAGGGTGAGACTCTTGGTCTCGGGGTTCTGGGTTCGGGCCCCACATTGGGTGCAGAGATTGCTTAAAAAATAAAATCTTAAAAAAAAAAAAGCCTCATTCTACTGTCACATCTTCAAAGCTAATTTTGGTAGGTCTTTCACAGGCAGAACTAGGAAAAGGCTTATTGAGGACTATGAAAATTTAGGGGAGACTTTTTGTAAAGTAAGGTTGATATCCCTTCTGCTTCTCTTGAATTACTTTGAAAAGAATGGCAAAATATTTATCAATCAACTGTAGTTAGACATTTGAGAACCAGATAAAGACTTGCTTAGGCTATTCAAAATGACTTTTGTTACCCCCTGATAAATAATTAAAAGGATAATTATGCAAGGGAATGAGCCACTGACACTTGTTTCCTCTAAAGATCTTAAGTACAAGTGAGTTGAAGGCCATCCTTCATTAACAATACAATACGAAGAATATACTAGCAGGGCGCCTGGGTGGCCCAGTTGGTTAAGCGTCCATCTTCGGCTCAGGTCATGATCTCATGGTTCGTGAGTTCGAGCCCCATGTCAGGCTCTGTGCTGACAGCTCAGAGCCTGGAGCCTGCTTCAGATTCTGTGTCTCCCTCTCTCTCTGACCCTCCCCTGCTTGTACTCTGTCTCCCTCTCTCAAAAATAAATAAACATTAAAAAGAAAAAAGTTGATTCAATGACTTTATTAAAGTACCTAAAAAAAAAAAAAAAAAAAAGAATATACCAGCAGGTATTAGAGATTAGAGTGGCAAGAAGACACAATATATAGTAGGATTCAGAGGCAAATATTTAAAATTGTGCATAAGCATTTTTAGGCTGCAATAAGCCAACATTACCTTATCATCAACTTCAAAGTTTTGCCCAAGGACTGGCAGTCCTGCCCCAGAGAGGGAGCAGCCCTGGGCAGAGACGAGTCTGCTCCTTATCTCATGCTTACCTGCTCTTACAGACCTGGCAATTACCTGGCAGAAACCTAGTTTAGTTAAATAGGAAATGACAGAACACAGAATAGTTTGGGGCTTGTGAAAGAGGCAGAACACCTACAGGAGACAGAAGACAAAAGTAATTTTAGGGAATAAGGCAATTAAGCACGGTGGGAATTGGTGCACTCATGGAATGCACTCACAGCATATTTATTATGGGCCAGCTGCAGAAAAGGGACAAGGCTGAGCCCCAGGGCCTTCTTCCAAGGCCTCTGTGATGACTGCTGGATTTAGTACCTAGGGAGACTCTCTAACCCTACATGCTGGCAGAAGGCCCGCACGACTCAAGTGCCCTGGAGTCCCAGGGGTCTCAGGGCAGGACGCAGCAGGGCAGGGATCTTGCTTCTGCTGTGAAAATGGATCTACTTTACTAAATGCCAGAGATAAAAGGGGGGGAATCCGTGGCCTCATATTCCAAAAGGTAGATAGTCAGGGGGAGGAAAATGGTGCCAGACTGACACCTCTAACCCTTCTCTCTGGGAGAGAAGGGACCTAGACCCTCTGTTTTTTCTCTTCCTTCTCTCTTTCCTAAGCTGACCATATTGGCACCCTGAAATCCAGCCTGGTGATTATTCATAAGAACCACTGACTCTTTAAGGTCTGTTCAGCAGTCTCAGCAACCTTGGAGTGAAAGTGGCAATAAAAGACAGAGGGAACTGGTCAAAGATGGTGGCTAGCAACATGCAAACAGAAATAGATCAGGCAGAAGAGGGCTTTGGGGTCATAGGAAAAGCAGTGTTGAAATGGCTGATAATAGGGCCTGGGCCGGTTCACAATCCAGAAAGCCAAATGAGGATTGAGGCCCAGAAAAGAGGAGGCCATGATGAGAATAAAGAGGCTCCTTCTTCTAAAAAGAGTGGGGCAGTCCCCCCAGATGTCTAACTCATGTTAAACGTCCAATAAGTGTGTGCAATATTGAATAAATGAATGAACAGAAGGACACACATCACTCTACCTCTCCAATGTGTCCAGTCCAATGGTAGAGACCTGATCATACTTTTACTTCATAGCCCACCCAAGCACCTCCCAACGTGTTAATTAATAGTGACTCTGGTTTGCACACATCTTGAGTCGCCTATCAAACCAGGAAAAAGCAACCTGAAACTGTCTCCACACAAAACAACATCAATGGATCTTGAACTACCCATAAAATCCCATATAACTTTTATCAAAGCATTTTAATAATAAAAGTGTTATTTTATATTCAGAGAATTTTACCTACTCCAAGTGCCTTCATTTGCCTTATTTTTATTTAACATCTCACAACAAATTTGGCAGCTGGAATTATTATACCCATTTTGCTAATTCTAAAAAGCAAGAAAAATTAAATTCAGGCTCAATATCATAGAATCAGCTGTACTCGTGACACTATACCACTGAGTCCGTTCGGCAGATCTATACTAAACTTTCAATTGAAAAAATTCTTCATGTTTATCTATATTTTTAATAGTTTCTTGGAACAACGTATAAAACTGGGAAATTCATTAAAGTCTATAATAACTTTGTGTAGGATTACAGTGATGGAAATATTTTGATTTCAAATGAGATAGGTAGCTGATAATGAATAGCCTACATTTGACGGTTGAGAGACCCACCTTGTATTTGGAAATTAGTCCACTCCGGCTCTCTCTTTGTCCAAGTAATTGCTCAGCCCTTGTCATGTATGACTCAAGTTCCCTCTGTGACTCCTCCACTTTCAGCTTGATATCCAGATCTGGTGAAGCATCAGCTGAGTTTTTCAACACAGCAACTAACTTTACCATATTGATCTGCAAAGACAAAAAATTCTCAACAGCTGGCCCAGCTTCTCAGTTAAGTCATAAATTAATAAATACATTCTTTGAGGAGTAACTCTTATTTTCCCACTGGATAAATGAATATCTTACTTATTACACTGATATTTTCCAATGTGCTCTAAATTATTAAAATACATATATAAAATGCACAAGTAATATTTTATAAAACATTTCCAACTTACAGGGCAATCCCTCCCTTTCTTCCCCATCCTCCCACTGACCACTCAGTTTTAAAGACTAGATTCACTAAATAGGAAATATTAATGGGAGACCTGAACTTTCTCTTTAGCTTCTTGAATCTTTGTCTGAAGCCCAACTGTCAGAACGTGTTGAAGAGACTCCTGGCTGGAAATGTTTTGCACATCCATTTGTAAGGTATCTTCAATTCTAGACACAAGCTCTTCATACATAGAGCCTTTGGCAACAAGATGCTATTAAAACAAAGTGAGACCAAATAAATTATTTAAGCATTAACCTTAATCTCATCAGGAAATCATAAGTTTATTATTAATCCAAAACGAGGTACTTTTGTACTCTAAAACTGTTATTTTAAAAATTCATTTAAAAATTTTGTTAGTACAATCAGATTCTGAGAAACATAGTCTTTTATAGATTATTCTTTATACAGTAAGCACTTCAATAAAATAAAGCCTAGAAGTAAATCAATGCCAATAGACAGAAAATAAGTTGAGAGAGTAGTAATAAACCTTAAAATGAAGCTGTTCTCTCTCTTTTTTTAATGTTTATTTATTTTGAGAGAGGGAGAGGCAGAGCACAAGGTGGGGGGAGGGGCAGAGAGAGAGGGAGACACAGAATCCAAAGCAGGCTCCAGGCTCTGAGCTGTCAGCACAGAGGCCAACGTGGGGCTCAAACTCACAAACCACAAGATCAAGGCTTGAGCTGAAGTCGGATGCTCAAGAAACTCAGCCACCAAGGGGCCTCATAAGGAAGTTGTTCTAAGTCAAATCAGTTGGAAGGAGATGCAATAAATGTTATTGGAGAAAATGACTACTGAGAAAGAAATCTCTTTATAACCATGCTTTATACAACATACTAAAAATAAATTTCAGGTGGATCAGAGAATTACATATAAAATAGGAAACTACAAAAGGAAATTATCCATGAAAAGTGATCTACCCTCTGGGTGTGAAGGGGCCTTTTTAGGGATAAGAATAGGAACATAAATATAAAAATTTTCCACGTAAAATAAAATAAACAACTTAAAAGTCAACAACTTGGTAAAAATATTTGCCACACAAATGAAAATGCATCATGACTGAAAGAGCTCATAAATTCAATAAGAAAAGTACTAAGGTCCCAAAGAAAATTCAGAAAACACAGCTTTATTTACCAGCCAAAAACAAATGGCTGGTAAATACCTGAGAGAGAGTTCAACTTTACATGCAATTAAATAAGTACAAATTAAAATAATAACTTTTCAGTTATCAAATTAGCAAAAAAAATTTTTATTACAACTCAAGGGTAGCAAAAGTATGATAAAACAGAAGTTACAGTTTGATATCAACTATATAAATGTTGATTATATTTATCTTAGAGCAATGATAATCATGGTGATTTTCCTCTTTATACTTTTTTACATTATTTAAATGTTCTACAATTATATTTTATATATAATTTCATTTATATTTTCAGTTTTTTCTTCTTAATTATAAAAGTAACAATATTTAGTTACTTGGTTTACATGTATGAGGCATTAGGAAATGTGCCAAGAGCAGGGCATAATACGGAATCAAGACAGAGTTAGTGATTTGTATATTGTTACACACATTTTTCTACGGATATAAATCTATTTAGTATAAAAAAGCCATTGTTTTAAAAAACACTAAAAAAAAAATCACATCACCTGTACTGTTCACCAATTTGCATTTCTTACTTCACCATACATCTTGCTCTAATAAAGATCTACTTAATTCCTTGTTAACATAAGTATATCCTGGCACGTTTGTATTTTCATCATTTATAAGAGGTATCATTGTCATTGTTTTGAAAGATTTTTAAAATACTGAATTTCTCATTCCTACTCATTTCTTTCACTAAAATAAATTCCAGATAAAGCAAATAAATAAATATAAAAATAAAATAAAAATAAAAATAAGCGCTGGCAGATGGCACAGGTAAGTGTACATAATATTTTCAAAGCAAGAAAAAATGGCATTCTTATAAACCATGACAACACAAAATGCTATATATACACCTTTCCGAAATGTGGATTTAAAAGAATTACATAAATGTTCCTTTATTCCAGGAACTTTCCATCTTGTTGTAATTTATGACATGCTCCATAAGTTTTATAGCTGAGCTGGAACTCAGTAAAAACCTCAGTTGTAACTTCTTTCCCAGGAGAGCTGAATGATATTAAAACACACTCTTGCCTCATTGCTTTTCAATGAGTCGACTGCCCAAGAATAAAGACAGAAAGGTTTTAACAACATCCGTCACCCTCCCTGCACCAGGGAAGGAAGGGTAGTGGCTTAATCAGTGGGTGAGCTTTCAAAGCAAAAATTGTGTAATCTCTTATGCTCACACTGCACTGACCTACCTATATGACATACCCTTACTCATCTCCTCATTGCTCTCTGAAACAAGAGAATATTTTAATCTCCATTATGTAGCTGGGAAAATCAGTTGAAGAACTGAGACTCGTAAGGTATCATTAGTGGTCTCCTAATCTATCCTCTGTCTTCAAGCAAAATTTCAGCAAATGATCCAGGAATGACAGTACACGCAATTTTTGCAACGCTCAACAAAGAAAATTCAAACAGTAGTCTTATTACTATCTCCCTTAAAACCTTGTATTTGTCTTAGGACATAAGTCCACAACCATAAAAGCTGTCTTTTTAATAATTTTACACACCTACCTGCAAAGATTC
This sequence comes from Cryptoprocta ferox, assembly GCA_028646485.1. NCBI lineage: Eukaryota > Metazoa > Chordata > Mammalia > Carnivora > Eupleridae > Cryptoprocta > Cryptoprocta ferox. The sequence continues at coordinate 35,094,344 of CM053560.1, forward strand.
TTCCACTGAGGCATCTACACCCTCATGACACCTCAGAGGCTCCAAAAGAGATTCAGTTTCTGCCTCCCAGATTTTCACTTGTTCAATGAGTTTTTCAACATCTTCAGCCACTTTGAGTTGCTCTGTGAATTCATTTTCTTTTTCATGTCCTTCCCCAGCCTATAACATTCAAAATTATCGCTAAGAAAATGGCAACATCTACTTATAAAATACTTTTCTTTTTTTTAAAGTGTATTTATTTTGAGAGAGACAGAGACAGCACAAGTGGGTGAGGGGCAGAGAGAGAGGGAGAGGGAGGACCCCAAGCAGGTTCAGTGTTATCAGTGCAGAGCCTCGACACGGGGCTCGAACTCCTGAAACTGTGAGATCATGACTTGAGCTGATACCAAGATACTCAACTGACTTGAGCCATGCAGGCACCCCTAAAATAATTTTCAATTTAAAAAAGTTATATCTCTTTTTTTCCTAAAGACTGATAATTCAACATATTTTAGTAACTTAAAACCTACTTTTTGGACAATGATAATCACATTCTATGATCGTTCACATGTTTTCTTATTTTTCTTTCTTTCTTTCTTTCTTTCTTTCTTTCTTTCTTTCTTCCTTCCTTCCTTCCTTCCTTCCTTCTTTCCTTTCTTTCGAGAGCAAGCATGAGCAGGGGAAGAAAGGTGCAGAGGGAAAGAGAGAGAAAGAGAGATAATCTTAAGCAGACTCTACCTTTGGTGCAGAGCCCAAGGGAGGGCTTGATCCCCCCAACTGGGATCATGACCTGAGCCAAAATTGAGAGTTGGATGCTTAACTGACTGAGCCACCCAGGCACCCTTCACATTATGTTTCCTTAATGAGAATATCATCCCTATCATTTAGTTAGTATCATCTCCATTTTATAGATAAGAAGATTAAAGCTTAGAAAATTAGGGTAGTGACTCCACAGACATATTTCTAAAACACAGACACAATTTAAGTAAATACAACTATGAGTGACAGTAGTTGTGAAACACCACCAAAAAGAGACTCAGAATCCAATTTTAACGAAATTAAGCCTCTTCCCATTAATAACCTCTCAACATCCTATAGGTTATGCTACAGCTTTACATGATGGGTGCATCCTTAAGCTGTTAACCAGGTATTATCTTAAATGTACTAGAGAAATATAGTATTCCACACCTTTCTATTCTAAAAACATATTGCACAATTTCAAGATCTTACAAGACTTTGATCAGGTCTCCTGATGGTGCCAAACACTAGCACTCCATCCTGGCAACTGGCCAGAGCCAGTCCAAAATTAAGTGAAATTGATGTGTTATTGTTCGGAAGGAGACACATTTCCAAAATGACTGGTATTCTTACATGTGTATAAATTCATTGTTCCTTTTCCATAGTCTTCTCTATATAATCTAAAACCATCCTCTAAACTAAACAACAAAGCAAGAAATAAAGATTATATTGTCCCCCACTGCACAGAAAGGAAGGAAGACACAGGCCAGGGGCTAGGCCAGAGATAGACAATCCCTGAGCACGGAGCAGAAGTCATCTGAAGAAAATATCAACTGGGTGTCCACAGCTCAGGAGTCATGACAGCCCCTGCACATCTGTGGAACTCCTCAGTGAGGAGGGGACACAGACTTGAATGCTGAAGCCTCCATCACGAGGGATCCACTTAAGCATTCTAGTGGAAAATGCCCACACTTCAGGTGTTATCCAATAATCCCATTTACCACTGTTTCAACAAGATAGTTTAATCAAAAGAAAAATAGCCACATTATGTCTATATACAAATGAAATACATAAAATATGACTATTTTACCTTTACATTCTGATTATGATTTTCAGGAAGTTCTACTGACATATCCATTGAAAAATCAACAGTTGGTTTTTCTTCTTGATATAGCTGAGTATTTTCATAATTGTCAAAAATGGGCTGATCCTGTTTTTTTATAAGTGGCAGCTTCATTTCCTATAAAAATGTCATAAAATTTAAAGCTCATTTATAAAAATTATTTACTTATTTTGAGAGATAGAGGGGGGGGAGGGGAAAAAAGAGAGAGAATTCCAAGAAGGCTCTGCACTGTCAGCGCAAGACACGGCACAGGGGTTGAGCTCACAAACGGTGAGATCAAGACCTGAGCCAAAATCAAGACCAGTTGCTCAACCAACTGAGCCACCCAGGTAACCTGAAGCCCATATTATTACCAACAATAACTAGACATAATATATTCAACATATTTGGGGGATTTATCACTTAGTAACAATATTATAAAATTTAAGCATTTCCAGAAAAAAATCCTCAGTCTCAAATTATTAAGAATAAGAAAGAGAATAATTTAGTAATTTAAGTTCAAAAATTATTTATTAATGATCTGCTTTTATAAGGTATCATGCTAAATAAAAAGCCATATAAAGTTCAGTGTATGTTTTCAAGGAGGTTGAAATCTGTATGCAAAAATGCTTACATTGTTCTATATCGGTAAATGAATTTCAGCTACAAAACTGTATATTACATGTCCACACAAAAACTTGTATACAAGGGATGCCTGAGTGGCTCAGTCAGTTAAGCGTCCAACTCTTGATTTCAGCTCAGATCATGATTCTTCTCATGGTTCGTGAGTTCAAGCCCCGCATGGGGCTCTGTGCTGACAGTGCAGAGCCTGCTTGGGATTCTCTTTCCTTCTCTCTCTGCCCCTCCCCTGCTTGCATTCTATTTCTCTCTCTCTTTCTCAAAATAAATAAATATTTAAAAAACAAAAAACTTGTACATAAGTGTTCACAGCAACATTATTCATACAGTCAAAAGGGTGGAAAGAAGCCAATGTGCATAAACTGATCAATCAATAAATACAATGTTGGTATCCATACAATAGACTATCATTTGCCATAAAAAGTAAATGAAGTGCTGACACATTGCAACACAGACGAACCTTGAAAACATTATGCTAAGTTTAAAAGGTGAGAAACAAAAGACCGGATATCATATGATTCCATTTATGTGAAATATCCAGAACTGGCAAATCTACAGAGACATAAATTAGGTTCGTGGCTACTGGGGAGGCTGGGAGAGAGTGGGGAGTGACTGCTAATGGATACAGAGTTTCTTTAGGAGATGACAAAAATGGTCTAGGATGTATGATGGTGGTGGCTGCACAACTCTGAATATACTAAACATACTAAGTCATACACTTTAAATGAGTGAATTGTATGGTATGAGAATTATATCTCAAGGAAGCTGTTACCAAAAAGTAAAAAAAAAAAAAACTTACAAGTTGAGTTTTTGTAATAAATTTTCTCCATCTTTTATTCAGCCTTCTCAGTTCTTTAGAAATAGATGATCCAACTTCATCATTACTGAATTGAATTAAGAAATTTCCCACTTCATTTAAAGTTGTATGTTCTACATTCCATTGGGATATTGTCTCAAAGGGAATCTATACAACATATAAGCAACACAACTTAATGACGTAACACTTGTCTTTCAGTTATCTATAATACATCTTTACCAAGGTGATTCTAAGCAAAAGTGAGTATGCGGTTCTTGCAGACACTCTGACCCTCCCCTTGGAGGATTCCCCCCCACCTCCCGGCATTGGACTAGGTCTTCACCCATAATCACTAACTGACAGCCACCAGCTAGCTATCTGTCATTGCTCTTGGTCCTGAACTTTTAGGAAGCATCCAGTGTTCTGCCTTTCTAGGTAGCTAAAGAGCAAAGGCTCTCAAACATTTATCAGGTCATGGTGCCCTTAATGTCTCAGTAATTTTTTTATAGATTCCCTAGGCCAGAAGATTCATCCGGCAGTTCTCTTTTTCACGTAGTCGGGTCCAAACCGCTTGGTAGTTATTTGCTGCATCGTGTCCCACAGACTGATATCCCTGTGTCTCCCTCAAGATTTAAATTATCTTTAAAGTCCTCTGGCAGCTCAGGGACCTCAGCACAGAGTTTGGGAAGTGAAAGGTTTACAGTGTTATTTTTCTGAGTTATGTGAATTTTAATAAAATATCTTTAATAGATGAAGCTAGAGGGTATTATGCTAAGCAAAATAACTCAGAGGATACCATATGATTTCACTCATATGTGGAACTTAAGAAACAAAACAAATGAGCAAAGGGAAAAGAGAGAGAGAGAGAGAGAGAGAGAGAGAGAGGGAGGCAAGCAAGAAACAGACTGTTAACCATAGAGAACAAACTGATGATTACCAGAGGGGAGGTATGTGGGGGAATGGGTGAAATAGGTGATGGGGATTCAGGAGTGCCTTTGTGATGAGCACCAGATGTTGTATGAAAGTGTTCAATCACTATATTGTGTACATGAAACTACTATGATACTGTAGGTTAACTACTAGAATTAAAACAAGGATTTTTAAAAAAAGGTCATTAAACACAGAAGAATTGTTGAAAGCCAAAGATGTGAATTTCTAGTATCACTATAGGTGACGGAGAATGACTCACCAGCCCCTCAAATATTCTTTACACAGTCCTACACTTACCACAAATTTTACTTTCATACAAATAGCCCATTTTCAGCCAAGGAAATTTAGTTTCTATTTGGAAAATGTTTCAAACTTTTCATCAAAATTATTTTCAAGCAAATATCCATTCACAACAGAGGAAAAGAAATGAAAGAAAGAAAAACCATCCCAGAGAATAATCATAAAACAAATTATGACATGACTAGCAAATGAAAATAATAATGAATTACATTGAAATTTCTTCCACACCTCTCCATGTAAGTATAAGGTATTCTGCATTTTCCTTCTCTGGAAACACAGGAAGATTTTAGAGATGAAAGGTATTCATCCAAATGGAAAACTAAAACTTTTTAAAATATCAAGTTATTTTAAATGTGTCTATAAGCTATTGAATATTCCAAGTCTTTTCTTCTCTTTCCAAAGAACTTAGCAATATATCTTTCAAAAGCTGCCGTGTGTGTGTGTGTGTGTGTGTGTGTGTGTGTGTGTAAAACCCATAATGAGAAGAAAAAGAAAATTTCCTTTTGGCAATTGTATTAGAAAGAAACTAAACTCTCTCCAATACCTTGAAGAATATTTCCAAGAGTCATGCTTACCCTTCCCTGGTCTCTCATTTTTGGATTGAAAATGACGATCTCCAAACAAAACATAACAAAAAAAAAAGAAAGTAGAATTGAGGAGGTAACATTAGACTGAAAATACCTCTTTAATGTGTTCCTTCTTTGTCTCCTCAAAACAAGCCTTCAGTAAGGAAAGTTTTTCCAGATAAGTAGCCCAACATGTCAAAACTTTCTGAAGAGTGGACTTGACATTATATATATTTTTTCTATACATACAAATATTATATTCCAGTGCCATATACTGTTTACCAATATCCTGATATTCTCCATCTAAAATGTTAACAAAACAAGAAAGTAATCTTAGAAAACAGTTTTTATTAATAAAATAATACTAAGAAAAATACTTGCATATTAATCATCAATGATCAAGTAAATATATACTCTGACAATATTAAAAGTGAATGCAAGAATTTTCCAAAGAAAACACATGTTAAACCAATTTCTAAAACATTAAGGTACAAAGAAGTGAAAGAGATAAAATGCTATTTTTTTAAATATTTATTTTTGAGAGAGAGCACAAGCAGAAGAGGGGCAGAGAGATAGAGGGAGACACAGAATACAAAGCAGGCTCCAGGCTCTGAGCCATCAGCACAGAGCCTGATGCGTGGAGCTCAAAACCACAACCTGTGAGATCATGACCTGACCTGAAGTTGGAGGCACAATGACTGAGACAGCTGGGTACCCTTATATAATGCTATTTAAAACAATTTTTTTAATGTTTACTTATTTTTGAGAAAAAGAGAGACAGAAAGACCGAGAGAGAGACAGAGACAGAGAAAGAGCAGGTGAGGGGCAGAGAGAGAGGGAGACACAGAAACCGAAGTAGGCTCCAGGCTCTGAGCTGTCAGCACAGAGCCTGACATGGGGCTTGAACTCACGAACCATGAATTCATGACCTGAGCCAAAGCTGGCAGCCTAACTGACTGAGCCACACAGGCACCCCACTACTATTTTTAAGTGGTCATTTCATCAGAAAGTAACTGTATAGCTTTACCTAAAGTCTTATGTATTTCTTCACATCTTTGCCAGGAAGTTTCAAGTCGGGCTAGGAACTCTTCTTCTTCAATAAATTTCTAGGGGAAAAAGGAAAAAATATATTGGCAGTTTTTTACCATTAAAAATGTGCCAAGAAATCCAGATAGAGACATAAATATTGACGAAGCACTTAGGCACCAAAATTTCCTTAAGGCTTCACTACTACATATTTGGGTAGAAAAGAAGAGCGGTTCATGAAGAAAGACGGCTAAGACCTAGAAGACAGAAGTTGAAGTATGAACACTACATAGGTATGAGACCTGACAAAGTTCATCATTGCCATAATGTGGTTCTACAACAGTTTTCTTCCTGTGGGAAAAGGCAAGTTACATATACCCTGTTCAAAAGCTCCTACTTCACATATTTACTACTATTGCATAATTTATGCCAGTTTCTCTTATTTCACACATTTTTATTAATATTGAATACTTTTTTTACTAGATACATGAGAGTATGCTGTAAACAGATACCATCTATCCCACAAAAACATCTGAGTAACTACCATTAGTCAAATTATGTGTCCTATGCAAGCAAATTCTGCAATGGAAAAATACAGAGTTAAATAAAAGCTCATATTTATTGTGCACTTATTAAGAATCAATGGTATGACTACTGAATTGGAAAAATGAAAAATCAAAGTAAGAAATATATTCAAAACCTAGTCTAACTGAGAATGATGTCTCTTTGGGAATGTACAGTGTTTAAATCATAAATTGTTAAATAAATCTGTCCTCATCGTGTTGTTCAATTTTTGCACTGAAATTTACAATCTTGGATTTGTCTTTTTTGCCTCTCATTCCAAAAAGAGGGAAATAGAAAGAATGATATTAATTTCTAACTGTAGAAATGACATTTCTAGTATGCTTGTTTTAATTTACAAAAGAACATATTTATATTTAAATCATTTACAACATTTTTCCCATTAAATGCAAGAGCTAACCCCCTTCTCCAAAAATAAGCCTCAAGACAAAATGCAGTCTTTTCCACTCTTACAACTTGAAAGGCTAAGATTAAAATGTTCTAAAAAAATTAATTTTTGAATGAAACCATTAATGTGAATGGGAAAATTTTATTCCTTTAATGTTTATTTATTTTTGAAGGAGAGAGAGAGAGAGAGACAGAATGTGAGTGGGGGAGAGGCAAAGAGAAAGGGAGACACAGAATCTGAAGGAGGCTCCAGGCTCTGAGTTGTCAGCCCAGAGCCCAACGTGGGGCTCGAATCCATGAGCCATGAGATCATGACCTGAGCCAAAGTCGGACACCGACTGAGCCACCCAGGTGCCCCAAATAGGAAAAGTTCTTAAACAAGAAGTCCAGTAAGTGAATGCTGGTATTTTTAATAACTTGAAGCTCTTTCTAACTATTATGTTAACTAGCCTGGTTAACTGAGCCTCCCCTGTTGTGGTAAATAATGCGGTTTTCTCTTTCTTACTCCTCCCAATGTCTGTTATTTGGCTACCTATAATTCTGTTCTCTAGGCAATTTTAAGTTAATGAAAACTACCAAGAAACCTCATCTCATAACCTGGAAAGGTAAAGGGAATTTGTCTGAAGGAAAAAATGCAAACTCAGCACCCAGACATGGAGAATGGTTGTCGAAGACACAAAATAAAATAGCTTACATGCCAGTCTTCCAGCAACAATTCCACGGATTCTTTGTTCCCATATTTGACGTCCCAAACATCCAATTTTGATTTCACTTCATCTAGCAAACCAAGAACTGAGCACTTATAGTAATGAAATTCTAGAAGTGGAATGAATTTTTCCCCCGAAATGTTGTTGATTCTGGAAAACATTGCAGGTTTTAGAATTTAACTTAATATTATTGCCCAAATGCAAGATAATCTATTTGGCATTTCTAAAAATATTGGGTCTTTGGGTTTTTATTTTAAACACATGAAACTCAGATGTATCCTCAAATCTTTTTTTTTTCTTTTTTAAAGTAAGATCTACTACCCCCAGCATGGGACTTGAACTCACAATCCTGAGATCAGGAGTCACATGCTCTACCAACTGAGCTAGCCAGGTGACCCAAAACTTTTTTTTTTAAACAGAGTAAAACAAACATTGTGGCTAAGTATAAAACAACTATTTCTGAGAGGAAAACATCTAATAGAACATTATCTGATGAAACTATTCCCCTATAGAAAAAATCATAAATGTTCATCTCAAAAATATTTTACTAAATTTGTAAACTTTTGTATAACTGAATGCAACTATAATTTCAACATTTACATATTAAAACAGCTCTCATTATTAAGACTAAAACCCTCTTATTATCATTGTAATAAGTTGTGTATGAATAATGAGAAAAGGGAAGATGATGTGGACAATCGTCATTAATCTCTATATTTATAGTATTTTAGAGTTTACGAAGTACTTTCAGATACCTCCTCCTGTTTTACCCAGTATCCTTGTGAGACACGAACAGGGTGATTATCATTATCCTGTATTTACAAATGAGGATACATGCTCAAAAAGACAGTAACTTGGCCAAAACTCAGATACAGAGCTCAGTTTCTGACTCTACGTCTAGAACCTTCTCCACCATCATATCCTACCATCCAATAAAAAAGGAACTGTGTTAGCATGATATAATGTTACTATTACAAAAAATGTGAAGGTACTGTTAATCAAGATTTAAAGAATCCTTCTCAGAAATTATCTAAAAATCTATAATTATCTTGTCCCTATAGCATCCTGTCAGTTGTAAAATTGTAGTGTTACAAACCGTGCTTTCATTTCCTCCAATTTCTTAGGTGGTACCAGTGGCAAATTTTTTTCATCTCTATTTTCAAATGCCAGAAGAGTATTCAAATGACAATCAAATTTATCCATCAGATTCTGAAAAGAAATTGAGCATGACATCAACCAGACTTTTTGTCAAACACGGATAATTGGGGGTTTGTTAATCTCATTTGCGCTGGGTATGCATTGCAGCTTTTTTCAAAAAAAATCATAAAGCCCTTACTTTTTTTTAACTAAAACTTTCCCAATGAGTGACTTCATCATAAATGCTTCATAGTGGAACATTTTACAGAGAGACAGACTGTAGTTTCTTTGGTAAAAGCATTATCAAAATCTTTTGTTTTTGGATTTATTTTCCATTCCTTTGCAAGTTCACATGCCATAAATGTCATATATCAAATTCCCTCATACCATTTTAGTGAGAACCCACTCTCTCACATTTTAAACCAGTCTCTTCCCTCCTTTTTGGTCAGGCTTTACAGTTGCTTTAGAACTTACTGGAATCTATTCTTATTGTTTCCACCTTGAACTAGCACAATGTCTATAAGGAAGTGAAAGTATCTTCTGGCTCCCAAAAATCCCCAAGGGAATCATTCCAAACCATCCTCAAATAGGCACTATATTTCCTTCCTTTCTCCCTAGAACAAAGCCTTCCTCAAGATGAAGTCCCTAAAAAGCATAGATTTTTCCATGTTTCTTTTTAGTTTTCCAACCTTGATTAAAGTCATTTTCTCTTGTATTAGAGCGACAGCTTCACAGTAATCCTGGGAAGCCGGCAAATCTTCCTCTATAAGTTCCTCTACCTCCTGGAGCCAGGCTTCAATTTGATGCAGTGGCGAGGGCAAGGCATGATTCAGCTCTCTTTTCCACACATTAATCTGAAAAACAAAAATTAGTGATTCACTAAACATTCTTCTGAAGTTTTGCACACAGTTTGTTGAATTCTTCAAAATTTCTCTGATGCATCAGTCAGGGAAGTCTTTCTCAACTGGGCAAACTTCTTAGTTCTGTATCATTTGCTTACCCACTGATAGAGAAGATCATTTGTTTAAGAGCAATAGAAGGGGGCACAAGAGGGGTGCCTGGGTGGCTCAGTTGGTTAAGCGTCTGATTCTTGATTTCTGCTCAAGTCATGATCTTACAGTTCACGTTCTCAAAGTGAGTTTGAGTCCCACATCAGGCTGTGCACTGGCAGCACAGAGCCTGCTTGGGACTCTCTCTCCCCAGCCTCCTCCCAAAGTAAGTAAATACACTTAAAAAAAAGAGATATAGAAGGAGGCACAGGGATAAAAATGAATATTTTGATAAATCCATAGTCAGTTATGAGAGGGAAATTAGAACTATTTAGAGCACCCCTTGGGGTGCCTGTGTGGCTCAGTTGGTTAAGCATCTGATTCTTGACTTTAGCTCAGGTCATGACCTCATGGTTCATGAGTTTGAGCCTCACATAGGGAAGGCTCTGTGCTAATAGCACACAGACTGCTTGGGATTCTCTCTCTCCTTCTCTCTCTGCCCCTCACTCACTCTCTTTCTGTCTCTCTCTCTCTCTCTCAATATGAATAAACATTTTAAAAAAGCACCCCTCTACGCAAGGGTAGACTGTCATATTGAAGGACCATCATTTGAAATGTTGTGGCCTTGTGTTTCTCGGACTTTACAACTACACCTCACACTCAGATTTATAGATTTTTTTCTCACTGTTACTAATCATATATTCACATTACTGCAAATGACATATTTGATAAAGGGTTAATATCCAATATCTATAAAGAACTTATAAAAGTGAACATGCAAAAAACAAATACTCCAGTTTAAAAAATGGGCAGAAGACCTGAATAGACATTTTTCCAAAGAAGACATCCAGATGGCTAGCAGACACATGGAAAGATGCTCAACATCACTCATCATCAGGGAAATGCAAATCAAAACCACAATGAGATATAACCTCACACCTGTCAGAATGGTTAAAATTAACAACACTGAAAACGACAGATGTCGGCAAGGATGCAGAGAAAGGGGAACCCTCCTACACTGTTGGTGGGAATGCAAACTGGTGAAGCCACTGTGGAAAACAGTATGGAAGTTCCTCAAAAAGTCAAAAATAGAACTACCCTATGATCCAGCAATTGCACTACTAGGTAGTTACCCAAAGGATACAAAAATACTGATTTGAAAGGACACATGCACCCCAAATTTATAGCAGCACTATCAACCATAGCCAAATTACAGAGACACCAAATGTCCATCGATGGATGAGTGGATAAAGAAAATGAGGTGTGTGTGTATATATATATATATATTATATATATAATATATATATAACAGAATATTACTCAGCCATAGAAAAGAATGAAATCTTGCCATTTGCAACGATGTGGATGGAGCTAGAGAGTAATGTGCTAAGCGAAATAAGTCAGAGAAAGACAAATACCATACAATTTCACTCATATGTGGAATTTAAGAAACAAAACACATGAACATAGATGCCCAGAATTCTTAAGCAGATAAAAATCCAGCTCCTAGGCCACCTCCTTTCCTGAGGACCCCATTTAAGAATGTTGTTTCTGGGGTGACTGGGTGGCTCAGTTGGTCAAACATCTGACTTTGCCTCAGGTCATGATCTCACGGTTTGTGGGTTCAAGCCGCGCGTTGGGTTCTGTGCTGACAGCTCAGAGCCTGGAGCCTGCTTCGAATTCTGTGTCTCCCTCCCTCTCTGTCCCTTTCCTGCTCATGCTCTCTCAGCAATAAATAAATGTTAAAAAAAAAAAGATATTAAAATAAAAAAGACTGTCGTTTTTCATGTGAGTTCACAATGACTCTAGTAGGGCTTTTTTGTCATTCTTATTCTAAAAACCACCACCTCCATGAAGATCATGCACAAATTAAAATGTGTTTCAATAAAATGACTTCCTCTATTGAAAATATGAGTTTCAAATCTGTGTTTCTCTTTCCCTTAGAGTTCTACTAAATGAATTGCCACTACTCTTTAAGTTAAATTGATTTTAAATAGAGGAAAGAAAAAGCAAAATTACATTTTTTAAAAGAACAGAGTTATTTGATTCATCATTAATTGACTGAAAAACATTTACTGGGTGCCACCATATGCAGAGAAATATAAAAAAGAAATATTTAAGCAAATACCCCAGTATAAAGTTTTTTTAAATTTATTTACTTATTTTGACAGAGAGAGAGAGCATGTACCCACACGTGAGCAGGGGTGGAGGAGAGAGAGACAGAGAGAGAGAGAGAGAGAGAGAGAGAGAGAGAGAATCCCAAGCTGACAGCACAAAGCCTAACACGGGGCTTGATCCCACAAACCATGAGATCATGACCTGATCCCAGATCAAGATTTGGACACCTACCCAACTCAGCCACCCAGCCTCCCTTAAAGATGTTAACTGAGTAAAAACCTAGGCTCTTTTAAAGCAGTGAAATGGAACTATTCTTGAGCTAGAAGCATTAAATATTATCATTGTCACATTTTGTTCTGCTTTTTTTAGGTTTATTGAGGCATAATTGACAAAACCGTAAGATATTTAAAGTGCACATCATGGTGATTTGATACTTATACATTGTGCAAGGATTCCCATTCTCTAATTTATTAACTAACACACCATCACTTCACATATTTATTCCTTGTTTTTCCCTTGGCGAAGAACATTTAAATTCAACTCTCTCAGCAAGTTTTAATGATAAAGGACAGCCACCATGTTTTACATTAGATCCTCAGACCTTCCTCAACTTACAGCTGAAAGTCTGCAACCTTTTACCAACTTCAATCGCTCCGATCCTCCCTCCTCTGACAATCGCTTTTACGCTCTCTGCTTCTGTGAGTCTTTTTTTTAAAGCTTCCACATATAATACCATGTAGTACTCTGTTTTGCTTCAGCTGCTTGCAAGTTTACCTTCTCAAATGACACACGACAAAAGACAGTTCTATAATCTTAAATCATTAAGTATATGCCATGAAGCCTCCAGTTGGAACATAATGAAAACAAATGTCATCATTATGAATTTTTAATATGCGCTTTTATTATAGCCAAATAATCTGTGCATTTGCCAGAATAAAATAAGGCAGAAAGTTGATAAATGAGATAGAGAGGCTAAGAATGATATCTCTAATTCAACTGATATTTTTTTCACAGCTAAAAGAAAGCTGAATATATTTTGAATGAAAAGGAACATATGCTTTCTGCTTGAGGGCTGTACTCTATTTATGTAACAAAAGAGGAAATACAGAAGGTGATAATTACCTTTTATTACTCTTCTTTTTCACTTACCATAGAAAACTGGCTCCATACTTTTCTTTTTTAGTTTTGGAACTTACTTTTGAATTTGGCTGAAAATTTATATCTGATCTGACCTGATCGTGTCAGGTCAAAATAACATAATGTTGGGGCACCTGGGCGGCTCAGTCAATTAAGTGATCGACTGCAGCTTAGCTCATGATCTCGCAGTTTGTGGGTTTGAGCTCTGCGTCAGGCTCTGTGCTGACAGCTCAGAGCCTGGAGCCTGTTTTGGATTCTGTGTTTCCCTCTCTGCCCTTCCCCTGCTCATGCTCTGTCTTTGTCTCTCTGTCTCTCTGTCTCTCTCAAAATAGTAAACATTAAAATTTTTTTTTTAATTTTTAAAAACCCATAATGTTGCTATTTTGCATAGCTGGCTTAAAATGAAACCATTTACTGTGATGCTTTGAGGTAACTGTGTGCTCAAACAACTGAACTAGAAACTGTCTAGATGGTAGTGACTTTTCTGTACCTGAAGACTGCAAAGTTAATCTATCTCATTTGCCAAGACAAGGAGCTGTATTATAACTGAGGAATGGATTTTCTTCCTTTTTTCCTTATATAGTTTATCATCAAGTTGGTTTCCATGTAACACTCAGTATTCATCCCAACAGTGCCCTCCTCCATGCCCATCACCCCCCTTCCCCTTTCCCCCTCCCCCATCAGCCCTCTGTTCTCAGTATTCAAGAGTCTCTCATGGTTTACCTCCCTCCCTCTCCCCAACTATTTTTCCCCCTTCCCCTCCCTCATGGTCCTCTGTTAAGTTTCTCCTGTTCTACTTATGAGTGAAAATATATGGTATCCGTCCTTCTCTGCCTGACTTATTTTGCTTAGCATGACACCCTCGAGTTCCATCCACGTTGCTACAAATGGCCAGATTTCATTCTTTCTCATGGCCATGTAGTATTCCATTGTAGAGATAAACCACATCTTCTTGATCCATTCGTCAGTTGACGGACATTTAGGCTCTTTCCATGATTTGGCTATTGTTGAAAGTGCTGCTATGAACATTGGGGTACAAGTGCCCCTATGCATCAGCACTTCTGTATCCCTTGGGTAAATCCCCAGCAGTGCTATTGCTGGGTCATAGGGGAGTTCTATTGTTAATTTTTGAGGAACCTCCACACTGTTTTCCAGAGTGGCTGCACCAGTTTACATTCCCAACCAGAGTGTAGGAGGGTGCCTGTTTCTCCACAATCTCACCAGCTTCTATAGTCTCCTGATTTGTTCATTTTAGCCACTTTGACTGGTGTGAGGTGGTATCTCAGTGTGGTTTTGATTTGTATTTCCCTGTCGATGAGTGACGCTGAGCATCATTTCATGTGTCTGTTGGCCATCTGGATGTCCTCTTTGGAGAAGTGTCTATTCATGTCTTCTGCCCATTTCTTCACTGGATTATTTGTTTTTTGGGTGTGGAGTTTGGTGAGTTCATTATAGATTTTGGATACTAGCCCTTTATCTAATATGTCATTTGCAACTATCTTTTCGAGGAATGGATTTTCAAGCTACTATCAATTTGTGGCACTGAACTCCTGCAAAAAGTGGGTTTTTTTTTTAATGGTTTTCCCCTTATTTTGGATACTGTTTCCCAATCATATTCAATAAAATTAGGCCGGGTCTTTGTGGCATTAAACATCGTGAACTCTACAGACAATACCTTCTTCCTCTCCTTCTGCCTTATTGAGGCCGTGTAACTGAGAGCACCTGCCCTTCACAAGGGTCAGTTTCAAAGGTGTGCTGAGAACACGAGCGGAGGACACAATGAGCTGTGTCACTCGATGGGAAGGTTTCTGTAGCTATGCTAGTTCTCCCAAATTAGGTACTGGGAGATGGTGGCTCTTTGAAGCTACTAGACTAGACAGACTATTTAACACTCTTCAAAAATAATGTGAAAAATGTATTCTGAAAACAGGCTGGCACTGCCCCCGAGAGAGCAGGGATCAACCGTGATCAGCAAACTTGTCCAGGGCCAGAGAGAATTTTTGCCTTGCAGACCATAAAAATCTCTGTTGTAACCCTGTAAATTCACCAGAAATCATTTAATTATCCACTTAAAATGAGTTGAAGTGTATGGTATGTAAATTATTCCTCAATAAAGGTGTTTAAAAAAAAGAACAAAGGCAAAATAAAGACATTTAGAAATGAAAGAAAACTAAGAATTTGTCACCCATAGACCCGCATTATAAGTTGAAAAAAGTGTTTTAGGCTAAAGGGAAATAAGTTCAGATGGAAACTCAAATCTCTCTAGAAAAGAATGAAGAACACTGGAAATGGTAAATATCTAGATAATTCTAAAAGACATTTTTTTCTCTTAATTTCTTTAAAATGTATGACATTTTAGCAAAAATTTATAACATGGTCTTGGGGACTTTAAAACATTTGTTTGTGTGGAAACCAACCTGACAATAAACTATAAAGTTTAAAAATAAAATAAAATAAAATAAAATAAATAAAAAAATAAATAAAATAAAACATTTGTTTGTGGCATAAGTATATTTATATGTAAAGCAACTATAGCATAAAGAATGACAAATGAATCAATTTAATTGTAAGATTTCTACATAAGAAGTTGTATAACTTAGAAGTTATGTAAGTAGACTGCAAAAAAAGTTGTGTTAAGTTTATATATTTATTTTGAGAGAGAGAGAGAGTTCATGTGAGCAGGGGAGAGGTTGAGAGAGAGAATCCCAAGTAGGGTCTGTACTGTCAGTGCAGAGCCCGACACAGGGCTCAAACCCACGAACTATGAGATCATGACCTGAGCCGAAATCAGGAGTTAGATTCTTAACTGACAGGAGCCCCAGATTGTAAAAAATTTTAAATGTATATTATAGTCTCAATAAAAATCCGACAGAAAGCAACAGAGCCAAAAACCCAATAGATTGGGGTACCAGGGTGGCTCAGTTGGTTGAGCATAGAACTTTGGCTCAGGTCGTGATCTGGCAGTTTGTGAGTTCAAGCCCCACATCAGGCTCACTGCTGTCAGTTCAGAGCCCGCTTTGGATCCTCTGTCACCCTCTCTCTGCCCCTACCCTGCTTGCTCTCTCTCTAAAATAAATAAACATTTAAAATTAATTACTTAATTAAATGTTTAAAAGAGCCAATAGATAAAATGAAATTCTAAAAATATCAACATAATATGGGGTGCCTGAGTGGCTCGGTTGGTTGAGCATCTGACTTGAGCTCAGGTCGTGAACTCATGGTTCATGAGTTCCAGCCCCACATCGGGCTCTGTGCTGACAGCTCAGGGCCTGGAGCCAGCTTTGGTTACTGTGTCTCCCTCTCTCTCTCTGCTCCTCTCCTGTTCACACTTTGTCTCTCTCTCTCTCAAAAACAAATAAACTTCAAAAAAAATTTTTTTTTAAGACACAGATAATCTGACACTATCAACCACCTTATCTTGCCTGGTATCTGTAGAATGGCTATATCAAATAACTATAGAACACATGTTCATTTTAAGTGCAAATGGTATTACGCCAACATGCTCTATGTCTTCAGTCATAACACAAATCTTAATAAACTGAAAACAACTGAAATCATACAGATATATTCAGACACACATACACATGCATCTTCACACATTCTCTCTAGGTTTGTCCCTAACCCCCTTCGAGAATCTATCGATAGAGACACATGACATTGGTCCGTGGAAAAGATGAGGCTGGTCAGTCAGAATATGGATAATCTACTGGGGCAAACCCATCATTGACAGCAAATATAAAAACTCTGGACAAGCAGTTTGTCTAAGCAGAATGCTATAAATTCCTATTTAAATATCGATCACTACCCAAATGAGACCATGGAGAAAATAAAAGAATACTCTCTCAAGTTTCTGATGAAGCATCTACTCTTTTACAGAATCCCTCATGGAAGTCTAAAGTAATCATCCAACAAACAAAGCTGCCCCATGAAAATGTTCTTCTAATCAACATCACACAGTAACCTGGTAGTTGAGGCCATCCCAGGCTTCTCTCAGCTGCAACTGATCTTTATTCAGCTCATCCAAGGTCCTTTCGACTGGCAGGATGTCCAAAAAGGGCTTTTTTCCTTCATTGAAGGACTCCAAAAAGGACAGCAGGCTCTACAATCAGAAGAATATTTTAAAGGCAGAAATTTTAAATCAGTTAATGAAATGTAATCCACCATTTTAAGGTCTATAGCTATAGGTTAGGTTTAAATTTTTACTTAGAGAAAAGGTTCAATTCCCTGAATTTAGGATCCTCTCACTGTTCTGGTATCTTCCTTCAGTGCACCCTGATCACTTGAGTGCCGTCATGGTAACACAGGTCACGGCTTGTGTCTCTTGTCAGTACTGTTGGATTTCTAATGGAATGGAGTGGCAAGGTCACCCAGCTCTAGAGGACAAATCATGACGCCACACGGAAAATGGGAGTTTCCTGTCCTCCCCAGATATGTGTTCACAACTAAGAATGAGTGGAAGTGAAAACTATCTAGCAGCGGTCATCACGTACAAATGTGTCTATGATTAATGGTGCTTGAACCAGTGCTTCCCAAGTCATTTTTTACAGATTTGAGAAAATATTTTGTCCCTCAAAAATTTAACAAATTAAGCTTTTCTTGGTTTATATTGGTGGGAAATATTGGTGTTTAAGAGTCATCAAGTCCATAGATTTTATTTCAAACCTTATTCATAATAATTGGCAGTATTTTATTTTATGTCGGCAGTATTATTTAAATGAAGTTTTATGAGTTGGGGTGCCCGGCTGACTCAGTCAGTAGAGCAAGTGACTCTTGATCTTGGGGTCATGAGTTCAAGCCCCATGGTGGCATTATAATTCTTTCTGCTCACTAATAACTTCCTAAAGTCTTTTATTTACGGAAGCTGAATCTGTGGTGCATTACTAAATCAAAGATGGATGTGAGAGTAACCCACTTTCAGTGGACGCTGGACATCTTGTCAATAAAAAACATCAGGGCAGAACAAAGATGAAGGAAGCACAGAAGCTTAGGTAGTTCTGATGGAAGGAAGATGAGGACGCCCTATCCCTTTCTTCCCTGATGCCTCTAAACCAAAAAGGATGTTGTTGCCAGCAAGTTGCACAATCTGCTGAATGTTAGTGATGGAAAGGCTGGAAGGTTGGAAAGGTTGAAACTCTCCCACCCCCAATTCCCCCCATCCCCGCTGAGCCTGGAAGTGCTACGTGCAGAGTAGGCACATGAGAGTACTCCTGCTTTATTCCTGATGGAAAACTGACAGGGAGCAGAGCTGCAGAGACCGTGGGTTCTAAGAAACAGGGCTGAAGAAGCCTCATCTTGGCTCCTGTCAGGCTCTTTCAGGATGGTACAGGGAATAGCTGGCTGCCCAGGAGAAGCACCAGAAAATAAAGAGAGCTGGGTCTCCAAAGCTACACTTGATTTGAATCTGCCTCTACCTGGCAGTAGCTGTGTAACCTCAGGTATTGTGGAATAACAGCACCATGCTCAGCAAGATGCTGCCATATGTAAAATGCTGGTCCGCAAGGTGCCTGGTACACAGCAGATATTCAAATGTGGTGGCAACCTATACTTGTCATTTTTCCTCAGAGGACGCCTTGGTTGGAGCCCTACACTTATAACGTGGGGTTGGCTTCATGTCTGATTTCCTGACTTTTTTTTTTTCATTTCAAATTCATTCTGAAAAGCATGTTCTGCTCTAGACTGGGGACTGGAAAACGTCTACTGTAAGAGGCAAGATAGTAAATGTCCGAGGCCTGAGGGCCATATGGTCTCTGTTGCCACTATTCGACTCTGAAGTTGCAGTGCAAAAGCAGCCACAAACAATACCTTCATGGGCCTGGCAGTATTCCAATAACACCTAATTTACCAAATTGGTGGGGCCCACAGTCCAGAAACCTTACTACTCAAAGTACCTTCAGAACCAAGCATTAGCACCATCTATCTGTAAGCTTGCTGGAAATGCAGAATCTCAGGCCTCGCCCCAGATCTACTGAATTAGAATCTGCATTTCAGGGGCACCTGGGTGGCTCAGTCCTTTAAGCGTCTTCTTGATCTCAGCTCAGGTCACAGTCTCACGATTTGTGAAACTGAGCCCCACAGTTTCAGAGCGCACAGACTGCTTGGGATTCTCTCCCTCTCTCTCTCTCTCTCTCTGCCCCTCCCCTGCTCATGCTCTCTGTCTCTCTTTCTCTGCCTCAAAATAAATAAATAAATAACTTTGGAAAAAAAAAGAATCTGCATTTTAACAAGATTCCCCAACGAATTCACATGCACATTAAAACGTGAAAAGCACTGTCCTAGAACTTGATGCTAAAACCTGGAGTTAGTTTAGCATTTATCTAATGAACTCAGAGATTTTTTTTCCAAAAACATCCTACTCTTTCCTAAGAGTCAACTACAAATCAGTTGCTATATAAAGCTGTACTTACATTATACTTTTTAGAGTAGGTCTCATTTTCTGACTCCTTTAGCACTTCCTGTAGTTTTTTCTCTTGTAGAGTTAACCAGACCACAGCATCTTTCATCTTTCCCTATAATTCACACACACACACACATTTAACACCCTATCCTAAACAGGCTTGGAGATTTTTTTTTAACAACAAAATTAACAACTTCAAACATCAAATAATTCAATCATTACACACCAATGACTCGCTGCGTTGAAGAGGAAGTTTGCTTGTTCACCTAACACCTCAAATTTTAAAATGGATTGCAACTGGCACCTGAACATAATGTGCTAAAAAAAAAAAAAAAAAAAGGGCACACAAGCCCCTCATTTTTTTTTTTTTTTGGCTCATCCACTTCCATTATTCCTCAATTCTAAAGAACATTATTCTAAACTACTTACCTGTAGTAAGCATTTCCGAATACTGCTTTCCAATACATGTAAATATGGGTTAATCAAGAGCTGCTGACACCCAAATACATGGACATCAAAAATATCTTAGGCAGGGGCACCTGGGGGGGCTCAGTCAATTGAGCATCTGACTTTGGCTCAGGTCATGACCTCCCAGCTCATGGGTTCGACCCCCCACCCCCACCCTCGCTCCGCATCCAGCTCTGCTGACAGCTCAGAGCCTGGAGCCTGCTTTGGATTCTGTGTCTTCCTCTCTCTCTGCCCCTCCCCACTCTCACACACTCATGTGTGTGCGCACTCTCACTCTCCAAAATAAACATTAAAAAAAGTTTTTTTTAAATATCTGAAGCATTTTTAAGACCCTTAAAATAACTACTAAAGGTTTTGGTTCTGCTATCCTATGGATGTGAGCAACAATTATTTTTCCCTAGGTTCTTGCTTGTTTACGTTCGAAAGCAAATTTTACTGCCAAAGGATAAAGTAAAAGACATTACATCTTATTTCCATTCCCTTTAATCTTCATTTACTCTTTCTCTTCCTATTAAGCAGGCGTGTTTTCTATATAGTTTTGAATCTGATTTATGGATAGTTGAATTTTTCATTTTATTTTTTAATAAGAAAACTAATTAGAAAAGAGTAGCTCCACAGCAGGTCAGAAATAAGTGAACTGAATTAGAAGCCTGAGTCTCAGCTTGAGACTCTGTTCCAGAGTCAACAACAATCTGGCGTAGTGCCTCAAACGTCACAGTTGGAAAAACCTAGGCACAAATTTGTCACATACAATGCGGTAATAGGACTGCCTGTAAACATGTCTGAGGAAGTAGTTTGAATAAATATTAAAATAATATTCAGGGGTGCCTGGGTAGCTCAGATGGTTAAGCATCCGACTTCAGCTCAGGTCATGATCTCACGGCCCTTGAGTTCAAGCCCTGCGTCGGGCTCTGTGCTGACAGCTTGGAGCCTAGATCCTGCTTCAGGTTCTGTGTCTCCCTCTTTCTCTGTCCCTCCCCTGCTTATGCTCTCTCTCTCTCTCTCTCTCTCTAAAATAAATAAACATTAAATTTTTTAAAAAAAATATTCAAACAACAGTTTACTAAATTCACAGCACTCATTTATCTTCACAGCAGTAGAATAAGGGTTTACTTTCAGCTCAGTGATTTTTATGAAATTTCCACCCACAATATTTTGTGTACCTGACTGAAAATCAAAGGAAAAAACTGAATAATCAAATGGCAAGCTGATAGTGAGTCAAGAGCACCTCAACAAACAAAGATCAAAAGTAGAACACGTTGCTTCCATTTTTATAAATTATATGATCCCAGGGGCTCCTGGGTGGCTCAGTCAGTTAAGCATCTGACTCTTGGCTCAGGTCTTGATCTCACGGTTCGTGAGTTCAAGCCCCAGGTCAGGCTCTGTGCTAATGTCACACAGAGATTCTGGCCCTCCCCCTCTCTCTCTACATCTCCCAGGCTCTCTTGTGCTCTCTCAAAATAAATAAATTACATAAATAAATAAATAAACAAATAAACAAATAAATAATATGATCCCAGGTATATATAGCTAAAGATCAGGTTAAAATGGAAATACACTAAAATTAGATTGTGGTGATGGTTGCACAAGAAGGAAAATGTACCAAAAACCACTGAATTGCAAACTTTAATTTTTTTAATGTTTATTTCTGAGAGAGAGACAGAGCACAAAAGGGGGAGGGTCAGAGAGAGGGGGACACAGAATCTAAAGCAGGCTCCAGGCTCTGAGCTGTCAGCACAGAGCCCGACACAGGGCTCGAACCCACGAGCCACGAGATCATGACCTGGGCCAAAGTCGGATGCTTAACCAACTGAGCTACTCAGGCGCCCCTGAATTGTAAACTTTAAATGGTTTAATTTTATGGTATGTGGATTAAGTCTCAAAAAAGCTATTAAAATCAAATTAGACAAAAATGAGATAGCTCTAGAACTTTTCAAGTCTGCTAAACTTAATTTGTCCTATACAGTGCCCACGTAAAAGTTAAAAAAAATTTTTTTAAAGTTATTTTAGATAATTCAGCAAAGTTTAATAAGTTACCACTTTTAACTTAAAAATGAAAAATGAAAAAAAAAAAGGTGAAACAAATCTACAGTGAAAGAAACTGGAATACTGGTTGCCCAGGGTGGGGAATACAGGCAGAAAAGGGCACAGTGGAACCTTCTGGGTAAGAGAAATGTGTTCCACTATGATTGTTTTATGGGTTACATGGGGTGTATGCATTTGTCAAAACTCATAGAACTGCACATTTAATCTCTATATGAAAATTCTACCTCAATTTTTAAAATAAAGCCATTAGTAGCGTATGACAAAAATAAGTTTGAGACATACTTATAAGGACATACCTGAGCTTCGTCTCCAGTCCCAGATGCATCCTTCGAATACTGTAGAAATTGTGCCACATAGGTCATGATTGACTTTTCATCAGGATCGACAACATCCACATCTGCAAGATGCACCACACTATCAATTAGCAATGGGTGTGATTTGCTATAATTACTACCCAAGAACAGGCCATGCCATAAGACAGCCTTGGAATAAACCAAAGCAGTTAACCAGCCATGCAATCTCTGGTCAGTCACCCTTGTTCCAAGCCTGTGCGTTGGCTAAGAGCTTAGATCCAGAGTCAGAGCTGAGTTGAATCCCGGCAGTAGTATAGGCACAGCCTCAATTTCCACCATGCATGTTGTACGTAGAAGGGCATAAGTAGTCAGGGAGAGTGGAACACAGAAAATACAGCTTTCCTCCTTCCAGAGACACGGTACAGAAACTCCTCCAGGGGTGTAGAGTGTAGGAACATATAGCAACTGGAACCCATTCCTATCACACGTGTTTCAGTGAGTGGGCAATAGAGCATTTCCAAAAGCATATGTTCAATGGAAGACTTATTCAAGACATCCACACAATTTTATTTGTTCATTCGTGGAACAAATAGAATTACTGAGAGCCTTCTATGGGCCAGTCTTTGTGCTGCATTAACAAAGTCCATGGTGAAATAAATTTGGAAAATGCTGACTTTAAACAAAGTAAAAATATTATAAATTCCTTAAGCGCAGAACTTCTCCGGACATATAATAAATTAGATAGATCACAAAATCACAAAGGGAACATAATGTGTTACAGAAAAAATGAACACATAATTCTGGGCTGTCTTTTGATATGTTGCCAAAACAACTATGAAGATATTGAAAAGGAAATCATTTGTGTTTATTTTTTTTTTTAGTTTTTTAATGTTTATTTATTTTTGAGAGAGAGAGGCAGAGCGTGAGCGGGGGAGGCCAAGAGAGAGGGAGACACAGAATCTGAAGCAGGGTCCAGGCTCTGAGCTGTCAGTACAGAGCCCGACACGGGGCTCGAACCCATGAAATGTGAGGTCATGACTTGAGCTGAACTGAGCTTAACTGACTGAGCCACCCAGGCGCCCCTTTTGTGTTTATTTATTAATTCAGTTAAAATAAACTCATCAAATATTTATAGAGAGTCAACAACTATAGGTCACAAGAAAGATATGTAAGGCTCAATTTTTGCCCTTATTCATTCAACAGGTGGATGCGAGACATTTGAGTAGATGCTAGATGCCCAAAGACATTATCTGCTCCTCAAGGAGCTACTATTAGGAGAAAAACAAACAACAAATAAATATAACATACTATTCGTGCTTCAGCAAATGTGTTTACTGGACCCAATGACTATTCTAAGCAGGCTGAGGGAGAATGTGAATCTATAATCTATATACAAATAAAAAAATTCAACACATTAGACATATAAAAGGTATCAGTAAAAAGGTAGGGGTTGAGTTTCAATAAAGGAAGGATACCTAAGAACTGAATGATTCTTTTACTGAAAGAAAGTGGAAGTTAAAAAAGGTAAAAGTTGGGGTGCCTGGGTGGCTCAGTCGGTTAAGCGGCTGACTTCGACTCAGGTCATGATCTCTCAGTCCGTGAGTTTGAGCCCCACATCAGGCTCTGTGCTGACAGCTCAGAGCCTGGAGCCTGCTCCAGATTCTGCGTCTCTTCTCTCTCTGCCCCTCCCCTGCTCACGCTCTGTCTCTCTCTGTCTCTCAATAATAAATAAACGTTAAAAAAAAACTTTTAGAAAAGGGTAAAAGTACATCAAGAGATGCGTAAAATAATTATACTGCCTTAACTAGATGTTTCTTTTTAAAAACTTCATTGTATGAAAAAATAAAAAATAAATAAAAACATTATTAAATATGAAGCTATGCACAGTGATTTAATGCTTTAATAAAATTGTCAAAAGATAATTCTCTTATTCAAATATGACAAGAGCATTTGGTTTGCATAAACAAAGATGTATTTCACATTTTGAGCTATTGTTTAAGCTATTTAAAGTGAATTATGGGCAATCATTTATACAGTGGATATTTGGCTTTTTTATACTGTCACATTATTTGCCTAATTACTTTCACATACTAAAATAGAAAAAATATTTTATACTAATACAGATTTAGAGAATCACAATACGAGAAAAGCATTAAAAAAAAAACAAGAACAGTAACAGACAAGGGGATAGAACAAATCATGAGGAAAAACAAAGAAAAGAAGAAAAGATCATCAAAAGCCAAAAAGGAAAGAGAAAAGACAAAAGAGAGAAAAGGAAGAAAGGAAAGGGAGGCAAGAACAAATTAAGGAGTCATAAGTTAACAGGAAGTATTAACAAGCAACATGAAACTAGAGTAATGACAAATCTAATACATAAAAATATGGAACCATTAGGCTAACTCTTAACTTAGAAATACCACCTAATTCAAGTGAGATCCAAGAAGGCTAAGAACCAGTAGCAACACGCATAGCTAGTGCCCAGATCTTAGCTTCTAATCCCATTCTCCAGTAAAAGGAACCGGTACTCCTTAGGGAGATGGTTGATCCCAGAACCGGGGGAGGAAATATCCAAGATGAATGAGCCTGGAGCATCTTGTAGCACCAGGAAATAAGAATGTGCTGAAAAGCAAACAAGGAAACACCACATTGATGGGGATATGTCAAAGGGACAAAAGGGCTAGCTGAAAGAGCTCCCAATGGCTGAAACTTTGAGTTAAATTTTTTTTTCAATTTGAGCAATTAAATAAAGTAGTATTACGTTATGACCCAAAGTAGAAAATGAAATGTCCGTAAGCCCATGCTGATATAAATAAATGGTTGGATAAATGAATAAATGGGGGAGAGAGTAGACATAGCTCTTGCAGATGACTACCAAATAATTATTATAGATAAGCTGCCCTCAAAGAGAGCTAACATAACTCTCCTAAGTGTCGGTATGTATACTGACTTCCCGAAGAGTACAACACAGGAAGAGGGAAACAAAAACGTAGCTTCACAGGGGAGAGCCCTAACAAACACTATCTCACCCAGGTAATTTTTTTTAATTAAAAATGCACAATCAAATAAAATATATTAAAACAAAGCTAATCAACATTCAAAACTCACCACTTCCCAACTATTTTACTACATTTTACTGTTACCTATGCTCTTGAGGTTATTTACCTCTGTTGCACCTGTATGATAGAAAACTACATAATGGTGTGTTAGTGTTGCACTTCTTTTCCTTACTCTGTGTTGAGTGATTTCACACTGGGATCAGTCGTGGTGGGAGTGTTCAAAGCACACACATACACAAAAACCAGCAAACGAGGGCTTGATTCCTTGTATTGTTAATTACAAAGAAAGGGATGGAGAAAATGTTAATGCATGTTAAGCTTAAAAATATGTCCTGTCTAGGGACACCTGGGTGGCTCAGTCGGTTAAGCACCTGACTCTTGATTTTGGCTCAGGTCATGATCTCACCGTTTGTGAGATAGAGCCCCAAGTCGGGCTCTGCACTGACAGTGCAGAACTTGCTTGGGATTCTCTCTCTCCCCCTCTCTCTCTGACTCTCCCCTGCTTGCATGCTCTCTCTCTCACAATAAATAAACTCTTTTTAAAAAAGTCTGTCCTAACTAGAGCTGTTAAGTTGCACAAAATATTGAGGAAATATTCTTCCAGTATTAGAGTCAGCAAAAAAGTCATTCACGTGTTGAAGAACAAGTGAAGTTCTAACAAACATCATTATTGTCATACTTACACATGAACATAAAGGCAATTGTTTACCAACATTCATGTCAGAACTCCATGTGTCCAGCAACTCCAACCATAAATTGGCTGCACATGGATACAAGAGTTTGGTGAAAATCAACAAAAGCATTTTGGGGCTATACGGAATTTATAATGAAGTGTATCACATATTTTCTTATTATTTGTAAACTGCATGCTACATGTGCTTTTTATTAGGAATGTTTGTGATACACATGTATATGTATCCACACACACTCAGGCCAACACACACATTGTCCTGGAGACCCAGTCACACATTTATCTACACACCCCTGGTTATAGAACTGAGACTAGAATTTGTATTTCTTAATTTGTTAGTTCATTATAATCCTCACTAATCCTACATACCTCTTTTATGAACTTACTGGGATTTTTCGTAAGCTTTGGTACATTAAGAAACAATACGATCCACAGTAGAGTGTTTTCCTAAGAATTAAATAATCTTAATCTTAATTTTATGAAGTTAACATAATCATCTCTTTGAATATAACCCGTATTTAGGATTTTGCTGTAGTTGTTAACCACACCACACAGTGTGTTGAGCATAATCACAGCAAAGCTGAGCCAGCAATAGAGGGAGAAACAAACAAACAAACAACCAAACAAAATGAGTTTAAGTCCTCGAAGAAATTCAGCTTTATGTAGGGGGAAAGAGTGGAGAGAGGGAAATACGTTAACTCAAAGAATGGTCTTACTAGAGAGATTTTAGAACAGAGTAACAGAATCGAGGGAACACAGTAAGGAACACAATGAAAGAAAATTAGAACAAAGACTCATATCATTTCAAATAACAGCAATGCTTGCTTTCAGCGGTCACGTCATCCCTGCAATTACTGAAGTTAATGAATTGGTAGGAATTCTTAGTGTCATGGAATTTAATAAAGAGTTTAAGTTATTAAACCCTCGAGGGCGATAACACCATTATGTTTATTTATGTAGAGATGCTACTTCCCAGCCAACTTCACACCGGACAGTGTTTTAAAAAGAAAGAAGCCTCTTTACCTTCTGGTTCTAGCAATTTGGGGATTTTAAATTCCCGTTCGGCAATTCCAAAGGCCTCTTTCAGATTGTCTTTGTTGGATCTATGCTTCACCGTCTTCATGTCAATTAGATCTGGTCGCAAGGCGTGAATGACAGCCAGAAAAGCCATCCCATTTCTCCAGCTTGACTTAAAATCTGTCACACTGACAGACTCACACCTATCGCAAAAGGATAAAAACATGATAAATACCATTTCAAAGAATATGTCAAAGCACATCCCCCATATTCAATAGTAATTAAAACAGATTTCAGTGAATCAAGTAAATCACATATTCTAGGAAAATATTTTATTTTAATCTTGTGGTCAGATTAAAGTAAAATGCCAGGTTTGATGAGGCTCTTGATACCACAGAACATTCGTTCTCAAAGTGTGGCCCTGGGCCAGCAGTGTCAGCATCACCTGGGCTGCAAGTGCTAGAAATACAAATTCTCAGTCGGACCCAACCCCAAACCTACTGCATTAAACCCTGCAGGTAGATCTGAAATCTGTGTCTTCAAATGCACTGCAAGTGACAATAGTCACTCAAGTTTAATACCCTTCATTCAGGATCTGTTGGCTCAACACTGACTTTAGACCTCTACATGTAATTAAGTTCCTTTCACTAGAGGAAACAATTTCTTTTCTCATTAGAACAAATTATATGATATATGTGTCGCTTCAATGGTCAGTAGCTTATCACTCCTCTGCTTAAAACTAGTCATCACAGACGAATGGATAAACAAAATGTGATTTACAGATAAAGTGGAATATTATTCAGCCCTAAAAAGGAAGGACATTCTGCCACATCTTACAACATGGAAGAACCTTGAAGATATTATGCAGAGTGAAAGAAACCAGTCACAAAAGAGCAAATCCTATATGATTCTACTCATTTAAGGCACCTAGAGTAGTGAAATTCATAGATAAAGAAAAGTAGACCACTGGCTATGGGAGGGAAGGATGGGAGAGAGTTTTAGTTTTATACGATGAGAAGAGTTCTGGAGATGGATGGTGGTGATGGTTACATAACAATATGAATGCACTTAATGCCACTGAACTGTACACTTAAAAATGTTCAAATGGTAAATTTTATGTTATACATATTTTACTACAATAAAAAAGTATTAAAAAAAAAAAAAACAATAACCCTGTCAGGGCACCTGGGTGGCTCAGTTGGTTAAGCATCCAACTCTTGATTTCAGCTTAGGTTGTGATCTCACCATCATGAGATTTAACCCTGAGTTGGGCTCCACATTGGGCATGCTTAAAATTCTCTCTCTCTCTCCCCTCCCTCTCTGCCTCTCTCCCACCCATTCTCTCTCTCTCTCTTTCTGCCTCTCTCTCTCTCTCACAAACAAAACCCTGTCATAGCTTATCAGAATAACATCTCTCAGTCTGGCCCACAAGGCCTAACACGATTTGGCCCCTGCCTACCACTTCTACTCTTGAATCTCCCCTCTCTTACAATGTTACAGCCACACTCGCTTCATTCCTTTCTCAACACCATGCTCTTTTTTTACATTTTATTTCAGAGAGAGAGTGCAAGCGGGGGTGAGGGACAGAGGGAGAGAGAAATATAAAGCAGGCTCCACGCCCAGTGAGGAGCTTGACACGGGACTCACAGGACTCGATCCCACAACCTTGGGGTCATGGCCTGAACCAAAAGCAAGAGTCGGATGATCAACTGACAGCCACTCAGTACCCACTATGCTTTTTTAATCCATCTGCATGGATGCTTTTTCTCCCAGATCTTTATACACCTGAAGGCTTCTTCTTCAATCCTCACTCAAAAGTCTCCTCCTCAGAAAGGTGCTCCATGATCACCTCAGATAAAACCATCCTCCCACCTTTGAAATTCTTAATCACCATAAGTCCTCCTGACCTTCCTGCCAACTGTAATAATGACATTGATTCGTCTGCTGTGGGCCAAGCCCCTGGAAAGCAAGGGCCATGTCCTTCTTGTCTACTACAATAGATTCATCCACAAATGGTATCTGGCATATAAATGTGCTTAATATATATATTTCAAATCATTCCATCAATCACAATTCTGTATTTGACAAGGGATCAGTGAAGATGTTTTAAGAGTATAGTTGCCTATGTGGGAAATACTCCAGAACAACTGTATTTTCCTTTAATATCTCACAAAAAACAGGAGGAAATTCAATGGACTTATTGAAGGTATGAATCAAATGATAAAAACCACTCAAGAAATAGTCAACTTCAGATGACCTGGGCTTTCCTGAATCTCTTAGGAAAAAATGCCTGAACTATGACTGTGATAAACTACATGGTATTTAGTGATTTTTGCCTTGTTTAACAAATATTTATGTGGCCCATACTTTATTCAGAAACTGTTCTAAATACTTAAAAAAAATAATTCTTATAATACACATAATAATGCTACAAAGTGTTAGTATTGTCCACAGTTTTATGATTGAGGAAACACAAACACAAAGAGATTAAGTATCTGAAGTCACCAGTTAGAAAGTGCTGGGGGCGAAGACTCAAACCCAGGATCCCGGCGTCAGAATACTAAGCAAAACTGGCTAAAGGGATGGCTGGGGCTGAGGGCAGGGCAGAGTGGGGATCAGAACCAGCTAAGTGCTGACTGTCAGGCACGGCCCTCAATAAAGCCCCAGGCAGTAAGGTCGGCTCTGCACTGAGGAGTGGACACCAATCCCACAAAGAACATGCTGCTGCCAGGTGTTAGAGAGGCCAGGTAGGGCTCCAGAGTGATTGGCAGGATCTCAGCTCATTTAGAAGTTGCAAACTTGGCCCTCGATTCATCTCCTTCAGAAATAAGAAAATACAGGGGAGCCTAGGTGGCTCAGTCGGTTGGGCATCTGACTTCACTCAGGTCATGATCTCGCAGATCATGGGTTCGAGCCCCGCGTCGGGATCTGTGCTCATAGCTCAGAGCCTGGGGCCTGCTTCGGATTCTGTGTCTCCCTCCCTCTCTGCCCCTACCTAGCTCACACGCTGTCTCTCTCTCCTTCAAAAATAAATAAACATTGAAAATTTTTTAAAAATAAGAACCTACAACCTACTTCATACAACATAGTCTTACTGGAGTCTGGATCTCAGATGAGTTCCAGAGATGCACAGAATATTGAAATAAGTCCCGTAATCATACCACCAATGATGGCCCAAACTAGAATAAACTCCTGATGAATTACTTAAGAATGATTTACTACCTCTTGGTAAGTTTATCACAGCTCATAGTTGAAAAGAAAGAAAAAACATGGAGAAAAGATAAACTGTCGTAAAATATTTGAACTTTGAAATGGTTTGAAATTTATTTACAGATAAATGAAACAAGTCTGAATATGATTTGATAATGCTCTTCACACATGCTATTATTTTGGAATAAAAAATGTAGAAAACGGAAGTAAAATCATCTCTAGAATATTCAAGAAAAAGTCTATTTGCTATATATAAAACCTTCTAAGGTCTGTATGTCTTTTTGTCCCTCACGAAATACAGAGGATGCATGGCCACTAAAGGAAGGTAAGGCTGGGAGCAGAAGTTAACATCCTAGCACTTTACAGGGAAGAAGTTACTCACAAGTCTGCCATTTGTGAGGCCTTAGCAACACAGTTATGCCTCTATTTATGCAGACAATGCTATGATGAGACAAGAAAGCCTTTTGAACTCCACAGCTCATCTCATGGGGAGTTCTGCATCCTAACTCCTTATTTTCCCTCAATCCCATCCCAGCAAGTGTTTAAAATGAAAAAGTAAATGCCTGCCAAGAGCAAAAAAAAACCTTTTTCTTTATAAAACAGAACTTCTGAACATTAACTTCCTATCATCACTCCCCCTTTAAAAAAAAAACTCCTATTTTCTGGCTTCTCTTCCCTAACTGAGCTACGAATTTCTAAACAATGGGGACTGTGGTGTTTTAGTGTAGTCCTA
Source organism: Cryptoprocta ferox (assembly GCA_028646485.1). NCBI lineage: Eukaryota > Metazoa > Chordata > Mammalia > Carnivora > Eupleridae > Cryptoprocta > Cryptoprocta ferox. The sequence goes on from CM053560.1 coordinate 35,125,385, forward strand.
TACAGTTCCAAGAGATAATTTTATGTGTTGATTACTTATTCCTTCATTTGTTCATTCATTCATTCAATACACATTTATGGAGCACCTACCATGAACTTACATTATGGTAGCTTCTGGGGATACACAGTCAATAAAAACGTAGTCCTGACTTTTAAAGAGCTCCTAGTGTGGCTGAGTTCATGAACCTCTGTATTTGTAAGATTCACTCCAAGAGAAAGGAAAATAGTGAGCACTTTCCTTTTAGGAGACAGAAGTGTTCAGATGTGTGTTACACCCAGTCAGCCTTATTGTCAGACCTGGAGTCAGTAAGGTTGTGTTAGTGGGTAAAGCCACCCTGGGTGTCTCCTGTGGTCAGAGCAAACTACTTACAGGGCGCACTGCTCCTGAGCCCACAAGAGAAGAGCCTTCTTTGCAGACATCTTCCATCTTTCTTGGACTTTGGAGCATTTCTTAGCTGGAGGACTTGAGGTAGGGGATGAGTCAGCCACACCCACACTGTCCAGGGAACGTTGATTGTAATTGCAAGAAAGAGTCCGGGCAAGCTCTTCGATCTAAGGAACACATAATAATAGTCAACACATACAAATCATAAGTTAGCAGCATTGAAGCAAAATCTTCAGCCAAAACAAGACCTTTATCATGTAACAGTAAGAGTCTACTCATGGTGGAATAAGCACTAGACAAATCCTTGAACAATAGCATTTGGAATGTGGGGCTACACTTAGGCTTTCTTTCAGTGGACTTGGGTCGCTCCTGCCCTTACTCAGCTTGCGTTCCACATTGAGGGCAAGCATATATTCATCCCCCTGATGTGCTTACAGCACCTGTCCCTCTACTGAATTGACCTAAGTTGAGATCCTAGTCTAGAGTGTCTTCCAAGAGACTGGGCCAATTAGAATGCATCTTTGATTACAAACCAATAGGAAACAAAAATACATGCAAAAAAAATAGTCAAATATATAAGAGGTAAGTCCTCAAAAAGAAAAAAAAATTGCCATCTAGTATGTAAACAGTAACCTCATTAGTCATTTAAGAAAGCTAAATGTATACAGCAAGAGGACAGTTCCTTCATTTATAACACAGGCAAAAAATTTTAAAAGATAACATCTAGTTATGTTATCATCTAATGAGAATATGAGACACTGGATTTTTACATATTGCTGGTAAACACAAAAATTGGTCCAGATTTTTTGGAGGCACTAAGATAACACCTAAGGAAAACTTTAAAAGACAAATCTACAGACATAGTAACAAGTATTATTGAGAGAAGTACACTTAATACTTAATAAAATAGATTAATTATTAATAATTAATAGATTCACCAACCAGTAACAGTAGATGCGACCAACACAATTAATAAACTTGATCTGATTGGCATACTCCATTGTACCTAAAATGGCAGAATCAACATTCTTTTCAAATCCATATAAAATAATTACTAAAATTGACTACGCTGAGCCATAAAGCAATCCTCAGCAGTTTCGAAGAACTGAAATCATTAAGATGATATTCTCGGACCACACTGAAATTAAGCCAGAAATCAGAAACAAAGATATAACAAACAAAATCCCCAAATATTTGGATATTAAGCAATAGAATGTTATACAACCCAGAGGGCAAATAAGAAATCATAGTGAAAATGAAATATTTTGAACAGACAATAATAAAAATATTGGATTTGTGGATCAAACAATGCAATATTTTAATGATGCCAACTTTTTCCAACTTATACATTCAACACAATCCTCACTGGAATTCCAACAGATTGTATGTATGTAAATTAACAAGTTATTTATAAAATTCATATGAATATCAAATCAACATGTTGTATACCTTACACTTCCACAACGGTAAATTCCAATTACAGCTCAATTAAAAAAATTATATGAAAACACAAAGAGCAAAGAATAACCAAGATAATCCTAAAGAACAAGTTGGACACTATCAGACATCAAGACTTTCTATATAGCTATAGAAATTGATGTTGGCAAAGGAAAAGACTTCTTTACAGGTCATAAAAAGTACTAGCCACCAAAAAAGGAAGTTGATAAATTTGAACTACATTAAAATCATGATTGTCTATTCATTAAAAGATTGAGAAGCAAGTCACAGAATCAGAAAAGATATATGCAATTTATATATGCTCAACAAAGGACTTGTATCCAGATATATATATATATCTATATGTATACATATATGTATATATGTATGTATATGTATGTATGTATGTATGTATGTATATATATAGCATTTATTTTTCAGAAAGAGACAAGAGTGCGAGCAGGTGAAAGGCAGAGAGGAGACACAGAATTTGAAGCAGGCTCCAGGCTCTGAGCTGTCAGCACAGGGCTCAAACCCACAAACTGAGATCATGACCTGAGCCAAAGTCAGACACTTAACTGACTGAGCCACCCAGGCACCCCCAGAATATATTTTAAAATTTCTATAAGTCCCTACATGCAATAGCATAGCTAAAATAAAAAAAAATTAATGTTAAGTACTTGCGAGAATTGGGAGAAGGAATTCCCAAACTGTGGTAACAGTGTAAATCAGAGCAACCATTTTGAAAAACTAATTGGCACTACTACCAAAGCTGAAGGTCACGTGCCTTATGCCCCAGCAATTCCATTCCTAGATATGTATGCAAGAGAAATGAGGGCTGGTACCACCAGAGGCAAATATACAAGAATGCACCTAGCAACTTTATTCATAACAGCTGAAAACTGGCAACAAAAGAAATGTCCATCAACAGTAGAATGGTAAATAAGCTCTGGCATATTCATGCAGTGGTATAGTCACACATAACAAGGAAAAAGAAAGAAATTCCATCAATGATTTTATAACAGTGATGTAACAAGACAGAGGGTAGCTACATTTGTGGTGAACATAGCATAATGTATAAATTTGTCAAATCACAAAGTTATGTACCTGAAACTAATATAACTAAGTCAACTATACTCAAAAAAAAAAAAAGGACTTACCAATATGATGCACGCTTCAACAAGTTGAAACTCATAAATGATGTTAAGTTAAATAAACCTAACACAAAAGAGTATGTAGCATATCTAAGTCAGTTCACTTCTAATTCCTTCATATGGAGGTGACGATGATAAGCTAAACAACGCTAGAGATCAAAGTGGTGGTTTCTTTAGGGAAGGGGGTAAGGACTGGGAGAAATACGTGGGAACTCTGGGATTCAGCCAATGTCTTCTATTTTTATCTTGTGTGATGGTTATATGGATGTATTTAATTTACAAGAATACATCAAGCTCTACACTTAAGACCACTGCATTTTTCCCTATGTATGTTAAACTTCAACAAAAGTTTATTTATGTCCATAAAATGAAGCCAAAAAAAGCAAAACTTAAGGCCTAACAATTTCACTTCTAAGAATTTGGCTCATGGAAATAATGAAGATTGTATGCAACAGACTACTAAGAGTAGTCTTTTTGGAATTGCTTATAATCATAAAACCATGAGCATTCTGACTGTCAACTAATAAAATATAGCCCTTCACAAGAGAACACCATGACTCCATTAAAACATATATATAAATTCAGAAAGATGTTCATGAGAACAGGCTGAAAAGTTTGGAAAGCCTGACCATTCTGTTTAAGATATACATACATAAACAAATATATACATTCATTCTTGCTGCATGTATCATGGAGACCATACAGCAAATTATTTAGTGGTTATCAGTAAGTGGTAGAATTACAGATAACTCTATTTGCCTTTTATTATCTGTATTAAAAATTTTAATTATATTTCAAATAACCTGGAAAGTATGGAGGAAAAAATATAATAAATGCCTATAAATTGTCAAATTTTAACATTTAACCACATTTGGTTCATATTTTTTTAAAGAAATAAAACACTGATACAGTTTAAGCCTTCTGTCCTTCCCTCTGCAATTCCATTTCCTTCCTCTCCCAGAGGCAAAAAACACAATTCTAAATTTGGTTTTCATCATCCTTGTGCATTTCATTCTACTGTAACTTCAAATGTAGGTATCCAGGAATCATATACTGTCTTGTTTTACATGGTTTAAATTTTATACAAAGTAGTTATGTTGGTTTCTGGTTTTTATAAAATAAGCATTTGTTTCCCACATAATTTATTTTCAAAGTAATTATGGAAATATACAACATGCAACTTTTTAGGTAACTGCAGAAAACCTGCACTAATTTGGAATCCCAGGTCTGGAAGAATATATTGATCAATCCTAAGTATCATAAAGTCAGGACCAAAAGTGTCTTTCGTGTTGTTTTCTTGATGTCGTAGCACAAAAGCTAGCACATAATAGGTGTTTAAATTATTTGTGTAATGAAATTAATCAATGAGTCAGTCTTGGGACAGGACTCTAAATGGTGTGGGATTCTTAGATTGAACAAGAGTCCTCGAAACTGGGAGATTCTACAAAGTTAGTTCTCACACATTTATTCCAGAAGCTTCCTACTGTCTTCTGCCAAAGTAAGTAATCAATAATATACAAAATTTTATCATGGCAGGTTCTAGTCAAACTGATGCTGATATCGCAGATAATTCAAGATATCATAAGTCAGCATTCAATTTTCAACTGCAAAATAACATCAACGGCCAAAGCTCCACCCGTCAAGATTTTAGAGTGTCCTGTTTCTGGAAGAAACTCAGGACTGAATCGTCTTGCATTACACTTATTTCATTCTGCAGTAATTAGAACAGAAGTAGCTTTCACATCATCAAATTACTTACGTGAAAGTGCAGTATAATTGTCCAAATTAGGCCAAGAATAATGGATGGGTTTCCATCTATAATATCAGTAACATGAATATTTATTAGCTTGATCTGGAAAAGAAGAAACACGGGTTAAAAGGAGAAGACATTTCATTGCATTAATTTCTCCTGTGAATCTTCTGACGAAATTCATACTCACCGATCGGTTTTTTAGGAATGTCAGGGCATGTTCTATATTGATTCTACACTGAAATGTATTCGATCCTTTGTCTCGAGGCTATGAAATTCAAGCAAAATATATCAATTAGAGATATGAAAAAAAATTTTAATCAATAAAAGTCTTTTTAATGTCACTTAGAAAGCTTACCAACTGTTGTCCCGAGAGTACTTCTAGCAGGTCCAGGAGGATGTGACCCTTTTTAATGTCCACAAATAGGTCTGATACAACCGACGGAGGAGTGTGCTGCAAAAGGTCACAAGACACACATTCATTCCAACTTTGGTCCAAAAACATAATACCTTTAAGATTCTCATAAGTGTGCTTGGTGTTTTCACAAAAAGCTCAAATTCACTAGTGATTTTTAATCTACAGGATTAAATTACATGTAACGAGCTTCAGACACTGTTTAACATATAACACTCAATACGTACAAATCATCATCATCATTATTATTATATTTGATAAAAGAGATGTTGCTCCTTTACCTTATCTCCCATACCCTTAACAAAAGTGTCTTTTTTCTGTGTTGGAAAAGAATAACAAACACATCTAAACAAGATCACGGAGACTTTGGCACATTCTTTCAACCTTTTACACCTCCCGGTACCATTCTGGGGGCCCAAAGGGAGGGAGTAGGAGGAGTAATTTAAATATATTTATAGCTTTATGTGTTCTTTTTTTTCCTCACCTTTGCCAACTGTGAGTTAATCCAGCAGGTGAAGGTTTTCTTCTGAGTGTCTTCCTGCTCAGCTATTGAAAAAAGACAACAGCAGTTATAAAATGCGAAGCCTCAGAAACCCTTTTAAACATATCAAAGCTTCGCTCTGGGGGTGCGTATGTATTCCACAGTTTTACCAGCTTTCTAGGACTTGGTCTAAATTTCAGATGTTTGCTCAAAAAGTGTTCTGGAAACAGCATGTTCACAGGAGATCATTTTTTTTTTATCACCGCAGGTTAGCTGACAAGAGACAATGATTTTTAATACTTTTACTGACAAAAGAATTTAAAAAAAGAATTTTTAATACCTTTTACTGACAAAAGAATTAAGCATGTGGCCTTGACAGCGCTGTACAAGGAATTGTGAGGAGAGAGACTTCCCAACCCAAAAGCACTCTCAGTCTAAAACAAAGCCATGGGTATTGAAAGACAAACCTCATCAAAGAAAAAAAGAAAAAAGAGATAGAAGGGGGTGCCTGCGTGGCTCAGTCTCTTGATTTCAGCTCCAGTCATGATCTCATGGTTGTGGGATCCAGCCCCACATCGGGTTCTGTCCTGACAGTGAGGACACTGCTTAGGATTCTCTCTCTCTCTCTCTCTCTCTCTCTCTCAAAATAAATAAATAAAAATTTTTAAAAATAAATAAATAAATATGGGGCACTTGGGTGCCTCAGTCAGTTAAGTGTCTAACTCTTGGTTTCAGCTCAAGACATGATCTCACCATCCTTGAGTTCAAGCCTGCATCAGACTCTACACTGACAGTGAGAAGTCTGCTTGGGATTCTCGCTCTCTCTCTCTCTCTCTCTCTCTCTCTCTCTCTCTCTGACCCCTCCTTCAAAATAAATAAAAATAAACCTAAAAAGCAAACAATCATAAATAAATAAAAGGCTCATAAAGTAGTGGGCAGTTTAGTCTTGACACTCACAGTATTTATCATGGAGGATATACTGCCACTGAATTAACTGTAAATGAGCTGCAATTAGAGACGGAGTTACCTGGGCCCAAATCCTGCCTCTCTTACTAAGTAGCTGTGTGACATCAGTAATTTCCTTAGGGAATAAGGTAACAAGCACTCACCTCCAGAGACTGTTAAGGATTCACTTGAGAAGTGCCCACTTTTATTCTTATTAGCAGGACAGGAGTCAAGGGGAAGACCTGAAGCACTCAGAGTACGTCTTCCTCTCCTCACAGGAGCAGGAGTAGGCCCTACACCAACTCCAAGCTCGCGCTAGCCATCTACCCCCTCAGCTCCTGCAGATGTGTCCGCTCTGCCCTCAAGAGTTAGCCCTGCACACCAGGACTGAGTTTCCGTTTCCCCAGATGTCCTCCCCCAGCTGGACAGGGACAAGTGTCAGCCCAGGCACCCACTGCTTCCAGGGCCCAATGCTCACAGCCTTGTCACCACCATCTACCTCGAGGTCACCAGCTCTCATCCCGGCGTGCCTCTATCAGTACACACGTGCGCACACGCGCAGACGCACATACTGCACACACTCTCCAGACTGTCAGGCTCCCCTCCGTTCTCTCGCTCTGAAGTCCTTAAGACTCTGCACATGCCCCAGTTTTTCTCATCACCCACCTCTTCTTAACGTGGGAAGCCCTTCCACTGATGATGAACCTGCAGAACACTGTCAGCAAAGTCCCCGGTGTCCAAACCCTCTCGGACAGGTGTTTCCTCTCTGCTCTTGCTGAAATCTGGCCCACTCAAAGTGCTGCTCTGCTTTCTCTTATGCCCCTTGCACCATGCGGTCCTTGCTCCTCACTTCCAGATCATTCTCCACTCTCTTTGTCCCTGAAGTGCTCCAGCCTTGATTCTCATGTCATCAGACCGTCTCCACTGTCACAGTCATCTACTGACCTCTGTCATTCCTCATCATTTCTCAAAGATTTTAATTCCTTCCCCGCTGTCCCTTCTCCAACACAACCCCTCATTCTTGGCAATTTCAGCATTCATACATACATACTGGCCTCTCCATTTCTTCAGTTCTTCTTCTGCAACAAACTTGTCTTCTGCTCTGCTTCAACCAGGGTCATACCCCAGACCTCATTATTACCAATAACCGCAACTCCTGGCGGTCTCAATTTCAGGCATCTCATCTCTGAACAACAGCTTTTTCAGTGTCCCTCGCTCCCACTGATCTCCTTCCTTTCATCCTTTTCCATTTTCAATTCCATGATCACTTCTCACAAACACCCCCTTGTGCCGTCTTGTGTGTTCTTGGCTCTTCATCACTACACTCTGCTCACCAGTCCCAACACTCATCCTGCTGAATGTGGCTGGAAGAAAATCTGTCCCTGTGCTGACTGGTCTCACTATGACACCCACGTAGGCCCACTGCCCAGGACAGCAATTTCACATCTACTCTCTCTTCCTCAAACTTCCAACAGCTCCTCTCCGATCTTCACTCTTCAGCTGAGACCCTGCTCCCAGACCACATCCACTCCCTGTCCAATCAACCTATCCAAATGTTCTGCCTCCAGCCTGTTAGCACGCATGACCTGGCCTGCTCAGACCTAACGCTGATCCCTTCACTCATTCCCCAGATCCCATCCTGTTATGCCTGCTCAAGGACATTTCCTCCTCTCTCTCCTGCATCATCCCCTTGTCCCCTTCTCTTAGAACACTCCCATCAGCATAGATCCAGGCTGTTAATTCACAACAAAAACAAAAACAAATCTCTCTGACCCCAGTTCCCACAAACTACTGCTTTACTTATCTGCTGCCCTTTGTGACAAAACTCCTCAAACAGAGTTGCCTATATTCTCCAGGTCCCCTCCTCCTCGTTCTCTCTTAACTGAACCCACACCGATCAGACCATGACCATTCTTCCAAAACTGACCTCTCATCAAGGGCACCATGAATCCAGGTCATCAGTGACCACCTTCCACTAGAACCAATGGTCGATTCTCAGCCTTCACCTTTCTGGACTCTGCACTCTTGGTTTTCCTCCTACATCACAAGCTGGCTTCTCTCTTTCTCTCACACTTCATATACAATGCCTCGGAAAATCCTCTTGGGTTTCCCTTCAGAATATATTCAGGATATGACCGCTTCTCACCACCTCCACCTGGAGACCTGCACTAGATCCCTAGCAAGTCTCCCTCCTTCCAGCCTTGTCCTATAAATACCATTCTCAACACCGCAGCAAGAATGATGTTGCTAAAACCTCAACTCACACTCCTTTGCTCACAATCCTCAAGGGCTTCTCACGTCACTCCTTAAGATGGATGCAAAGCTTGGGGCACCTGGGCGGCTCAGTCAGTTAAGCATCCAACTCTTGATTTAGGCTCAGGTCATGGTCTCACAGTTCATGAGTTCAAGCCCTACTAGCAGCACGGAGCCTACTTGGGATTCTCTCCCTCTCTCTCTGACCCTCTCATGCTCTTTCTCTCTTTCTCTCCCACTCTCTCTCATTCTTAAAATAAATAAAGAAATGTAAAAAAAAAAAAAAAAAAAAAAAAAAAAAGATGGCCGCAAGGCTGACTCCCACCCCCTCTGCTCATCCCGCTTGCCCATTCCACTCCAGCCTCTCTGGCTCCCCATTTTTCTCAAACTCCCTGGAAATGATCCTACATGAGGGCTTCACCCTAACTGTCCTTTCTTCCAGGAGTGGTCTTACTACAGATATCCCCACAAGCCTACTTCCCATCCTACTTAAGGCGGTAACACCTCCAGTCCTGCTTCCCTTTATTTGCTCTATTTTTTTCTATAGCACTTACCACCTTTAAATATCCTACATAAGTTATATATGTAGTATGTTTATTATTTAACGTCTTGCTCTTCTCCCAAAAGAATAAAAGCACCACACAAAGATGTGTTGTCTGTGACCTATTCTGGGTCCCTAGAGGAACCTGGCCCAGAACAGACCCTAAAGAAAACATTTGCCAAAAGAATAATAATAGGGGCGCCTGAGTGGCTCAGTTGGTTAAGCACCTGACTTCGGCTCAGGTCATGATCTCACAGTTAATGGGCTCAAGCCCCGTGTCAGGCTCTGTGCTGACAGCTCAGAGCCTGGAGCCAGTTTCGGATTCTGTGTGTCCCTCTCTCTCTGCCCCTCCCCTGCTCATGATCTGTCTCTCTCTGTCTCAAAAATAAATAAGAACATTTTTTAAAAAGACAATAATAAATAATAACAAATATTTAATTAGTAATATTAAATCAATTAAAATTAATTAATAATAAAACTAAATTATATGTAAATGAATAAATAATAAGTTTTCTAATCATTTTACTGTTATATTTTATTTACCATACAGACAAGGTCAAATCTACCTTTATGTGTTTATATTCCTTTTCTAAAAAATTTCTAATACATTGTTTTCTTTGACTCCTTCCACTCTGCTTTATTAATCTCTAGCTACCATAGATATATCAGACTGAAATTGTTGACATAACATCTAATTAGAGTTCTTAAAAGTATTTTAATCTAGGGGCGCCTGGGTGGCTCGGTCAGTTAAGCGTCTGACCTCGGCTCAGGTCATAATCTCATGGTTCATGATTTCGACCCCCACATCGAGCTCTGTGCTGACAGCTCAGAGCCTGGAGCTTCAGATTCTGTGTCTTCCTCTATCTCTGCCCCTCCCTGGTTCACACTCTGTCTCTCTCTTCTCTCTCTCTCTCTCTCAAAAATAAATAAACATTAAAAAAAGTTAATAAAAAAATAAAAAAATTTTTTTAATCTGATGAGAGCTCAGTTTGAGGAACTGAAGAAAATCTGAGTAAATGTATTTTCGGGTGTTTACAAGCATGGCTGATTAGGGATTAAAGATGCACTTAGCCTTGTGGGATTTTTTTTCTTATCTTTTTTAATCCATTTCAATTTTCGGTATTACCAGCTTAAATTAGTTATAGCCCAGTGATTTACACAGTACAGGGTGCTCAATAATTGTTAACTGAAGTGAACTGAGTTCGGGCAAGCCAACTGGATAGTTTAAGCTTTTGAGAGTTATTTGTTTTATATAAATTTCACTTAGCAAAAGATTACAAAGAACTGCAATTTTGTCCTATAATTCGAAATGTTATGAAATCTTCTAGAATCTTTGATATGTTTTCATTGCTTTTTCTCCTAGTATCAGTAGATGATACAATATTTTTAAACATATAAACACTTAAACATATATTAAACAGTATCAGGAGATGATAGGACTATATTTTTAAACGTACAAAAATTTTTTAAACATATGTTTGAACATTAAACATTCAGACAAAAATTGTACTGGAGGCTAATTTTGCTCGACAAAAAAAACTAGAGAAGAGTTTTTTATGACTCCAGGATCAAGTTAGCCACACACAATGTACATTAATCAAGGTCATGGACAAAAGCAGGGAGGGACTTATCCATTATTATAACAAGAAAGCAGAAATCCAAATCAAAACCAAAACAAACAAACAAAAAAAACCCCAGAGATGGCTCTCTTCCCATCCTTAAGGGACTAAGAGAGATATTTCTTTCTAGTGATAAAGTGTGAAAAAGAAACTAATCAGGCACGCTGCTACGTCCAGGAGATAAGAGTCCACACTCCCTTCAGGAGAGTTACATGGGGGAGAAGGACGAGGACATCTCTGGAAGGTGGATAAAATAATCTTGGAAGGTGTAAACCTCTGGCACAAACTGAATGCAGACAGAGCTTGATGTTCCCCAAGAGTTTTAGTATTCCACATCCACCTGCAAACCTCCGTCATTCCAGACTCCTTCCAGATAATATAAGTGGATCATTTCATTTTCATGCGATATTAGACAAAAAGGGTCTTGGTACTGAGCAAACTGAGGAATGAATTTTCCTAGGCTGAGAAAAGAGACAGTGAAACCGCAGGTCTAGCTGGATCATTCAAACTGAGAATGAATTCATTCATCTAATCCGAGGTGGGGCTGACATATATCCCGACAGAGACATAAACTGAAAATAATCAAAACTTTTCCAATGATAACCCTAAGCTATGCCTGTCCTAATTTGATAAAATCTAATACAAACTTGGGGGGAAACAATAAGAGAAGCAGTCAGAACAAATTCCCACCGGTCCTCTCCAGTTAGCAAAGGAAACGGAGCACAAATGAAATCTTCAGAAAGGATTTAGAAAAGAAACTCCATGGCTTTTAACTAACTCATTGTCCAAATTTAGAGAACACCTCGTCATCCTGGAAATCAGAACCCTTCAAATACAACAAGGACCCTTTGCTGAACAGCAAACAAAGATGTCCCAAGTACAATTAAACACCTTTGTAACAGCTGAATTAAATGGTTCAGTATGTGCCATTTTATTTATCCCTTGACACACTTTTCTCACATTTTCATACTGCCTTATCCCTGAAAAGCGGTATTAATTCAACAGGAACCAGAGCCAAATAGCTCACCCTATGGCAGGATAAGTAGCCATTTGTTCTTTTCAAAGGCTGACCCATTGAGAAAAAAAATAATTGAGAACCAACTGTTTTAAAGCAACTTAATTTGAGTGGGTGAGTTTTGTTGTTGTTGTTTGCTTTTTTTTTTTTTTTTTTTTAGCTGCTGGATTTTATTTTGTAATTTCTGGGGGAACTTTCTAATAAGATAATAAAACTCTTCTCACAATGGCGCGTAGAGAATAGAATCAGCCAATGTTAGGGATAAAAAAAGGAGAGAATTAAAGAGAATAAGAAAATCTATTGTAATGATGGATTTCTCTGTAAAATGCCAAGGAATGGAGAATGCGAAGTTCTCTATCCTGATTTTTAAGGCAAAGAAGAAATACATATAATGTAAGAAAACGCAGTCAGTGAATTTTATTCAGGTCCATATAGATATCCTTATCATTCTTGGAAAATATCTGACTGAATTTGAGAAGCATGACCTAGGAGGCAAAGGTTTTCTCTAGATGTCATTACCATAAAAATACATTTAATCCCTGAGTTTGTTCTTATTCAATCTGCCTTTTGTGAGCTGGCAGCACACATCCTTAGCTGGAAGGGAATTTAAATGAAAACAAATGAAGTTAAGCTCAATTAAAGAGTATGGATTTTAAGTTCATTATAAAGCTCCCCGCAAAACTACCACAGCTGCAAGACCAGCTGCACCAGAGTTCAGCGAAAATGTTAATTCCAAAATAATTAATTAATTAATGATTAATTAAAATGTTGACTCCAGCAGTTCTGCCCTGTCATAAGAGTTCAAATATGGGAATTCTCAGATATAAGAATCACTGATTGACATTTCCACTTAAACACAGAGCAATGCATTATCACAAAGTCACTTATCCAAGGCTGTCCTCTACTATAGGAGTTCACTGAGGAAGCTTTGCAATCTCCAAATTATTGGTTTGCAGCTAACAGGTTCATTGCACTTGGCTCCAGATTCACTCCTTGGATCTGTCACTCTCCTCATTAAACTATTTTGATCATTCCTCAACATTCCATAGAGAATGAATTCTAAATTCTTAGCCTAACATTCTAGGTCATTCATAGTTTGGCTCCAATCTGCTTTTTCCTGACTCATCTCCCACCACTTCACAGCTCGTTTCCTACTTTTCCAGCAAACTAGAATATCTACAATTCCCCAGGTAAGTTTCATTCAAAAAAAGTCTCATTCTTTTCTGCATCCCCATGCTGTGTGGAATGGCCAATCCTCCCATGTCCCTCTGCATTCATAAAAACCCCTGCACCCAGCACAATGGACATGCTGGGCATTTAATCGACATCTGCTAAAGTAAGACATTTTCTGTTCAAATGCCCCCTTTCCTAAAGAGAAATAGACATAATCTCTTCTGGTTCTAGTCTTCCACAATAGTTTATGGGATTTTTTTTCATATCGTTATTGGAAAGTAATATATGATACTCATAAAACATTTTTCAAGCGGGACTCAAAATTAAAAGTTAATCTTACTTTACCCAAAACCTCCCATTTTCCTTTCCCAGAGACAACAGTAATTAACAGTTTCCTGTGCATCCTTCTAGATAGATTAAATATAAAAAACATAAATTCTAAAAGGGCAAGGATTTATTTGGTTGGTCACTGGGCCACTAGCTTGTAGAATACCTTGCAAGTAGAAGGCACTCAGTCAATATTTGTTGAGTGAACGTATGCATATATAAATTAAAGGAGTAAACATAACTCCATTTTTTAAGTTGGCAATTTATTTATTTATTTATTAATGTTTATTTATTCTTGAGAGAGAGAGAGAGAGAGCATGAGCAGGGGAGGGGCAGAGAGAGAGGGAGATACAGAATCTGAAGACAGGCTCCAGGCTCCAAGCTGTCAGCATAGAGCCTGATGCAGGGCTTGAACCCACAAACTGTGAGATTATGACCTAAGCCAAAGTCAGGCACTCAACTGACTGAGACACCCAGGTGCCCCTAAGTTGGCAATTTAAAAAGCAGAGATTTAGGTATACTACTTAAAGTTAAAAGACATCAGCTAAGGGGTGCATGGGTGGCTCAGTTGGTTAAGCATCCAAGTCTTGATTTCAGTTCGGGTCGTGATCTCATGGTCATGGGATCAAGCCCCACATTGGGCTCTGTGCTGAGCTTGGAGCCTGCTTGGGATTCTTTCTCTCTCTCTCTCTCTCTGCCCCTCTCTCGTTTGTGTTCTCTCTCAGAGAGACAGAGCACAAGCAGGGGAGGAGCAGGGAGAGAGGGAGACACAGAATCCGAAGCAGGCTCCAGGTTCTGAGCTGTCAGCACAGAGCCCGACGTGGGATTTGAATTCATGGACCACGAGATCATGACCTGAGCCGAAGTCAGAGGCTTAACTGACTGAGCCACCCAGGCGCCCCAAACATTTTTTAAAAAGCATCTGCTAAGCTATAAGAAATATTTTAAAAGGATATCATAACCCTTCCAAATTATCAAAAAGTAAGGCAAAACTATCTGGTCAATAAATAGAACAAAGTAGATACATATGTGCTGATATGGATATATTCTTAAGTGAAAAAGAGACAGTTGTAAAATAGTATGTTTACTCTCATTCTATCTATATTTTTTTAATGTTTGTTTATTTTTGAGAGAGACAGAGAGAGTGTGTGTTCACATGTGAGCACGAGTGGGGGAGGGACAGAGAGAGAAGGAGACCAGACACCCATCCAATGCTGAAAGCAGACAGCCCGATGTGGGGCTCAAACTCACAAACCATGAGATCATGACTTAAGCCAAAGTCAGAGGCTTGACCGACTGAGCCACCAAGGTGTCCCATCTGTATTTTTAAAAAATATTTGGGGCGCCTGGGTGGCTCAGTCGGTTAAGCCTCTGGCTTCGGCTCAGGTCATGATCTCAGGGTTCATGGGTTTGAGCCCCGCATCGGGCTCTGTGCTGACAGCTCAGAGCCTGGAGCCTGTCTTCGGATTCTGTGTCTCCCTCTTTCTCTGACCCTTCCCTGCTCATACTGTCTCTCTCTCTGTCTCTCTCTCTGTCTCTCTCTGTCTCTCTCTCTCTCTCTCAAAAATAAATAAAACATAAAACCATTTTTAAAAAACTATTTTATTTTTAAGTAGTTTCTACACCCAGCATGAGGCTCCAACTTACAACCCTGAGATAGAGTCGTATGCTCTACCGACAGAGCCTGCCAGGCACCCCTCTATCTGGATTTTTATTAAAGGATAGCCATATAGCCCGACAGTTCACTTCTACTTTATAATTACCACTTGCTGCTCGTATACTATAGTCACATAAGGGCATGTGGTTTTCATCCTACTCAATGTAATGAACCTTAAAGTGAAACATTTATGCTTTTGTGGTTTTGTTTCCCCTTAACACAGTGCCCTGGAGATAAAAGGTACTCAATAAAAATTTGCTGATTGAAAGACATGGGTCACCTGGGTAGCTCAGTCTTGGTTAAGCTTCTGACTTCGGCTCGGGTCATGATCTCATAGTTTGTGGGTTCAAGCCCTGCATCAGGCTCTGTGCTGACAGCTTAGAGCCTAGAGCCTGCTTCAGATTCTGGGTCTCCCTCTCTCTGCCCCTCCCTGTTTGTGCTCTGTCTGTCTGTCTGTCTGTCTCTCTCTCTCTCACTCTCTCTCTCAGAAATAAACATTGAAAACATTTAAAAAAAAAAAACAAAGAAAGACTTAGTAAATATTAATGGAGGATCAAACTGTCTTACTATATGGAAAAGAAGAATTTACTGGCAACAGTTACTAGGCCTATGTCTTACCCTAGTCCTTGCCTTAATAACACCTGGATGATTTCTGTCTTCAACAAATAAAATGCCTCGAACAAAAGGGCATGTACTGTAATGAGCCCCAATTCACTGTTCACTGGGACACAAGAGGTAAGGATAACTACATTCAGAAAATAATGTGACACATTTTGGCCGTGTGTTCCAACAGCCATCTCAAAGAATCTTAATCAAGCCGCTATGGAATGGAAAGGGAACTAAAAATAACAAAGCTACCTCTTTTATTGTTTCTCATGGAGATGATAACAAACAGAAATAAATAAAGAAGCAAATTAAGGGAATAAAAATGCACAGGCAGGCACAACCGAAACAAGAAAAGCCTAAAATATTTGAAGAATAAACAGGAAAAGGCGTGTTACTCACCTACAAAAGGGAAAACTATTAACTACCAAAAAAAAGCAAGGGAGCATTTTACTACACATTTTCTTGCAATCAACCATAAGCAAACAAACAAGGCAGTAAGAAAGAAAAGTTGGACCACGACTGAGATCTCATCTATTGAAGGAGAAAAGCAGTGTTTAGAAGGTAAGTCCTGACTAGCTTAACTCATAATAATACAGTATGCAACCATCGACAGCATTCTTTTCCTTTACTATTCGTCCCCTGGAGGACCTGTGTCCTCACTACGGAAAACACAGCATTTGCCCATCAAACTCCAGATCCCAGGACAAAAATTGCACTCTTCCTCCCTCCCTCTCCTCAAATCTCTCCTCCCTGGAATTTCCATCTCATAGATTTGACACCGCCATCCTTCACCATCTCCAAGTACAGCCTCCCATAAACCAGGTGAAATCTGCCCCCGTGTAGCTCTGATATCTGCTTCCTTCCTATCCCCCCTTGGCACCCCCAGCCCTCCTGCCCTACCTACCATCCGCCATGACTTGCTCCTACCATGGCCAACCAGGTCTGCTCCCTTCATCTGTTCTTTGCTTCAGCTGGTCCATCTTACCAGATTACCCTTTCCACACTTTGATGGTTTCTCTCCCTCTGAGGTTAAGGAGCAATGTTGGTCAGAGCCACAGAGATGCCCTCCCCCACCCAGGGCATCTCTCCAGCCTCAGCTCACACAACTCTTCTCCCCACCCCCCGCCCCCGACCCAGGGTTCCAGCCATTCTGTCTTCTTCCTGGGCTTTTATGAGCTACGTTCCCTCCTGCTCATCAGCCCCTGTACCGACCCCCCTTCCTTCACCTAGTCAACCTCCACTTAGGCTCAGGTCACAGCTCAATGGCTCATCCTGAAGGAAACCTATGTCAATCTCCCTTTTGTTATTTGCCCTTACATAGCCATACTTGTACCCCTGCCCCATTTAGCACTTGCCTCAACTTGTAATCACTGACAAGGTTAAGGGCACTGGCTCTAGAGCCAGACTACCTGAGTTCCCCTATATGCCACGTGTTAGCTGTGTGCCTCTGTCTTCACAACTGTAAAATGGGGCTATTAGTACCTTACCTCACAACCGTAAAATGGGGCTAAGTGAAAGAAGCCAGTCACAGAAGACCACATATTCTAAGAAATGTCCCAAATAAGGAAATCTATGGAAGCAGAGAGTAGACCCGTGGCTGCCTAGGTCTGGGGGAAGGAGGGTAGAGGGTTTAGGGAATGACAGCTAAAGGGTAGGGAGTTTCCTTTTAGGGTAGAGAAAATGTTGTAAAATTAAATGCAATGATGGTTGCACAGCTCTGTAAATATACTAAAACCTCTTGGATCGTACACATTAAATGGGGCAGTTGTGTGGTACGTGACTCACATCTCACATTATTACATCTCAGTAAAGCTGTTCCCCCCAAAATATTAGCTACTATCTGTGAGATTATTTGATTACTATCTGTCTCCTCATTAGCCTACTGGCTCCAGGAGAGCAGGGCTCTGACTTTGTTCCTCATTTTGCCCGCAGCACCTACCACATGTAGGAGGAATTCGGAGAATGCTTGTTGAATGAACAGTTGAATGGTTGGAGGAGAAAGGAGCGGGCTTCTCTGGCTATGTTTCCCCCAGCCAATGTAGAGATTCAAATACTGAGTTTATTGGGGAAATACACGACGTACAACAAACGATTTCTACTTTGAGCCTTAGCACGCGGCACCCAGCAACTTCATGTTGCCACAGGAGTGAGCCACACCCCTGTGCTGCAACACCTGAGATTTTCACACTGAGGCTTTTGTTTCCAGCCTCACTGGAACTTGGCTCCTGGCTCCTGTGTAAGCAAATCTCGTATTTCTAGAAGAGCCCACAGTACAGATAAAATGCCTAGATCTTGGAGTGCTATTTGTCTCTCCTCTTTCTCACCCTCTTCTGACTCATCTGAGTTGCTCAATAAATAAATATCTGTGGAATGAACAAATCAAAGAAAGGACTACACTTCTTTTAACACATATTTCTTACTCCTTACTACCTCTTATCTGCCACATAAAACTGTGAGTGCTTTTCTTCTGAAAATGACAACATGTGAGCCTGAGCTCTGTCAAGACCACACTGACACAATCTGTGCTGTGATTAGAAATCTAGAATTCTTCTTGAATCTAGGATTCAGGGCCATTGTTTAAGTTCAGAGTTCTGTGTTCCAACTCCCAGAGATTCTGATTCAAGGGGTCCACACAGCTCACTTTGAGAAACATCTCTGTAACTGGACTGATTCATACTGGTGACTTATTCTTGAGCCAACACAAGAGAACAGGAAGGACTTAGCAACAATAGTAATGAAATAACAAACTCTGAGATATTAATATAATGTAATTCGATATAAATCCTAAGACACACTTGAAGGCGCTCAGAAGGCTTACTGAAACAGCTCGTGTCCAGGAATAAGTAGGAATTCAGGGTAAGGAACAATGACACCATTTCATTCAAGCTGTCCAAAGAAAAGGTCAGGTAGGCATTTGGTGAAGGAGAAAAATGTAGCTCCCAGAACATGAAGGATTTTTTTTTAATGTATTTGAAAGAGAGAGAGCACGAGCAGAGAAGGGCAGAGAGAGAGAGAGAGAGAGAATCTTAGAGCCTTGACACAGGGCTTGATCCCATAACCCTTGGATCATGACCTGAACCAAAACCAACCAACTAAGCCACCCAGGTGCCCCAAAGATGAAGGATTTTAAATCACTCATTCAATAAACATCTATTGAAAGTGCACTATGTCCTATATCCTGTGCTCTAGATCTCACATCTGGTAGAGGAGATTCAAATCCAGGTATGTCTGATACCAAAATCCATGTTATTTTTGTCACAATTAAAAATCAGCCCAAATGTCAGATCAATGGCCCCACCAGCTTACCACCCTATCTCTCTCCCCCACTTTTAACCCAAACTTTTTGAAAGTATGATCGACACTGGCTGTCCTCATGTCCTTACCTAACACTCACTTCTCAAGTCACGAAAAGCTGGCTTCTACCCCAACCACTCCATTTAATTCTCAGCGAGGCTATCTGTAATATTCCCATTGCTAAACCCTATGGATACTTCTCAGAATGTATCAGATACCTTGCAACTTCGGATGCTGTTTATTACCCGTTCCATACTGAAACATTCTTCTTCTTTGGTTTTCATGTCACTTACCTGGTTTTCTTCCTACTTCTAGGGGCACCTTCCTAGACTCTGTTATAAGCTTCTTTTGCTTTTTCTATCTCTGTAATGTTCTGCCTTCTTTTTTTCTAGATATTTTCATTTACTCCATAGGAACAAATTACTACTTATATACTAATGACCTTCTGAGTCTTTATCTTCAGCCCAGGCATCTGCTTCTCCTGAGCTTCATGCCTATAGATCCCGTTATCTTCTGGGTATCCCCACGTACTTATTCCTAGACACTTCAAATGCAACATTGCCAGAAGGGAGTCATCATCTCTAACCCCCTCCCCCACCAAAGTTGTTCTGCATTTTTTTTCAGCGAATGGTTCCATCATCCATTCCTCTGAGAACAAACCTGAGTCACCTTTGATACTTCCCTCTCCTCATTTTCCCATACCCAGTTGATCAAAAAGGCCTAATGCTTACCTCGAGAAAGCTAAAAACAAGAACATTTTAAAAATTTAAAGCCCTGAAAATTGTACCGATTAGATATCGCTTCATACCCATTTCTCTCCATCCTCACTGGCAACTCCTTGATCGGGACGCCATTATCTCTCAGCTGGATCACCCAAACAGACTTCAATTGGTCTTTCTGTCTCCACATTCACTCCCTTAAGACCACACCCCACACTGCAGCCTAGCTGATTTCTAAACCCTCTTCTGATTATGTCTCTACTCACAACCCTTCAATTGTTTCTCCATGGTCTTAGGAAAAAATGCAAACCCCTATATATTTACATAACCCTTTATAGCCTCATCTCTTCATAGTCTCCTTCAAACTGTAATAGTCAGCCTTGCTGAACATCCGTTTCCAAGAATGTGCCACGTTCGGCCCCACCTTCTGGCTTTAATATGCTGTTACCATTGCCTGAAGCACCCTTCTCATCTCCACCTGCTCATGTGCTAACATACTTTAAGTCTAAGCTTAGAAATCACTTCTTCTGGGAAGCCTTCCTTGACCCGCAAGACTGGTAGGTGCTCCTACTCTGTACTTCTAGAGTACTACACTTTCTCTCTCTTGCAGCACAGCCAGATCATCCTGGAATAGTCTATGTACTTGTCTGTCTCCCTGTAATCAGAATGTGCGTTTGAGGACAACACACTCTGTGTCATCCCATGTGTTCAGTACAGCGTCTTGTACACCACAGGTGTTCAAAAGCACTTGTCAAATAATGAATGAACAAATAAATGAATGGGGAATCTAAGGATAAATTAACCTATACTTAGAAAAAGCATAACAAATAAAGGAGTTGTATCTCTTACCTTAAAAAGTCCTACATTTCTCTTCAGCAAGTACCTGATATCTGTTCCCCTTCACAGCAAAATTTCTTCAGAGTGTTGATAAAGTCACCATCTCTACCTCTTCACTGCCCATTCTTTCCTCAACCCACTCCAGTCACTCCACCATTTGAATATGGCTAGTCCTGTTAGAGCCACCAACTAACTCTATGAGCCCAATCCAGTAGCCATTTCTCTTCAATATAATTGACTTTACCCCCTTCTTGAAATATCTTCATCTAGGGGTTTCCATGTTATCACGCTTGCCTAGTTTTCCTTCTTCAGCTTTGGCTACTGCTTCTCAGTGTCCTTTGCTTTTCCTCCTCTTCTGCTTCACCTATAAACACTGAAAGATCCAAAAGGTCTGCTCTAGCTAGCTCACATTTTCCACAGGTGACCTCTTCTGGGCCATGGTTTTCACTGTAAATATGCCAGCTACATGTTATGGCTCCCAGATTTGTAACTCTTCCTAGAACTCTGGGTCCTTACATCTAACTGCCTATTTGACATGTCCATTTGGTATTAAACAGGCATCTCTTATCTATCATAGCAAAAATAAACTCTTGATCTCTCCACAACTTGTCTATCAGTCTTCTTCATCCCAATAAATTCCATAACCAACAATGCAATTGCTCATAGCAAAAATTGAGAAGTTATCCTTGATCTTTCTTATTATTAATTCCAGAAGTCTCAACATTCCCAAATATCCCTTTAAAAAAAATCCATGATTCTTTACTTCATTGCTATCCCTCTACTACTATCCAAACTACTGTGATAGTTTACTTGGACTATAACAAAAGCATCCTGACTGGCTTTGCTGCTTCCCCTCCCGCCTCCCAGATAATCCCCTCCCCACCCAGCTGGCTGGAGTGATATTTTGGAACATGTAAATCAGATCACGTTATTCTCTTGACTAAAACCTTCCAATGGTTTCCCATCCACACACCTTACCTTAGAGCTTACGAATCCCTGCCTGATGTGATCCAGCTCTGCCTTGCCTCACTTTCCAGTATCATCTCATGCCCATCGTGCTGCAGCCACACCAGGCTCCATGAGTCCACCAAGCTCATTTTCTGTCTTTGAACTTTTCCTTGAGCTACTGCTTCACACTGAAAAGCTCTTCCCTTGTTCTTTGCTCAGCAGCTCCTTTGTAAGTACTCCTTAAGTGTCTTCTCCTCAAAGACATTCACTGACCACCTCAGATTCACACGATTTCATTCACTCACCATCATAAAGTAAACAGAATTCCTCTTAGAAACACAATACTAAGACACTATTGAACCCACAAACACCATAAGCATACCTCACTGCCTCATGGTCTAAAGAGATCCATATTTGCATCCTGACTGGTTTTCCTGAACACTTCACCAGGAAGTCATCACATAAACCCATTTTTAATCCTCTCCATAGCACCTGCCATGTGCTGATATTTTTCATTATCTATTCTTTGTATTTCTAACTGAAATACAAGCACTGTGGGCACATGAAGCTTGTTGGAGTTGTTCACCTCAGTATTCTCTTAACCCAAAATAGTGCTTGAAACGCAGTAGGGGTCAGGAAACACGCCGCATGAACATGTCAGTGACCAGATTTACCAGTACTCATAAAAACCATAACTCTGTGATAAAGTGATAAGTGTGAATTCACCTATACTTTTGAAACATTTTGTTTTGAAGACATCAAATCACACTAGAAGTTCTGCTGAGTAAACATTCAGACTGAGGTAGACAGAGACACATGACAGAACTCGTTCCCACTATATAATAATCCTACATAACTGAAGACAAGGCCAACAATACCAATGTTTTGGAACGATCTTAAATATTACTCAAATTTGATAAAGACTGTGTTCTGATTTGAGCCAAGTGCCCTTCATCTTATAATATTTAGCTGCTGATGCAATTGGTACACTTTGTGCAATAAAGATGGGAAAGACCAAGGCATGACCAGTGAGTGCTGCCCCACCCTAGAAGGCAGAGAGCAAGCATGCGTGGCCATTCTTCTGCCATTTTCTTTCTGTGCTCACTTAGCATGCATCACCGCACAGGAGAGAGCATTTACCCAGAACCGCACGTCTCTCCTCCAAAAATATACACATTTGGAACGCTGAACATTTCACTTCTCTGATAAATCATTCATATTCTTTTATCTACTATTTTTATGATTCTAAAAATACCTGGTGGTAGTAATCTTCAATTCTCATACATACTGAGAACAACAAACGCAGTTACCTTTTAACCAAAATTTCCGTAAATGTTTTAGAAAAACACAGCCATCACAGAAATTGTAATCACCAACGCTGAAATCAGATGAGGGAAGTAATCTCTTGAAGAGGCACATTTAGAATAACCTCTAATTTTTAGAGGGTAAAATCACACACTAAACCCACCAAATGGTTATAAATTAATCTCTTATATTGACGTCTTACCCATTTTCAAGGGGAAATTATTTAGAGTTTTATTTTTCCTGATATACTACTTCAAGCTCTGAATAATTACACTCCCTCCCGACACATACGCATACACAAAAGCTCAGAAAAAAATCCTGTATCTCCCAAGGGACTAATTAAAAAGGATTCCGATTTCTATAAGGAATGAATGAGATCTTTGTTAACCTACTTTAACAGGACTCTAAATGACCCTGGATTTATCTTGCCCTAGTTTTCAAAATGTAACTGACCCAGAATAAAGTAAGCTTATCCCAAACTCCTGGCAAAAACAAAACCAAAGTTCCAGAAGCCAGAACTATATATATACAACCCAAGGACAAAAATTTCTTTTTCTGTCTTAAAAAGACTAGATAGTACAGATACCACTGCTTGCAGAGCTGTTTTATTTTTCATTCAATTGGAATATTTTAAGATTATAAAGCTTTAAAATATCAAGCAAATAATCTTCCAAGAAAACAGAGCAAAAGAGATCATCAGCTACTACTATATCAGGAACTTCCTAGAAACTTTTGTGTTGGGACAGTATAATTGCATTGATATGGAGGGAAGAATCATAATTTAATTATTTTCTCTGGGTGTAACAATCACCTAATAGCAAAAAAAAAAAAAAAAAAAAAAAAAAATCCAGAGATGATTTGCTTTTATTCCTAATAACTGAGCAGTCTGAATTGGTTACAGAAGCTGAGTTACTGCCTGATAATGCATGTCCTTTTCTTACTCTTCATTCACCATTTCCATCAAAAGTCCACACTGGGCACTTGGCTATAAAAGGGTAGAAATCCCACCTAGAAGCTTTTTATTAATCCCGTTCCTCTTTCTCAGACTTTACATGGTTTCATTCACTCACCATCATAAAGTAAACAGAATTTCTCTTAGAAACACAATACTAAAACACTATTGGGCCCGCAAACACCATACGCACGCCTCACTCTAGAGAGAGCCATGTTTCCATCCGCTCTGGCTGATTTTCCTGAATACTAAACAATTCTTCAAATTCACGGCACTTTATGTATTTTTTATGTTGGAAATGACCACTCATTCATTCATTCATGACCAACTTGAACAGTTGTTTACTGAGAGCCTAAAATATGTCACAATCATCTTTGACAATAAAGATGCAGCAGTACCCTGCACACAGCACCTAGTACACACTTGGAGGAAGTCAGAAGGCGTATTAAAGCAGCCAATGTCCAAAGATGAGAGGGAACTCAAGGATTAAAAGAAAAAAAACCACAAGAGGGGCGGTTGGGTGGTTCAGTGGGTTGAGCATCCGACTCTTGGCTTCAGCTCAGGTCATGATCTCACAGTGAGTGGGACTGAGCCCTGAGTTGGGTTCTGCATTGACAGCACAGAGCCTGCTTGGGATTCAATCTCTCTCTGGCCTTCCCCTGCTCATGCTCATGCGCTTGCTCTCTCTCTCTCTCTCTCTCTCTCTCTCTCTCTCTCTCTGTCTCTCTTTGTCAAAAATAAATAAATAGGGGCACCTGGGTGGCTCAGTCAGTTAAGTGTCCGACTTCGGCTCAGGTCACGATCTCACAGTTCATAGGTTCAAGCCCCATGTCAGGTTCTGTGCTGACAGCTCAGAGCCTGGAGCCTGCTTCAGGTTCTGTGTCTCCCTCTGTCTTTCTGTCCCTCCCATGCTCATGCTCTCTCTCTGTCTCTCTCAAAATTAATTAATTAAAAACAATTACAAGAGGTTCAGCAAGAAGACAACTAACTCCAGGGAAGTTCTGACCAAAATGTTTGATTTTTAGAGTGAAATGGAATAGATAACTCACCTTGCAAATAATATTATATAGAATATACTCTCATTCTTCACCTCCCTACAACTGAAATGGGACAAGATACTCTAGACAGCATACTCAGTCATATTTTGGTTGAATTTTGTGTTGGATACCAAAATCAGGAGCAGGCCCCTGTATAGTTAAGGACTTGAACTCATTTTGCAGGAATGATGGAATCTGCATCCCGGGTCACGCTCTTTCACATGATAGCAGCAAACAGAAGCACAGTGCACCACATGCTTCTTGAAGGTGCTCAATCTACTTACATCTTTGTCCCCTTAACAAGCCCAGTGCACAAGGTCGGCCCTCACTGTTTACTGAACAGATGATCAAAATGAAACATTACATCACATTATTATGCTTGCCATCTAGCCCACTGAATATGAATAATGTCTGAAAAGATCACATAAAATGAAAGCCTCCCTTAGATGGATACTCAGTAAATAATGAATAAATTTCAATGGAGTAATAACCTAACTACAGGGACCCATGTTTCACTATCAAGCCCTACACCAAGGAATGTCTATCCAGGAGGCATACAGCGTTTTTTATAATCTTTTAAAATACATCATCTGGAAGATCATGCTAAATAAAACATATGAGCCTTTTTTGAAATGACACAGAAACTGGGCTGAATGGTTTCATACAGGTTCCCGCAGATGGTTAATCATTCACCAGCGTTTTGGCAGGACTGCATGAAAGTTAACTCCCCGTGTGGTGGCAAAGGTAATAGAATACACGCTCCTTCCTAGTTCTTTGTCTAATTAATGATAACATTCTGTATTCAAATGCCACTTTCCTAAAACATTGGCCTACCCTGTTTCCAAAAGCAAAGTAATTTGCTCTTGTTACATAAATTTATCATGCCCTCTTATGGTCCATAAATTATTATATTTACATGTCATAAAGAAATAACTGAAATCTGAAATACATAAAGAAAATATCCAAAATAGTTCAAGATTATCATAGCTGCAGCTTAAAATATCACAAGGAGAGTCATCCTAAACTGGCAATCCACTCATGATTAATCTGACTTTCAACACTCTACCTGTGTTGTGCTTTCAATCCTTCCATGACATGAAGCTCTCAAGAAAAGTTCCTTTGTAAACGGTATATTATATCTACAACAAGTTACTGTACGCACATCGATATATGGCCTTATTATCTGATGGTATAAAATACTTAATGAAAACACACTAAATAAAATGAGAGTTAATTACGTGGACATTATAGCTGCTATCACTATTACCCCAGTCAGCTCAGCTTCTAGACCTTGTAGCCTCTCTATTATTATCCATATTCAGTAGTTTCAGAACCCTGCTGAGTGTTTCACCTCGACCATGTTCACACCTGTTCCATACTTTCACATTCACTGTTTAACTCTAATCCAGGCAAACATTACCCAACACCCAGATATTTGCAAACCTTTCTAACTGGTTTCTTCAACTCCACTTTCTGTCCCCTTCCAAGTCTTCCTACACCCCAAGCCAGACTGATCTCCTAAAGTACATTTTGACTTCCAACCATGTACTCTTACTCTCAAAACTCGATAGCTACCCACTGCCTAAAAGGCAAAAGCCCCAAACTTCTTGGGTTTGAATTCAGCCCCCTTGGGGAACTTAATCTCAGAAATACTACTGAAGAAATTCCTACTTTGGTCTCAAATTAAATTGAATGGCAAAGAAAGTTCCTTCCAACTTGAAAATTCTGTGATACTCATCCAACTTTACCCTTTACTGCTTCCATAATCATATCTATCCAATACTACAAACAATTATTCCCTGAACACACCTTTCCCATCTGAAGATCTTGGCACAGGTGTTATTTGCTACAAAATATGTATTTAGTATTTTCTTAGGATAAAAGGAAAGGAAGCACCTGTTATTTTGCCAGATAAGAAAACCAGTGGAAAGATTTCAAGAGATTCTCTAACAGACATCTTGGTAAAGGAAATAATTTTTAAAGATAGCTGTTTATTTGTTATTTTCATGGCCTGAACTTTCATATATCACTTTATTTAAAATATGGACCATCCACAGTAGAACAAAATGCACTAACCTGAAATAAATTCCATTTTACATTAATCTGCTCAAATTCACATTCACAAATGCCATCTCTTTCCATGTCCAACAATCCATTTCAACACTAGGCTCCTCACTAGACTAAAAGGACTTAAATATCTCCTATGAAAAGGGCCTTCATAAGGACATTTATTCAAAGATCACACAAAAGATGAACAAAAAGAAAGATGAATTGCTTGTTTGTTGCTCTGCTCTAAGAAGTTCAGCAGAGCCCTGCTAATTTCCCAGGCCTGATTTCTTATAGGCTCCGCACACGTGTGAAATCTGTTTTCACAGCATTATCTACAATCAGTTACCACATTTCAACACAGACATCTTAATTTTTTCGTGAGTCTCTTATTCTAAGTCAGGGTGTGATACAATTGTCTCATCTGAGCTACATTTGGCTAAAATAAAGTAAGCATTATAAGTTAAACAGGTCTCTGTCTCTAAAAACGGTTCTGAACCTAGAAGAAAAAAACTTCCTTACGAGCAGTGACCCTGAGTTTCTCATATTACATAAAATCTTTTTTCTCATATTACTCTGAGGATCATTGCACACACATGAATTTTGTGAAATACAAGTCTAATAACATAATGTACAAAGCCAAATACTTTTAAGACTATTCTCAATAGCCTGCCATTCAGGCATAGTTAACGAAGGTAATAATACCATCGATTGATTTTTTGTCTAAATAGCTAACAATCCCACTATGAAACCAAAGTTATCTTTAGAAATATATAAAAGTTCCTTCTTCCCTCCCTCCCTCCCTCCCCTCTTTTCTTCCTTCATCCTTCCTTCCTTCCTTTCTTTCTCCTTTCCTTCCTTCCTTTCTTCCTTCCTTCCTCTCTCTCTCCCTTTCTTTCTTTCTTTCTTTCTTCAAGTCAGACTAAAAGAACTATAAACCTGCTAATAATCATATAGAACTCAACCTTGAGAAATCTATTCATTTCACAGTTAAGCCTTCATTCCATAGTCATGGGAACCTCTTGGTTGATATCCCTGAGTGTACCTGGCTAATGTGAACAGCCCTTGCCAGGTATAAATCTGATTACATTACAGTATTGACTTTCCTCCTCTCCCCCTATGGAGCAATGCATCCAGCACCACATTCCCCTAAATGGATCATAAAGAAAAATCATTCACACTGGCAGTGCGTGTATATTACATCCCATTGCCAAACAGCCCATATTTATCTCTTCTTGTAAAGCAGACTTTAGTAGCCTAGTATAATTCAAAACATGCTATGAGAAACCACTCATTTCTTAGTAACGTGCTAATTATTTTGAGCTACTTGTGAACCTGAGATCGTTAATGTTACTTGAAGATGTCCATCCATATTCTGGATATATACATTTGCTACGGATTAACTAGGGTAAGGTTAAGATTTAAGCAGATTTTCCAAAGAGGGTGTTAGGGAAATTCCTTCTTTCAAATGTGTCTACATGTGTTGGCATGGTGCAGCGGAAAGAAAGCGATCCTCCAGGACCAAAGTCCAGCTCTGCTGCTCGCTCGCTGTGTGACCCTGGGAAAGTAAGTCCATCTTCCTGAGCTGCAGCGATCTTCTCTGTACCTTGCAGATACAAGTATCTACCTCATCATGTGGTTGTGAGGACTGAATGAGATCATGTGCACAAGAGTGCCGTGTATGCTATAGCCTGTGACATAAAAGTCTTGGAGCGCATCGCAGTGGGGAAGAAAACATTATGAAATATAATAATTATAATACTGTAGGTGCTAAAATAGGTACCATGGGAGAACAGAGGAGGAAGTATGCATCTCAGACAAAGAGAGAACAGGGCTCAGGAGGAGGCTGAGTCTGGCTCACTTTGGAATGGATGAGGGATCGATGAGGGGTAGGTGAGCTGGACTTCTTCCAGCAGGAAGAGGGCACGGGGGTTTGCCAGGGGAAAGCCTGAACCAAAGTACACAGGCAGGGGGAGTATGGGCCCTGCGGCAGTCGTATGGCCGGAGCACAAGGTGCTCATGGGGGTGAGATGGGAGATGAGGGCAGAGAAAGGAGCACCAGACCAGAAGAGCCTATGAGCCACACCAAGAAGTATAGACTATCCCACATGTGATGGGAAGCCACTAAATAGAAAAACATCAAAACAAAACAAAAAACAAAAAACGGTACAAACCAGACTCTAATTTACAATTGTTTTCTATACACTAAGCAATTTCTACTCTAGCTGTGTGCTCACAGACAAGAAGCCTTTGGGGACAAAGATTTTGATATAAAAAGAAGCTGCAGGGGCACCTGCAGGGCTAATCGGTTAAGCATCCAACTCTTGATCTCAGCTCAGGGCATGATCTCACAGTTCGTGAGTTCAAGTCCCATGTTGGACTCTGCACTGACACCACAGAGCCTGCCTGGGATTCTGTCTCTCCCTTTCTCTGCCTCTCTCTCTCTCTCTCTCTCTCTCAAAATAAATAAATTTTAAAAATATAAAAAAATAAAAAAATAAAAAATAAAAAGAAGTTACAATGCCTTTACTAAACTCCTACTCTGCGTCAGGTACTGAGCTAGGCCCTTTGCGTGCATTATGCATTATTGCTCATCTTCAAAACACAGATGTAACATAGGCATCACCATCAATATCTTAAGTATGAGGAAACTGAGACTCAAAAAAGATACAGTCCTTGGTCCAAGTTCAATGAACTAGTAAGTACCAGAGCTAGCAATAGAAATTAGATTTATGTGACTACTGATGTACTATCTTCCTGATGTTTCAGGTTATATGAGTTACTACTCACATGCAACCAAAACTTCAGAGAAAAACAAGAACATCAGGGCTTTTTTTTCCCAGTTAAATGAATTTTTTAATTTAATTTAATTTAATTTAAAATTCCAGAGTAGTTAACATCAGTGTCATTCAGTTTCAGGTGTACAATATAGTGGTTTAATAGTTCTGGACATAAGCTGGTGCTTATCACAAGTACATTCTTTAATCCCCATCACCTATTTTGCCCATCCCCCCACTTATTACAGCTATTTATGGATATGACACTATAAAAATGTACTTACTGAAAAATTTCAAAATTCTTACCTCAAGTACTACCTCAACATATTATGTTTCTTAGCCTCCACAAATTACATTATATTTGTTTTTAAAAACCTGATACATATAGGTATAGTCTAGTGCAATAGGTATTTGACCCCCAAATCAAGAAGCTAATCATTCAAATCATGTTTTTTTAATTAAAAAGAAAGTATCAGAAGGAAAGTCATTTTGGGAGTCATGAATGACTCAAATAGAAGTGATGCACAGCATGGCAGCTATAGTTAATAATACTGTATAGTATATTTGAAAATCACTAAGAGAGGGGCACCTGGGTGGCTCAGTTGGTTGAGTGTTCGACTTCAGTTCAGGTCATGATCTCACAGTCTGTAAGTTCAAGCCCCGTGTTGGGTTCTCTGCTGAAGCCTGTTTCATATTCTGTGTCCCCCTCTCTCTCTGCTCTTCCCCTACTTACTCTGTCCCTCAAAAATGAATAAACATTAAAAATTTTTCAATAAAAAAATAAAAATAAAAATAAATGACTCAAAATCTATGGCTTCTAAGTAACATTCTAAGAATTTTGGATAATACTCTACCTAGCTTAAAGATTACTTTAAAATAACATAGCC
The DNA here is from genome assembly GCA_028646485.1 of Cryptoprocta ferox. Lineage (NCBI taxonomy): Eukaryota > Metazoa > Chordata > Mammalia > Carnivora > Eupleridae > Cryptoprocta > Cryptoprocta ferox. The sequence goes on from CM053560.1 coordinate 35,155,944, forward strand.
TTATAAATATTTTCAGAGGCTTACCATAGCTTTATTTCTTCTACACTCTAGCCAAGTTTACTCAGCTCCAAGATTTGTTTTATCAACAAGGGTGAAAAGTCCAATGAATTTTCAAAGGACAAAACAAATATTGCCAAACTCCACAAGAAGCACTAAAAAAAATACAGACAGTACCGAGTCTGCATAAATGCACACATGATTCATATGATTGAAAGGTCATTCACTTATAATACTACTACTATTCTTTCTATTCGAACAAAATAAGGGTGTACATTTAAAAGAGGCTATGCAAAAAGATGCAAAATGAGTGCAAACAATTCCAAGCAAACCATGGTTAACTATTTTCACGACAAATGAAATACATACACTCAGAGTAAGAAACCAAGATACCCAATTCCTTCCAGGTATTTCTTACTTTCTTAGAGAGCTGAGGTAGCAGTGAAGACATTTACACATACTGAAAGGTTCTACAATCGGTAAAATATTGAAGAGAGACAGAAAGCAGTATTGGGACCAGATGAGGGTAAGGTTTCCACAGTTGCTATGGGTTTTACCCCACCCAACCTTAATTACCTTGCAGTGTAATATGGCGACCATCGATGGCCAAGGAAGCCTGTTCATCCTCGGTGGGAAGCACAGGACTAGACGCCATCCTTTGACTCAATGGAGATTATATCATGTCCATCTCAGTTAAAGAAGTGAACTAAAAGGAAAAGGGATAAATGCTCATTAGTGACTCCGCCACTCCGCATCTCTAATACACATGCACCACCAGAAAGCAACAGCAAACGAAAACTATCCTTCCAAAAGAAGCAGTTTTCTAGTGAGGGTTTCCTTAGTTCATGAGGAACAAAGTGACTTCGCCTTCTTGTTTTGAATCATAACCAAGATTTTGCCCTGTGACCTATTTGAGCTGCTGGCAGGACTCCCAAAGAGCTAGCAGGGTGCTTCTACACCAGTGGTGAAAAGGAAAGCTACCCAATTAGATTCCAGAACTTGCTTAGGGGACGTAAAGTCGACACAAACTGACATCTTAGGTGTTTGTGTGTACTTTACTGTTAACTTGAACCCGCAAGAATTTTCTTTATAACTTTTTCTTTACTTAGTTCCTTTTCTGCTTCCATAAATGTTGCCATTTACTGGAAACAATAACAACTGAGCTTGCAAAGTGAAACCAAAAAAAAAAAAAAAAAAAAAAAGAAAGAAACTATATGAAAAACAATGTTTTGATGAGGCTATTATATTGAATTACTTTCCCAAGTACTAACTTTTCCATACATTTCTTTCTCTATATCCGCTCTGACTCTTAAAGAATCCTCCCAGTAAGAGGAATTCTAACTGTGCAACTCTTTGTTGCTTCAGGTATGTATATGCCACTATTAGTATCTTGGGGCCTGAAAAACTTGACTTTTCCCCTACAGATGATGACTTTCTTATCAAAATAAACCTAACCAAATATATAAAAATACAAAATGTATTAGGGAATGGATAGAAGAATGGGTAAATACAAAGATACCTGATGAAGCGAATATAGCAAAACATTAGTGGTAGAATCTGTGTGTGTGTTCAGCATATTAAGGATGTTCACTGTAAAATCCTTCACCTTTCCTGTATATTAGAAATTGTTTATAGTAAAATAGCGGGAAGGAGACAATTGAAAATAAATATGCCTGAGGCCAATGGCTAGATACAATCAATCATATCCAGCAGATCACTTTATACAATGAATAAAAATCATTTGATTTTGAAAAATCAGTCAGTTAATGCAAGAGTCAGTGTTCAAAAATCTTTTGGCTCTAGAGCAAGGAGGTTGTGGCGTCGGTGGCTTCCAGAAGTCTGCAGCTCCAGACAGGATGATGGAGGTTGTTTATAACGACCAGCTGGGGAAGAAGGTCCCCACTAAGTGCTACACTGATGACACCATCGAGGACCTTAAGCTAATCACAGCCCAAAATGGCACCCATTGGAACAAGACCATCCTGAAGAAGTGGTACACAATTTTTAAGGACCACAGGTCTCTGGGGAATATGAAATCCACCGTAGTATGAACCTGGAGCTTTATTACCAATAGAGCACAATTCCTTCCCCCTGTCCTGTCCTGCCCTGCCCTGCCCTCCCCTCCCCTCTCTCCCATCCTCGCTCCCACATTGGTATAGACGCTTGTTTTTAAAAATTCATGTTAAAGTAGAGCCTGAGTGGCTCAGTCAGTTAGACATCCAACTTCGGCTCAGGTCATGATCTCATGGTTTGTGAGTCTGACCCCGACATCAGGCTCTATGCTGACAGTTCAGAGCCTGGAGCCTGCTTCGAATTCTGTGTCTCCCTCTCTCTGCCCCTCCCCCACTCGCTCTTTGTCTCTCAAAAATAAGTAAACATTAATAAATATTTAAAAACTCATGTTAATAGGGGCACCTGGGTGGCTCAGGCAGTTAGGGGTCTGACTCTTGATTTCAGCTCAGGTCATGGTCTCACGGTTTGTGGGATGGAGCCAGGTGTTGGGCTCGGCACTGACAATGCAGAACCTGCTTGGGATTTTCTCTCCTTGTCCCTTCGGCACTTATGCTCCCTCGCTCTCTCTCTCTCTTAAAATAAATAAATAAACTTTTAAAAAAACATTTTAATAAAATCTTAGAAATTACAAGAAAAAAAAACCCAACGACTTTCAATTCCATCTTCCTCACTCCTGTTTATCATCCAAAACTCCTTTATTATCTCTCCCATGGATCACTGTTGTTAAAGATTTTACCTACAAAATAAACTATGCTTGGGGATTAATAATTAATTTGTTTTATCCTCAGAATTAATATGAATCAGAGCCTGCCTGAGTTAACAGTGTTACAAACACTTAGTTGATATGCTCCTAGCCAAAATGAAAAGCTGTTTGTCAGCTCAAGTGAGCCTGTGCAGCCTGACGATTGATGAAGGTGCCAACGTTCTCAACTTTTGATGTAACGAGACTTCCACTACCCCTTCCCATACCCAAGGGCTCCTGAACCCCAAGCACTTCTTCATGATGATGGGAGAAAAACTGAATTCCAGAATGCATTTCCTAAGGGTATCCACTATTCCACACCAGGACTATTTTTTTTAAGGGGGGGATATTAATAATAGTAGCAAACACTTATATACAGGCACTGTTCTAAGCACTTTGCACATACAACCTCATTTAATCTATAACAACCGTAAGGGTTGGGTACTCTAATTATCCCCGTATTTGAAAACCAAAACAAAATCTCACACACAGCTGTCTATGAACACATAGGTAATAAATGATGGAACGAAGACTTGAATCCAAGCAGTTTTGGCTTCAGAGTCTATGCTCTTCACCAATGCATCTGGCTATCTCACAGAGTTGGCTAAAACTGCCATATTTTGCTTATTCTTTCTTTCGAGCATTTACTCAACAACTGTTTATATGCGCTAGCTCCTGCTCTCAAGCAAATCAGTCTTCTGGGGATGACAAATGAACACAATATTGAGTGAGATTCTCTAAGAAATGTATGTAGAAGGTACTGTACAAGCCAAGGAGGAGACACGTCCTACACTCAAAGCTAAAGACACAGGTGACTGTCAGGCGTGCACTTATTACAAAACAGTGTTTCACTCCAAATGGTCCCATTAGCATGATTTGAAGAATACCTTGAGTTTAATAAGAATGTATCTGAGAATCACTCATTGTCATCCACTATCAATCAAATATAAGGTATTAAAAGAAGGGGAAAGAGGGGCGCCTGGGTGGCTCAGCCGGTTAAGCGGCCGACGTTGGCTCAGGTCAAGATCTTACAGTCCGTGGGTTCGAGCCCCAAGTCGAGGTCAAGATCTTACAGTCCGTGGGTTCGAGCCCCAAGTCAGGCTCTGTGCTGACAGCTCGGAGCCTGGAGCCTGCTTCTGATTCTGTGTCTCCCTCTCTCTCTGTCCTTCCCCCACTTATGCTCTGTCTCTCTCTCAAAAAATAAATAAAACATAAAAAATTTAAAAAATAAATAAATAAAAATAAGTAAAAGAAGGGGAAAGAATTTAAAACAAAAACGGAATTGAAAACTAACTGATAACCAGAGAATCAAAGTTCCTGTGCTAGACTGGTACGTGAGACTCACTATATTGCATATTAAAGTTGAAGGAAAAAAAGCTGTATTAATAAAAAAAAGTCTAGACCTTAAAATAACTACAGTTGACCCTTGAACAACACAGGTTTGACCTGTGCAAATCCAGTTTACACAAAGATTGTTTACAGTGCAGTACTGAAAATACATTTTCTCTTCTTTATATTTTTCTTAACATTTCCTTTTCTCTAGCTTACTTTATTATAAAAATACAGTATATATTAACATAACATATAGAATACGTGTTAATCAACTGGTTATGTTGTCAGTAAGGCTTCCAGTCAACAGTAGGGGATGAGTAGTTAAGTTTGGGGAAAGTCAAAAGATATACATGTATTTTCAACTGAATGGGGGGGGAAGGAGAACAGCATCCCTAATGCCTATACTGTTCAAGGGTTAACTGTATTTGCCTGATAGCTTTCTATTTTTAATAGGATAAATTTATCACCAAACAATAAAGTCAATAAAGTATAATAATTTCTTATTTACTAAAAAAATTTCTCAGAGCTTCTAAAATATGTCTATCAAAAGTAAAACCAGGGGCTCCTGGGTGGCTCAGTCGGTTAAACCTCCAACTTTGGCTAAGGTCATGATCTCAAAGTTCGTGGGTTCAAGCCTCATATCGGGCTCTGTGCTGATATCTCGGATCTGTATTTCCTTCTCTCTGCCCCTGCCCCACTTGTTCTCGTTCTCTCTCTCTCAAAAATAAATACATAACCTTTTTTAAAAAAGTAAAACCAAACTTTAAAGGCTGACTCAGTTGGAAGTGGTAGATTATTAACCCAAAAATTGTCTTAGTACAATTACTTCTCAAAACAAGCTACAGAGGTCATGAGGACCTGATGGAAGACGAATTATGATGACATTTCCAACACAACTGTTTTTGGTGAGAAACGGTGGACATCTCCAGGGAGGAATTTACTTGCTAAAGAAGGCCCATGATAAATTGGAACAAAGAAGAAAAGCAACACTTTGAGAGATTTCTCAGGACCTGAACTGAGAAGCTAGAAAGGGTACAAAAAAGAAAGGCAGAGAGAGGAAGGGGGTGGCCATGGGCTCACAGGACTCGATCAGCCCGACTCCCATCGCAACTTCTCTGTGCAGGTGGAATCAGCACAGAAGAGCTCTTCCCAGGGGCTCCTCGTAGCTTTACTTTTCCTTTTCAAATAAACGTTACACACAATTATGTGACAAAGCCAGGGACTGAACGAAAATAATGGACCATCTTCAGGCGGCACACAACCAAAGACTGGGTAAAGAATTAAGGCACTGGCATTAAAGATTCTAAAATCAAGTGGAATGGTGTGGAATTGTGTCTTTAAATTTTTAAATTCATATAAATTAATAGGCACACTTCTATAAATGGCATAGCTATTTTTAAAGGACCGTGGTTTGCTTAGGCAATATATCTTTTTTGAAAAATTGCTTAATCTTTTTATTTTGTTTTTGAGAAGGAGACAGAGCACCAGCGGGGGAGGGGCAAAGAGCGAGAGGGAGACACAGAATCTGAAGCAGGCTCCAGGCTCCGAGCTGTCAGCACAAAGCCTGATTTGGGGCTCAAACTCACAAACTGTGGGATCATGACCTGAGTTGAAGTCGGACGCTCAACTGACTGAGCCCCCAGGTTCCCCTAGGCAATATATCTTAATATTCTTCTGGTGTCTCTAAAACCTCAAACACTAGAGAATTGCCCTTTTTTAAAGAAATTTTGGCATTTACTTTGGATTATTATACTTAGGATTTTTTTTCAACTCAAAAATAATATTTGAATAGAGATTATCTCTCATGAACGGAATTATGGGTAATTTTTACTTCCTTCCTTTGCTTAATCTGCATTTTTAAAATTTCAAGTGGTGGGGTGCCTGGGTGGCTCAGTCGGTTAAGCATCCGGCTTCAGCTCAGGTCATGATCTCACGGTTCGTGGGTTCGAGCCCCGCGTCGGGCTCTGTGCTGACATCGAGCTCAGAGCCTGGAGCCTCCTTCAGATTCTGTGTCTCCCTCTCTCTCTGGCCCTCCCCTGCTCGTGCTGTCTCTCTCTGTCTCTCAAAAATAAATAAAAAACATTAAATTAAAAAAAATTTTTAATAAAAAAATAAATAAAATTTCAAGTGGTGAATGCATATTTCTGCTGCAGTAAGAGATACATTTTTGCTTTTAGTTTAATGATATGACAACAAAATGGGGAATAAGGCATTACTTAGTTCAAGGTCAAGTCTCCAATCGATTTGCTACGAAATATGTATATCTATATCTTCATAATGAGAAAAATACTCTCTTGACACAAATATAATTTTAGAAAACTTTTCTGGCTTTGTTTTCTAGAAAACAAATATTCTAGAAATGTCTAGAAAAGATTTCCTGAAAATCTTTTTGGTAGCTCAACAGGTCTCTTATTTCCTCATTATTAGACAGTTTGCTAATGAGTGCTGGCATTCTAACAACACTGGAAAAATTACTGTGTCATAGGAGGAAATGGACATCTACCTCATCTTCAGAGGCTGACCAGAAGGTCTACCATGGCAGGACCCGGTAAGTATACTCAGGTAATTCTTCAACAGAGTGATTTAAATGCTATCATTTGTTGCTGGAAGCCATTTTCTGAACTCACGAAGTTGAGAAAATCTCCTTGTGAGGTAAGGCGGATTTTGCAAGGCTCCCGCCATCAGATGGCAACCTCCACTATCTACCTCCACTCAATTATTTTTGCTTGAGCACGGACCCCAGGGTGCATTGCCGACTGGCATCAAGGGTGACTTGTCCTCTTATGCTTAAAGTATGCTAAACTGTACCTTGTGAAGGAAATTATAGGAATTTCTTCTTTTGTGTTTATGGGAGCAAATATTACATTTCCTGAGAAACCTGTTTTCCTTCCCCCTCAAGAAAATAGGTTATTGAACCCTGCTCACAAAGAACTAACCTTTGCTTTTGCTATGCTAAAAACATTGCCTTGTATTTGAATGCTAAAGATACCTTCCTTCCCCATATGATAAGCACCTAAATCACCTACATCAATCACTATTGATAAAGATTATGCATGAGTCTTCTACCAATCTATGTTCTGGGAAATTTTTACATACCAAAGAAATTTGTCATCAGGAATCATTGTCTAAGGCAATTGCCACTCCTGTTTTGTACCCCATACATTTTTTTTTAAATAAATAAAGCTGACTCTCCGGTCGGAGCAGAGATGCCTGCCTGAAGTGCAGAGATGTCTGACTGGAGAGCAGAGATGCCTGCCTCCTGATCAGAAAGAAACTCATGGCTCTCTCATTCCCTCCCCCTTTCACCGACTCTCATCTCTCTCGTGCCGACACCGTCCTTCCTTCAGGGAACCCTGGACCTGCTGGAGCTGGACTCTGGCAAACAATCAATTCTAACCAGTCACTAACTTTTGGAAAACTAATATGTAGCCATTCTCTGGAAAGAATTCTGCTGCACTTGTTAGCTCACGACAAAGCAGGGTCACTCACCAGCCAATGCCAGCTGTGCCGCTAATACACTCACTCCAACCACGATAACAGCATTCTGAGTGAATGTAGCCACTTCCCTAAAACAGCCTGTGTTGGCCTTGACCAAGTACCAAATGCTCTGATCTGCAGTGTCCACTGCTACACAATGGGAATGACAGTATGTATTTTACAGGGTGGTTGTTGGAATTCAATAAAAAAAAGTGCATGAAACTTAAAAACTACAGTAACTACTAACATTTATTGAGTGCTTCCTGTGGTAGATGCACTCCAGTATATAAATGGTATTTATTATAATCTGTGAAATGAGTTTACCAAGATTCTCCCTCTGGTTTTGTTTTGTTTTGTTTTGTTTTGTTTTGTTTTGTTTTGTTTTTGAGAGACAGAAAGAGCACAAGTGAGGGAGAGGGCCAGAGGGAGAGAGAGAAAAAATCTTAAGCAAATTCCACACTCAGCACAAAGCCCGACACAGAGTTCTATCCCACAACCCTGGGATCATAACCGGAGCTGAAATCAAGAGTTGGATGCTCAACCGACTGAGACACCCCAATATTCTACCATTTCTTAATCAGCAGTAAAAGTTAAAAGCTCATCACAATACTAAAATGAAGAGTAAAAAAACTTAAGGATGAAAGTTGATGTGTTAAATTAGCACAGATCTAGAAAGCCTGCAATTAGTAAAGAGTTCTTTTTAATGTCCATCAGTACATTTTAACCTTGAAATTCTGCCCCTACCGTATACTCAAACTTTCTAAAGATCATAAATCCCCCAACAAAAGTTTCCTGCCTTTGATACCACCAGGTCGCCACTCTCCCAAAAACCCTGGATCCCTGGATATGCCTTTAAGTTTTAAGTAGTGACAATGGTTTGGATTTCTTCTCTTCGATATATATCTCTTCATTCCTTTTGTCATCATCTCTGCCCATGACCTCATTTTATTTATTTATTTATTTATTATTTATTTTTTTAAGTAGGCTTCATGCCCAGTGTAGAGCCCAATGCAGGGCTTGAACTCATGACCCTGAGATCAAGACCTGAGCTGATATCAAGAGTAAGACACTCAACTGACTGAGCCACTCAGGCACCCCGTCTAGTCGTCATCTTAATCTATAGACAAAATATGTACCTACACATCTGAGTGGCTTCTTTCTTCTAGCACCATGTGACACACAGATAGCCTTCTTGGAAAGAAACCTGGTCATGGCTATCCTGGCTTCTTCCCTCCTTAGGACCCCTGGCCTCAATATTCATACTCCTAATTATTGGCCCCTTCTTTTTTTTCTTTTATAGTTTATTGTCAAGTTGGTTTCCATGTAACACCCAGTGCTCATCCCCACAACTGCCCTCTTCCATGACCGTTACCCCCTTTCTCCTCTCCCCCTCCCCCATCAGACCTCAGTTTGTTCTCAGTATTCAAGAGTCTCTCATGGCTTGCCTTCCTCCCTCTCCCCAACTATTTTCCCCCTTCCCCTCCCCCATGGTCCTCTGCTAAGCTTCTCCTGTTCCACTTATGAGTGAAAACATATGGTATCTATCCTTCTCTGCCTGACTTATTTTGCTTAGCATGACACCCTCGAGTTCCATCCACATTGCTACGAATGGCCAGATTTCATTGTTTCTCATTGCCGCGTAGTATTTCATTGTATAGATAAACCACATCTTCTTGATCCATTCATCAGTTTATGGACATTTAGGCTCTTTCCATGGTTTGGCTATTGTTGAAAGTGTTGTGGTGAACATTGGGGTACATGTGCCCCTATGCATCAGCACTTCTGTATCCCTTGGGTATATCCCTAGCAGTGTTATTGCTGGGTCATAGGGGAGTTCTATTGTTAATTTTTTGAGGAACCTCCACACTGTTTTCCAGTTGGCCCCCTTTTTAATCTTTGTTAAATTTGTCTCTTCTAGAATCCAACAAATCCATATATGAATGATAGCTCAACAAGGATTCCAAGACACTCCCCTTGTTCAGCATGAAGCATCTCCTGAAGATGAGACCTCCACACAGATACCAAGGATTTGTCATTGTCAGTCTGTCAGTGGGGAATGTAGAGGCTGCCTTTAGGCAATAGGCTTGGGCAATGGAACCACAGTAAGGTAAAAGGACCCAGGGTGACCACCAGGCTGAATGCAAACAGTTCATTAGGCAACCCACCTCAAAATATCCATAAGCCCTAGCTGACCAGTGGGCTACTTACAAATGGGTACCAAAAAATGAAAATTTCACACATCCCCATACCTCTTCACTTGCCCCCCCTTTCACTACAGCTCCCCACCACTGCCTCCTGGCAGACAGTGTCTCCTTTGCTGTTCTGCTCACTCCTCCCTCATAGTGTATTCAATAAACTCCTACCTCCTTTAAAAAAAAAATATCCAAACAAAAGTCATATTCTATTAGAATTAATTTTAGAAATCCCTTATGAGATCAGACTTAGTCTTGTTTATAAGCATCCACACCCACACACATGCTGAAATGAAGAGCAAAATACAAGAAAACTACCTTGGCAGGAACAAATGTTTAAAAATTTTAACCATATACCTTTTGAACAGCAGTACAGTTTATCTACTCTAAAGACAAAAGCCAATTTCACCCTCAGTGATGCCAGTGCACAGAAGCTCAGTATGAATTCACAATTTCACTGGAATCTGTAAGTTACCAAGGCAATCTTCCCTTTTGGAATCATAAAAACTATAGACTTAGCAAACGGGCAACTGTATCAGAGTTTTGAGCAGTTTGAGTTATGTTTCAAACATGATTTGAGTTATGTTTCAAAATTATCACTTGGATTGATGTGTTGGGAACAAAACATAGGATAAGGAATGAAGTTAAAAGGTTATTACAGAATGGATGGGCGAAGGGATGGGTGGATGAATAATCAATATATGAGAAGGCAAAGATGGTAAAATGTTAAGGGTGTAATCTAGGTGTTGCGAATGTGACTATTTGCATAAAACTCTTTCAACATTATTTTATATTTGATAATTTTCATAATAAAATGCTTGGAGGAAAACGTTATTACACTAATCCAGATGATGCTAGCTGGGACCAGGGCTGCAGGAGTAAGAGTAGCAATCAGTGGTCAGATTCTGAAAATATTTTGAAGACGGCACTAACGGGATCTTCTGACTGATTTGATGTCATATGTGAGAGAAAGAGAAGAATAAAAAAAATGACCAAAATTTTTGGCTTAAGCTAATCAGGAAGGATGAGGCAGAGAAGGCTGTAGGTGGAACAGGTTTGGGGGCAAGATAGGAGTTCAGTTTTGAAATTTGAGATGTACATCAGACATCATGGCTTCAATTCCAAGGGACAGATTCCTGGTCTATTTTGAATTCAGGTAATGTAGGCATATTCCTTCTTTTTTCCCTGAAAGTAAATGCTTCATGCCCCATGGGAAACTAACCAAAGAATATCAAGTCAGAACCAAGAAGATGGAGCTGGACAAGGTAGAAAGACAGGAACAGGGTATTATGGGAAAAAATGATGTTCTATGTTTATGTCCTATTTTAAAAGATCAGTAAAAATGTTAGAACATAAAATAAGGACATCTCCCAGAAATGAAAAAGAGAAAATAGAAAAGAAATATAAAGCTTAACAGACCAATCCAGTGGGTCTAACATCCAAGTGAGAATACAGAGAAGGACATAATCAAAGAAGTAATGCAAGAAGATTTTCCAGAACTGAAGAACAAGTGTTTCCATAATATAGAGCATAATACGTGCCCTCCCCCAGCCAAAATAGTTTTTTAAAAAGACTCTCACCAAAACATGTTATTGGAAAATTTCGAATAGCTGGAATAAAAACTCTCCCAGAGAGAAAAAAAAAAAATAGATCGCACACCAAAAAACAAGAATCAGAAAGCATCAGACTTTTGTATAGCCATACTGGACAGCAGAAGACAGAGAGGGATGCATTAAAAGCTCTGAGAAAACCTAAAAATAAGACTAAAACTATAAAACCCTTAGAAAAAAAACAAAGAGCAAAAGCTTCATGACATTAGATTTGGAAATAACCTCTTCGATATGATTCCAAAAGCACAGTCAACAAATAAAATAAATTGGACTACATTAAGACAATATTCCAAAGTTAGGTCTGAGAAGCTTTAAAAAATGTATACCTTCATTCATTCCATAAAGAATTTGTGGTTTGCAAAGCCATGTTCACTGTCCTTCTGGGTGGACATGATGAGAAGTTTGGGAGAGAGGGATTTAGGAAGCTCTCATCAGATGACCTCATTTTTCTAGGGAAAATAAGAAGTGAGGTCATCTCTTGGGAGCAGGGAGAGCAAGGGTGGGGTAGGGTCCTTGAGAAATAAATGGCGCTTGGAACAGTCCACAGTCGAGAACCTGAACAAACTGACTAGAGACATACAAGGAACTGGAGGGACATGGAAGGAACATGGAGGCCAGAATAGCGTTGGCCCAAACAGCATTTTGGGTGCAAGGTTCTCCCAGGAGGCCTCAGCATCTGACTGATGCTCAAGGAGGAGCAGCAAATGTTGGTGACTTCAATTTCTGCCAACTAGAAAGTGCTCTGAAATTGCACAGAGAGGCACTGAGCTGGCTCAGTCAGCTGAGGATGTGATTCTTGATCTTGGGGTTGTGAGTTGAGCCCCACAATTGGTGTAGAGATTACTTAAAATAAAATCTAGGTGCGCCTGGGTGGGTGGCTCAGTTGTTAAGCATCCGACTTCAGCTCAGGTCATGATCTCGCAGTTTGTGAGTTCGAGCCCCACATCAGACTCTGTGCTGATAGTGCGGAGCCTGGAGCCTGCTTCAGATTCTCTCTCCCTCCCTCTCTGCCCCTTCCCTGCTCAAGCTCTGTCTCTCTCTGTCTCTCAAAAATACATAAGTGTTAAAAATTTCATTAATAAATCTAAAATGAAAAATTGCACAAAGACACAAGGAGACATATTCAAGAAGGTTCATGGCAGAACCATTTGTAACAGAAAAAAGTGCAATAATCGAACCCCATCAGGAGGAGAATGGATAAACTGTGGTTGTCATGTAAGGGAAGATTATGCCACAGCTAAAATGAATGACTGACCAGTATCAGCATGGCTATATGTCAAAACTAAAATGTGGGTTGGGGGGAAGCAAGTGCAAAAGACTGATATACTATGAAGTCATTTACATACTTTATGTAAATTTTAAACACACACATATATATATACAGTAAAAGAACAGAAACATGGTTGGGATTGACACCCACTGCAGAGTGAGGGTGAAGGAATGGAGGGAGGGTGGGACTTCAGCTCCACAGTTAGCATCTTCTTTTGCCCCAGAGTTCAACATCTAAGTAGGGAGTGCATTATAGATGTTTAAAATATTCATTCTTGGGGTGCCTGGGTGGCTCAGTAGGTTGTGTCTGACTTCGGCTCAGGTCACCATCTCATGGTTCGAGAGTTCAAGCCCCGAGTCGGGCTCTGTGCTGACAGCTCGAGCCTGGACCCTGCTTCGGATTCTGTGTCTCCCTCTCTCTCTGCCCCTCCCCTGCTTGCACTCTGTCTCTCTCTCAAAAATAAATAAACATTAAAAAAATTTTTAGGGGAGCCTGGGTAGCTCAGTCAGTTAAGCATCCGACTTCAGCTCAGGTCATGATCTCACAGTTTGTGAGTTCAAGCCCCACATTGGGCTGTTTGCAGTCAGCACATAGCTCTCTTCCTATCCTCTGTCACCTTCTCTCCTTGCCCCTCCCCAGTTTGTGCTCTCTCTCTCTCTCAAAAATAAACAAACATTAAAAAAAATTTTTAAATATTCATTCTTAACATTTTAAAATTCTAATTGAATTCTACTTAAGCTAGAGAAGAGAGACAAAATACTTGAGAGAGGCCTGGATTAGAGTCAGAAGAATCTGGCATTAGCCCTGGCTCTGCCACTGACCACACAGCCTCTGATAATCATCAGCTTTCTCCCTGGTCCCGTTTCTTCATCTGCGAAATGAGGGCAATGACTCTGTCTGAGCCACCTCATAGTCTTGCAGGTTCTTGCCAAAGAATCTACCCCAAGTTCTCTGCTGCACATTGAAAAACACTGGATTACAAGAAATAACCGTCACGGAGGAACGCCTGCGAGACAGAGAGTCCACCCATTCCTGGATGTTGTCTTTGGATCCTGTCCAGCCTCAGGGAACTGTGAACCTGAACTGCATTGTTATAGCCCCTCAGAGAACTGCTTTTATTAAAACGTATTCTGGTATAATCCCGTAAACCTTACCCAGCCGGATAGCATAGGGAAGTTGAGAGAGACCTACCTACCATTGCACTTCTTACACATAAGTTCAGGAGTATGGCGCATAAGACACAGTGTTCCTTTTATGAGAACTCACTGTGGAACATTCACTCAGGCCTCAGGACCAAGAAAAACCATGATGCTGAGCATTTATTCTTTTAATCTAATGACCATGTTGTTTTTATAAACAAAGTTTCCCTCTCTTTTTTTGGCTGGGAGAGCCCAGCTCTAGCAACTACAAAATGACTTTATGGAAACCAGTTGCTTTCCCACTGGCTTTATTCAACTACTCTTATTTTTCCTTCACTGCAAGGCCCTCCTCTGTTATTGTTTTTTTTTTTTTTTAAATCTTTTGAAGTCTGTGTTTTCCTACAAATTACGTCCAACTTTCTCTGGAGCACGAAAGGGTAAAAATAAGTGAGCTAAACCAACTCAACTTTCTGAAAGGACAAGATATAACATGTTGAAAATTACAAAATGAGATACAAATGTAAATTGTTCTTCACTGGTGAAGAAGAAAAATTTACTGTGGAAAATGAAATTGTATGTGCTTTCAGTAAATAAGATTTTCTAAACATTTCTCAAAGCCAAGTCACTTGAAGACATCTATATTCCAGTTCTAAACTCTAGGAAGTTCACATCAGGTGTAGCCTCAGTGCCCAGAGATTCCAAATCAATGGAGAGTCTTGGCTAAAAGGAATGAATTAACAATGCTTCCTGTTGGGTGTGGAACAGTGAAAAAGAGAAAAAAACAAGGCACCGAGGGGCATAATAAATTGGCTTATTATTATTCACAAGATAAAATCTTTTCCTGAGAATTCTTGGCACTCAGGAATATCTTTTTTCATTTTTTTATTTAAAAAAATTTTATGTCTTTATTATTTTATTTTGAGAGACAGAGAGTGAGCGGGGGAGGGGCAGAGAGAGAGGGAGACACAGAATCTGAAGCAGGCTCCAAGCTCTGAGCTGTCAGCACAGAGCCCGATGTGGGGCTCGAACCCGCGAACTGCGAGATCATGACCTGAGCCGAAGTCAGACACTTAACCGACTGAGCCGCACAGGCACCCCTTTATTTTAATTTTTTTATGTCTTTATTATTTTATTTTGAGAGACAGAGACAGAGAGCGAGTGGGGGAGGGGCAGAGAGAAAGAGGGAGACAGAATCTGATTCCTTTTTTTTTATCTGAGAGACAGAGCAGGAGTAGGGGAGAGGGGCAGACAGGGAGAGGGGGAGAAAGAGAGAGAGAGAAGTTCTGACATGGGGCTCAATCCCACAACCCTGGAATCATGACCTGAGCCAAAATCAAGTCGATGCTCAACGAACTGAGCCACCTAGGCACCCCAAGAATATATGTATTTTAATGATTATACTTCTCATGAATGTATTCTTACTCTGCCTCTTCCCTATGTCCCCATTCCCTGCCCCTCCCCCTCCTCTCTCAGTCCAGGCTCTGCGGGGTGTTTTTATCTCTGCCCCAGCTCCCTCCCATTACAGCAAGGCAAACACAAACTGAATATTCCATAAAATGATAGCACACTAACACAAAAAGAGGCCACCTGAAACATCACACACTCAAAAAGCTGTTAAAATCATCATACCTTATAAGAATGGCTTGAACTTTCCAAACAGTGAAAAGAAACAAGTACTTAGGTTCATGTGCCATTCAACAGACTGGCTTCAGGTGAATTGGCCTTCTTCCCCAAAGAAGTAGCTGTGTACGTAACAGATCACTTCTCTCTGTCCCCACTCCAGGGATCACCTCAGTCCCGCCTGACTCCCTTGTTTAGTTCTTATTAGCCCCCTCCTGGCATCTCATGCTGGAGTGGGCTGCAAGAATCCTGGCATCAACTGAGAGGCTGCAGGTCCTAAACATCAACCTGAAATGGCAGCTAAGCAGAGAAACCCTTCCCTTTGAAGAGCCACTGGTGAGCCTACCCACCCCTCCTAGCCCGGCATCCTCTGCAGATTCTAGAAGTGAGCCTGGAGAAGGGACTCTGTCTTGTTTACGATTTGTTTATCTTCTGTCTTCTTCTTCTGTCTTCTAGCACTGTGGGTGGCATATAGTGGGCACGGAAGAAATGTCTCAGGAAAGGTTAAAAGAGTGAACAAGGGGCACCTGGGTGGCTCTATCAGCTAAGCACCCAACTCTTGATTTCGGCTCAGGTCATGATCTCACAGTTCATGAGATCAAGTCCTACGTCAGGCTCCGTGCTGACCGTGCAGAGCCTACTTGGGATTCTCTGTCTCTCTGTCTCTCTCTCTCTCTCCATCCCCCACTCTGTATTTCTCTCTCCCTCTAAAAGAAAAAAGAAAAAAAAAGAAAATTAACTTTTTTTTTTAAATAAAAATAAAAAAATAAAAGAGTGAACAAATGAATGAACAAACTGGAATGAGGTAGTTGGGGAAACTGTTAGCTCTCAGACACCCCCCCCCATTAAAATGTCCTTTTTTCTTCCTTTCTTTCCTTCTTGTTTATTTTTTTTAAGATTTTAGCATTAGGAGGGGCGCCTTGGTGGATCAGTCGGTTGAGCGTCCGACTTCGGCTCAGGTCATGATCTCACAGTTCGTGGGTTCGAGCCCCGCGTCGGGCTCTGTGCTGACAGCTCAGAGCCTGGAGCCTGCTTCTGATTCTGTGTCTCCCTCTCTCTGCCCCTCCCCTGCTTATGATCTGTCTCTCTCTCTCAAAAATAAATAAATGTTTAAAAAGTTAAATAAAAAAAGAATTTAGCATTAGGAGCGGGCGCCTGGGTGGCTCCGTCAGTTAAGCATCGAACTCTTGACTTGGGCTCAGGTTATGATCTCACGGTTCACGAAATTAAGCACCACGTCGGCTCCGTGCTTACCATGCAGAGCCTGCTTGGGATTCTCTCACTCCCACTCTCTCTCTCTCTCTCTCTCTCTCTCAAAATAAATAAATAAACTTGAAAAAGTTAAAAAAAAAAAAGAATTTAGTGCTAAGAAATACTTCACTTCCTTGGAGGAACAAGTTGGATTTTTGGTGCTGTTTTGTATCATTTTTGTTGTTGTTTTCTCTCTTTAAAAAAAGAGCCATATAATTCATGTTCCTTTTTCATTTCATTTGGGCTGTCCAGAAACAGAACTCACTTTGAGGTCAATCTGTAGTAATTGTGTAGGTCCTCTTTATGTCTGTTTTTCCCTGGCCTTTGTCTTCTTTTTTGTTTTTACTTTTTTTTAACTTTAATTTTTATTTATATTTGAGAGAAAGAGATAGAACATGAACAGGGGAGGGGCAGAGAGAGAGGGAGACACAGAATCTGAAGCAGGTTCCAGGCTCTGAGCTGTCAGCACAGAGCCCGACGTGGGGCTTGAACTCATGAGCCATGAGATCATGACCTGAGCTGAAGTCAAAAGCATAACCAACTGAGCCACCCAGGTACCCGTGTTTTCACTTTTCATTGACATGTAATACCTTATTTTATATATATTTGTTATGGTCATCTTAAATTCTTCATGAATAAGGTAGGAAATGAACAAATTAAAAAATTAAATGAACAAATAAGCAAACAAAAACTCAGAAAATATACTTTATAAGATTTTTTTATATATACAAATAAAAATAAAAAGAATTTTGAAATTCAGGTCTTCCCAAGTCACAATTTTTTTAAGTTCCAACTTCCTCCTTAAATATCTCCACTTGAATGTGTTCTCTTTCCTTTCATTTCTGACAAGATTTTTTTTTTCTCACCAAATAGCCAGAATTCTTGGTCATAGGAAACTAAATCACCCTCAACTGTCTTCTTGGATGTATTTTAAGGTAAAACACCTATTTCTACTTGTAATGATTTTTTTCTTGGTTTTCAAGGTTTCAGGGGAACGTTAGTCCCAAACTATGTTGGGGGGAAAAAAGGGGGTCAAGGGACTGGAGAAATTCTGTTAAGTTTATAAAGCTGAACCAGTCCTACCGAACTGTGGTCAAATGGCTGCACGGACGCTGGTAAAATTCTCAGAACAGAAATGACTGAAATGTTTGGGAAAATATGCGCAGGGTCTGAGTGTGATTATAAAAGCATTTTTGTAAATGTTTCAAGTAACATAACTGTACATGCATTTTTACACATGTTTCTGTTGGGTAGCATTTCCCCAGTGATGAAGGATTTGTTGTCTTTAAAAAAATTCCAAACACTCATCCTTCTAAGATATTTAAAAGAAATATTTCTCAATTTGCAATGTTTGCCAGCAAATACAACAGCCAAAAATATGTTGGCTGTTAAAATGAGAAGTTGATTTCTGAAATGTACTATTTCTTTAGAAAAATATTTGTCAATTTTAGTGGCAGCTGCAAAGTTGCTTTCACACTCAGAAATTAATTTACTATTACGAATGGGCAAATGCAGGGTGAGTTGATTTTTCCTTGCGGCCTGTGTGCTACTACAACCGACCTGAATTACACACGGTTTTAATCAACAGATGCACCAGCTGCCACCTGGTCAGGTACTTGTTCTTTCTCTTTAACTGTGTTCACTTATAGAGGAAATCAACAAAATCAGATAATGGTCTGATTTCTCTTAGCATGGCCAGGTCCCACGAGCAACCTCCATCACATGCCTAGGGTTGCTAAGTTATTTTATGCATTAAGAAGCTTTCTGACCCAATTTTTTTCTTACACTCAAGCTTACAATAAATATTATGAAAACATGCGCCGACGTCACAGAAAGCTGAGACTTCCAGATGAGACTGTATTAATTCATTCATTTAACAAGCAGTGGTTGAGTGCTTATTGCCTGCCAGGGACTGTACTGGGCACTGGGGATGCAAAGATGAGTAAGTGTGAAAGACTTTCCAGAGATAGGAAGAGCGTGTTTCAGGAGCATAAACACCAGCAGGAACGAACTGCCTGGAGGAATCCAAAAAAGCAAGGCTTGTCATAACAGGCATAAACAGAAAAGAACCAATTTCTAGCATCCCACCCCTACGACTTCCCTACTATAGCAGGTAGGACGGGTGGATGAAGAACCTCAGGGTCACCTCTGTGACCTGCCCCCAGCAGGTGCCGCCAGGTGCCTGTGATGAGGCCTGGACTTACGCACCTTTGCCCCTGGGGCCTGCTTCGCGCTTGCTGAGGCCCATCGGCTGGGTTGTAAAGGAGTTGCACTGTGTCCCCCTTCTCCCTGCTTTGTTTTCCTCTCACTTCCTGGGCCTGCTGCTCTGGGCAGGAGCCCAGTGCCTTTTTGTGCACCCCTTCACCCTGTTTCTGAAAAAGCTGCTCTCAGGAAAGATCTGATAAACTCATTCACTCTCAGGTGTAAGTGACTAATAATAACCTTAAAAATGGAAAAAAAAAAGTATAGACGGGTGGATGAGAAGGCTGGTCAGGACAAGTGAATCTATTCACATTATAAATCACTAATAAGTGCAAAACTACGTTTATTCCTCCCGTCCACCACCACAACAGAGCCAAGAGTTAAGAAATAGGTACAGGTATTTTTAGAGGGTGGAAAAAAATCCTTCAAATCTAAACTTTGTTTACCATAAGGATAAAAAATCAAACTATAGTTTAAATTTCTTTTCTACAGAATGGAATATATATTTCATTCACTTTTTTTTAATGTTTGTTTATTGTGAGAGAAAAAGGAAGCACGCGAGTAGGGAAGGGGCAGAGAGAGGGCAAGAAAGAATCCCAAGCAGGATCCGTGCTGGCAGTGCAGAGCCCAACACAGGGCTCAAACCCACAGACCGTGAGATCATGACCTGAGCTGAAATCAAGAGTCAGGCACTTAACCAACTGAGCCACCAAGGCACCCCCATTTCATTCACTTTTAAGAGGATTATTTTGTGCTATATAAGTACTATGTGTTAATTGATTTTTTAAATAATACAGAAAATTTTTTAAATGAATAAAATCTATCCATAAATGTTTAGACTATTTTTATCTCCAGCCTAGGTTTATTTTATTTTTGCAAAGTTGTAATTATACCACAAATTTGATCTATTCTACTAATATTAAGCATCAGCATTTCCCTGTTATTAGTCTCCCTAAATGTCATTAATGTAATGCCTACATTGTATCTTGATGGTATATAAAAACTTGAACTGGAAAAGAACAGCAAGGGTTAGTCTCCTAAACTTCTCAAGAAGACAAAAAGAAAAAGAAAAAGAGAGAGAGAGAGAGAGAGAGAGAGAGAGAGAGAAAGAAAGAAAACCTGCTGTTTTCATTTAGCTTCTGTTTATTTATTATTAGTAATTTACCCAAAAAGTATTAAAAGTACAGCTTGCATGTTTCAGGCACTATGCTAGGTAGCTAGCAACATAATCAGTCCTTAAGAATATGGACTCCAAGGGGTGCCTGGTTGGTTCAGTTGGTTAAGCTGCCGACTTCGGCTCAGGTCATGATCTCATGATTTGTGAGTTCGAGCCCCAAATCAGGCTCTGTGCTGACAGCTCGGAGCCTGGAACCTGCTTTGGATTCTGTGTCTA
Organism: Cryptoprocta ferox; assembly: GCA_028646485.1. NCBI lineage: Eukaryota > Metazoa > Chordata > Mammalia > Carnivora > Eupleridae > Cryptoprocta > Cryptoprocta ferox. The sequence continues at coordinate 35,176,182 of CM053560.1, forward strand.
CCACTCTCTGCCCTTCCCCCACTTGCACTCTGCCTGTCTCTCTCAAAATAAATAAACATTAAAAAAAAAAGAGGGGTGTGCCTGGGTGGCTCAGTCGGTTAAGCGGCCGACTTCAGCTCAGGTCATGATCTCACAGTTCGCGGGTTCAAGTCCTATGTCAGGCTCTGTGCTGACAGCTCAGAGCCTGGAGCCTGCTTCTGATTCTGTGTCTCCCTCTCTCTCTGCCCCTCCCCTGCTCACGCTCTGTGTTTCTCTCTCCCAAAAATAAATAAATAAAAAAAAATTTTTTTTAAAGAATATGGACTCCAAGACAAAAATGAAACATATTCCTTTGCCTTACTTGATTCTTTGCTATTGTTACCGCTGTGCTTCAGCTCTGTTCTGTGCAGATTAAATCAAATAATTACACAAGTTATACTATGAGACTAATTCCCAGTAGGGCAGGAACGGTGAGTAGGCAGCAGTAACAAGGACCCAGGCTCATCTGAGCTACAGTATAACCAAATCTGGCCTCAGTATCCCTGCCCAGGGTGAGAGAGGCAAGAGCCATCGGCTGTCAGCTCACTGTCAGATGAAGGGCAGAGCTCCCCATGCAGAAGCTGGGACCCCATGCAGGCTGGGAATTTCAGTGGCCTCGTGAGGAGGTAATGCCACATCACAGAACTATTCCTGGACTATGGTTGAGCAGACCTGAGTTCTAGTCCTCTTTTTGGCCCACGAGCAGAGAATGCATTTAACACATCTGAACCCTAATGTTCTCACTCATTACATAAGGGTGGAGCTAGACATTCTCTCAGAGCCCTTCCAGCCAGACGAATCTGTGATTTTATGACGTTGCGAAAAGCAGGACTCACAGTCCCCAAAAGTACCAAACCCGACCATCTTACAACTTTTCAAGCGTTATTTCAAACACCAGGAATATAGAAAAACTAGCTCCTTGCTGCTCTAGAAGTTATATTATCTTCCAGTTCAGTTACTGAGCTATTCTGAGTTGTGATGCATCTCCAGTCTGGAGGGCAATGCCAATGAGGCCGGGGTGAGGGGCAGGCAGCTGAGACTAGATCCTCCTGAGGACAATCAGTTGTGTCCTCTCCTACAGCCACAAGCTGACCGCCTTCCCCAAGGACCCACAGAGGTCAGGGAGGGTCTGATCAGTTCAACTCTGGCTTTCAAACAGAGGAGTTCAAAGCATCTTTTTTTTTAAGTTTATTTATTTTGAGAGAGAGAAAGAACACAAGCAGGGGAAGGGCAGAGAGAAAGAGAGAGAGAGAGAGAGAGAGAGAGAGAGAGAGAATCCTAAGCAGGCTCCCAACTGGCAGCACAGAACCGGATGTAGGACTCGAACCCACAAACCGTGAGATCATGAGCTGAGCCAAAATCAGGAGTTGGACGCTTAACTGACTGAGCCACCCAGGAACCCCATAAATGACTGAAGGTGATTACACCCTTTCATGATATGATATTCTCTGACAGTATGAAAACAAGAGGATAAATTTTTTATTATTAGCATTTTCATTTTTTTCTCAAAATGATTATTATTTCCATGCTGTTAGGGTATTCTTTATAATTTCCTTAATAAATAGAGAATAATAATAATAGTAATAATTTCTTTAATAATATAGAATAGCTCATGCCATTCAAAAACACAAAATTAGTCAGACTACTACCCCAATAAGTACAAAATATTCTATCAAACAATTTAGACTATTTATAAAATATAAAATTGATATACATCTAGTAGGTAAACAAACTTTGCACTTAATAACTGACTTTGCACCTAAAAATCGCAATATATTCTTAAAATTACCTCTATTCTACTTACCTCTTGAAATAAAAGTCTATGATTTAAATTTTTTATTTTTTTAACATTTATTCGAAGAGACAGAAACAAGAGTGTGAGCAGGGGAAGAGCAGAGAGAGGGGGAGACACAGAATCCAAAGCAGGCTCCATGTTCTGAGCTGTCAGCACAGAGCCCGATGCGGAGCTTGAACCCACGAACTGTGAGATCATGACCTGAGCCACCCAGGCGCCCCAAAGTCTATGATTTGAAAAGAAAAAAAGGGGGCACCTGGGTGGCTCAGTCATTTGAGTATCAGACTCCCAGTTTTGGCTTAGGTCATGATCCCAGGGTCGTGGGATAGAGCCCTGCGTTGGACTCAGTGCTGAGCAAGGAGACGGCTTAAGATATTCTCTCTCTCTCTCTCTTTCGCTCTCGCTCTCGCTCTCTCTCCCTCCCACTGCTCTTCTCCCCCACTCACACTGTCTCTCTCTCTCTGAAAAAAAATAAACAAATAAATAATTTAAAAAGAAAAAGAGAAGAACATTCCATATAATGAACAAGTGGACAACAGAGCATGCATTCATTCCACCCTGCCTTCTAAGAATTATAGTCAATTATTCCTAACAACAAAATAATAATAATAATAATTACTTATCTGAAGGTGATAAAGCCAAAAAAAAAAAAAAAAACAAAGGGACCATCCACTCTCCAATTACCCAAGCACACACATTCCTTTTGATGCATTAGTCAGAGTTCCATCCTTGGGCCAAGGACATTAAATGCAGGTGATAAGGTGTGTGTCCTCCAGTATGCATGCTTTTTTAGGTAGTGAGCCCACCCAGCAGTGCATTTGGAATTTTGTTCGAGATGGAGGCAATGGGAGTGTCAAAACTACTTTCATCCTGTGCAATGACATCATCACCTGTGCGTGCCAGTGCAACCCACGTGGTTATGGGGCTCAGTCACTTAACTATAAAGCAACAGGATCCCATGTTGGCACAGGGAAGGGGCGGGGGCAAGTACAATTAAGAAAACCAGCATCCATTCAACTTACTTTTTTGAGGAACATCATCCCTCAGCTTCAATGGAGTGTTCAATAAATGCAAGCTGAATATTGCAAATAAAGGCATAGCTAACTGTATATTGAACAGCTCTACCTCAACGATGCATCGTTCAACCTATTCAAAATAAAACAGGTGACTTCACTGGCGGCCACAAGGAGTTACAGACTCCAGAATTAACTTTCTACTAGAAAAATTTTTTAAATATAGGAAATAATTATGTTGAGACTGCAACAGCAGTGCAAGAGTGTTCCCCTCCTGAGAAGCGAGGGGAGCCTCATGAATGCAAGGGTTTTCTAGCACTCCAAGGGGAACACCAAATAGGGCCCAGCAACCTCACTGAGAGTAGAATTCAGAAAGGCCCAGGTGGCAAGAGCCAAGATGGAAGCAGGGTTGGGTAGAAAAAGAAGTTGAGGCTCCAGAATGGCCTCCCCCAACCCCACAGTGGGCTCTGCAGGCTAAATGGCCCTTCAGAGCTGTCATAAGCTGGGCCTAGATGGTCTTCACAGTCCCACGTCATCAGTCACTGGATGTGAACCGCCCCTCATCCCCACCCCAACCCTGGGAAGGGCCATAGCCCCAGGTGAGGGGTTCACTGCTGCTAAGGCAATCCCTGAAAGGCTGAAAGCACTTTCAGAGGCTGAGCGAGTCCTCCATTAAAGAAAGATCTGGACAGCCACACACCAGTGCCTCTTAAATCATTTGTCTAGTCATTTTACTGCCCTGTTTAAAACACTTCAAAGGCTCCCCATTGCTGCACAGCATTCAAGGCTCTTCAAGATTTGGCACCTTCCTACTTCTTCAACCCTATCTCTTAACATTGTTGGCAGGGGCCCCAAGGCTACAAACATGAATCGAAGCTCTCTGTAATGTCCCATGTTCTCTCTCATTTCCGTCTTGGCACATGCTGTTTCTCCTGCCCGAGCCCAGGCAGAATGAGGCCAACTGCCTTTGTGATCCCTATGCACCTCACCCCACACGCCAACCCAGCACAAATATCACCAGGTCTGAGATCCCCACTGGACTGTAAGCTCCTTGAGAGTACTACTTTCTTCTCGGTAGCCACAGCACCAAACACCAAGCCTGATGCAAACCAGGTACTAAAGACGGGCGCCTGGGCGGCTCAGTCGGTTAAGCGGTCAACTTCAGCTCAGGTCATGATCTCATGGTTCGTGAGTTCGAGCCCCACAGCAGGCTCTGTGCAGACAGCTCAGAGCCTGGAGCCTGCTTTGGATTCTGTGTCTCCTTCTCTCTCTGCCCCTCCCCTGCTCACTCTCTGTGTCTTTCTCTCTCAAAAATAAATAAACATTAAAAAAATTATTTAAAAAAGCAGGTACTAAACAAATATACAGGGAATCAATGGAGGCAGGGGTGAACAGAATCACTAAGCATTCTTACCAAGTACCTCCCATCTGAAACTGTGCTGAGAGTCACTTCTCCCCTGCCCCCACAAGGCAGATGTGTTCCCTTACCATCTAATTCTAGAGAGTTTTGCCTTCACTGTGGCCTGTGACAGAGTCTGTTTTCCCCATTTGATTTACCCTCAATAGCCCGTCTTGTCTGAAACAGTCTAGGAGCAGGAAGATGCTCACTCCGCTCCCCTGAACCCCCCTCCCCCCTCCCCAGGCCCCACGAAGGGGACCCGCCCCTCAGCACCTCCACCAGGACATCTACCATCACCCCAGGGCCCCTTCACAAAATTCCCTTCCTAGAACCACAATGGATATTTTTCATTTCAAAAGAATTCACTATCTTCTGTATTTTAAGCAATGGAAACAGTGCTACATTTATATTTCATGACAGAAAACATCAGGCTCTGGTCTAGGACAACTTTTCCCAAATTCCCTACCTTTGTAAACTTGACACTTTACCCTGTACTTACAAAAATATAAAAGGACTCTGAAATTTTGCAATGTACCAAGAGATTTTTTTAAGTTTAGTTATTTTTGAAAGAGAGCAAGCACACCGCTGAAGGGGCAGAGAGAGAGGGAATGAGAGAAAATCACAAGCAGGCTCTGCACCATCAGTGTGGAATCTGATGCAGGGCTTGAACCCATGAACCATGAGATCATGACCTAAACCAAAATCAAGAGTCAGACACTCAAATGACTGAGCCACCCAGGTGCCTCATGCAATATACCAAGAGATTTTGAACCTCAAAGAAAAATTCAGTTGTGTTCAATATGTTTATAATATTAATAATATCAGTTTCTAAAAATACTGAGCAATCTAAGTGTGCTGGGTCTAGTTACTCTCCATTAAATAGAATATGACACTGTATTGGTCAATTTATTCCTCAATTACAGCAGAAAACAGAGTTAAAAGTATAGATCTATATCCAAGAAGACCCACTTGAGACAAAATTATATTAGTGAACGTTTCAGCCGAATTGGTACATGCTATATATATCCTAGAACCACCATAGACTAAAGCTAATGCTGACACATCTAAAACTAAAAGGTCCCGACAGTGAAAACATGTCTTTCCCATCTCATTCCCTAGAAAGTACAAGTGAGGAATGAAATAGACAAAGGCAACAGATTTGAAAACAAACAAGAATTCAAATATCTACAAAACTAGATGACTAATCCTTGAATAAAATAGAGTATAATCTTGTTCAAATAAATTTTGCCCTTTTCTGTGTTTCTTGAAATTGAACTTAGCTATGCACAGATCATTATTATAAAATGGAATAAAATATCCACAAAAAGCAAAGCTCATTCCAAATATCAAAGGCCAAAAACTGCTCGGAAAGATTCATGTATAAATGGAATTCATGGAATGCAGATAATTCCTGAAGCTTGACTCATAAGACTAAACATGGTTGAAAAGACAAGGTCACAATAAATATCTACCCACAGTCAACACATTTACTCACTGCACACAATTCTGTTTAAAAAAAATAGAATGCTATATAAAAGAACTTATATAATTAATTAATCAGAATTATGTTCAGAAACCAATTGTTTCCTATTTGTAACCTTTATGCTATAATAAAAATTAGAGTGAAGAAGTGTATGCTTGACACTGAATTTTTAAAAATAAAAAAAGGGGCACCAGGGGCACCTGGGCGGCTCAGCGGTTTAAGTGTCCGACTTCAGCTCAGTCGTGATCTCACCTTCTGTGAGTTCGAGCCCTGTAATGGGCTCTGTGCTGACAGTTCAGAGTCTGGAGCCTGCTTCGGATTCTGTGCCTCCCAGTCTCTCTGCCCCTCCCCCACTCATCTGTCTCTTTTGCTCTTAAAAATGAATAAATGTTTAAAAAAATAATTAAAAAAAAAGAAGGGGCACCTGGGTGGCTCAGTTGATTAAGCATCTGACTCTTGGTTTTGACTCAGGTCATGATCTCACAGTTTTGTGAGTTCAAGCCCTGCATCAAGCTCTGTGCTGACAGTGCAGAGCTGCTTGGTATTCTCTGTTTCCCTTTCTCTCTGCCCCTCCCCCATTCACACTGTCTCTGTCTTTCTCAAAATAAATAAATAAAAGTTTTTTTTAAAAATAGGGGCACCTGAGTGGCTCAATCGGTTAGGTGTCCGACTTCGGCTCAGGTCATGATCTCACGGTTTGTGAGTTCAAGCCCCACATAGGGCTTGCAGCTGTCAGCACAGAGCCTGCTTTGGATCCTCTGTCCCTCTCTCTCTCTGCCCTTCCCCAGCTCACTCTTTCTCTCTCTCTCTCAAAATAAACAAATAAACTTAAAAAATTCTTTAAAAATAGAATAAAGAAAACCTAAGCATATTTACCAATAAATAATACCTAATTCATGACAAAATAGAGGGCTCACGATGCACTATGCATTTATGTACACATGTGACTTAAACATCATAAAACATCTCTGACACAGATACTAATATCATCAGTTTCCAGATGATCTCTGGATGCCCCAGACATCACAGGGGCAGAAACACAGAATCCGAAGTAGGCTCCAGGTTCTGAGCTGTCAGCACAGAGCCCGATGCGGGGGTTGAACTTACGAACTATGAGATCATGACCTGAGCCAAAGTCAGACGCTTAAGCGACTGAGCCACCCAGGCGCCCCCATCATCATTATTAATTACTGTCCTTATCTCTAATTAAAACCATGTATGGGACTTTTTGTAGCTCCTCACTTAATTCATCTCAAGAAGTACATTATTCAAGTCGACACTTTTCAGGATGCACAAAGAGCTAATATCTTCTTGTCCTGGCTCTGCCATGATCCCATGCCATGACCGTGGCCACAATCCCATGCATGACCGTGAGCAGGCCCCTGACACTCCCCAAGCTTCCTTCCTCTGCTCTAACACAGAGACCCACGGCTCCACCTGCCTCCCAGAGCTCACTAACCGGTTCAAGTGAACGAAGACAAACATCATCAAGAAACTGAAAACCGCAACAGGACTGTAGGCTTTATTATCTCCCTTCAATGAAATGCTTGGATTTTCAACTCTTCCTGTCAGGTATTATTTTAAAGAGGAATGAAATTCACATACAGCTAACGTCTTCACAGTTCAACAGCAGTTTGTCAGACTGGCCAGTCAGAAGCATGTTACAGTCTCCAACAACAAACAGCAGGAATTGTGCCTTTAGTTCTGATGGCTTCCGCAAGGCCACAGCACTTACGGCTGGGAGGAGTTTGTGTTTCCCTGAGTGGTGTGAGTATGCAGTATCTTAACCACTGGACATTTTGCACAAAATGCTGCAACAGGCTCTGTGATGTGGTAGATGAAATTCATTAAGGGAAGAATTAATCTGGATGGACTTTTTGCATTCCTTTAGAGGAAGTAATCTGTGTCCCATCTCTGACACAAAGGATCAAATTCTTCTACAACAATATCCCACAAAGTAACTCAAGACAAGAAACAATCATGTGAACAGCTTCAAAGGTAACTGGAAGATATAAAGTTTCCTCTAAAAAACAAGCCAAGTTCTGACACATATGAACAGACAATTCACATAAGAGGAAATTCAAAGACTAAACAAACACATGCAAAAAAGTCCACCTTCCCTAGCAGACAGAAATTGATATACCTCTGCACTATACATACACACAATAACCATTTTGGAAGCTGATTTGGTAACATATAGCTTGAGTCATAAAAACACTCATGCAATTTGACTCAGTAATTCAACTCCTGGGAATTTATCTTAAGAAGTAATTAGTTAGAGGGACGCCAGGGTGGCTCATTTGGTTAAGCGTCCGACTCTTTGATTTGACTCAGGTCATGATCTCCAAGTCATGAGATCAAGCTCCACTTCGTGCTCCACACTGGGCATGAAGCCTGCTTAAGATTCTCTCTCCCTCTTCCTCTGTCCCTCCCTGGTCACTTGTGCATGCCCTCTCTCAAAAAAAAAAAAAAAAAATTAAAGAAGTAATTAGTTAGAAACAACAAAAAGATACATAGATATGGATATGCATATACATAGGTTTAGATATAGAGATCCTCAACATCAGAATGCTTTGCAAAATTTGGTACATCAATTTAAAAAATGTTTTTAATCAAAACAAAACAATTATTATAAAGCCTATGCAAAGTATTAAATAAGAGAATACTAAGTAAGGTAAACAGAATACAATTGTTTAATAGGAGTGTAACCATACAAATGTGTATACATGTGGATAAAAAGGAAAAGTGCAAAAATAAAAATTGTTGTGTTAAAGTGATATCACTTAAAAATTTTTCATTCAAGGGGCACCTGGGCGGCTCAGTCAGTTGAGCGTCCAGCTCTTGATTTTGGCTCAGGTCATGATCTTGTAGTAGTGAAATGGGGTCCCATGTTAGGATCCAAGCTAAGGGTCGAGCTTGCTTAAGACTCACTCTCTCTCTCTCTTTCTCTCTCCCTTTCAATAAATAAATAAATAAATGCTCATTCAAAATCTTTAAGTGGGGTGCCTAGCTGGCTCAGTGGAGCATGCGACTCTAGATCTGGGGTCTTGAGTTCGAGCCCTACATGGGGTGGAAAGATTACTTAAAAATAAAACCTTTTAAAAAATATTTAAGCATTATTGCCACCTTGCCTTCTAAATGAAAAATATGGGGGTGCCTGCATGGCTCAGTCGATTTAGCATCCGACTTCGGTTGAGGTCATGATCTCACGGTTCAAGGTTCCAGCCCCACGTCGGGCTCTGTGCTGACAGCTCAGAGCCTGGAGCCTGCTTTGGATTCTGTGTCTCCCTCTCTCGCTCTGTGCCCCTCCCCCACTCATGCTCTGTCTCTCTGTGTCTCTCAAAAATAAACAGTTGAAAAATTTTAAAAATAAATGAAAAATATGTAACTCACATTATTTTAAAACCATTTAAAGTCAACCTTTGCCACAGCCCTTCCAACTGACAAAAAATACATAAAATTTAGAAGGTTATCTATAAAATAAGAAACAATCAGAAAATATCTCCTTCAGATGTGATTTGTGGTTAATAAAAATAATAATAATAAATCTAAATCCTTTCCGTGCCCCTGTGATGTCCATCACAGAATCCCCACAATAACCTTTGTTAGTTTGAATTCTCTTTGCTTTTTCAGACTTACTGAAGAATTTAATTTTGCGGTCTTTATGAAATATGTTATCTGTGGCATCCTAAAGGGAAGACACAGAAATATTTGTACCTTCTGTTGCTTCTTTATCTGAATACACTGAAAGTTCCTCCTTTGTCTCGGGCCCTGGAACTTGGGAAGCCCCTTCATTTCTGAGAGGCACTGCATATTACCACTCTCCCTTTCTCCCTGCACACAATTAACAGTCTATGTCAAATTGGCTTTTCCACCTTCCCAGCTTCCTTTCTAGGATACACTAGCTCCCTGGGGAGCCTTTCTTGGAAGAAGTGAAAACTGACAGACTATTCATGGTAACTATCAGAATTCAGGGGGGAGGACCCTTTGTGGGCTCCAGCTACTCCTCAGAGGGATTTGCTGCCTATATCTGGCGGGGGAGGCAGGGAGAGGTCAGGGAAGGGAGGTGCTCTGCTTGTCTCCTTCCTCTACTCATGGTTCAGCGTTCACTGGGGCTAACTCTGGGGCAGGTGACAGATGCTAATTTTTAGGGTTGCTGGGTCTCCTTTCCCTCCTAACAGAGGAGGCATATTTACAACAAGGAACGGATTTTGAAGTTAATCTTCTGATGAAACTTACATGAAGGGAGGCTTCTTAATCACTTTTATTATTGAGACAAATTAACCCGACCTCAGTTTTTCTCGTTACACTCTTCTTGGTTTATGAGGCAATATGACTCTTTAAACTCCCTTAGTATTTTGCTGGTACAGAACAGACTTCTCTTACAAACATTCCTTCCCCTGATGGAAAGACAAGGTCATTCTTTCTCCCGCTTTATTACTTCTATATATCAAAGAGCCAAAGGTTCTCTTGGAAGGCTCTCAAACTCCCTGGTCTGAAATCAGGGACTTCTATTACTCCTGGATGTAACAAAATCCTCTGTGCCCTATGCTCCAGCCCTCCTACCTACCCTTGGCTGTAGACAAAAGGCCTTTTTTCTTAGGTATATTACCCCCAAAGCAAGAGTTCAGTGATTATCTGCATATTATCACCTTCATGAATCCATCAATTCCTTCTGTCCCTATGAAAAGAAGATTTCTCAAGGATTTGAGGTGTCTTACACTATTAAAAGAACCAGCAACATGTGCTGAGTAAATGAGATCAACTGCATTTTTAAGTGCTTGGGACAGGGTTACGCCTAAATGTTCTTGATTGCTGCTTAACGAGAAGAGCTTCAGAGGTGCCTGGGTGACTCGGTAGGTTAAGCATCCGGCTCTTGATTTCAGCCCAGGTCATGACCTCACAGGTTTGTGAGTTCAAGACCCACACTGGGCTCTACACTGACAGTGCAAAGTGCTTGAAATTCATTCTCTCTCTCCCTCTCTTTCTCCCCCTGCCTGGCTCATGCTCTCTCTTTCTCAAAATATGTAAACTTAAAAAAATTAAAAAAAAAAAAAAACTTCAGCAGCAGAAACTGAAAGGACAGAAATCCAGAGAGAACAGGTATCAGCAAATCATTATCTTGATTCCTGTGTGGCCCCAAATATAAGAGGTATTAACCAACCTTCCCCCCCACCTCCTCCCATGGGGTGTAAGGCTGTACACTGGCCCCACCGCAGGCCTGTTAGTGGGGCCACAGTCCTCACTGGGTGGTGTGGAGGGATCAGGTGCAGACCAATGAGATCTAGACATGCCGGCCTCACAAGGCAGAGTCACACTCAAGTTCCCACATGTACCACTTTATTTTCACCCACCCACTCACCATCCAGAGAAGACCATGTGTGCCAAGTCAGATGGCCCAGCCTATAAAACACAAAAAAACACACCTTGAGACGGTCATGAACTGACATGAGAAACACAAGGCAAAAAAAGAGGGGGGGAGGGGATAGACACAGAGAATAAGAAATCAAAGGAATAAAAACACAGGAAAACATGGATACATTCATTATGAAAAATAAAACTGCCTCTTTGATCCCAAACACCATTGGCAAATATCCAGTTGTACTTACTGGCTTTTAACCATATCGTGATCAGCCCAGAAAATCAAAGCTGTGACAGTTAGAACAAGGGTAGATCTTCCAAAGCGTTCAGTAGTTCTATTTTAATCACAATATTCAAATATTAAAATTACAAAGGTTCTCCTTTCTACTCCCCTGGTTTCCTTAGTCTCTATTAAAGCAAAATGTGAACGCAGCCTACCAAACCAACAGCTTTCTCGGAGGAAAACTGGGAACTCTCAGAAACCTCCTGTTTATGCAAATCCTTCCCCCCCAAAATCCTCCCGCTAAACTTTTGACCTATTGCTTCTAACTTTACCCATTTTTGGCCCTGAGTGGTGATAAACATAAAAAGTGAGGTTTCGATTATGAATCAGCTCCTATTTTGAAGAAAGTTTTAAGTAATAGACTTCCCAGTTTTGTCTTCAAGTGGCATGGGCCTGTTATTTTTTCATATGAAAACAGTCATGATGTACCTCTTTTCTCTCCCTGAGAGCTTCCCATAATCTATTTATAGGACTGGAAGTTTTCCAAACACAGACAGAATTCACTGTGCCATTTTCGGTGACTGACAATTTTGGTTTTGTTTTTCTCTTATCCCAAGGGGAAATCAATACCCCAGCAAATTAATGTACCCCGCCTTCTTTCACCCTTAGAGATCAACGATCAGAACTGATTTAGGTCTCAAGTGGTCTATTTCTGGCTCTGAGTGGATGTTAATCCTCAATAACAGGTTTGTTGGACAAGTAACAGGGCATCCAGAAAAAGCGGTTCTGACCCCTTTTATGATAAACCTTCCACTCTCTCACTGGGAGTCCTTAAACAAGTCACTGTATTATCTTAATTTCTCGGACCATAAAGGGTGACTACCAAAGCAGCTGACAGAAACATATTTTGTTTGTTTTTGAAAATAAGAAATAATTCAAATATAATGGTACCCATCACTGCAATTATATAAGCTTTTTTTTCTTTAGTTTTTTTAAATGTTTATTTTTGAGAGAGAGAGAAAGACAGAGCATGAGTGGGGGAGGTGCAGAGAGAGAGAGGGAGACACAGAATCTGAAGCAGGTTCCAGGCTCTGAGCTGTCAGCACAGAGCCTGACACAGGGCTCGAACTCACAAACTGTGAAATCATGCCCTGAGCCGAGGTCGGACGCTTAACCAACTGAGCTACCCAGGTGCCCCTGCAATTACATAAGCTTTAAGCAACCAACTGGATCTATAGCCACCAAATGCATACCTGTCTCCTCATAAAACACAGCCCCAGCACACAGTGGAATTAGGAACCAACAAAAGAACACATTGTAGTAGAATTAATTGACATTGAGGTGTATTTCCCTGAAGCCCTGGAATCACTATACAAGCAAGGGCTGCGAGATCCTCTTGAGAATCTATGGCATAAGGACTTGGAGAAATCTCTTATCCAGGTTCCCAGCAGGGTCCTCAGGACTCCAGGAGGATTCTAGCATCAGGGCTGCTGGAAGAACCCAAGATTTGAATGAAAAGACCTCGCTCTACTCTAAATCCTTAGGGGCTTGGGGTCTACCCAAAAGGTACCCACACTTGGAGGACTGGGAAAGTCCAGGCCCCTGTGTGAATTCTTTGAAAATCTTATTGGAGAAACCCTTATAAAATCTTATCAGAGAAAGGGAAGAAAGGACACTCAAAAAATGAATTTTTTTAAGTAGACTTCATGCCAGTGTGGAGACCAATGCAGAGCTCGAACTCACAACCCTGAGATTAAGACCTTAGCTGAGAGCAAGAGTCTAACATTTGGAGCACCTGGGTGGCTCAGTCAGTTAAGTGTCCGACATCAGCTCAGGTCATGATCTCACTGTTTTTGAGTTCGAGCCCCACATCAGGCTCTGTCCTGACAGCTGAGAGAGAGCCTGGAGCCTGCCTTGGATTCTGGGTGTGTGTGTGTGTGTGTGTGTGTGTGTGTGTGTGTGTGTGTCTGCCCCTCCCCCATTCACACTGTGTGTCTCTCTCTCAAAAATAAATAAACATTAAAAAAATAATAAAGAGCCCAACACTTAACCAACTAAGCCACCCAGGTGCCCCCCCCCCAAATGAGATATTTTAGATTTGTAAGGCCAACCCATGGCAAAGTCTTGGGATCAGCTTAGGAAAAATACAGAACCCTCAGGTCCATCATAGTCTGAACCAGAGTCATTGGGATGATCCTGGTCCACGACCTCCCTAGGGCACAGCAAAGTCAGAGAGATCTTCTAAGATATACCCCCTTGCAACAGGCACTTTGGCCAGAAATGCACTTCTATCCTGAGGTTTCAGCGCCGTCTGGGAGCTCTGGAATCCTGGAGAGGCTATCAGCCATCCCTTCCACCTCAGCAGCCAAGCATCACCTTGGGGACATGCTGTTAGTTCCTCAAACACACCTGCTTCAAGATCCATGCCAAAAAACAGAAGAAACTATTTACTGTAAATGTTCCTATTTTGAAAGTTTTGTTTGTCATTGTTTAAAACGTGAGGCCCCCCCCCCGCCCCCGCCGACCATGTTAATACTGTTGCTGAGTATTTCTTAACTCACTCAATTTTTTTTCTCTTCTGTTCGTCTCAATCAATCAAAGTACTTTCACTTCACCAATCCCTTTGTGCAACGTCCCATAAAGGTCTGTGATTCCACAAAAGCGGGCGACAGCTTGAGTGCGCTGGTGCGGGAACACCAGTGTACCTCCTTCACTTCAAGCACAACTTCCTATTAGAAGAAGGAAGTGATAGGGTTGGAAGACCGCCCTAAAATGTTGTCATTGTTATTGTGAACCTTTAAATAGACCTTTGTATCTGTAAAGCGTTTTGGTTCTGCTCACAAAGATCCTGGAGGAAGGTCTGTGTCCATCTTTGATTTTTATCTACACTGCACGCTACATTGTTACTACAAACTGGGACTGATAAAGTGAAAACTAGCCCCCCAAAATGAAATCACAAGTCTTCCAAAATCAAAGCCTTGAAAAGTTCTTTTTATGCATGTGATCATGAAGATAAAAATTAACCCAGATAAGACCATCCCTGAGAACTCTGCCTGCCTGCTAGTTTTAACACCACGACCTTTGTACTAACAACATTTCTTCAAATACTTTTCTCCTTGGACATTTTTTATCTTCTATTTCATTACATCAATTTTATATGACAAGACAGACCTGCAAGGAAAAGGAGTATTTCAGAACAACTTTGGTACTTAAGCAATATTTGGCTTAATTTTGACTAAGCAAATAGAGAAAGCTGAAATTAAAACACAGCCTGTTTTCAAAATGTTCATATATTGCTAATTCTTTGAGCAAGATTTTTTTTTTCACTTTGGGATTACCCACTTCGAGTCCATGGATTTTGTTTCTTAAAAAAGCAGTTATGGCAAAAAAGCTCAAAATATTTTCTGCCTCTAAAAATAAACATCTTTGTTTTGAACAACATTCTTAACTTTAAAGTTCCGGCTATTCCCAAAACAGAAGAGATAGTTAATCAGCAATTTTTAAGAGAAGAGAGCTCAGGCAGGTTACAGAAATTCTCCCAGGAACCCCTTGGGCCTGTCCTCTGTCCGCAATATCCAGCATATTACAGTACTTTGTTAGCTCCCAACAACAAAAGAGGCGTACAGCAGGGAGGGTGGGAGCGAGGCGGTGCAGAGGTGGAGGGCGGAGCTGCTGGAGGATCTGTTCCACTAATAAGGTGGGGGGAGGGGGGGCCTACGTGATGCTCCCGGAAAAGGCAACCTCTAGTACAAGTACTTTTACTTGTTTATGTCCTTTTATGCAATAAAAAGTAGGTTAAAAAAATTGAAATGAACAAAATGTTGGATGCTCTGAAGGATGGCAAGTGATTTGTAAGTAAAAAGAAATAAGGAAGGGAGGGAAGGAAGCAAATAAGCTGGGAAAGCAGAATGAATAGGAAGATTATACTTCCCAAGCCAGCGAAAGGTTTAACTGTCCTAATCCAAGTGTTTAAGATCCTTGAAAACAATAACCTTCTAGAAAGCAGATACAAGTAGCCACAAAAGAACAGAGAGCTTAGCAGGTCAAGTCCTCACCATTCATTGGGGGACAAAAGAGGGAGAGAACCAAAATCATGAACAACCCAGATAATTTAAATAGATAACGTTCTAGAAAGAAACTCCTAAGCTATGGCCTCAATCCCCCCATTCACTTTGTTAAGTTTCCTTTATATTCTGTGGCTCATCTGTGGTTCACTAAGGAAGCAATGGCGCCATCCATTACCCTGCCTTATTTAGTAAAGGAAAAAATAAGAATTTTATCACTTCTCATGAAGACTTTCCTCCCACATTTAGAGTATAATAAGGTCAACGCCTTCACTTGCACGACCATGTAAACACGGGGAAAATAAAATCAATCTTCATAATCAAGAATGTTAAGACTATGCCAAATCCATTTTATATAAAGGAATATGTTCATATCTACAATCACAGACATATTAACACTCAGACAATTCCGTGGGTGTACTTGACATCAGTCTGATAAGGGGATATTGAGAGATCCTTTTCAAATGTGAATAGCTGTATATAGGTCCAATAATATTGGAAAGGCAAAGCTACAATAGGTTTTATGCACTTAAGTAGAGATGTTAATGTTATTTGTTTATTAATAGTTTCCAAAAAATACAAAAATATTATACTCACAAAACAATAAGGAAAAGACAAACAACCTAACAGGAAAATAAGCAAATGATAGGAATGGTGAGTCCTGAAAAAGGATTTTAAAAAACTAAATATCCAAAAATACATGAATGGATAAACTGTGACATCTTCATGCAATAGAATATTAAACAAAAATGAATAAATCATAGTTATACATATCAATATAAGCATAGCTCACAAACATACAGTTGAGGGGGAAAAAAGCAACTTGCAGAAGAATGCATATGGAATGATGCCCGCTACATGTGAGCTTAAAAAATATTGCTTAGGAGGGACGCTTGGCTGATTCCGTCAGTAGAGCACATGACTCTTGATCTCAGGGTCCTGAGTTCAAGCCCCACATTGGGTGAGCTTCCCTTTTAAGAAAATGCTTATGAGTCCATGGTATGTAGCCAGCATACCTTGGCATGGCTGATCTGTGGTTTATGGCCAGCACCCAACACAAGTGGCCGTGCCCACACACTATTGGCCGTGAAATACTTTGAAAATTGCCCTTAACATTCTTGGGCAGCAAAATTGTAAAGAAATGAATCCCAAATTCACCTCTGAGGAGGAAGGGGTCACAACCAGGTTAGCAATATTTCATTTCTTAAGTAAGATGCTAAAGCACATACATAAGTACTTACTTCATAGATCTTAAATAATACATAACCATGTAAATATACATACACATACATAAGACAGCAAGAGCTTGGAGCCAGGAATCCGGAGATAGCGACTGTATTACTTGTTCTATCAGTTACCTGTGGGACTGTGCTGTCCCTGAATCTTGGCTCCTCTTCGGTGAAATAAGAGGATTTGGGTAGCATTCAGTTCTAAAATGCTGAACTGAATTCAACAGGATGGCTGCAGACCTCTCTGTACCCCTCTCTGTACTCGAATACAACAGCCCACACTACTTCCTCTGTACAAGTGGCATAAATTATCATTGAGACAAGACTTACTGACTCCTTATGGATAGCACACACATTTTAAAGTTACCCCAGGTGGTGTAATCCCACCACCCTCTTTCCTTTGCTGTCTTTTGTGATGATCATAGACCCCTGAGAGCTGGCTGGCTAGGTTTAAGGAGAGCAAAGCAAGGACTATCAGTAAAGATTGATCCAAGGTAAAATATACTTTGTATTTGGTTGTGCTTATAGGTTATTTTCCATAATCATGATACTCATAAGGTGGGGAAAACTGAGACCCTTAGGGTTAATGATTTATGCAAGAGCATACAGCTATTGGGGATAAACCCAGGATTAGAATGCATAATTGGTATCTTAGAAATGATACTGTTTTTACTCAATTTTTGATCTCTCTTATGACAGACCATTATTTCACACACCACCAAGACTCCTCATAGAGAAAAGAGTTCTGCTCTAGTTCCTACAATCCAACTATATTTAATAATTTACCAAGACTTGCACAGTGACAAAACAAATAAACTCGCAAATCCTTAGCTCGCTTGGTAAAACATTGTAGATTTTAATAAGTAGATCACAGGTTCTAGCACATAAAATTTTGTTTAAGAAAGTGCTATGACTTTTTTTAAAAAATGACATTTTGTCTAACCACTTTAGATTATGATTTCCATACTAGAATTTTAAGGAAATTGTCCTAGGGGAGTTTTTAAAAAAATTCAAATCTCCCCCAAAATAGAGCTCCTTTCTGTTCTTTTTGAGTTCGTGTTTCCTCTTAACTCTTCATTTCCAAAGAACCCTTCATTACTGTGCAATTGTGCCCATCAGCGGGGAGTTCTAACTAAATATTTGACACCCAATCTTACCCAACCAATAAGTCTTAGCGTTCTGACTGGTTAGTGGTGAAGTAGACAAAGGAAACAAACAAAAACAAACAAAAAAACCACACAGAGCTGAAAATTAACTGCTGTGTGATTTAGAAGCTGTTTTTTTCTAGGGGGCCAGCCAGCAGTGCAACTCTTTAACAGGTATTCATTTGTTAAAAAGTCGCTGAAGCAAGCCAACTATGGAAATAGAGGGTGTCTCTGAAAAACAGATTTGGTTTCTGAAATAGCAGAACTTCAAACCGTGAGACCATTCCCGGATCCAGGCTTCCCTCCTAACTTGCTAGAGAGCTTGCAAACTAGTTTCCTTTTCATTTCTAAATGTGTCAGAAGTTTCTTACCTGAAGAGAAACAACCACACTTTTTGAGTTTTCCCTAAAGATACATATTTGCCAATTTTGTGGACACAATTTTATGATCTGATCTGAGGTCACATTATCTCAGGAAAAGAACAGAATGCACCTCTGTGTATACTAAATTATCTTTGTTGTTACTTAAAACATGTGCGGTGACGCAATTAGAAATTTGTCCAGCTTTAAAAAACAAAACAAAACGAAACTTGGGGCACCAAGGTGGCTTAGTCGGTTAAGCATTAGACTTGATCTCAGCTCCTATGTTGATCTCAGTGTCTTGAGTTGAAGCCCTTGCATTGGGCTCCACACTGGCCATGGAGCCTACTTAAACAAACAAAAAACAAACAAACAAAAACCCTAATTCTGTCTAGTTCTGAGATCACTTTTTCTTTTCTTTTTCTTTTTTTTTTTAAGACTTTATTTTTAAGTAATCTCTAGATCCCACGTGGAACTTAAATTTACAACCCTGAGATTAAGAGTCGCATGCTCTACTGACTTGAGCCAGCCAGGTGCCCCTGAGATCATTTTTTCTTTAGTATATCTTTTAACTCATTAAAATATTCAGAAATTATGTATTCCCTGTAAAAGTAAGTTTCCTGCAACATTAATAATCCTTCTGACCCCTTACCCTCATAACTCGGATTATAAAATTACAAAATTTTCTTTTCATGGAATTTCAGATTACATTTTGAGGTTTCTAAGAAATATTCTTTTGTTCTCTCAAAGCCTTCTTCATGGAAATATCCCTGACCCGTTCTGAGCCCCTAAAACACACAGAACATAAAACATCCTCAAAAAAGAAAACACCACCTAAGTTGTTTCCTCCTCATCAATGAACAATTAGAACTTTCCCCCCCAAAATGTTTTATCTTTCCAACAGTATTTTCTTGAGTGGACCAGAACTGGAAATACCAATAGATCTTGAGAAGTAAGACCACTAAGACAAAACAAAATCTCTGTGTAATCTTTTGATTGAAGCTTCTCCAACTTATTTAGTGAGGAAGCTGACCGCCTAAGAGAGACACTGAGATTTCCATCTGTTTGAAAAGATCCCTCAATCTCACTATTTGCCCATTCCTTCTGACAATCTACAGTACTACAAAAGTGAAGTAGCAGTGGGGCCCCTGGGTGGCTCAGTTAAGAGTCTGACTCTTGGGGCACCTAGGCGGCTTGGTTGGTTGAGCATCCGACTCCGGCTCAGGTCATGATCTCGCAGTTTGTGAGTTTGAGCCCCATGTTGGGCTCTGTGCTGACAGCTCAGAGCCTAGGGCCTGCTTCAGGCTCTGTGTTTCCCTCTCTCTCTGCTCCTCCCCCACTTGCACTCTGTGTGTCTCTCTCTCAAAAATAAATAAACAAAAAAAAAAAAAGAGTCTGACTCTTGATTTCGTTTCAGGTCATGATCTCGCAGTTCACGAGTTAGGCCCTGCACTGTTGGCACAAGGATGGGATAATCTCTCTCTCTCTCTGTCTCTCTCTGTCTCTCTCTCCCCTTCCTCTTTCCCTCTGACTCTCCCTCCACTGTTGCTCAATGTCTCTCTCAAAATAAATAAATAAACTTAAAAGAAAAAAAAAGTGAAGTAGCAGGGCCTTCTCCTTTGTTATAGCTTAAAAGTAAAAACAGGTAAATTCTTACATAGGTAGACAAAACTGTAGATTCTCTTCTTGGTACTAATGATAAAACAGTAAGAACTAATAGTTAATATTTATTTAGTACTTCATTTGTGGCAGATATTTTATATCTACCATCTCTTTAATCTCACAAGTCCATAAGACAAACACTATATACCCCACTTAGGAAAATAGAGAAGTACAGTAACTTGCCCAAGATCATCGGCAAGACACTGGCAAGGCTTGCTTGGACACAAATATGCAGGATCCAAACTCTGTGTCCTTAAACTTCCTAACGGGTAAGATATAGCTAACGTGCTCACTTATCCCATGATTCTGTTAGAGAAACTTGCCAGGGCACGTCTGAGCATTCAACAGAGGAAGTAATTAACAGGTCAATACAGTGACCGAACTAAAATGGACCTTTGCTGGTTTAAATTCTCAGCTCTTCCTGCCCTTTCTCCTCTTTAAAATAAATAAATAAGATGAAACATGTTTTTTGCCCACTGTTGCAGCTAACTGGCAAACTTGTATAATAAATTAACTAACAGAACTGGTTTAGCAACAAATGAGATCAAGGTCTCTCAATTCCAATCATAGGTACGTCACTGATTTGAAAGATGATCCAATAGCATTTACCTTAAGTTAAATTGGATGACAAAAGGCTTTTACAGAACACAGTATAAAGAATCCATATTTATGAAATCTCAGTAATAAACTCTGATACCAAATATTGAAGTGACAAAGGAAAAGCACAAATTCTAGCGAATCTGCTTAATTACCGCCAGGGTTCTAGGTGTTCAGAAACATTCAAATGGTATAAACATAAGATTGTG
This sequence comes from Cryptoprocta ferox, assembly GCA_028646485.1. Taxonomy (NCBI): domain Eukaryota; kingdom Metazoa; phylum Chordata; class Mammalia; order Carnivora; family Eupleridae; genus Cryptoprocta; species Cryptoprocta ferox. The sequence goes on from CM053560.1 coordinate 35,196,739, forward strand.
CATAGTGGTGATCTCTAGGGACAGGGACTGCAGATGGAAAGTGAAAATAGTATGAAGAAGAAATTTGCTTTTTAATATGTGTGTTGTTGGATTTTTGTAAGAACACACACACCCAAAATCTGTAAAGAAATGCACCAAGTTTTACCAGACTTAATGTTTAATCCGCATCCAGGAGCCTGACATCAGGAGTACACATTTCATCACCTAACAAAAAGGGATAACATTAAGAAAAAGACCATCATTCTCTCTGCCTCTCTCCAACCCAACTAAAACAAGACCCATTTTATAAAATCAGACCCATTTTATAAAGCGTTCCTGCTTTCCTACCCAAACGTTTCCATTTCATCAGAAGCAAGAGGAAAAAAAATCTTTAAGGACTTCAACCCTCAAGCAGCTGTAAAAGGAAACAAATACCAGCATTGGAGAAAGAAGATTGGAAATGGAACTTCCCTCGACATTCTTCAGGTAACAAAGGGAAATCTCCCAGTTAGAGGGTTATTCTCTCCACAAGGTAGAGAATATGTAACGGGAGCCTGAGGGTGGAAATGATGAAGAGTGCAAGAGAGAAAGCAGTCTTCAATGCTTGCACACTCGTTCTTTCCAGCCCTGGTTTGCCTCTTGCTCCAAAAAGCCCGAAGAGAAGGATAAAAGTGAGAAGTGCTTTGTAATGCAGGTGAATGCTTAAATAACATCAGGCCTCTTCTGAGCTGTTTCTTCATCAATAAAAATACTATTTGCTTCCCATAATGATTTTTGAAGATGCTTAGCGTAAAATCAGAGACCTAGTAAGTGCACAATGTTAGCTTCTTTCTTGATGAATTAAATTTCCAGCTGCCAGCTAGATGTCCATGCTACCCCAACCTACCACCAAGGCCATCCGTTCTCTCCCACACCTGCTCCTCCTGTGTTCTCCGCCCCCCCGCCCCTCAAGTAATGGCACCAACATTCTCTTCGGCATCTTACTTATTTATTTATTTAAGAAATGAATTGTCTTGAATTTTTTAAATGTTTTTATTTATTTTTGAGAGAGAGGCAGAGTGTGAGCAGGGGAGGGGGCAGAGAGAGAGGGAGACACAGAATCTGAAGCGGGCTCCAGGGTCCCAGCTGTCAGCACAGAGCCCGATGCGGGACTCACACTCATGAATGGCGAGATCAAGACGTGAGCTGAAGTTGGATGTTCAACCGACCGAGCCACCCAGGTGCCTCAGGCACCTAATTTAGAATTCTCTCTCTTCCATCTCCTTTCAATACCTTCTAACTCTGTCCTCCAAATTTCTTCATCACTCACTTGGATTTCTAAAACACCTTGTAATTGGACTCCCTGCCTCTCCAATACATCTTTCAGAATATCATCTTGAAAAAGAGCTCACACCAACCTTGGTTCCCTACTGGCAAGAATACAGTCTACTTACATCTTCAAACATCCCCAAGACCTAACCATGAGGCATCTATCGAGACCTCTGCCCACACATCTTGCCATGATGCTTTACTTTATGCTCTTCTTCAGCCTGCAATCCACTCTCCTGCATTCTCCACCCACAAAAGTCCTACCCTACATTCTAGACCTGGCTGTACACCCAAATCTAATGTCTATGTTCTACAAGACTGGAGCTAACTTCCCCAAAGTAGGCATTAATTACCACTGACTTTATGCACACACAGCACTTGGCCTGCCCTTCTTTCATTCTGGATCATACTAGAGTAATTCGTTGACAACGCCATCTCCCCCAGCTCCTGAAGGACAGGGGCCATATCTGCTCACTTCTGATTGTCACCCTAAACACCTGACATTCAGCCCCTTGTTCACTGCACCCTTGAACTGAATGTAACTAGCATTTATTACAGTGTGTTCTGCAGTATTCAACAGGAAATAGTGTAGTGTCTATTATGTGTATTAACTCAGTAACATTCACAACACTCCTTTAAAGTAAGGTGTATTTTGGCCTCCATTTTACAGACCAGGAAACTCTACTCAGAGAGGCTATGTAATTTGTCCAAAGTGATACAGCTAGTGTATGGTAAAGTCAGGATCTGAATCAAAGTCAGTCTGACTTCAGAAGCCATGCTCTTAACCATTACATTATACTACAGACATTTCCAAAACTCCCTAGTTCTTTTAGTACTTATACACATGAGAGCATTCAACCAAGACCAGGACTCCAGTAAATTATATTTTATCCTATCACCACACGGAAGCCATTTTGGCTCTGGTGTCATCCGGGGTCATGCACACGCATGTGCAATGTCTCCCAGATTCACTTATTTTTCTCTTTTCCTACCCCCACCCCCAAGCCCCTAAAGAGCAAATCAGAAAACAATAATCATCTGGAAGGGTGGAAAGGAAGACCATCGAACCTTCCTTTCTTTGTGGAACATACAACATTAACACAGTTTATAAGGTTTAACAGGCGTGTATAACCTAAAAGAATATGTTGGATCATTCCAAGACATACTTGTCCTGCTCAAACCTGAAATCAGCAGCAGTTACTAAGAAAACACATAGCCAACTGGGAGACAACATGATGACTCACAAAAGGGGCAAGCTTACTTTCCAAGTCTCAGAAAGCATCACCAACAGAGTCTTGTAACCAAATCATCAACCTGTGGTTATTAACATTCTGGAGTTTCTTTTCATCTGGCCTAGAAGAAATCATAACCAGTTCCGGACTAAACACTACTTATAAAATTGTTATGCAACTAAGTTGAAGCTTTCCATAATGAAAGAAAGTACAAAGACTACAAAGGTGACAGACTTTCTTTTAAACAAAAGTCTTTTAACAAAGGAAAAATTCTTACTCAGTGTCAAGAAATGAGTGCTTACAAAGGATATTCAAGAGAACACTTGTGACTCATTTTTCTTGTCAACCCACAAGTGCAAATCGTAAAACACACCTTTAACAGTTTTAAAAACAGAATTTATAGTAGGCATTCCTTTATTTTTTCTTTCTGAATCTCTAGCTCAAATTTTTGAACTAAAAGCTCTAGCATCCATTATTCTAGCAAATGATCCCATCATATGTTGGATGTAACTTACCATAGTACTAACAGCTTAGATGCATTTAAGTTGTAGGGGGATATTTCCTTTATAATTTGTCTTGGGGGCATGGGAAACAGTCTTTACTTATTTTTATTTTGCTTCAATTAATACTTAAGATAAAAATTACTTCTGAGTAACTAAATCTTTTTAATTTTTTTAATTTTTATTTTTATTTATTTTGAGAAAGAGGGAGAGAGACAGTGAGCAGGGGAGGGGGCACAGAGAGAAGGAGAGAGACTCTCAAGCAGGCTCTGCACTGTCAGCGCAGAGTCCAATGCAGGGCTCGAACTCACAAACCCTGAGATCATGACCTGAGCCAAAGTCAGACGCTTAACTGACCGAGCCACCTAGGTGCCCCTAATGAAATCTTTTTTTAAACAAAAATTAATTCCTACGGTATGACCCATTAATTACTGTATCACACAGAAGCAGCCAAACCTGAAGATCTCAGCTGTAATACAATCTTCTTTCCCTCAAGACACCCCAACTTTTACGCAAAGCCAGTGCAGGAGGAAACAGGTGCTATGTCTGCATGGATTAATTCTGAACACACACACACACACACACACACACACACACAACACACACACACGGGAAACACAAATTCAACACAAACACAAATTCTTGCAGCCTGAGCTCTAACTAAATTGAGCTCTAATCTCAACGAAAAGACTGTGTGTAATACATGGACTAAGATGAGTGGATTTTTAAAATTTTTTAACGTTTATTCATTTTTTTGAGAGACAGAGAGAGACAGAGCACGAATGGGGGAGGGGCAGAGAGAGAGGGAGACACAGAATCTGAAGCAGGTTCCAGGCGCTGAGCCGACAGCACAGAGCCCGATTTGGGGCTCAAACTGACGGACCATGAGATCATGACCTGAGCCGCAGTCAGACCTTAACCGACTGTGCCACCCAGGTGCCCCAATACCATTTCTTTTCAAAACAGCAACAGAATTGCTGAAATGAATGAGAATTTTTAATTTAAATATGTTAAAAATTTGCCTAGAGATCAACAAACTTTCTTGTGATACCTCCCATCCCAAAAGTGTGCCTTTCAAATTAAAGGTTCCCCTTCAAGCAAAATATTTCAATTTTGGCAGTACATAGGTGTGTATTCTTGCTTGCTTTTCTGGAATATTATCTATAAGTGTAATGTATATATTGCTATCATGATGATGAAGGTTTATAAAATATTCTGATAGAATGTATTCACTAATGGGGCACCTGAGTGGCTCAGTCAGCTAAGCGTCTGACTCTTGAATTTGGCTCAGTTCATGATACCAGGGTCATGAGATCGAGGCCAGAGTCAGGCTCTGTGCTGAGCATGGAGCCTGCTTAAAACTCTCCCTCTCCCTCCCTCTCTCTCAAATTAAATGTAAAAAAGAATGTATTCACTGATATAGCCAGTGTATTTATATTTAGTGAATTTTAATAGGAATCTATGTATTCATGTCTCCCCACCACTCTTTTGTTTTACTACCTTCTGTGTAAGTGAACTCCAGATGATAAACTTGATCTGTAATTTAATGTGTAACCATGAAATGCCTATTTGTAATTCAGTTTCATATTTATCTCTAGCATCTTAATAGCTCAAATAATTTAAAATCTAATTATTTATGGATGAAATAATATATGTGGAATTTACTGCAAAATAACCTAGCATAGGGGTGATAGGTGAAGATGCAGGTAGGACCACATTGGCAGTATTTGATAATTATTAATATTGAGTTATGTTTACCCAGGAAGCCATTTCACTATTATCTCTGCTTTTGAATACATGTGAAACTTTTCATAATAATGTTTTTTAAAAGCCAATTAATGGGGCACCGGGGTGGCTCAGTCGGTATAGCATCCAACTCTTGATTTCGGCTCAGGTCACAATCTCACAGTTTGTGAGTTTGTGGGATCGGGCTCCACACTGACAGCACGGAGCCTGCTTGGGATTCTCCCTCTGCCCCTCCCTCACTCACATGTCTCACACGTGCTCTGACTCCCTCTTTCTCAAAATAAACAAATAACCATTTTAAAAATAAATAAAATAAAACCCAATTTACTATTGCTCCAGTGTCAGGCATAACTTGACAATTTTGAATTTCTGTGTTACCCACATAGCGATTAATGTTTTACATGACACTTCATCAATGCCAATCCTTTATTTTACTTATTTTTTTAATTTTTTTCAACATTTATTTATTTTTGAGAGAGACAGACAGAGCATGAGCAGGGGAAGGGGAGAGAGAGAGGGAGACACAGAGTCCGAAGCAGGCTCCAGGCTCTGAGCTGTTAGCACAGTGCCCAATGCAGGGCTCGAACTCAGGAACCATGAAGTCATGACCTGAGCTGAAGTCAGACGCTTAACTGACTGAGCCACCCAGGTGCCACCACCAGCACTGCTTTTAAAGTACAGTGGGGTTGGGGCTCCTGGGTGACTCAATCAGTTGAGCATCTGACTCTTGGTTTCAGCTCAGGTCATGATCTTGGGAGTTTTGTGGGTCTGAACCCCGCACTGGGCTGCCAAGCCTGCTTGGGATTCTTTCTTTCACCCTCTCTCTCTGCCTCTCCCCTGTTGATGTTGTCTCTTTCTCTTTCAAATAAATAAATAAACTTTTAAGAAAGAAAGAAAGAAACAAAGAGTGGGGTAATAAGTTTCCTAGACATCCCTGGCCACAGAACCCTCAGATTTGGCTTAACCTTAGAAAATGTGAAACTCACACTGGCGAACATTACGCTACGTCTCAAAGTGACTGTAGGTACCGGGAAATACATACAGACACACACAACCCTGTATACCCAAAGCACTTCATTATGGTTCCTAATCTAGATGATGTGGAAGAAACCCCTTAATTAGCAGTGAGCTAACTTCAGTAAGGACGATTTCACCTTACAGACTGATACTTTGCTGCCCAGCTCCTGTTCTTTGTAGGCTGTCCTCCGTAAGGATGCAAGGATATGAGGAAATATGATAAGGAATCCGTGACACCAATACTGTAGTTCATAATGAATAACGGGTAAGCGAGGTGAAACTGAGTAATAAAAACACATATTGGAACTAAGATGATGCATTTCATAAATTTCTATAGCATACGGGGAAAAAAAGTACAACGGAATAAATATCACATTTCTAAATCATACTCCTAGAATTTTGGAGCTGCGAAAAAAATCTCAGAGATCATCTAATCCTCAATGCCAATGGTTCATACACTTAAGAGCGTGCATCAGAATCACTTGGATGGCTTGTTAGGGGCACCTGGGTGGCTCAGTTAATCCACCAACTACGGCTCAGGTCATGATCTCACAGTTTGTGGGTTCAAGCCCCGCATCCAGCTCTGTGCTTATAGCTCAGAACCTGGAGCCTGCTTCGGATTCCGTGTCTCCCTCTTTCTCTGCCCCTCCCCAACTTGTGCTCTGTCTCTCTCTCTCTCTCTCTCTCTCTCTCAAAAATAAATAAACGTTAAAATAAAATTTCTTAACAGAGATTGCCGGTACCCCCACCGCCCGCCAAGATTTCTGATTCAGTAGATTTGATGCTGCTGGCCTCCAGAACACACTCAGAGAAGCACTGTGTTAGGCTCACTCCCCCTGCTCTGTTCGCGTCTCCTTTGCAAGGATCACCAGTTACCACACTGGATTCCTTGCTCCTACTAGACAATTGCCTTTCTAAGAGCAAGGGGCATAAATTTTCAGAAATGTTCCAGAGCCCAGATTCAATAAACATTTACAAAATAAATTAATTTGTTGAGCGAATGGAGTTTGCCCACTCATTTATAGTCAAGGGTTTGTCAGTGGATTAATATTCAGAATAGGGGCACATGTGCATAACCGGATGGAGAGGAGCTACTCACTGATGACAAAGAGCAAATACTGGCGGGACCCAAAGGGAGACTAAAAGTCAGCTGGAACAAGGGCAACAAGTACACGGCAAATTCTAGAGAGATCCAAGAACTGCATCTCAGACTATAGTTGTTGTTTTCTTTTTAAGTTTATGTATTTTGAGAGGAGAGAGTGGGGGGGCGGGGAGAGGGGCAGAGGGAGGAAGAAAGAGAGAATCCTAAGCAGGATCCACGCTGCCAGCACAGGGCTCATTCTCAGAAACTGGGATGTCGTGACCTAGGCCAAGATCAAGAGTCAGACGCTTAACTGACTGAGCCACCCAGGCATCCCTCAGACTGGAATTTTCAATCCAATATGGACTCTGACAAGCAGAAGCTAGAGGTTCACTTTTGTCAAATGTGTTCCTTTGACCTGAGGAGCTATAACTGAGGACTTTTCATCTCACACACCATCAAAAGAAAGAAATGCTTCCAAACTCATGTTCTGAAGTTTCTCAGAGTCTGGAAAATATCAGCACAGGTGGACTGATTCCTTCTCCCCAACCACCTTCCTCCTCCTAATGTTGCCCAGAGGAAAGAAAAGACTCACAGCACACTCAGCAGTGCCTGTCTGGAGAGTTCTCCAAGTCCAGGTGTTCTGAATATTGTAACCCTACAGTCTCCTGAAGTACCTTTGTATTACGGCAATGATCTGCTCAACGGCAATTCAGCAGATTTAGTTTAAGAAAATGAACTATGCTGGGGCGCCTGGCTGGCTCAGTTGGTTAAGCGGCCGACTTAGGCTCAGGTCATGATCCCATGGTTCACAAGTTGGAGCCCTGCATCAGGCTCTGTGCTGACAGCTCAGAGCCTGGAGCCTGCTTCGGATTCTGTGTTTCCATCTCTCTCTCTCTGCCCCTCCCCTGCTCATGCTCTGTCTCTCAAAAAAAGAAAAAGAAAAAGAAAAAAAGAAAAGAAAAAGAAAAAAAATTTAAAGACAATAAATTATGCTCTGATTTCTGAATTTCACTACTTCTTTAAAGTTTATTCTAACTTACAACTTAGTGTGTGTATGTGCGTGTGTACACACACACACACATATATATATCCATCACCTCAATATGAATGATTTTTTTAAATTTTCATTTAACAATAATGCAATATGTAGGGGTGCCTGGGTGGCTCAGTCGGTTATGTCCAACTCTTGATTTTGACTCAGGTCATGATCTCACAGTTTGTGAGTTCGAGCCCCCCATCAGGCTCTGCGCTGACAGAATGGAGCCTGCTTGGGATTCTCTCTCACCCTCTCTCTCTGTCCCTCCCCTGCTTACGCTCTCTCTCTCTCTCTCAAAATAAATAAATTAACTTAAAAAAAAAACAATAGTACAAAATGCATAACTCTATGGGTATATATGATTTTTTATTATTTAGATCCCTTTAAAAATAGCTGTTCAAACAAAAATAATAATGCAGTATGGAGTCTACAACAGACAAAAAGTAAAATATATGACAATGACACAAAGGTCAAGAGGAGAGTGATAGAAATATACTATTATAAACAAGGTTATTCATCTGGACACGAGATGGGATAATAACACTTGAAGGTAAACTGTGGTAAGTTAAAGGTGTATACTATAAACCCTAAAGAAGCCACTAAAATAACAAAATAAAGAATGATAGCTAATAAGCCAAAAAATATATAATAGAAAATACTCAATAAATATATAAAAATACTAAAATATATATATAAACAATCAATAAATCCAAAGACCAAAAAAGAGAAAAAAGGAACAAAGAACAAATGAGAAAAGCAGAAAACATATAGCAAGTTTCTAGATTGAAACCTAACCATATTAATAATCACTTTAAATATAAGTGGTCTAAACAACCCAATTAACAGAGATCATCACACTGCATAAAAAGGTAAGACTCTCCAAGGAGGTGAAGCATAACTCTCCATTCTTTAAGTATGAGCTGCATATAGTGACTTCCTTACCAAAAAGTACAGTACAGAAGGGGGAGAAAAAAGTAACTTTACAGGGGAGAAACATGACAAACACTACCTCAGCCAGGTGATCAAGGTTAACGTGAATAGGGATAAGTCCTATAGATATTACATTCTCTGACGTGGTGTAATTAGAATACACACTCTTTTCAAGTGCCCATGAGACGTTTACTTAAAGAAATTATATTCTGGGCTATAAAATAATTCTCAATAAATGTAAAAAGATCTGAACCATACAAAGTATGGCTCTTTGACCACAATGGAATTGAATTAGAAATCAGTAACAGAAAGATCTCTGGAAAATTCACAAATATTTGGAAACTAAGTAATATACTGCTGGGTAATTCAGGGTCAGAGAACATAACAAATACAAAAAGTTTTAAAGTATTTTGAACTGAATAAAAATGGAATCACACCATATCAAAATCTGTGAGAGGTCACTAAAACAGTACCCGGGAGGAAATTTACGGGACTAAACATCTATATAGCAAAAGAAAAACAGTCACAAAATCAATGACCTAAAGAAACTAGAATAAGAAGGACAAATTACACCCAAAGTAAGTAGAAGAAAGGAAATAATAAGGTTCAGAATGAAAAGTCAATTAAATAAATAGAAAAACAAAACAGAATATCAATAAAAGCAATGGCTGGTTCATTGAAAAGGTCTATTAAAGTGATAAACCTCTAGCCGAGGGTTTCTCAACCTTGGCGCTACTGACGTTTTGTCTCAATGATTTTTTGTTTAGAGGATCTCTCCTGTTCATTGTAGGACCTTGAGCAGCATCCCTGGTTTTGACCCACGGGATGCCAACAGCAAATGCCGCTCACCCCCAACCCCTAACACACACAAGACATCGTCTCCATATATTATCTGACTCTAGAAATTGCCAAGGGGTTCCCAGGAGCAGTAGGGTAAACTTCAACTCGTACTTCATGCTGTCAACAAATATTAACTCAAAGTAGACTGACCTAAATGTAACATGAAAAGTTTATAGGTTTACATTCTTTTATAGAGCTTTCCTAAGAATTTTAGAACTCTTAAGAGAAAAATCTTTGTCACCTTGAGTTAGGCAAAAATTTCTCAAGGTACCACATCAAAAGTACAATTCATAAAAGAATAAATTGATAAATTGGACTTCATTAAAATTTAAAACTTCTGATCTTCAAAGATACTGTTAAGAGAACATAAGACGAGGAATAGACTGAAAGTAAATATTGTAAATAATTTTTACAAAGAACTTGTATCTAGAAAATATAAAGAATATGTGGGGGGACACCTGGGTGGCTCAATTGGTTAAGGATCTGGCTTCGGCCCAGGTCAGGAACCTCCAGGTTCATGAGTTCAAGCCCTACTTCAGGCTCTCTGCTGTCAGCATAGAGCCTGCTTCAGATCCTCTGTCACCCTCTCTCTTTCTGCCCCTTCCCCACTCACGCTCTCTCTCTCAAAAATAATTTTTAAAATTTAAAAAAAAAAAGTGGGGCTCCTGGGTGGCTCAGTCGGTTAAGCTTCCGACTTCCACTCAGGTCATGACCTCACAGTTCGTGGATTCCAGCCCTGTGTTGGGCTCTGTGCTGACAGCTCAGAGCCTGGAGGTTGCTTCAGATCCTGTGTCTCCCTCTCTCTCTCTTAAAAATAAATAAATAAACATATATATAAACATATAGATATATTGGTATATATATAAACATATATTTATATATAAAGAATTCTCAAAACTCAATAATAAGGAAGCAACGAACCCAATAAAAAAGTGGGCAGAAAATATAAACAGAAACGTTAATAATGAAGATGTATGGGTGGGAAATAAGCATATCATTAGTCATCAGAGAAATGCAAATGAAAACCACAATGAGGTACCACTACGTCTGTAGCAGAATTCTATGAAAAGCCTGACCATACCAAGTGTTGGCAAGGATGTAGAAGTCTCATACACAACTTTGGGAATGTAAAATGGTATAACCACTTCAAAACATATATCTACCATATGATCCAGCCATTCCACTCCTAAACACTTACCTAGGGGAAATGAAAGTGGATGCCTACACAAGACTGTATAATGTTCACAGTAGCTTTATTTTTAATAGCCAAAAACTGGGGAAAAAAAGCCAAAGATCAGTCAATGGTGTATGGATGAATGAACTGGGGTATATCCATACAATGGAATATCATTCAGCTACAAAAAGGAATGAATCACTGATACACACAACGTAGAGGAAGCTCAAAATAATTATGCTAAGTGAAAGAAGCCAGACAAAAAAGAGACCATGCTATATGATTCCATTTATATAAAAGCCTAAAAATACAAATTAATCCATAGGGTCAGAAAGCTATCTTTGGTTGTCTGGGGTAGGAGAATGCAGGTGTAGGGAGGGGCCGAAGGAAGAGATGGTTTCACAGGTCTATATAGAAGTAAAAAACTTAGCGAATTTTACACTCTACACATGTGTGGCTTACCATGTGTCAATTATACTCAACAGAGCCAGTGTAAGAATTATCACACTAGGGGCTCCTGAATGGCTCAGTCGGTTAAGCGTCTGACTCTCAGTTTTGGCTCAGGTCGTGATCTGTGCTGACAGTGCAGAGCCTGCTTGGGATTCTCTCTCTCTCTCTCCCTCTCTTTCTACCCCTCCCCAACTCACGCTGTCTCTGTCTCTCTCAAAATAAATAAATAAACTTGAAAAAATATTTAAAAAGAATTATCAAGTCAAACCACCAAGTGCAGACAGTTTAAGATAACAATCAAAAAAGGAACATAACCTGCAATCCAGTGAAGAATTACAGGCTTTAAACATAAATGATTCGACACTGTTCCAGACACACTCCTTTACTTGGTAAAAGTAGGAAAGGGGGCATATGTCACAGGTCACTGGTCGATGTGAAAGCAAGCAAGGATAAAAAGTGCACACACAGTGAAGCCCCGAACAATAGGCTATCGCATTTAACATTAATGTTATTTCTTAATTAAGATGTAGCCAATCTGAAATATTTCATAATAATAAAGAAAGGAAAAAATGATTTAGTGTTTCCAGTTTGGCCTGTTCCACTCACAGGAAGAACCGGGTGTTTCCCTCCCACCACAGTCCCGAAGAATACAGCTTTTCCAGCACAGCCACGTATATATTGCAATGGCTCATCCATCAAGACAGGGACTCTGCCTTTTGATGTTTGCATTGTGGGCAAATATAAGTGTTTTGAAGTCAGAGAGCCTGGCTTCCTAGGCTAGGCTCTGCCATTCACCTACCAGGTAACCTCAGAAAGTTACGTGATGCCCAGTTTTAGAAACTGTAAAACAGGGCTAATAGGGTATATGAGGATTCAAACTAAATTTATCCAAACCTTGGCCTACAAGGAAGGCCCTGCTTGATCCTTCCCCTGATTACCACTCTGTCTTCACTTAGTTCTTTCCCTCCAGCTGGCAGTGCTCAGCCACAACCACCTTCTCCCAATTCCAATAAATCCACACGCCGCCAAGCTCGTTCCTGACTCAATGCTATTTCCCCTCCTGATCTTCTGTGCCTCTATCCTCCCCACCATCTCCGGTTTCCTTCTCATCAAAGACACAGCTTAAATGTCAGCTCCACAGAGAAGCCTTCTCACTATTAACATAGGAGCCCCTGGTCTCAGTCTCCACATCCTGTTGTCTCCTTCTTTCTATTCAACATTCATTCAACAAATGGTTCTTAAGGACCTACTGCATGCCAGGCACCGTTTCAGATTCTGAGGATACAACAGTGACATGACAGCACATGACAGTGCAATCCAGTGGGGAAGACAGACCATTAACAAATGAGTAAAAAACATAGAGTATATTAGTTCCATGGTCCTAAGTGCCATGGAGAAAAATTAACTGTGAAGAGGAGAAAGGAAATGGGGGTTGCAAGACAGGCTATGATTTTAAATCAGGAGTTTTGCCAAGGCTCACTGAGATCACAATATTTTTTTTAAGCTTATTTATTTATTTTGAGAGAGAGAGAGAGGGAGAGAGAGAAGGGGAGAGAGAGAATCCCAAGCAGGTTCCATGTTGTCGGTGCAGAGCCCAACTCTGGACACGAGCCCACGAACTGTGAGATCACGTCCTGAGCTGAAATCAAGAGTCGGATGCTCAACCAATGGAGCCCCCCAGGTGCCTCTGAAAACACAATAATGAGTAAAGAAGTGAAGGGGGTCAGGGAGGGAACCAGACACATAGGAGGGCTGTGCGGGGGGCATTCCAGGCAGAGGCAACAGCAGGTCCAAAGGTACCTCAAACAGCAAGGAATCTAGTTTGGCTGTAGAAGTATGAGCAAGAAGAAGAGCAGCAGATAAGAGTACAAAGGACGGATTGGGGAATGAGGAGGAGGGGATGGGGTAAGCTCTGAGCCCACCTTCAGGTCTGTCTTAAGTGCGTGATCTGATTGACATTTTAAAATCTGCAAATAGTTTGCTAATGTTTTCCACGTTCAGTGGCTCTTCCCCAGATCTTCCCCACTGCTGGCCGGAGCCACAGCAGCCCTGTGCGCTATTACCCCGCCAGCACCTAGCACAATGCATCGTAGGCACTCAATAAATATGGATTCGATGAATGAGGTAATCTATGCAAAGCATTTACTGGTACAGAATAAGCACTCCATAAATGGTAACTATTCTTATTTGGAACCCCAGATTTCAGCACAGTGGCTGACATATGGTAAAAGCTTATTTGAGGAAATGAATGAGTAATTTTGTGAAATTATTAAAATCTATATTAAAAACATATGATGAGTAATGACAAATTAATCAACTGCTTTTCACCCTTTTCCTTACTTATTAAGGCATGGCTGATTCTATTTTTGAGCTTTACTTTAAACTGTTAGGCTACTATAGGCGCACCTGGGTGGCTCAGTGGGTTAAGCATCTGACTTCTGCTCAAGTCATGACCTCACGGTTTATGAGTTGGAGCCCCACTTCCGGCTCTGTGCTCACAGCCTGGAGCCTGCTTCAGATTCTGTGTCTCCCTCTCTTTCTGCCCCTCCCCTACTCACACTCTCTTTCTCAAAAATAAACAAACATTTTTTAAAAATTAATAAACTACTGAGGGCACCACCTAGAATAATCCCATTGTGACTCAGTTCTCTAAACATACTCTGATATCCTGCAAACACAATTAGCACTAAGGCACCTGAAATGCTTGTAAAATTTCTAATTGGGTGAACTTACATGATTTTTTTTTTTAGTAATCTTAATGTACAAGGCTAAGCTGACCCAAACTGGTTTGATTTTTATTTTTATTGAATTCAAATAAAGCTCAGTTAACTTAAACAGGTGAACAAAGAACTAAGAATTTCCATTTTTTATTGATTTTGACATCACCAGAGTCTTCACCACAAAAAAACTTAATGAGGATTACACCAGAGCCCTTCTCCCTCCTGGTGCTTTGGGGCAGGGGGCATAATGGCGGTGCTAAGGCCGATTAGTCCTTATCTCAGGAAAAGTCTCAGGAAGTCCCAACAGTTTTCCAGAAATAAAACTAAAGAAGGAGTCATGCATTCAAGTTCAAAAACACGCCAAATATTCCATCTCATAAAAGGTGAACACCCTCTCCTGGCGATATTCACAAGGTCTCAATGGCAGGGACCCAGAGTAGCCAAAGGGCCAGGTGTGGTTCAGATGTTTAACTGCAACCCCCAAACCTAAAAGTGGCCGACCTCATCCTAGCACAACCATACAGTAACTGCAAGGAGGACTTCGGAGTTGTGGTAAAAAGAAGATGAAAGTTGCTTGAAATCAAACAAACTTGTAAAAAGGAAAAAGATGCAAAAGTATAGAGCGGCTACAAAGAACCCTCTCGGTTCGGCTTTGACTTGCTGGTGCTTGTACACAATCATGCCTGCTAACATCTAGCCCAGACGCTCCCTTCCACTAGGGGAGGGGAAAATAATAACTTTCGGAAATAACAAGGGTCCACAAAGGCAAATGTTACACGGGACTTCTCAAGCTCCATCTAATAAGGTGGCTCATGTAGTTTCGAGGAGTACTGATTCCACACAAGTCCCCCCCCACACCCCCTTTTTTTTTAACCTTAGGAAAATAACCTAAGGAGGAAAAGGTGCTACCGTCAGACCCTCAAGGCAATTTCAGACAACAAAGACCCCAAGCAATCAAAATGGAATTATAATCCGAGCCATCCAAACGGCCCCCGGCTCGGGGGCGCTTGGCTGCCCGGCCCGCCGCGGTTCCTCGAGCGCATGGGCCCGCGGGTCCCCGCTCCCTCTCCAGCCTGGGTGCGCCCCGGCCCGCGGGTTCCCGGGGATTCGGGGCGAGCCTCGCGCCGCCCACGATTTGGCAACCTCTGTGCCGCTGCTCTCCACGTTCTATCTCACGCGGGGTTCAAAATCTTTCCCGCTCAGGCTTGACGCGAGGAAAGAAAACAATCAGCGGATCCCGAGCGCTGGGGCCTGGGCCAGGCGGGGGCGGCAGGGGGATCAAGGCCGAGCCCCCAGCGCAGCCCCTTTCAGAGCCGGGCGAGCCGGCGGGCTGGGGCCCGGAGGTGACACAAAGAAGCCGGAGAGACAAACGCCACCCGCTGGCGCTCGCTCCAATCCCCGGAGCGCCCCGCCCGCTGACAAGTTTGCGGCGCCGTCCACGCACCCCGCTCTCCCCACCTGGGCAAAGTTTCCGGTAGCCTGGGTCGGACCCCGACACTGGGTCGGTTCTCGTGCCTGCATTCCGCCCCCCCTCGGCCTGGGGACCTTTCCCTCCCTCGCCCCCGCCCTTTCCCTTCCCTCCCGCTCTCCCTCCCCTCCACAGCCCGCTCTCTCCGGGGCGCACCGGGGTGCCGGGGGCCCGCGGCCGCGCTCACCCGCTGCTGGCCTGGCGAGGGGCGAGGGCGCGGGCTGGGGCGGGCCCAGATCGGCGCCCTGCTTGCCTTGCTCCCTCGATCGCGCCTTTTACTCGTTCTCCCGTTCGCTTTTTCGGTCCAGCAGAAGGCTCGGGGCGCAGCGGAGCGCGCTCCGCTCCTTGGCGCTCTGAAAGCTGCAAACCACGCCCCGCGCCTTCCCCGCCCGCCGCCTGCCGCGGAGTCCCGCGCTCGCCGCTCCGCGGCCAGTGTCGAGCTAGCCCGAGAGCACCGGAGGCGGAGCCCAATCGCCTCCCACCTCGCACGGCCCTGCGTCCGCCCTGGGCTGGCAACTTTCTTTCCAGGTTTTGGGATGTCAGAGAGGGTCTGGGGGAAGGCTAACTCAGAAAGCAGGTTAGCGACCGGGGTAGGAAGAATGTCACAAACTCCCTCAAAAGAGCTTTTCTGCTGGATTTCATCGAGGAACTTCTCTAGCCTTCCTGGACTCCTGTCTCTTAGAGGTGGGAGTAAGAGAACAGATGTGCACATTAGCCACCAAACCTTGATCAAGTCATCTAACCTTTGTGGACCCTTTGTAAAATGAGAATTTGAGATTAGACGGCCTTTACGATCTCGGTCAGTATTTCTAATAGCGTGGTCCAGGCTTCAGGATCACCTGGAGGGAAGGGGAGACCCTTGTTAAAATGCAGAATACTGGGCCCTTCCCTCCCCCTGCACAAGAACGGCCTCAGTCTTTTTTTTTTTTTAAGTTTATTTATTTTGAGAGAGAGAGAGAGAGAGACAGTGCAAGTGGAGGAAGGGCAGAGAGCGAGGGAGACACAGAATCCCAAGCAAACTCTGAGCTGACAGCATGGAGCGTTATGGCGCTCTAACTCCAGAACCATGAGATCATGACCTGAGCAGAAATCAAGAATGAGATGCTTAACCAACTGAGCCACCCAGGAACTCCCAAGAACCGCCTCAGTCTTATAACACCATATACATCTTCCAGATCTGAAATTCACTGGAAGTTAAATCCTTGGGAATCCATCCTGTGGAGGCCAGTTTGATATATAAGCAAATTACTCAATGCCTGTGGACTCAGGATGACGTCAACTGAACTCTCACTTACCTCCCGCACAGCTACTGCAGCATTGCTAAGGCACCTAAAATCTTAAATGAATGGTATTCTTTCAACTCACTATTATTATGTGAAGAAGTGACTTTAAAATATTTCTCTAGTGTGTTTGTATTGCAATCAAATTAACTTCTTATAAATCCAAGCTCATCTATGTTGTATGGCTACAGACCCTTGCCTGGATTACTTAGTTAAATCTGGTGCTTGCGATCCAAACCAAATGGTAAGGAGCAGACATTAAAGTTTTGATAATGCATTCAGTTAACACATATTAATTTAAAAAATAATAATAATTGTAAATTTTACCCACAAGTTGGAACAATTATTTCAAAAACTTGTACCTCTGTGAGTACCAGAATGATTCAGTTATCTGAAATGCACATTTTACTGATGGTCAATGGCTCAACTCAACAAAACACCACAGTATCTATGTGTCATTCCTTGAATTCCAAGATAATCATTCTGATAGTATCACTTCTCTTCTTAGACTACCTTGGTTTGCATTATTTATTATTAATGGGTTGGGTCTCAACAGAGGTCTATAAAGTAAGAAGATCCTTCTGGTCCTAGGGTGTCTTTTCATAGAATCTTTTTGCCTGATACAGTACATACAAATCAAAGAGCCAATTTGGGGAAAGTTTAGGCTCTCGGGTATATGGAGCTATCTACAAAGCACTGTCTGTTATTTTCCTTTTCTGTTCTATTCATGCTATTCATTTCCATCTTATGTCAGTTATTTTCCTTTAGAGTAAATGCTGCAAAATCATCATGGCAACAGTCTCTGGAGAAAATGTTATGAATATTTCTTAATTATTGTTCCCTTCTAGGCATCTATGCTACTACTCCTCAGAATGAAAGGACTATTGTTCCATATTGTATCTAGTGTGCTCAAGAGAGTCCAGAATAAAGTGTCTCAAAATGTGTTCAGATGTCTCCAATTAGAGTCCTGTAATGATCTATGGTGTCTCCTAGCCATGTCAGTTTGGATATAAAAGTAATACCCACTTTCAAACCAGCAAATTAGACTAATGGCAGGAGTACTGAAAGAGATCCTGCACACTTTGAAATGAAAATAAAATGTAACACTAAGCCAAACAGAGACACACCCAATTCTTTTGAAACACAACACTGAGCATGGGAACGGATGGCTCATATGCTTACATCTCTGACTGGTCCGGTAAGGGTTGCCATGAACCCAGCCCCGCCCACAGTCTCCCATGCACGAAAAAACAGAGATAGTACAACAACACAGTATGATGTCATGTTATGCCTCTCAGCTATTATTTACAACCAGCCTCTGTATTTTTAGCAAAAGATCCCATTCGGCTGCACAGCCCACCTGAGAGACTTCGCCAGCTCCAACTGTGCTGAAAACACAAGTTTTCCAGATTGATCCAACTGAAAGCGCATCTGGGACTTGGTACACAAGCATGCTGTGGCATATGGTGAGAACTACTGAAGCAGATGTTTAATACGGACTCTCACATGGTACTGAGCAGGACAAATAACTTGGTCTGAGGCATTCAAGTGGGTTGGACATCCTCATGACATTAAAGGACTTGACCACTCTGGGCACCTGGATGGTTCAGTTGGTTAAGCGTCTGACTTCAGCTCAGGTCATGATCTCACAGTTCATGAGCTCTAGTGCCACATCGGGTAAGCATGAGCCCCACACCGGGTGAACATGATCCCCGCTTCTCTTCTCTGCCCCTCACTCACTTGTGCCCTCTCTAAATAAATAAATATAAAAATTCTTCTAAAAAAATTGACCACTCTTTAAGTTAGACAACAATTCCTCTCTGTCGCAGCATGGATTGCTCTGAACTAGAGTTGTTGTTTACAGTCTTGTATCCCACAGGAGATTTGCCCAGTTCCTCATCTTGGCATCCACAGTGCCTAAAGAAGAATGGCAATGGAGTTTATACCAGGAGCAAAACCTAGTCTTGTATTTGGGTGCTGTATTGAGAAGGATTGTAGTGCATCATCTAGATTTGGCAAGAAAGGATACAAATTGAAATGAGTAAATGAGTCTCTGCCAGGGGCACAGAAGGAGGAAGAATTGACACTAGTAGCATATATTTATCAATCCCGATGGTAATAGAAAATAATAATGTTAAATGGTTGGCCAGATGGATAAGTGAGTTTAAGAACAACACAAAGTATCTTTAGCTGAAGGGGCAGCTACTGTGTTAATTAATCTGAGGCAGGGCGAGACCATCTTACTACTTGCTTCTATATTTTTTAAAGTTTATTTTTGAGAAAGCACGAACAGGGGAGGGGACAGAGGATCCGAAGCAGGCTCTATGCTTACAGCAGTGTGCCCGATGTGGAGCTCAAACTCATGAGCCACAAGATCATGACCTTAGTGGAAGTCAGACGCTCAACCCACGGAACCACCCAGGAGCCCCACCACTTGCTTCTATTTTATCAACAAAGTTCCTACCAGGACACCTGGGTGGCTCTGTGGGCTAAGCATCTGATTCTTGATTTGGGCTCAGGTCATGATCTCCCACTTCCTGAGATAGAGATGCATGTTGGGCTCTGTGTTGATGGTGAGGAGCCTGTTTGAGATTCTCCTTCAAAATAAATAAATAAACTTTAAACAACAACAACAACAAAGTTACTATAAATACCAAAGGAGATTGGCTTAGAGCTAAACACTCCTGTTAGGATACTAGGTCTGCTGATCTTGAGGGACAATCTTTCACCACAATATGTTTTACCATATTGGGAGCATTTGTATAAGCCGGGGATGAAAATAGCTGGCCAGGAAAATGGTTCTGTTCCTCTTTGTCCAAGAGTCCAATCACACCCCGTAAAGGTCTGAGCTCTTATCTCATTCTGCTCTTGTTTCCTGCCAAACCTGGAAAACGGACAGAAATACATTTTGGCTAATTGCTCCCTTGACCAAAGTGATCTCTCTGGCCATTGTCCTGATTCAAGTAGAAAGTTGGGGCCAACAACCTCGTGTGCTTTGCCAACTTATGCAGTAGATGGTCTCCTAAAATACTGAGCCAATCCATCAACTTTCTGCCAATTGAATCAAAGAGGCCAACATTCTAGAGTCTGAAGAAAAACTAAAACGAATATGCCACGTTTCAGTTGAAACATGTATGTAATCTGCTAAGCATGGAGCCTGGCAAGCAGTAAGCACTCAACAAATAATATCTGTTATTGCAATAATTTTAGTAACAGGGGGTATTATTTCAAAAGCACTTTTATTGCACTGGTAAATTATAGTATTGGATTAAAGAAATATCCCATAACATACCTCATTTTACACAGAAGACAGACAGGCTTTAGAGAAACTATTTGCCTAATGGCATAAAACTAGTACTGGCAGTCCCTGGATTAGAACTTGGAGAAGTTTTTTAGCAGAAATAAATGTATCATTTAGAAGAATCCTGTTGTATATCTTGATGTTTGTTTTACTCTCAAATGCAAATCATTGAATTAATCATACTGCTCAGCTTACAATAAAAACAATAAAGGGGCACCTGGGTGACTCAGTCAGTGGAGTGTCCAACTCTTAATTTGGCTCAGGTCATGATCTCCCAGTTCCTGAGATAGAGCCCTACATCTGGCTCTGTGCTGTCAGTTTGGGATTCTCTCTCTCCCTCTCTCTCTCCCCTTCTGCCACTCATGTACATTCTCTCTCTTTCTTTCAAAATAAATACACTTAAAAAAATAAAAATAAAAGTAAGAGACATAAACATCTCTCTAAAACCAATGTGGGTCTAAAGATCAAATTAGAGATATAAAAAATCTAAAAACATAATAAAGTAGATCTCATGGATATATTCAAATTTACAACTCAAAAATAGAGTATCCTTTCTTCCTGAGCACATATGGACTTGGTCATGAAAATTTGCTTTGTACTGTATCACTCCTCAATAATAGAATAAACTAGGGGCACCTGGGTGGCTCAGTCAGTTAAGCATCCGACTTCAGCTCAGGTCATGATCTCACAGTTTGTGGGTTCGAGCCTCACATCAGATTCTGTGCTGACAGCTCAGAGCCTGGAGCCTGTTTCAGATTCTGTGTCTCCCACTCTCTCTGCCCCTCTCCAGCTCGGTCTCTGTCTCTCTCTGTCTCAAAAATAAATAAACTATAAAAATTAAAAAAAA
>CM053560.1:35217750-35277591 GCA_028646485.1 Cryptoprocta ferox
GAAAACAAACAATTCTTTCCACCTAGAAAGTTTAAAGTGTGCTATTAAAGAAGTATTGGATGTGCTCGCTTCGGCAGCACATATGCTAAAGAAGTATTGGATGAAATGAAAACGAATATACAAAGTGAAGTCATAATTTCTAAAAACAAACAAACAAATCATAGAAACAATATATATCTACATAAAAACATAATTATAAAAAACAAATCAGTGATTAGGGGAAAACATGTAGCCCTCAAGTATTTGTACAACAAAAATGGAAAAATGACTATAAATGAATTCTATTTCTAATTCAAAAAGCTAAACCATAGTCAACTCATCTTCAACAAAGAAGGAAAGAATATCCAATGGAAAAAAGACAGTGTCTTCAACAAATGGTGCTGGGAAAACTGGACAGCAACATACAAAAAAATAAAACTGGACCACTTTCTTACACCATATACAAAAATAAATTGAAAATGGAGGAAAGACCTACATGTGAGACAGGTAACCATCAAAGTCCTGGAGGATAACATAGGCAGCAACCTCTTTGACCTCTGCTGTAGCAACGTCTTACTAGATACATTGCCAGAGGCAAGAGAAACAAAAGCAAAAATGGACTATGGGACTTCATCAAAATAAAAAGTTCTGCACAGCAAAGGAAACAATCGACAAAACTAAAAGACAGTCAATGGAATTGGAGACGATATTTTCAAATAAAATATCTGATAAAGGGTTAGTAACCCAAAACTATAAAAAACTTAGCAAACTCAGCACCCAAAAAACAAATCACCCAGTGAAGAAATGGGCAAAAGACATGAATAAACACTTTTCCAAAAAAGACACATGAAATGCAAGATGGCTAAGAGACACATGAAAAGATGCTTAACATCACTCATCATGAGAGAAATACAAATCAAAACCACGATGAGCTATTACCTCACACCTGTCAGAATGGCTAAAATTAACAACACAGGAAACAACAGGTGTTGGCAAGGATGTGGAGGAAGAGGAACCCTCTTTTATTGTTGGTGGGAATGCAAACTGGTGCAGACACTCTGGAAAACAGTATGGAGGTTCCTCAAAAAGTTAAAAATAGAACTACCCCATGACCCAGCAATTGCACTACTAGGTATTTGTCCAAAGGACACAAAAATACAGATTCGAAGGGGTATATGCACCCCGATATTATAGCAGCATTATCAACAATAGCCAAGCTATGGAGAAAGTCCAAATGTCCATCGACTGATGAATGGATAAAAGAAATGTGATATATATATATACAATGGAGTTTTACTCAGCAATCAAAAAGAACAAAATCTTGCCGTTTGTGATGATGTGGATGGAGCTAGAGTGTACCACGCTGAATGAAATAAGTTGGTCAGAGGGACGCCTGGGTGGCTCAGTCGGTTGAGTGTCTGACTTCAGCTCAGGTCATGATCTCACGGTTTGTGGGTTCGAGCCCCACATCAGGCTCTGTGCTGACAGCTCAGAGCCTAGAGCCTGTTTCTGACTCTGTGTGTCCCTCTCCCTCTGCCCCTCCTCTGCTCATGATCTGTCTCTCTCTGTCTCTCAAAAATAAATAAATGTTAAAAAATTAAAAAAAAAAGAAAGAAGTTGGTCAGAGAAAGTCAAATACCACATGATTTCACTAATATGTGGAATTTAAGAAACAAAACAGATAAACATATGGGGGCGGGTAAGAGAGACAGAAACAAACCATGAGAGACTCCTAAAAATAGAGAATAAACCGAGGGTTGGTGGAGGGAGGGAGGTGGGAGGGGTGGTTAGATGGGTGATGGGTCTTAAGTAGGGCACCTGTTATGATGAGCACAAGGTGTTGTCTGTAAGTGCTGAGCATTGAATTCAATGAAACCAATATTGCACTGTATGTTAACTAACTAGAATTTAAATAAAAATTTGGGGAAAAAAGAGAAAAAAAAGCTAAACTAAAGAAAAGCAGAAGGAATAAAATAAAGTCTAAAAACAGAAATCAATGAAGTTAAATACAGAAAACCAATAAAACTAGTAAAGAAATAAAATAAATCTGCTGACTTTTGAAAATAAAGATTTCAATGACGGACTGCAAATAAACCTAATCCAGAAAAAAAAGGAAAAAAGCATAAACATTCAAAATAATAAAAGATAAGAGAGCCATTGAAATAGAAAGTGACATGGCATTACGTAATTATTTTCATAGTATTATGAAAATACATTTGAAAACCTAGAAAGCAATATGCCAAAATTATTCCCACTAAACATAGAAATACTTGACAAACCAATTTTATTAGAAGAAATAAAGACATCCAAGAGCAATTGACATGAAAAACTACCAGTCCCAAATGATTTCACAAAGAAATTGTTCTAAATCCCCAAAGATCTGATACCTAGACGATACATACATTGTTTCAGAGCATTTTAAAAGAAGAAAGCATTCCAAATTGGTTTTGTTTTTGAAGTCAGTATAACATCAATTTCAAAATACGACAAATATTGCACAACTCTCACTTACAGACATGGATATAAAAAATTCTAAATCAAATATTAGAAGCAGAATCCAAAAACATATCTAAAAAATTATGCACCTGGGTGACTCAGTCAGTTAAGCATCTGACTCCTAATTTTGGCTCAGGTCATGATCTTGGAGTTTGTGGGATCGAGCCCCACGTCAGGTTCCACACTGACAGTGCAGAGCCTGCTTGGGATTCTCTCCCTCCCTCTCTCTCCACCCCTCCCTCCCTTCATCTCCCTCACTCTTTCTCTTTCTCAAAATAAATAAACATTTTGTTTAATTATGCAACCCTACTCCTTAGTATTTACTCAAATGAGCTGAAAACTTTTATCCGTACATAAACCTGTATGGATGTTTATAGCAGTTTTATTCATTATTGCCAAAACTTGGAAGCAACTAATATATCCTTCAGTAGATGAATAGATAAATAAATTGTGGTTCATCCAGACAATGGAATATTATTCAGCGCTAAAAACAAATGAGCTATCAAGACATGAAAAGGCACAGAGGAAACTTAAACGCATGTTACTAAGTGAAAGAAGCTAATCTGAAAATGCTACATACTGTCTGACTCCAAAAATATGACATTCTAAAGAAGGCAGCACTGTGGGGACAATAAAATGGCCAGTGGTTTCCAGGGAGTCAGGGGAAAGAAGGATGAATAAGTGGGCCACAAATGACTTTTAGGGCAGCAAAACTATTCTGTATGATAATATAATGGAGGATACATGTCATTATACAATTGTCCAAACCCATAGAATATACAACACCCACAGCCAATCCTGATGTAAACTATAGACTTTGAGTGAAAATGATTTATCAATATAGGTTCATCAGTAATAACAAATGTACTACTCTGGCGGAAGATGTTGATAGTGGGAGAGGCTTTGTGTATAGAGGGCAGGAGGTGTATGGAATTCTATACCTTCCTCTTAATTTTAGTGTAAACCTAAAACTGCTAAAAAAAAATAATGAAGTCTATTAAACTTTAAAAAACAAAACAACAGAGGGGCCTGGGTGGCTCAGTCAGTTAAGCGTCCCACTTTAGCTCAGGTCATGATCTCATAAGCCCTGCGTCAGGCCCCACATTGGGCTCTGTGCTGAAGCTCAGAGCCTGGAGCCTGCTTCAGATTCTGTGTCTCCCTCTCTCTCTGCCCCTTCCCCAGTCGTGCTGTCTCTCTCTCACTCTCTCTGTCTCTCTCTCTTTCTCTCTCGAAAATAAACATTAAAATAAATAAATAAAAAACAAAACAACAAATAACAGCAACAACAAAATATCTTTATGACAAGGATGGATTTACTCTAAGAATATAAGGACCATTAATATAATTTATCCAGTAATATAATATATACAAGGAGGAAATGGTAAGATTAGTTCCATAGTGCTGAAAATATCTTTGACACAATTCAAGATCTATTTCTATTTTTGTTTTGTTTTGTTGGTTTGTTTGTTTGGTTTTTAAGTAGGCTCCACATCCAGCATGGAGCCCAATATGGGTCTTGAACTTACAACCATGAGATCAAGACCTGAACTGAGATCAAGAGTTGGCTGCTTAACTCACTGAACCACCCAGGCACTCCTCTATTTCTGTTTTTTAAAAATTCAATAAAATGGAAATTGATAGATACTTCATAACATAATAAAATATACCTCAGCATCTTACTTACAGGGAAACATTAATGGCATTCTTAGTAAGGTCAGGAACAAAGCAAGAATGCTTTATCTCCATGATGCCTTTTAATTAATTAATTAATTTATTTATTTTTAATGTTTATTTTCGAGAGACAGAGAGAGCGCGAGCAGGGGAAGGGCAGAGGGAGAAGGAGACACAGACTCTGAAGCAGGCTCCAGGCTCTGATCTGTCAGCACAGAGCCCGACGCCGGGCTCGAACTCATGAACGACGAGATCATGACCTGAGCCAAAGTTGGCCGCTTAACTGACTGAGCCATCCAGGTGCCCCTATTTATTTATTTTTAAAGTAAGCTTCATGCCCAGTTCAGAGCTCAACACAAGGCTAGAATTCACGACCCTGAGATCAAGACCTGAGCTGAGATCAAGAGTCAGATGCTTAACTCATCTACCTAACTGAGCCATCCAGGAGCCCCAATAACTTACTATTTTAATGGAGATTAGCCAATGTAATAAGACAAAACAATTCAATTTAAAGGCATAAAATTGAAAAGAAGTGAAATCATATTGCCGATGGTACGAAAATACACCTAGAAAACTCTAAAAATAAATACTAAAGCTAACACACACATTCAAGAATTTAGTAACATTGCTATATTTAAAATTAACATACAGGGGCGCCTGGGTGGGTCAGTCATGATCTGACTTCGACTCAAGTCATGATCTCACGGTTCATGAGTTCAAGCCCCCCTCCTTTGGACTCTGTGCTGAGAGCTCAGAGCCTGGAGCCTGTTTCAAATTCTGTGTCTCCTTCTCTCTCTGCCCCTACCCTGTCTGCGCTCTATCTCTCTCTCTCAAAAATAAAATAAGCATTAAAAAATAATAATAAAATTAAATTAACATACAAAAACAATACCCTTCATATATATCAAACAATAAAAGATTTAATGTAAAACTAAACCCTGCTTACAAAAGCAACAAAAAATAAAATACTTAAAGGTAAACTTAACAAGAAACATGCAAACTTATATGAAAAAAATCTTTAAAAACCCTTCAAAGACACAACACTTGCCTTGAACAAATGAAAAAAAAAAGGGATTTCTGCTCTTGGATACAGCAAATAAAATTAAAAAGATATTGATTTTCTTCAGAATTAACATATACATGTAAGGCAATCCCATAATGATACTCACATGATTTTCCCCCTTCTGGAGTTAAGTAAGTTGATAAGTAAAGTCAAAAGACTGACAAATTGGGAAGAAATACTGTTATTTAATTGACAAAGGGCTAATTACCATAATGTGTGTTTAAAAATGAGTAGAATCACCAAAATCCAATAGAAACAATGGAAGAAACACATGAACAGACAGTTCAAAGAAAAAGATACATAAATAGATATACAAGGTATATAAATAGGGGTGCCTGGGTGGCTCAGTCAGTTGAGTGTCCAACTTCTGCTCAGGTCATGATCTCATGGTTGGTGGGTTCAAGTCCCACATTGGGCTCTTTGCTGACAACTCAGAGCCTGGAGCCTGCTTCGAGTTCTGTATCTCCCTCGCTCTTTTCCCCTCCCCTGCTCATACTGTCTCTCTCTCTCAAAAATAAATAAAACATTAATATATAAATAGATATATAAAGATACATAAATAGATCTCAAACATATCTATCTCAACTTCATAAGAGAAATCCAAATTAAAACTACACTGAAATATCATTTAATACCTATTAGTTTGGCAAAAAATTCAAAGGTCTGACAACACACTCTGTTCATGGGGCTCTGTGGAAAAACACTCTCGTATGTTGTTGCTGAATGCAAAATTCTTCAATCCCAAATAGAGAAAAAAATGGCAACTTCTAGCAAAGCTACATACAATCCCACTAAGAATTTGCCCTGAGGATATAGTTGCAGAAAAACAAAATATGCACCATGTTTTCCACTGCAGCACTATTTGTTCCACTGCCAGATGATTTCTCTTAGGTTTTGACAATGGGAGACCACGATAGGAAGGCAGAAGGGGAGAAGACACTTGCTCCGTTTCTAGTTCCAATCAGATCCCTCCAGCAGCATGAAGACAGTTATACCTCTAGCCTTCTGCTGCTGTTGGCACTCACAGTTTCTATCGCTCGGCACCTTCCTCCCAGAAGTTCCACCACCAATCTCAGAATGCTCCTCCAAACATCTGAGCACTAGCTGTGGAGCACCTGAGAACCAGTCCCATGGTGTCCAACAGAGATTACAGGTGGGCCAGTGGTTGCAGACAACTAAGCACCGCCTGTGGGAGCCCTTCCTCCAACTCCCTAGATTCTATACATGCTCTCTCTTCCATTTTGTTCCCTAGCCCTAGAAGTACTGTCTTCTTCCTACAGCTATTAATTAAAGAAGGCCTAAATAAGTGAAAGGATATATCTTATTCATGTAATGGCACTGAGCAAACTACACTTGGGAGAGGCATCATCAAAACTGGAGTTTCTGAATGATCCCAGAAAGCAAAACAAGTATCCAGGTTAGAATGCTTACTTTGGTGCTGTTACTTGAAAGAGAAAAATATCTACACGTTTTAAGCCTTCTATTTTGGGTTCTATTTTCCATAACAAGCTTAGCCTTACCCACACTAAGATACTGGATTAAAGATTTAGATGTAGGGGCAGCTGGGTGGCCCAGACAATTCAGCATCCCACCCTTGACCTTGGCTCATGTCATGATCCCAGGGTCGTGGGATTGAGCCCTATATTGGGCTCCATGCTAAGCATGGAGGCTGTTTTAATATTCTCTCTCCTTCTCCCTCTCCCCTTCTCCCCTGCTCATGTGTGCTCTCTCTCTCTCTAAAAAAAAAAAAAGGAGGGGGGACAGCTGAAAAGACAAATCACAGAAAAGAGATATTTTTGGCACACATAATAGACAAAGATCTATAATCCAGAATATATTGTGAAATTAATTAAGGGAAACTTCACTAAAATGGAGTCAGAAGGTTCAGTAGGGGGAGCTCACATGCCCTACGCTCGTTCAATTGCAGACCCAACAGGAAGGGAGGGGCCTTACAAGTGGATACTACTTTATTACCTTAGAAGAGGAAGGATACCTCCTCCCCTGGCAACAGCCCAGCCAATGAGAGACTGTCAGAACTCAGCCAATGAAAAGCTACTATACTTAACTCCCAATTTATGCCAACAGACTTTTTGTTTATAGCAGCCTTCCCAACTTCCCCCTTCCCTCTGTAAAAAAGTGTAGCTCTCCTTTGTTTGTTATACTTGCCTATGGACTTTGCCATTGCTAGCTTGTCCCAAAGTGCAATTCTTTTGCTATTGCTGAAAAAACTCATCTTTTGCTAATAAAATAACTGGGAAGTTTCATTTTTAAGGTTAACAACATGTAGAACTTCTGCAAAATCAATTAGAAATAAAATATTTGAACTGCAACTTTAAAGAGAAAATCTAAATGGTCAATAAGTGGGAAAAAATGTTCCACCTTATTACTAATCAGAAAATTTAGAATAAGACCCTAGTGAGGTGACATTTTTACCCACTAGCTACTGGAAAAATGAAGAAATCAGAAAGTATCAAGTGCTAACGAAGATGTAAATCTATAGGAACTCTTACACACTGCTAATGCAAGTGTAAGTTGGTAAAATTGTTTTGAAGATCAATCTCACATTATCTCGTAAAACTAAAATTTTGCAAAGTCTAAGACGGAAGATTTCCACTTCTAAGTATACACTGTGTATATCTGGGACCAGCACAAAATGTACGTGTATGTGGCATGTACAAAAATGTGCATGAAATGTACATGTACGTAGTATGCACAAAAATGCGCATGAAAAATATGTATAAAAATCACTCATATATATGTTTTTAGTAGTAGTATTTGCAAAATAAACTTTTTTGAGGAATAATCTAATTAGAATACAATGCACAGATTTTCAGTGTACAGTTAAAGGAGTTTTAGTGAACATATATACTCATGCTACCATTTCCACAGTCGAAATATAGAACATTTACATAACCCCAGAAAACTCTCCTGTACCTCTTTATAGTCAATTCCTACCTCCAGGCAACCATAGATTGGTTTTATCTGTTCTAGAATTTACATAAATGAAATTATACAGTACAAATTCTTTTGTATTAGCCTCTTTCTCTCAAAAGAATGTTTTTGAGATTTGTTGTGGGGGAAGAAATATTTGTTACCCCCTAAGGTCCTTCTAGTTGGATTAAGATTCAAATTGACATGAGACAGATTAACAGGAGAATATCAGATTTACCTTTATAGGGTATATGGAATCCCCATAGATGTGGAATTTCAGAGACAGTCAGGTAACATGGGGCTTATCTGAGGTAAAGAGAAGGGTAGAGTTAGAGGAATACAAAGGAAAGGAAGAAAGGTTCTGTTCTGCAGACAGGTTTCTTAGATAAGGGAGAATCCCTGTGAAGGGCTCTCTTCCTGGTACAAGCAGGTAGTTGAGGGGGGATGTAAATAGCTTTTCCTGAATCTACTAGATTTTGGTTGCTTTTAACTCAAGATAATCTTCATGCCAAACTGGTCTATCTTGGGTCAGCCTGCCCTTGCCCCTACAGATTCACCTGTGTTTTTGTATGTAACAGTAGTTTGTTCATTTTTATTGCTAGTTAACTTTCCATTGTATGAATATATCACACTCACTGATGGCTACTGGATCATTCCCATTTGAGGTTATTATAGATAAATCTGCTCTAAATATTCTGTGCAAATCATATTATAGACATAAGTTTCCATTTCTCTTGGGTAAATAGGAATGCAATTGCTATGAAACTGAGTAGATATATGCTTAATTTTATATAAAATTGTGAAATTGTTTTTCAAAGTGATAGGACCATTTTACATTTCCACAGGCAATGTACAATATTTCCAATTACCACACTTGGTATCATCAGTCTTTTTAATGTTAATCATTCTAATGGGTGTGAAGAGGTATGTCAGTATGGTTTGGATATGCATTTCCTTGATGATTAGTGATATTGAGCAGTTTTTCATTTGCTGATTAGACTTTAATATACGTATGTGTCTACATAGACATTTATGTGTGTATATCTTCTTTTGCGAAGTGTCTGTTGAAATATTTTGTCCATTTTTAATTGGATCATTTGTTTTTACATTGTTGTTAGAGTTCTTTATACAGTCAATTATCATATTTATGTACTAGCTTGCAAACATTTTCTTCCAGTCTGTGATTTGACTTTTCATTTTTTTAAATTAAAGTTTATTTCTTTAGTTGGCAAGAGAGAGAGAGAACAGGGGAGGAGCACAGAGACAGAAAGAGAATCCCAAGCAGGCTCCACACTGACTCGGGGCTCAAACTCACCAACTGAGAGATCATGACCTGGGCTGAGATCAAGAGTCCAACATTTAACCAACTGGGCTACCCAGGCGCCCCTTACTTTTCATTTTCTTATAAGCATCTCTGGAAAACCACAGATTTGGGTTTTGTTGTTATTGTTTGAATTTGAATATATCAATTATCAACAAGTAGGTATTTACTTCATAAATGAAGAAAGTAATGTTCACTATAGATCATTTGCCAAGGCCTCAAGTATGTCTTGAAATGTGGATTATGTGGTAGCAATATGTTTAAGACTTTTTGAGGAACTGTCAAATATTTTTCCAAAGTGACTGCACCATTTTACAATCCCACCAGCAATGTATGATGTTCCAATTTCTCCATATTCTCACCAACACTTAATTATTGTCTTTTTCATTTTAGCTATTCTACTATGTGTGAAGTAATATCTCACTGTGGTTTTGATTTGCATGTTGAACATCTTTTATGCACTTATTGGTATTTAAATATCTTCTTGGGAGAAATGACTATTCAGATGCTTTGCTCATTTTAAATATTGGGTCATTTGTGTTTTTATTTTTGAGTTGTAAGATTCTTTAATCATTGTGAATGTAAGTCTTTTCTGATATATGATTTGCAAATATTTTCTCTCCCATTCTGTGTATTGGTTTCTCATTTCTTAATGATTTCCTTTAAAATACAAAAGATATGGGGTACCTGGGTGGCTCAGTCGGTTAAGTGTCTGACTTCAGCTCACGTCATGATCTCACAGTTTGTGGGTTAGAGCCCTGCATCAGGCTCTGTGCCGAAAGCTTGCTCAGAGC
Organism: Cryptoprocta ferox; assembly: GCA_028646485.1. Lineage (NCBI taxonomy): Eukaryota > Metazoa > Chordata > Mammalia > Carnivora > Eupleridae > Cryptoprocta > Cryptoprocta ferox. The sequence goes on from CM053560.1 coordinate 35,228,006, forward strand.
CTGGAGGCTGCTTTGGATTCTGTGTCTCCTTCTCTCTGCCCCTCCCCTGCTCACGCTCTGTCTCACTCTGTCTCTCAAAAATAAATAAATGTAAAAAAATTTAAAAAAATAACATACAAAATAATAATAATAATAATAATAACAATAATAATAAACTACAAAAGGTTTTAATTTGGACAAAGTCCAATTTACCTATTTTTCTTACTATGTTTTTGAGAAACCATCACCTAACCTAAAGCCAAAAAGATATACACCTGTTTTCTTCTACAAGAAGATATACACAGATGTGTGATGTGGGAATCCAGCTTCATTCTTTTGCATGTGAATGTCCAATCTTCATGTGTCCCAACACCATTCATTGAAAAAACTATTTTTTCCCCATCAGATTTTCTTGGTGCCCATTTTGAAAACAACTGACCATAAATGTAAGAGTTATTCATTCCTTCCTGTACTTCTGAATTTACATCTTTTATCATTGCCTACATCCTTAAGAATTTCCCTTAGCATTTCTTTTTTTTTTTTAAGTGCATTTATTTTGAGAGACAGAGAGAGCGAGAGCGGGGGAGGAGCAGAGAGAGGGAGGCAGAGGATCTGAAGCCGGCTCCACGCCAACAGCAGAGAGTCAGATGTGGGGCTCGATCCCATGAACCGTGAGATCATGATCTGAGCAAAAGTCAGACCCTTAACCGACTGAGCCATCCAGGCAACCCTCCCTTAGCATTTCTTGTGTCAGCATTATTTATAATAGCAAAACAAACGAAAGGCCCCCAAATATCCATAAAAGAGTGGATTAATGAGTTTTCTTACTAGAGAATATCATCTAACAGTGAAAATGAATCTACAATAACTATTTACGAAAACAGACAACTCATAGAAATAGAACATTGAGAACTCTGGCTTTTATTCCATATGAGATGGGAATTCATTGTAGTGATTTGAGCAGAGAAAGAATATCATCTGACTTATATTTTAACAGGATTCTTCTGGGGGCTGTGTTGAGGACACACTATGGGTGGGGAGGAGGGCAACAGCAGAAGCTGGCAGATCCACTGTGAGGCTATTGTAACAATTCAGGCAATAGATTATGGCGTCCTGGGCCATGATGGTGGCAGTGGAATGATGAGAAGTGGTAGGATTCTGGGTATATTTTGAAAGTACATTCGACATAATTTGAGAGGTATTGGGTAAAGGAGAGGAATCAAGTAGGTTTAGAATAAAGGAAAATTAATCAATGTTAAAGTATTGTTTCAAACAATAGCATAGTTCATATAATGATATTGCAGAAAATTGTGAAGCATAGTAAGTGAAAGGAGTCAGTGACCCCAATATTTTTAGTCTGAACAAATGGAAGAATAAAGTATTATATTATTGTCTGCACTTTTCTATATGTTGGAAATATTTTTTAAATGTTTATTTATTTTTGAGAGATAGAGAATGAGCATGAGTGGGGGAGGTGCAGAGAAAGAGGGAGACACAGAATCTGAACCAGGCTCCAGACTCCGAGCGCTCAGCATAGAGCCCGATGCAGGTCTCGAACCCACAAACCATCAAATCATGACCTGAGCTGAAGTCAGGATGCTTAACCAACTGAGCCACCCAGGTACCCCTGAAAATATTTTATTATACATAAATGCTGAGAATATTTTTAATAGTTTTTATAAATATGAATTAAGATATTAATTAAAATTTTGGAGATTTTCAAAATTAGATTAATATTTAAGAAATGAGATACTATAAAAACACTAGTGGAATCATTTCAAAAACAAATGTGTCTTTTAAAACTTTTCCATAAAACTTTGTATTACAATAATTATTATGCATGCATGACAATAGTGGTTTACCTATTTTTAACAGTTTTTTATTGATGCGTCTTTAGCACTGAGAAAAAGGGCAGGCACATAATATGCACTTGGTAGACATTTGCAGAATAAATGAGCAAAGAGAGCCTTATTTATTGTCCCGATCCAATTCTTTCCTTTACTTATTATTTAAGCTCCACAGATGCTGTGTTTGATTTACACTGTTCTGCATGTTAAAAAGTAAGAGAGCAATATATTTGTGTCATTATTATCAGAGTAAATGTCAGTAATTATTAAATCTGAAGAAATTGAAAGAAAAACTCAGACATAAATTTTTAAGAGATATTTTCATCTGTGAAATATATGAACAGGTTAAATTAAGAAACTCAGATTTCCTTACATATTCTTCATTATGTGTATCTTGGAATGCGTCTACTTAACAAGAGATTACAAAAAATAAGACTACCTTTGAGATAGAAGATAGAGCAGCTTATGTTCTGTAGGGCAGGATTCTATGTTGGTACATTTATCATTCTTGCTGGGTGATAACAAAGCTGACTTGATTAACACCTTGTTATTCAAGTGTGGTTAGCATACCACTGGGGGCTCATGTGGTTATTTTAGTGGAGGATACCCAGACATACCTTTTTTAAAAACCAAATCTGTGATTCTATAGACATCAATGTTTAGGACAAGGTTAAAGTAGGTATTACAATGAAAGGAATCTGAGTTAAAATTATTTTTAAAATAATAGCACCTTTGGTATGATGATACTGCAAAAATTGTGAAGATAGTAAGTGAAAGACTAAAGTATTAGAAACATTGGCTTAAGGAATAAAGAAAGGGACAGAGCATATTGTATGCCATTAATAATCAGTTATTAATTTGATGAGCTTTGAAAGATCTGAATAGATATTATTTCTTCTTCCTTTTTTTTTAATGAAATTTTTTCTATTTTTTTAATGTTTTATTTATTTTTGAGAGAGAGAGAGAGAGAGAGACAGCTTGAGCAGGGGAGGGGCAGAGAGAGGGGAAGACACAGAATCTGAAGACAGGCTCCAGGCTCTGAGCTGTCAGCACAGAGCCCGATGCGGGGCTCGAAACCACGAACCGCGAGATCATGACCTGAGCCGAAGCCGGACGCTCAACCGACTGAGCCACCCAGGCGCCCCATTCCTTTTTTTTTTAAGATTGTATTTTCAAGTGATCTCTTCATCCAAGGTGGGAGTTGAACTTACAATCCCGAGATCAAGGACCGCACGCTCCACCGACTGAGCCAGCAAGGCACCCCTGGACAGATACTACTTCTAAATGATTCATGGACAATTAATCAAAAACAAAAGATAAACAGATTATATTAAAGAAAAGGTGCTAGTACTTAGCCGTGGTGTTATCGTGTACAAAGATATGTAGCACTTGTGTCCATCAACAGTCAGCTCATTGAGTTTCTACTCATCTGTTTTATGTCTCTCTTCACATACATTATCTAACTGAAAGGAAAGTACCAGAAGACGGGCTATATCTGTGTGTTTTGCCTCCTTTCGTATTGGCAGAGCAGAACATATATGTGGATATTTAATCAATATTTTAATATTAATGAAATAATAGTATATAACATGATTAATAGTTCAAAAACAACTATTTCCTAACGAATAGTATGGGTACAGAAAAAAACCATATATTATAACTACATAGTTCAGTGAATTTCTACAAACTGAATGAACTCATAAAACTTCATTTACCTTTTGTTTTTAAACTGTCTGCATTGCCTGCACTTATTTAAGTTTACCTGAATGAAATACAACATTTGACCACTCATCAGTATTTCATGCCATGTCGTGAATTTCAAAACTCTTGATGCTTTTAATTTTTAAAATCTACATGTGAAATAACTGAGCTTATTTTTTGTATGTTGTTCCTTCTGCCTCAGTTTGGTGGGGGTGGGGGAGTTACCATTAAGGCATTATCTCTGGAGTGCCATGTAGAATTATATTTATTTTAAACACCTTGAATTCCAACAGCAATGGGCTTTATTCCCTTTATAAGGATTAAGAGTAGCCCCTTCTCCTCTGCTCAAGTAGAAGTCCAAATAGACACAACACATGTCTTGTTATTTAACAATAAAACTTTCTTGCTTTGGTCTATTTTAAGTTGCTAAGCTCTAGATTATTAACAATTAGAGCTTTCTTCTGGTCATTTCTCTTCTATGGCAATAATTAAACATAAAAGAAATGGAGAATCCTCCAAATCTCACCCCCCCACACATGATAATTGTGTTCTGGACTCTAGCTGCATCTATAATTTTCTCTTGGTGAATTATTATGATTGTCAAATTCAAAAGAGAACTTCACAAGAATTAGAGAAAATCACAAAGTTAGAATTTTGGCTAACATTTTAATTAAAATTTCAAATTGTTTTGATAATGAGCGGTTATATGTTTTGAATTTCACTGGCTTATACAGTGGAACAGAATAAATTTTTGCACTTATACTTTAAAAACTACTCATCATCTTTCTTTGGTCTTTTCCTTTGTTCTCTTTCTTGCTTATTTTTTATCTTGTTCTTCTTTGTGTGTCTACCTCCATTGTATTTTTCTCTTACATTGAGTCCTTTGTAACTAAAGAGCTTCCTCCTCTTCCTTGGCGTGTGAATGCATGTCTCCTTTCCTCTGAATTTTATCCATTTGTCTTTTTTTGTTTATCCACTAATTTCTTTCAAATCTGTATTTATTTATTTTGAGAGAGAGAAGGAGAGCAGGAAAGAGACAGAAAGAAAGGGAGAGAGAATCCCAAGTAGGCTCCCCACTGTCAGGGTATAGCCTGACACAGGACTCGAACTCACAAACCATGAGATCATGCCCTGCGCTGAATTCAAGAGTTGGACGCTTTACCGACTGAGCCACCCAGACGCCTCTATCCACTAATTTTTATGTGTTCTGTCTCTCTGTCTCTGTTTCTCTTTCTTCCTGGATTCTTTCCTCTCTCCCTTCTATTTCTGCTCTTCTTTCTCTTGGCTGACAACCAAGAAAATTTATCTCAAGAACTCACAGCAATGTATACCTCGTTAAGTTAAAAATCATAATTTGTTACCTTTTCTTTTTAATCCATTACGTTTATTTTGGACATTTATTCATAAATCTCTTTGCCACTGACAGGCCATTGCAAATCAAAATAATGATAATCATATATAATAAGTTAATAACAATACATAATAAAATAAAAAAATATGAACACAGTCCCAAAAAGATGTGGTTTCATAAATATTACAATTTTCAAAAACATCTATTTTCTAATTAATTTTTTAAATAATGAGGGGGACCTGGGTGGCTTAGTCGGTTAAGCATCCAATTTTGTCTCAGGTCATGATCTCACGGTCCATGAGTTTGAGTGGGGCCGTTGAGCTCTGTGCTGAGAGCTCAGAGTCCAGAGCCTGCTTTGGACTCTTTGTCTCCCTCTCTCTCTGCCTCTCCCCTGCTCTCTCTTTCTCTCTCTCTCTCTCTCAAAAATAAATAAAACATTTAAAAAATTTTTTAAATAATATATATTATTTTGATGTCTTCAATAGTCATTAAGATTCTTAGAAAAAATTAGTACTATATTCTAACATCTTCTATTTCCAGAAGTCAGTTGAAAGTATGTGTTTTAAGAAAACTGTTAATGGGGCGCCTGGATAGCTCAGTTGGTTAAGTGTCCAGCTCTTGATTTCAGCTCAGGTCATGATCTCACAGTTGTAAGATTAACCCTGGCATGGAGCTTGCTTAAGATTCTCTCTCCCTCTTCCTCTGCCCCTCCCCTGATCATGCTCTTATTCTCTCTTTCTCTCAAAAAAAACAAAAACAAAACAAAACAAAAAACCAGTTATTGAAAATAGACCAGTACTTAGACATATGTTGGAAAATAATCTTGAACTTCAAAAGAAAAAAAAAAGTCATACAAGCATATAGGCTAAAACAAAAATCAAGAGCAAATGTCAAAAACAACAAAAATAATAGACCATACTCAGACTTTTTCTTCTATGACATCACATACTAGAAACAAAATAATGCCTGAGTACTTAGAAACTGAGTCTCAAGACTTCTTTTTTTTTTAATTTTTTAATGTTTATTTATTTTTGAGACAGAGAGAAACAGAGCATGAGTAGGGGAGGGGAAGAGAGAGGGAGACACAGAATGTGAAGCAGGCTCCAGGCTCTGAGCTGTCAGCACAGAGCCTGACGCGGGGCTCGAACCCACGAACTGTGAGATCATGACCTGAGCTGAAGTTGGAGGCTTAACCAAGTCACCCAGGTGCCCCATGAGTCCCAAGACTTCTATATTTAGTCAAGATGTCACTTTGTATGTGAAGACAATAGACAGGCTCAAATATGCAGACTCTGAAAATACATACTACTTATAACCCTTCCTGAAAAACTCCTCTAATTGTCAACTAAGATAGCAGTTAAAATAGAGATCTAAGGGGCACCTGGGAGGTTCACTTGGTTAAATGTCTGACTCTTGATTTTGGCTCAGGTCATGATCTCACAGTTCTGAGTTTGAGCCCCGCATCGGGCTCCACACTGACATTGTGGAGCCTACTTGGGATTCTCTCTCTCCCTCTCTCTGCCCCTCCCTGCTCTCTCTCTCTCAAAATAAATACATAAACTTAAAAAACTAATAGAGATCTAAGAGTGGAGAGAGATCACTGTATTGAAGGATTGATGGTGAGAATTAAAAACCAATTTAATCATAAAGTTATAATAATGTGCACAACTATAAACAAATAAAATGTTATTAACAATCTTAAAAGATACACAATGTAAAGGTAAAAATAACGTGAATATAAGAAATGATTCCAATTCCCCAGAGAGTTGGGGGAAAAAATGTCCTAATAACTTTTTTTAAGTATGCAATTCGAAGATTTCTGGTGTATTCACAGAGCTTTCATCCATCACCACAAGCCATTTAGAATATTTTGATTACTCCAGGGGCACCTGGAGTGGCTCAGTCGGTTAAGCGTCTGGGTGGCTCAGTCGGTTAAGCGTCTGACTTCAGCTCAGGTCATGATCTCACCGTTCCTGAGTTCGAGCCCTGCATTGGGCTTTGCGTTGACAGCTTGGAGCCTGGAACCTGTTTAGGATTCTGTGTCTCCCTCTCTCTCTCTCTCTGCCCCTCCCCCACTCATGCTCTGTCTCTCACACTCAAAAATAAATAAATATTAAAAGACTGTTTTTTTAAAAAAGATACTTTGATTACTCCACAAAGAAACTTCACAACCCTTAGCCTTCATGCCACAGCCCCACAACCACCACCACCCTCTGCCCTAAGCAATCACTAATCCACCTTCTGCCTCTATAAGTTTCCCTAATCTGGACATTTCATATAATTGGAACCATACATTAATGTATGATTATACATAAATCATACATAAATATGTGGTCCTTTGTGACTGGCTTCTTTCTCTTAGTGTGTTTTTATTTTTTATTATTTATTTATTTTTAAAGTTTATTCATTTATTATTTCTGAGAGAGAGAGAGAGAGAGAGTACAAGCAGGGGAGAGGCAGAAAGAGAGGAAGACACAGAATCCAAAGCTGGCTCCAGGCTCCGAGTTGTCAGCACAGAGCCCAATGTGGGGCGCAAACTCACACGAATGGTGAGATCATGACCTGAGCCAAAGTAGGACACTCAACCAACTGAGCCACCCAGACGCCCCTCTCTTAGTGTTCTTTTAAGTTTCATCTATATTGTAGCATGTATCAGCATTTCATTCTGCCAAATGATATTCCATATAGATATACCACATTCAATAATTGATGGGCATTTGCTTTTTCCCACCTTTTGGTTATTACAGATAAGGCTGCTATGAACTTTTGTAAGTTTCTGTGTTAACATATGTGTCGATATCTCTAGGAGTAGTGAAATGGATGAGTGTTTTAACTTGTACATATCCTAGCCAATATTTATTATCTGTCTTTTTGATTATAGTCATCCTAGTGTGCAGTGGTATCTTACTGTGGTTTTGTTTGCATTTCTCTAATGACTAATAATTTTCCATTGGCTTTTGCCTTTTTTTTGGAGTCATGACTATTCAACTATTTTGCACATTTCTTAATTGAGTTGTCTTTTGTTGTTGTTAAGAGTTCTTTATATATTCTGGATACTAGATGTTTATTAGATACATCACTTGCAAATATTTTCTCCTGTTTAGTGGGTTGTGTTCGCTTTCTTGATGGAGTTCTTTGAAGCTCAAAAGTTTTTAATTTCAATGAACTTCAGTGATCTAATTTTTCTTTCATAGTCTGTGCTTTTGGCATCATATTTAAGAAAATATTACCTCACCTAAGGTCACAAAGATATTCACCTAGGTTTTCTTCTAAGAGTTTCTTTATAGTTTTAGCTCTTACATTTAAGTTGATGTTCCTTTTTTGGTTAATTTTTATAAATGATGTGAGATTCAACTTCATTTTTGTGGATGGTAGGTGTTCAAATGCATCCTTTTACTTGTGGATATCCAGTTATGCCCAGCACCACTCATTAAAAACTATTATTTTCCTATTCAATTTTCTTAGCACCCTTGTCAAAGACCATAAATGTGAGGACTTATTTCTGGATTCTCAATTCTATTCCATTGATCTATATGTCTATCCTTATGCCACCAACAAACTATTTTGATTACTATAGATTTCAGTAAGTTTTGAAATTGGGGAGTGTGAGTCCTCCAAATTTGTCAATCATTTTCAAGATTATTTAGCTATTGGGGTGCCTGGGTGGCTCAGTTGGTTGAGCGTCCTAGCTCTGCTCGGGTCGTGATCTCAAAGTTTGTGGGTTCAAGCCCCATGTCAGGCTGTGTGCTGACAGCGCAGAACCTGGAACCTGCTTCGGATTCTGTGTCTCCCTCCCTCTCTCTCAAAAAATAAATAAACATTAAAAAATTAAAGAAAAATGATTGTTTGGCTATTCGAAGTCTCCATATGAGTTTCCATATAAGTTTTTGGATCAGCTTGCTTAATTCTGCAAAAAATGGCAGCTGAGATTTTTATAGGGATTGCATCTGATCTGTAGCTCAATTTAAGGAGTATTCCTAGCTGAACAATATTAAGTATTCCATCCATGAATATGGGTTGTGTTTCCATTTGTTTAGGTCTTCTTGCCTTCAATGATGTGTTGTAGTTTCATTGTCTTGCATTTCTTTTTAAAAATTTATTTCTAGGGGCGTCTGGGTGGCTCAGTTGGTTAAGCGTCCAACTTCGGCTCAGGTCATGATCTCGCGGTTTGTGAGTTTGAGCCCGGAATCAGGCTCTGTGCTGACAGCTCAGAGCCTGGAGCCTGCTTCCGATTCCGTGTCTCTCCCTCTCTCTGCCCCTCCCCTACTCATGCTCTGTTTCTCTCTGTCTCAATAATAAATAAACATAAAAAAATAAAAAATAAAGAAAAAATTAAAAAAATTATTTCTAGGGTGTCTGGGTGGTTTAGTTGGTTAAGCATCAGACTTTGGCTCAGGTCATGATCTTGCAGTTTTTGAGCTCAAGTCCTGCATCGGGATCTGTGTTGACAGCTCAGAGCCTGGAGCCTGCTTTGGATTCTGTCTCCCTCTCTCTGCCCTCTCCCACTCACTCTGTCTCTCTCTCTCTCTCTCAAAGATAAATAAACATAAAAAAAATTTTAATAAGTAAATAAAAATTTATTCCTAAGTATGTTATGCTTTTTGATACCATTGGGAATGGCATTTTCAAACTGCAAGTTCTCAGTTTTTACTGGCAGTATACAGAAATGCAATTGATTTCTGTATATTGATCTTGTATCCTACAACCTTGCTAAACACATTTATTATTCGAGTGTTTTTTTGTAGATACAGTAGGATCTTCTACGTAAAAGTCATGTCATCTACATTAAAGCCATTTAAATTTCTTCCTATCCAATCTTGATGACTTTTTTTTCCTTTCTTTTTTCTTTTTCTTTTTTTTTCTGGTCTCACTGCACTAATAGAAACTCCAGGACAATGTTGGGTAGATGTCATGAGAGTAGACATCCACGTCTTGTTCCTGAAATTGGAAGAAAAGTATTTATTTCCACCATTCAGTGCATTGTTAGCTATCGTTTTCTTCATCAATATCATATATCAGGTTGAGAAAGTTTCCTTCTTTCCCTAATTTTCTGAGAGCTTTTATCAGGAATGTTGGATTTTGGGGGTGCCTGGCTGGCTTGGTCAGTAGAGCATGCAACTCTTGATCTCAGGGTTATAAGTTCGAGCCCCGTGTTGGGTGTAGAGAATACTTAAAAACGAAAAACTTTTTTTCAATTTAATTAATTTATTTAAAAAATTTTTAATTTACATCCAAGTTAATTACCATATAGTGCAATAATGATTTCAGGAGTAGATTCCAGTGATACATCCCCTATGTATAACACCCAGTGCTCATCCCAACAAGCATCTTCCTTAATGCCCCTGACCCATTTAGCCTATCCCCCAAACAAAACTGCTCCAATGACTCTGGTCTCTGTATTTAGGAGTCTCTTATGTTTTGCCCCACTCCTTGATTTATATTATTTTTGCTTCCCTTCCCTTATGTTCATCTGTTTTGTATCTTAAGTTCTACATATGAGTGAAGTCATATGATTATTTGTCTTTCTCTGACTAATTTCACTTAACATAATACCCTCTAGTTCCATCCACATAGGTACAAATGGCAAGATTTCATTCTTTTTGATTGTTGATTAATACTCCATTATATATACCACATCTTCTTTATCCATTCATCTGTCAATGGATATTTGGGCTCTTTCCATACTTTGGCTATTGCGGATAGTGCCGCTATAAACATTGAGGTATATGTGTCCTTTGAAATAGCACACCTGTATCCCTTGGATAAATAACTAGTAGTGCAAATGCTGGGTCAAAAAGTGAAATCTTTATTTAAAAAAAACAGGAATGTTGGATTCTGTCAAATTATCTTTTGTATCTATTGAGATGATCATGTTTTTTTTTATCCTTTATTGTATTAATGCTTCATTGCATTGGTGATTTTTGTATGCTAGACAAACCATGCCTTTCTGGGATAATCTCATTTGGTCATAGCATATAATCTTTACCACATTGCTGGTTTTGACTGGTGAGTATTTTCTTGAGAATTTTTGCATCTATGTTAATACAAAATGTTGGCCTATAGTTTTCTTTCCTTGGGATATCTTTGTCTGATCTTGATGTTAGAGCAATACTAGCTTCATAACATGAGTTAGGAAGTGTTCCCTCCTCTTCTATTTTTTGGAAGACTTTGTGAAAGATAATTATTAACTTTTCTTTAATGGTTTGGTAGAATTCAGCATTGAAACCATCCGAGCCTGGACTTTTATTTATGGGAAGTTTTTTTTAATGCTTGTTTGTTTTTGAGATAGAGAGTGCAAGTGGGGAGAGTGGGAGAGGGGCAGAGAGAAAGGGGGAGAGAGAATCCTAAACAGGCTCTGTGCCATTAGCACAGAGCCCAACGAACCTTGAAATCATGAACTGAGCCCCAACCAAGGGTCAAACACTTAACCGACTGAGCCACCCAGAGGCCCCTATGGGAATTTTTTTCATTACTAATATGATCTCTCTGAAGTTATTTTTAAGTAATCTCTACACCCAACATGGGCTCAAACCCACAACCTTGAGATCAAGAGTTGCATGTTCTACCTACTGACTGAGCCAGCCAGGCGCTCAGGTATAAGCCTATTTACATTTTCTTTTTCCACTTTTATTAGTTTTGTCCTTCTAGGAATTTGTGTATTTCATGTAATTTATCTAGTTTGTTTACATAATATTCCACATAGTTTCTCTTATAATTCTTTTATCTGTAAGGTCAGTACTGATGTTCTCTCTTTCATTCCTGATCTTAGTAATTTGAGACTTCTTTTTCGCTTGGTCAAGCCAACTAAAACTTTGTCAATTTCCTTCATTTTTTAAAGAAACCAGGTTTGGTTTCAGTGATTTTATATATTTTTAATTCTCTTTTTCATTTATTTCCACTCTAAATTTTTTGTTTCCTTTCTTCTATTTGCTTTAAGTTTCATTTGTTCTTCTGTTTTAGTTTCCTACAGTGGAAAGTCAGGTTAGTGATTTAACATCTTTTTTCTTTTCAAATACACGTGTTTACAATGATATATTTCAGTCTAACCACTGCTCTGTATCTGTGTTGGAACATGTTTTTAAAAAATTTTTTAACATTTATTTATTTTTGAGAGACAGAGACAGAGCGTGAGTGGGGGAGGGGCGGAGAGAGAGGGAGACACAGAATCTAAAGCAGGCTCCAGGCTCTGAGCTGTCAGCACAGAGTCTGATACGGGGCTTGAACTCATGGACAACGAGACCATGACCTGAGCTGAAGTTGGACACTTAACTGACTGAGCCACCCAGGCACCCCCGGAGCATGTTTTTAATGCTCCAGTAAGCAGTTTACAATTGTGCTTTAGCCTTCATTTCCTGCTTGTGCAGAGCCCCAAGGTCAGTCAGAGGCGAGGACTTAGGGACTCCTCAGGTCTTTGCTGAGCGTAAGAAGAGCACTGCACATACTGATGTCTTTCTAGTTTCCCAGGAATATTTCGGAGCTTTGCAAAGAACCACATGGACATCTCATTCCACATTTTTCCCTTTTTTTTTTTTTTTTTTTGGTTAGCCTCTTATTAGCTCCAATTGGTATCACTGCTTCATACATCTGCAATGTTAAACAATTGCCACTACCTCTTTTTGACAAATGTCCTAAAGATAAGGCTCTTCAAACAAAGAGAGCTCTGAGTCAGGTCAAATAATGTCTAACCTTGGGAATGGAGCTTTACAAGGAGCTTAAAATAGGTCAAACAGTGACAATTCTCTAGGGATGGAACAACTGGGCAGTTTCAGATCCATTCTGCCGTTTCCCACCAGTGGCTGCTAGGCTTCTGGTTTTTACAACTGTCATAATTATGAGCCTGCTGATTTGTTTTGTTTTGTTTTGTTTTAGAAACAGAGAGTAAGTGTGAGTGGAGAAGAGGGAGAGAGAGAGAGAGAGAGTGAGAGAGAGAGAGAGAGAGAGAGAGAACCTTAAGCAGGCTCCATGCTGTCAGCAAAGAGCCCAATGTGGGGCTCAATCCCACAATCCTTGGATCATGACCTGACTCAAAATCAAGAGTCAGACGCTCAGCCAACTGAACCACCCAGGCTCCCAGCATCTGCTGATTTTTATGTCTATGCAGCAAATGGAGAGAAGGGGATGGGAAGAGGGCAAGTTAAAAGCCACAAAGCTTGCTGCTCTTACTGATACTCAACTGTTTTTCTTTAATAAATGATTCTAGAACATTGTAAACCTTTGGTTAATTTCTAGTGTTCTCTTGCTCTTACGGATGAGCAGATTTTCATACATTCTTATTCCACCATTCTGGAAATGCTTCTACACAAGTTCATTTTAAGATGTCCGTAATTATACAGGGTGATTGGGAGCATGCTATATTTTATTGTTGACTTTTCATTTAATTGTGTTTTGGTTATGTGCCAAGTTTTAATTGTAGAAGCCAGATTAAAAAGCCAAATGTGGGGGGGGGGGTGCTTGGGTGGTGCAGTTGGTTAAGTGTCTGACTCTTGAGCTCAGGCTCAGGTCATGATCTCACTGTTTATGAGTTTGAGCCCCACATCAGGGTCAGCACTGATGGCGTGAAACCTGCTTGGGATTCTGTCTCTCCCTCTCTCTGCCCTTCCCTGTCTTGTGCTCTCTCTATATAAATATATAAATATTTATAAAATTTATAAATAAATAAATAAACCTAAAAAAAAAAAGCCAGAGAGATTTATCAGAGAAATTAAGAAAACAATCTAATTTATAATGGCATCAAACAGAATAAAATGGGATGCCTGGGAGGCTCAGTGGTTATTCATCTAAGAATATTAATTTTTAAGTTATATAATTTTATTAAAATGATGTAAAAATTATAGACCATTTTAAAACAAAAATTTATTTCAAAAAATGATATCTTAATTCATTATTTTGGATCATTCTCAGGGTAGGAAGAAATTTGCAAATGAAAAACCAGTCACAGAGAATGTCTTTCTAAACTCTAACTCCTCAATCTTCTGCAGCTGGAAAATAGTCTTGATTGTAGTTCTAAAATTGCTTTCCCCATACCTGTCAGAATGGCTAAAATTAACAACACAAGAAACAAACAGGTGTTGGTGAGGAGAAAGGGGACCCTCCTGCACTGTTGGTGGGAATGCAAACTGGTGCAGCCACTGTGGAAAACAGTATGGAGTTTTCTCAAAAAGTTAAAAAGAGAAATACCTTATGATCCAACAATCTCACCACTGGGTATTTACGCAAAGAATACAAGGACACTAATTCAAAGGAAAACATGCACCCTGATGTTTATAGCAGCGTTATTACAACAGCCAAGATATGGAAGCAGCCCAAGTGTCCACTGGTTGATGGATGGATAAACAAAAAGTGGTGTATATATATATATATAATGGACAATTATTTAGCTCTAAAAAAGAATGAAATCTTGCCACTTGCAATGACATGGATGGAGCCAGAGAGTATAACGCTATGTGAAATAAGTCAGAGAAACACAAATAGTGTATGATTTCACTCATATGTGGAATTTAAGAAACAAAACAAACAAGCAAAAGGAAAAAATAAAAGAGAGACAAAGCAAGAAACAGACTCTTAACTATGGAGAACAAATGGAAGGTTATGGGGCAGGGGAATGGGGGAGGGAGGGGTATGGAAGATGGGTTAAATCCGTGATGGGGATTAAGGATTGCACTTGTGATGATAGGCACTGGATGATATATGGAATTGTTGAATTACTATATTGTACACCTGAAACTAATACTACACGATATATTAATTTACTGGAATTAAAATAAAAACTTAAAATAAAAAAATAATAGGGGCGCCCAGGTGGCTCAGTCGGTTGAGCTTCCGACTTCAGCTCAGGTCATGATCTCACCGCTTGTGGGTTCGAGCCCCGTATCAGGCTCTGTGCTGACGGCTCAAAGCCTGGAGCCTGCTTCAGATTCTGTGTCTCCCTCTCTCACTCTGCCCGCCAACCTCCCCCCCCCCTTGCTGGCACTCTATCTCTCTCTCTCAAAATAAGCATTAAAAAATGAAAAAAAAATAATAAAGTTGCCTTCTCATTTGTCTTCATTTACACTGAAATCTTATAATAGGAAATATAGGAGTTCTTACACTAAAAGATTATTAAAATATCATTTATAGAGAGAGTGGCTCCTTTTCCAGGGCTTAACTTTCTTCTCAAAACAGTTTAATGAGCCATGTGGTACTTAGCACATACCAAGAATAGTCACAATTCTCTCTCCCTCCCCACTCAGCATCCCCCCTCTCTTTCTTTCTCCTGCTTGTTTTGGAAAGCATTGATAGCCTTTTGATTCTTCTCTGTGTAGCATGTGTGACATATCCTACTGTGTTTCCATCTGTTCTATTTCAATTTAACTTCAGGGATAGGGACATATTCAAAAGCTCAAAAACAACAGGCTGGTAGTTTCCATTTCCTTAATAAACACAATGGGGACAGGAAAACAAAGACAAATTCTGACTTATCTTTTAATTCCCTGAATAAAGAAATGTTTAGTGTTAGAATTTTAAAATTGAAATATGATTATACTTTACATTTTGAGGACTTGGATCACAGAAGGGGTTGGGATGTGAAACAGGGAAGGAATATGCAAGTGGTGTTCCAACTCCCTTCCATCCTCAGAAGAACTGGGTCCTGGGTTGGAAACAGGTCATAGGGCATGAAGAGTCAAAGGACAAATCAAAAGAAACTCTTCCCCCAGAATGAACAAGCCAACAGAAAATTTTGAAGTTACTTTCAATACTTGGTGTTTGAAAACTGTCATTCCTCAGCTGGCTTTGGATGCTTCCAGATCTTCTGGCCAAATCCTAAATTCTGCATAACAGATTCCTTCCTGATTTCTCTTCGAAGGAAATTATCTTGAGATAAGATCAGTCTGGGTCATTTGGTGGTATCTTCGTCTTCTGTCATAGAAAAAGAAAGGAAAATGCCGTTTCAAGATCAAAAACTTAACTTTCATATTCCATTTCATGTTATAAAAGCGCAGGACGGAGTTTATTTTTCAGGTGCAATAGCGCCATCTGGTGGACAAAATGCTTCAGTAATTTACCAAGTAGATAAACATTTTCTATTTCTGTCATTTAAAAATGTGTCCCTTAATACATGTTTTCTTAATATGTATAAATACAGGTCAGTGGCCACTGCTAGAGGAAGCTTCCCACGCTTATACTAAAATAGCCCTCAGTGATTTGAGTGACCAGGGCCTTGGGCCCCACAGAACTCAGCCTGGAAACAAGATCTGTCCCCAGCCACCTTTCTTCCCTCCATCTGAACTCTGATGAGGTGTTCTGACAATAACCACAATTTCGGGGAGGCTTTGATCTTAAAGTACCTTTAAAGGTACTTGGGAGATAATAGTGACATAATATCTCTTAGATGCCAGGGCTGGAGTCTGGTTAGAGTCCAGCATGGGAGCAGATATTAAAGTAAAATTTCTAGGTAAGCTGTGTGTATATGGAAGAGGAGGTCCTTCATTCTTTAATATACTAAGCGAAATCAAATATAACTAAATAGCCAACTAAGAAAAGCCATCTATAAGTTCTAAATTGTGTTTCCTTCTCTTTCAGGTTTAGTCTGGCTAACAATTCTTAGAGAACTGCCCTGTCCTTCCCTGGAAGACACGATTCGTTCTAATGTATAAAAGGACACTTGAGCCTAATGACTAAAGAGAGCTCCTACTCGTTCAGTGTCTACTGAAGCAAGGCATGATGCTAAGATTTTATATGCATTTAATCACATCATGTTAAATACATACACAATGCCGGTTTGTAGGCATTATTAAGTCTATTTTATAGATAAGAAAAATGAGGCTCCACACAAGTTACATGATTTAAGTGGCAGAGTCAGAGAGCAAGTCTCAGTTATTTCAATTCTAAAGCCCATTATCTTTTCAGGATATACATTGCCTCCTGCCATAAAATGAGAAGAAAAAGAAAATGGAAGCTAGCACTTTTCCTACCAGCCTAAAATGGAAAAATAATGCACTTCCTCCCCTGCTGTGTACCATCAAATTTGGTATATTGTATATTTTTCAACTTCAGGAGGAGAAGTTCGCAATGATGCTGCCTCATTAGACCTTTAAAAATACCATAAAATTGATTTATATTAGCAGAGAGGTGATAGCATGGTTACTAGAACCAATTGCTTAGGTTTGAACCCTGGCTCGCCTATTTATTTGCTGCACAACCTTGAGCAAGTTACTTACTTTCTCTGGGTGTCACTGTCCTCATTTGCAAATGGCGTTATAATATCTGTTTCTATCTATGAAGTAATGGGTTGCTGTGAGCGTTGAGTGCAGTGCTTACAGCAGTAACTGGCACTGAACAGTCTCAGTATCCTCTTTATTGTTGGAATTGTTTCTATTAATATGTTAAAAAATGACAAGCTATTGAATTTCTTTATTTTTAAACACTTTATTGAGGTATAATTTACTGAACATAAAATTCACCCATTTTAACAGTACAATTCAATGATTTTTAGTAACTATACCGAACTGTGCAACAATCACCACAATTCAGTTTTAGACATTTCTGTCACCCTAAAAATTTCCCTTGGGTCCATTTATAGTTAATCCCCACTGCCATCCTCAGCCCTAAACCACCACAGATCTGTTTTTGTCTTTGTAAATGTGCCTTTTCTAAACATTTCATATAAATGGAATCATACAGTGTATAGTCTGTGTTTGGTTTCTTTCACCATAGCGTGATGTTTTGGGGTTCGTCCATGCTGAAGTCTATATTAATAGCTAGTTTCTTTTAAATGCTGAACAGTATTCCATTCTATGGAATAGTATTTACCCATTCAGCACCTGATCCATGTTTGAGTTGTTTCCACTTTTTGGCTATTCTGAATAATGCTGCTCTGAACATTCACCTGCTAGTCTGTGTGGACAGATGCCTTCCATTCTCCTGGTAATATCTAGGAGTGGGATAATTGGATCATACGGTAAATCTGTTTAACTTTTTAAGTAACTGCCAAATTGTCTTCCAAAGTGGCTGCACCATTTTATAGTTCACCAGCAATGTGTGGATTCCCCTTTTCCACATCCTCACTAACAGTTGGTATGGGCTGTCTTTTTCATAGACCTTCTAGTTAATGTGTAGTAACATCTCATTGTGGTTTCAGTTTGCATTTCCCTAATGACTCATGATGTTGAACACCTTTTCATGAATGTATTAGCCATTTATAGATCTCCTTTAATGAAATATCTATTCTTCTATATGGTTTTTAAAAATGTTTGTTTATTTATTTATTTATGTTAATTTATTTTTAAGAGACTGCGAGTGGGAGAGGGGCAGAGAGACAGGGGGACAGAGTATCTGAAGCAGGCTCTGCGCTGACAGCAGAGAGCCCGATGTGGGGCTCAAACTCATGAGCCGTGAGATCATGACCTGAGCCGAAGTTGGATGCTCAACCGACTGAGTTACCCAGGCGCCTCTTATTTATTTATTTTGAAAGGGAACAAGTGCAAGTGGAGGAGGGGCAGAGAGGAAAGGAGAGAGAGAATCCCAAGCAGACTCCATGCTGTAAGTGCAGACCGTGACCACACAGGGGCTCGAATCCACAAACTGTGAGATCATGACCTGAGCCAAAATCAAGTCAGATGCTTAGCCAACTGAGGCACCCACGCTCCCCCTATTCATTTTTTTAAAATGTTTAATTTTGAGAGAGAGAGAGTGAGCATGCAGGAATAGGGGAAGAATAGTGAGAGAGGGAGACAGAGGATCATAAGTAGAATCTGCACTGACAGCAGAGATCCCGATGTGGGGCTCGAACTCATGAACTGGAAGATCATGACTTGGGCCAAAGTGGAAGGCTTAACCTATTGAACCACCCAGGTGCTCCACCATTCAGTTTTTAATTGAGTTGTTTGGCCTCTTTTTAATGACTTGCAAGAGTCAATATGGAATGCTTCTCCATTTATTTAGATCTCATTTAATTTCTCTCTGCAACGGTTTGTAGTTTTCAGTGTATAACACTTGCATTTCTTTTGTTAGTTTTTCCTAAGTATTTCTATTCTTTTTGAAATCATAGTAAAAGGCAATATTCATTTTCAGATCATTCATTGTTAATAGGTAGAAATACAATTGATTTTGGTATATTGATCTTGTATCCTATCACCTCAATAGATTCATTATTAGTCTAATAGTTTTGTTTTGTGGATTTGTTAAAGTTTTCTATATACAAGGTTGTTATATCATTTACAAATAAAGACAGTTTATTTCTTCACTTCCAATATAACTGACATTTATTATTTTGTTGCCTGATTGGAGCGGCTAGAATCTGTGGTTAAATCTTGAATAGAAGTGGTGAGAACAGATATCCTTTTTTTTTTTTAATGTTTATTTTTATTTTTGAGAGAGAGAGAGAGAGAGAGAGTACAACCAAGGGAGGGGCAGAGAGTGAGAGGGACAGAGGATCCAAAGTGGGCTATATCCTGACAGCAGCGACTCTTGGTTAACAGTGTTAATGAAAGACTATAACTTTGCTGATTTTTCTGTCTAGTTATTATTTTAGTTTTTGAGAGTAGGATATTAAAGTTTCCAGTTATTATTGTTGATTCTATTTCCCCTTTCAATGCTCTGTTTTTGCTTCATATATTAAAAGGTCTATTAGATGTATATATGTGGATTTGTTTTTTTGAGAGAGAGAGACTGCATGCACACATAGAAGCAGGGGAGGGGCAGAAGGAAAGAAGGGAGAGAATCTTAAGCAGGTTTCATGTTTAGAGCAGAGCCTGACCTCCTAACCATGAGATCATGACCTGAGCCAAGGTCAAGAATCAGACGCTTAACCGACTGAGCCATCCAGGGGCCCCAATGTGTGTGTGTGTGTGTGTGTGTGTGTATAGTTTTAATTGTTTATCTTCCTGATGGACTGTTTGTGTTATCATTATAATGTCTCTTTTCTCCTATAGGAGCAATTTGGTCTTAAAACCTATTTTGTCTGATATTTTAGCCATTTCATCTCTCCTATGCTTACTTTTTGCATCATTTTGGTTTCAACCTGTTCATAACTATTTATATCTATGAAAGTGTGTCTCTTATACACGGCATATAGTTGAAGCCTATTTACTTATATCTCTGCCTTTTAACTGGACTCCTTAATCCATTTACATTTAACATAATTAGTTTTGTGGTTAGATTCATGCCTGCCGTTTTTCTATTTGTTTTCTTTAGGTCTCATGTCATTTTTGTTCCTCTGTTCCAACTTAATTGGTTTATTTGCATTAAACAAATATTCCTTGGCATACCGTTTTAATTCCTTTGTTCATTTTTAAACTAGTTTTTGAGTCGTCGTGGTTCCTCTAGGAATTATGACATGTATCTTTATCATAATTTACTTCCGGTTTATACTGATCAATTCCAATCAATATAGCCAGGTTGTGAAAGGCTTTGTATACCATGCTAAATCAATGGGAAAGGGGGCTAATGGGGCACAATTATTTTAAAGTATGAAGAGACATGGCCGTATTTGCATTTCAGAGCACTCTAACAGAAATGTATATGATCAATTTCAGGGAGGCACCAGTGGATGAATCAGAGCTCTCTCAGTGATCCTCCCCAAGAGTTTTTCTTGATTTCCCAATGTATTTTCTGTGAATTCTTACATGGGGTCAGGAGTCAGACCCTTAAGCCTGTACACATTCTATCTTTAGCTTGTAAAGCTCCAAAGTAATGAACTCCCAACTGCTGGGGACTCGCTCTGGGTAAAGTTATGCAAGGCAATGCTCAATTATTCAGAAGTCATCCACTGAGTTGCATGTAATTAGATCCACGGTATCTCTGTGTCACTTCTTCTTTCTGCCTTAATCTTATTTATTGGTTGATTAATTTCCTCATATTATGTATAAAGAAAAAAAAAGCCAGGGTGAGTACGCTTTCCCTTTTCATAGTTTGAGTAAAAAATGGAGAAGAGTTGGGGTGCCTGGGTGGCTCAGTCAGTTAAGTGTCCGACTTCATCTCAGGGCATGATCTCAAGGTCTGTGAGTTCGAGCCCTGAAGCCCTGTCAGCTGTGCTGACAGCTTAAAGCCTAGAGCCTTCTTCAAAGTCCATGTCTCCCCTTTCTCTCTCTGTTCCTCCCCTGCTTGCACTCTCTCTCTCTCTCAAAAATAAAGATTTTTTAAAAATGGAGAAGAGTTTTAAACTAGGAGTTCAAATGAAATTGGTGGCTATCAGTGTATTGTTACTAAACCTTCCCCTAGCTTCTAGAGTAGATTATAATTTTTTCTTTTCAATGTTCATTAACTTTCATGTCACCAGAACAGTCACTATAAAAATATTAATAATATTAAATACTGATGTGCTTAATTTTCATCCAATAAGGCGAACATTTACTTTTGTTTTAATTGATTTATTTCAGATGAGACGATTTGAATCTCCTCAAACCCCCCACTTGAGAAGTAATTTTAAATAAAATTTATACAGGCAGGAAATAGTAAGTAATTGATAGTAACATTACCTAAGAGTGCTAATTGAACTGATATAACTTGATGATAAATATCGAAGATATTCTCTCTCTGGTTTTTTTGTTTGTTTTTTAAGTAGGCTCCATGCCCAATGTGGGGCTTGAACTCATGACCCTGAAATCAAGAATTGTGTGCTCTATGGACTAAGCCAGCCAGGTGTCCTCAAGATATTCTCTCTTTGAGTGAATGATTGGGACAGTCTATCCATCAAACTTGAAAGTGACACGTAATTAGGGGCACCTGAGTGGCTCAGTTGGTTAAATGTCCAACTCTTGGTTTCATGAGTTTCATGGCTTGGTTTCATGGCTCAGGTCATGATCTCACAACTCGTGAGTTCAAGTCCTGCATCTGGCTCTGTGCTGACAGCACGGGGCCTGCTTGGGATTCTCTGTCCCCCTCTTTTTCTGCCCCTCCCCTGCTCATGTTCTCTCTCAGTCTCTCTCAAAAATAAATAAATAAAAACTAAAAAAAAAAAAAAAAAAGAAAGAAAATGACACACAATTAGAAGGAATGCTAATATACTGGCTGGCAGTCTAGGGATCCACACAGATCGGAAGGCTAAAATAAGGAGGCAAAATAAGAGAGCTAAAATTTAACACATATGAACATTGTGCCAATTTTGAATGAGTTTGACTACATATAACAGAAAGCCTAAATTTATAATAGCTTAACCAAATAGGCAGGATTCATAAGAAGGAAGTGTGATAATATCCCAAACACTTCAGACAATGTCTGGTAGGTGATGTTCCGACTGTAGGATTCTCAAACTGAGTCATGCTCTTAGGAGATCATTAGAATGGTGATAGCATTCAAACCCATGTCTATGAAAAATACTTGAAGAGAGTGAGGTATTTATTCCGGAGGGGGGAAAAAAGATGTTTAAAGTTCCATCTTGGGAAAGGAGAATCTGATTTTCTCTGTGCTACTCCAGATGGCAAAAATAGGACCAACTGGTAGACATGACAGAGAGTCAGATGTCAGTTCAAACTGAGTTTTTAACATTAGAACACTCTGGAAATAAAATAAGTTATTTAAGGAGATAATAAATTTCTAGTAATAACAAAAATAATGGCAATAACTTACTGAGGGTTTATAATGTACCAGGTACTACTCTAAGTGCTTTACATAAATTAATTTATCTTCAAAATTACTCTAGAAGAAACTACTATTATCTTCGTTTCACAGACAAGGAACTCAATTTATTTGCCCAAGACCAGACAGCTAGAAAGTGGAACATGTGAACCCATGGAGTCTGACTCCGAAGCTGGAATCCTGACCTGCTCTGTGTTCAGGCAGAGGCTTGTTGACTAATGATCGGGTGAAGTAGGGTGAAGGGTGTCAGACGTGGATCAAAGGCTGGCTAGGATGACGTAACTTACATGAGACTAATAGCTACATTCACTGAACATCTGCTGGGTGTCAGGCACTGGACTAAAAATTTCACAGACACTGGGGCACCTGGGTGGCTCAGTTGGTTAAGCATCCGACTTTGGCCCCGGTCATGATCTTGCAGTTTACAGGTTTGAGCTCTGCCTGGGGCTTTGTACTGACAGCTCGGAGCCTGGAGCCTGCTTCGTATTCTGTGTCTCCCTCTCTCTCTGCCCCTCCCCTGCTCACACAGTCTCTCTCTCTTTTTCTCTCTCTCTCTCTCAAAAATAAACATTAATAAATAAATAAATAAATAAATAAATAAATAAATAAAAATTTCACAGCCATTAAAAGAGATAATGCAACAGGAGTACACAGTGAGCGTTCAGAACATACTCAAGTACTATTAGCTGTTATGACCATTTTTGATCCTCTGAGCAGCTGTATTAGATAAGTATTACTGTAACTGCTTTGCTAACAGAGAAAGTGATGACTTGAGAGATGAAGTAAATTATCCAACATCAGATAACAGCGACTGGTAAAGCTGGCATGTGACTCAGGATGCTACAGTCCTAG
Source organism: Cryptoprocta ferox (assembly GCA_028646485.1). NCBI lineage: Eukaryota > Metazoa > Chordata > Mammalia > Carnivora > Eupleridae > Cryptoprocta > Cryptoprocta ferox. Next base: position 35,251,289 of record CM053560.1, read on the forward strand.
CCTGTCCACTAAGCCATGTTTCTTTCTTTCTTTCTTTCTTTCTTTCTTTTCTTTCTTTTTTTTTTTTTTTTGTCTCTGAGGACTTTAATGAACTGAACACTATGATTAACCTCAAAACCAAGTATAATCTACATGAACTTATCATTTTAGGTCAAAAGAAAATCTTTCATGTTGGCGACCGCACCCGTCTTGCTGACTTCAAGTGGCCAACATGTCACCCCTGTGATAGGCCCCCTGGGACTTTGGTGAACATGCCTATTTTTCAGGCTGAGAGATGTTTCCCTGAGAAGATGCGCGGGAGAGATTTAGTGAATCCAGAGGGAAGCAGGGGGTGGCCGGGCACGCTGCGCCCGGGGCTCAGAACTTGAGCGGAATGACCGGCCAGTATTTGGGCTGCTTCCTGTCACAGTGCTTGTCGAAGCTCAGCTGCACGGCAGCCTCCATGGCCTGGATCTTGGCGGCGCTGGCGCCGTACAGGCGCTTCATCTCGGCCTGGCGCCGCTCGCCGGGCCTCTCGGACGGGGGCTCCGCCGAGCGCCGGGTGCCGTAGTACAGGCCGTGGTCGGCGTTCACGTAGTCGTCCAGGCGCTGCGCGTCCAGCTGCCGCTGCCGCCGTCGCTCCTCCCTGTGCCGCTCGGTCTCGGCGAAGTACTGGCGCAGCTCCTCGGTGATCTCCATGTTGCTCAGGTCGCACTCCACGCCCCCGTCCGACTCGGTGTCCGTCTCCTCCCGCGCCGGCCGCGGCCGCCGCCCAGGCCTCCGCGCGTGCGAGTGGCCGCGGCGCGAGTCCGGGGGGCCCGGGGGGCGGTCCCGAGACGGCCGAGGAGCCCCGGCCTCGTTGGCGGGACAGCTCCTGGGAAGCACCGCGCGGGGGAGGAACCACGGGCCGGCCAAGTACGCCTCCGTGGCCTTCCTGTAGGCCTTCCTGTAGGCACTGTGGTGGCTGCGCATCCACGCCATCGCCTGATGGTAGTGTCGCCAGTATCTCGCGTAGGCCGGGTGCGAAGACCAGGGCTCGGGGCCGGGCCGCGCTGCCGCCTTTGCTGCCATCTGTGACGGTGGAAGTCCGAATGGGCACTGAATCTCTTCGGGAGTGTCTCCTACTCTTTTATGGCCCACAGCTTCACGGAGCAAACGGCGGCTTTTCTGCCACCAGGATGGGGGAGCTCGTGGGCTCGCAGCTTGCTGGTCGCGGACGGTGGGCGAACATGGAAACATTAAAAACATTAAAACATTAAAAACATTAAAACATTAAACATTAAAAACATTAAAACATTAAAAACATGGAAACATTTTTTTAAATCTTTTTATTAAAAAGAGAGAGACGGCGTGGACAGGGGAGGGTCAGAGAGAGAGGGAGACACAGAATCTAAAGACAGGCTCCAAGCTCTGAGCTAGCTGTCAGCACAGAGCCTGACGCGGGGCTCGAACCCACGAACCATGAGATCACGACCGGAGCCAAAGTCAGACGCCCAACCAACTGAGCCACCCAGGCGCCCCTACTAAGCCATGTTTCACCAGAGTACCCACACTCGGAACCTGGAAGTTTTGTGGTTCTGTGAAAACAGTAAGCGAATAGTAAGTTTAACAACAATAACAACAATAACAAAGTCTATGCAAACTTAGATCAATCCTACAAATCAGTAGACCATTAGCTATTTTTTTAAAATTTTTAAATGTTTATTTATTTTTGAGACAGAGAGAGAGTGTGAACAAGGGAGGGGCAGAGAGAAAGGGAGACACACAATCTGAAATAGGCTCCGGGCTCTGAGCTGTCAGCACAGAACCTGATGCGGGGCTTGAACCCACAAACCGCAAGATCATGACATGAGCCAAAGTTGGACGCTTAACTGACTGAGCCACCCAGGCGCCCTGACCATTAGCTATTTGAAATTAAACCGTAAAGGGTACAATAAGTACATACCAATGGTATGTACATACCAATGAAATGAGACAGGTTATTTTTTTAATTTTCAAACTCACTATTTACCAGCCAAAACTAATTTTCCTGGCTCTTCTCTCTACAAATACCACCCAGAAATCCTCATACGCCAATAAATGAAGAGAAGCTGCAAATTAGAAGTGTGATCATGAGTTGAAGGCAAATGGCCCTCAAGGATCAGAGCTGAATATAAGTGGAAGGGGCAAAGGTCTAATTGCCCTTGAGGAAACAGGGCTTGAGACCGTCACTGCGGACGGAGCCCATGCACAGGGTAGAGCTGTAAATGAGCTCTCTGCATAAAACTGGCAGCTGGACAAGTTGTTCTGCCTTCAAAACAGAAGAAAAAACAAAAACAAAAACAGGGAGAAGAAAAACTCCACCCATCGGTATGTGTAGACACTACATGGACACGATCTTAGCAGGCTGGGCCATGGAGGGAAAAGGAGTCACTAAGAAACCAAAACCAAAGCTTCCTGCTTTATTATATGCCTTCAAGTCTGCTGGTGATGTACTCTCTCAGGCTTTGTCTGAAAATGTCTTTGTTGTGCCTTCAAGTTTTGAATACTTTTGCCAAATATGGATGCTACGTGGTACTCTGGAAACTGGTGAATGTTGTTCTATTAGATAAATTAGCTGGACTCAAATTCTGAACTCTGTCTCCCCTATGGTCCACAGTAATGGCAATCTCTGCCTAGATCTCCTCTTAGCCTGCTTCTGTTAGCTGCACTGCATGGAGTCTCCCCTACGAACGTGCAGAACAGAAGTCAAAGATTTGAGCTGAATCTATACGCAGAATTCACTAGTCCTCCTGTGTGGTCAACTCCTTTCCAGGGTCTTCACCTTGCAGCCATTCTGACAGCCTCAGAGACTAGCTGTTTGCTTGAGTTCTAATTGTCCCACTCTGCAGGACTGGGGAGTGCCCTCAGGAAAAAAGCCATAAAACTTGCAGATTATATCCCACATTCCAGTGGCTTTCCTTTTTTTAAGGGTCAACTTCTCTCTAGTTTCCGGCAGCTTTGGTCACTCTCCAGTGCCTTCAAGTACGTATTAATTATACTTTATCCAAGGCTGAAAATTGTTATCTTTGGGAGCACTGGTTCAGTGCGAATTACTCTACCGTTACAAAAACAGTAATATAAATAATTAAAAATTTTATTTTCTTTGAGTCTTTCAAATTTGAGGTTGTGTCACTGCTCTTAGTAGAAGACATTAACCAGACATGTCTCAGTTAGTAATAGCTTTCTTTCTGGGAATGTAATAGGAAATATGGTCTCTCATGATTCTCATTCTGAATTGCAAAACTGTCCTCTCTTCTGACACAGTACTCTGTCAAACAGTCAAGGGCAAACTCTTTCAGCTGTGAGTCATCCTTCTCATCAAAAGCCTCATGATGTACCATCCTTGTTTTCTCCATTTGTTAGATAAAGAAGAATTTTCCACTCCCTTCTAGAACAATTCTATTTTATTAGTTTTAGATGTTGGGTTATTGTACATGATTTTGTGTAAGGGAAGGGTGCTGCTGTTAAAAAGTTTATAAATCCTAGTCTAGATAATCTCTAATAGTCTCTAAAATTCAATCATTAATATATTTCAGTTTGTTCAACTATAGAAGATTGGTATATGTGTATAAAAATAACTTTTTGCGTAGAAATTCCTATTCCTGGGGCACCTGGGTGGCTCAGTTGGTTAAGCGTCTGACTTTGACTCGGGTCATGACCTCACAGTTTGAGAATCCAAGCCCCGCATCAGGGTCTCTGCTGTCAGTGTGGAGCCCACTTCAGATCCTCTGTCCCCCTTTCTCTCTGCTCTTCCCCTGCTTGCGTGCACACTCTCTCAAAAATAAAATGAACATTAAAAAAAAGAAAAGAGGGGCGCCTGCGTGGCTCAGTCGGTTAAGCAGCCGACTTCAGCTCAGGTCATGATCTCACGGTTCGTGGGTTCAAGCCCTGCATCAGGCGCTGTGCTGACAGCTCAGAGCCTGGAGCCTGCTTCTGATTCTGTGTCTCCCTCTCTCTGCCCCTCCCCCACTCACACTCTGTGTCTCTCTCTCTCAAAAATAAACGTTAAAAAAAGAAAAGAAAAGAAATTCCTATTCATTTCTAAGTGATTTCCTTCAAAGTGCTGCCTACTTGATAGCAGGCAGAATCATTTATCAACAAAATAGTCCTCTGATTTATTTCTATTTGAGTTCATTCAAGGATCACCAAACTCCCTTTATTACTAATTATTTTGCCATCAATATTGCTAGTCTATACTGTATGATATTTTCACAATAGTAATCAAGCCAAAAGACACAGAAAGGATTTTGAGAACTTCTGGGAAATGTATACTGTTGGTAGCAAATGTTACTTATACTTAGTTCAGAGGCATGTGTGCAGCTGTGTGTTGAACTAAGACTTACATAGTCGTTTAGAGCTGTAACTGTGCTAATCTGCAATCAGACACATTTACAAAAGACTGTCATTGTCTACAGGTTTATCCAATCACTTTTCTTATTTGTTGTCAGTTTCAGAGTTGTTAACGTCTGGACATTCCTGTTTATCAGGAAGGTGGAGATTTCTACTTTAATTGTGGTGTGGAACTCACTAGTCACCTGCTATCATCTCAATCAAGAAAAATAAATATTGAAATTATTTAAAAAATAAACAAATAAAGAAAAAATAAAGAAAAATAAATATTGTAATAAACATTCACGTAAAGCCTCCAGTGAACTAAGAGCTATTTGAATGAAAAACAATACACTCATATAGGTCAGAATGCTCCCTCCTCCTTGGTATGTTTACTAATTTACTGAATGCATTCTGAAGGCTTTTAATGGTAAGGGAAAAGTACTAGGTGTTTCTTTTCAGTGTGTTAACTGAGAGCACAATGTCTAGTCTTTAGCCCGTATACAAAAGCTACTATAGTATCTGATCAAAAACACTGGTAAAGATTCCCCCTCCTACTTTGTAAGCTTCTTGGAGACACTGATCATGTCATATTAATCTTTGTGATTCTGTCAGGTACCTAACATGTTGCCTTGCATTTTGGCGGGTGGTCAGCCAATGTTTTTTGAATAAATCCATTTTCATTTTGTAAAATTTTCCGTAAATCAAGTTGTTCAGCTAACAGGGAAAATTTAGGACCTGATAGCCTTTCATGTTCAGGACATTATTGTTGTTGCCATTTTTATTTCTGCTACTGATTCAATAACTTAAACCCACCTATCAAATCATGCTCTTGTAGCGATTAAAGCCTTCTCTCTTAGGATAATCCCAGATAATCCCAGGTAAACACATTGATGTCTGCATTTTTCAGTGAAAATGAAAGTCTGTTGCTTTAGACATGACAATCTTGCTCTTTACAAAATATTAAAAATAGCCTATTTTAAAAATGCAAAATAGCTATTGCTGGTATGTAGCTTGTTGGTGATAAAAAGGACAGTTTTTAGACTTAAAACTCACATGTAGTAAGAATGTCAGAAGCAAAGACCTCAAGAAGTCCGAAAACTCAAAGTGTGTTTTAGTATTGTGTCCCGGAGGTGAGCCACGTTCCTGCAGAGGGAGGAGCGAAATCCTCTATTACGCAAGCCATCACCTGTACTATGGTGAACAGGAAGCCTTGATATTGTTTGGAACAGGGATCTGGTTGTTATGGATACCATAACAGGAAGGCTAGTCTCATAATGACGTGAAACAGAGACCAAGAGGAAGGGGGTCATCCTTACTCTCACAGAATACAGAATTAAATGAATACTTTCTGGGGCGCCTGGGTGGCTCAGTCGGTTGAGCGTCTGACTTCGGCTCAGGTTGTGATCTCACAGTTCGTGGGTTTGAGCCCCACATCGGGCTCTGTGCTGACAGCTCAGAGCCTGGTGCCTGCTTCATATTCTGTGTCCCCCTCTGTCTCTGCCCCATCCCTGTTCATGCTCTGTCTCTCTCTGTCTCAAAAATAAATAAAACATTAAAAATTTTTTAAATAAATGAATACTTTCTATTTTACTTTATTACTATGAAATATATCATAGATGAAAGACTAGAATAAAATAAACATATATAGTTTAAAGAATAATAAACACCAGAGTTTTCACTTTCTAAATACACGTTTGCTACCTATGTATATATTCCTATGTTACCTATTTTTTTTGTTTTTCTTGTCCTTGGTGTTATATAATGGAATTATATTCTACATATTTACTGTGATAGCTTTTTCCCCCACTCAGAATTTTTGAAATTCTCATCCATATTCATGCTTATAGCTGTGGTTCCTCCTTTTCATCACTGTATAGTATTTCATTATTTGAATACACCAAGTTTTATCCTTTAATAATGTTTCCAGTTTTTTGCTAACATGAACAGTTCAACTGCACATGCCTACTAGTGTATATAAAAAAGGTTCTCTGTGGTAAATATTTAGGAATGGAATGCCAGATCACTAGAAATGGCATTTTCTTTTTTTTTTTTTGTCTTTGTCTCCTTTTTCTTTTTCAACAAATGAGGCAGTACTAAATTATTACCCAAAGTCAGTATCAACTTCACAGTCCCACCGGGGATATAAGAGGGCTTCTGTGGCTCTACTTCCTCATCGACATCAAAAATTGACTGATTTTTAACTTTTTGCCAGTCTGGTAGATGTGAAATGATATCTCACTGGTTTCAGCTTGTAATTCTCTGTTCTCTAATGAGGTTAAGAATCTTTCCATGTTTATTGGGGCGCCTGGGGTGGAGTACTCGGTTAAGCATCTAACTTCAGCTCAGGTCCCTATCTCACAGTTCGTGGGTTTGAACCCCGTGTTGGGCTCTGTGCTGACAGCTCGGAGCCTGAAGCCTGCTTCAGATTCTGTGTCTCTCTCTCTCTGCCCCTCTCCTGCTCATGCTTTCTCTCTCTCTTTCAAAAATAAATAAACATTAAAAAAAAAAAGAATGTAGTTCATTGTGAGATACATTAAAAAAGAATCTTTCCATGTTTATTGGCCATACATGCTCCCTCTACTGTGAAATATCTAATCATATAATTTGCTCTTCTTCCAGTTGATTTGTATGTCTTTTTTCATCTACCAGGCCACCTCTGTCTTATATCAGGTTTCCATTTATCCACGGGTCTGTTTCTAGCATCTGTTTTCTGGAAAATTCATTTTTCACTTACTTGAATATTTAAGACTAGTCAACTAAAAACCTATTTTTTATTTTTTTAAAAAACTATTTTTTAAAGTAATCTCTATATCCAACATGAGGCTCAAACTCACAACCCCAAGATCAAAGTTGTATGCTCTACGGAGAGAGCCACCTAGGTGTCCTATAAAAGACTATTTTTTTAAAGTGTTTATTCATCTTTGAGAGAGAGAGAGAGAGAGAGAGAGCATGCGCAGGGGAGGGGCAGAGAGAGAGGGAGACACAGAATCTGAAGCAGGTTCCAGACTCTGAGCTGTCAGCACAGAGCTCGACGCGGGGCTCAAACTCACGAGCCGTGAGATAATGACCTGCTACGAAGTCGAATGCTTAACCGACTGAGCCATCCAGGAGCCCCCATAAAAAAACTGTTTTTAATGAAAGCCACAATTAATGAATCTACAAGAGTTTTTTCTTCTTCTTTCTTTTCTTTTCCTTTTTAATTTACAAGAAAGTCTTGAAAATATTTAATAGTCACTAAGGATTAGTGTGCCACCAGAGGGAGCTCAAAGGGGTCCCTGAATTATATAATATGGCATTCAAACATACACAGAATAAGAGAGTCTAGTTTACTGAGCACTTGATGAGTATTTTTCTGTATAACTTACATTAGGATCTTGGAGTTGTAAAGCATTTTGGGGGCACCTGGGTGGCTCAGTCGCTAAGCATCTGACTTTGGCTCAGGTCATGATCTCAGTGTTGTGAGTTCAAGTCCCACATCAGGTGAGCTCCAGCCCCACTTCCAGTGAGCATGAGACCCACTTTGGGTAAACACGAACTCCACTTCGACTGATTCCCCTGCTTCTCTCTCTCTCTCCGTATGCCCCTTATGGGATTCTTTCTCTCTCTGTCCCTGGTTCACTTGTGCCCTCTCTCTCTTTCTCTCTCAAAACAAATAAATAAATAGATAAACTTACATAATATCTTTAAAAAAATGAAGCATTTTTGCAGTATGTCTCATCTTTCCCTCTAATATTTCACTATTTTTATTTCATTTTCCCATATCAGTATGGCACAATAAGACACACCATGGGAGTAAATAACTTGTTTGGTTATACATTTAGAATTTGTAATGTTCCTCCTGATTCTCTATTAAAGTTTCCCCAACCACTGCAGTCTTGACCCTTCCCTAGACTCTGGGACCAATTCTACAAGTGAGAAGTTTAGTGCCTTTGCTCTGGTCACTTCCTACAAATTAAGCTTGTCCTATTCTAGCCTTGCTGGCCACGGCTAGTTACGGGATTCTGCCACTTCCTCAACCACTGTTAAAAACAAGGCTGGTGTTTTGTTTTTTATCAACTAGGGTTCTCATCTGAAAAGCATTTTCTGACTATGTTCCTCCAAGAGACCAAAGTCCTTTCCTGAAACCCAGACCAGTGATACGCACCCCGTAACCTGCTCCTTGAGGCACTAGCAGCGAGGAATCCAGAGTGACTTTCTTAGCTGGAGTGTCTGTTTGCTTGTTTGTTTTTTCCACACTGCTTTCTGGGACAGAGGCTAATCATAGAATGTTGACAGGCCACAAGCCAAGTCTCTTGGCTGCTTCTCTCTTTGTCCTGGTTGCTAGGAATCTGAACAATAATTTTATGTTTGATGACTATAGCTTTACTTTAGCAGCAATTGAGCAAAAACTTTCTTCGCATATTTTCATCTACTTATTGAGCCAGTGAACCTCTTATCTATCCACTTTGGAAGATGACTATATAAAAAACTGACTGAATCTTTACATCAAAAGCTGATAGTCCAGCACAAGTACAAGGCATCAAACAAGTTGTAACTGGTATAGGGGCCAAGGGAAGACACCCCCCCCCCCCCAAGATGGGCCACTTTGGCATAAAGATTATTTTGAATTAGAAAGCAATCAAGGGGCGCCTGGGTGGCTCAGTCAGCTGAACATCTGACTCTTGATTTTGGCTCGGGTCATGATCCCAGAGTTGTGGGATCGAATCCCACATCAGGATCCATGTTGGGTGTGGAGACTGCTTACAATTCTCTCTCTATCCCTTTGTTCTTCTTCCCTGCTCACTCTCTCAATCTCTCTTAAAAATAAATAAATAAGTAAAGATATAAATATTATTTTAAAAAAAGAATAAAAATAAAAGCAATCAAAACCCAGCAGATTCAGGAAAGTTCTTTATCTCCCCAACTGCCTAAAACATTTTAGCTAGAGGACCTGCTCTAGGAAGAGATCTATTACCATAGATGACTACAGTATACTATGAACTAGCTATGGTAGACAGGGAGGAATTTAGCAAGCCTTATTTGATCCAAGACCTCTATGTCCCATTATTTCTGAGGGGCCCAGCAAACACTTGTTTACCATTTACTCTTTTTCATCTTCCTGTGAATTGCATTACTTCCCTTTGAAGTCCCAGACCCTGAACTTCCTCACCTTAGTTCAAAATGAAATACATATCCATCATTTTGCCTGTCTTTGGAATTTTCACATCTGTGTGGAGTCCCTATACATACAAAATTAAAATTTATTTTGTCCTGTTTATCTGTCTCATGTCACTTCTTAGTCCAGCTAGAATATCCTTGAAGGGGACAGGAGACATGGAGAACACCTAAATACTCATCTTCGTTCCTGGATTACTGAGAAGTCACATGCACTGAACCACTGTCCTCAGTAAAAACACCCAGGCCCCAAGCAAAGAACAAGACTCCCTTTCCTTTCCTTTCTTAATCTCCCATGTTCCTGTCTGTACCTATACTCTCTGTCTTCAATAAACTGCTCTCACTTCCTTTCAGCTGTGTTTGATTTCAATCCTGTTGGAAGCCAAGGCACCCTCTTGGCTGGTCCTGCAGGGCCCTGCTCTGGGTCCTCAGTCCCAGCCAGTCTGCATCACCAACTTTCACAAAGAATGTGAAATGACGTATCCTGGGAGTATTTGCTAGAATCTCTGAGCTGGGGTTTCACTGATTCGATGAGTGACTTACCAGGTAGACTCTTAAGTGTCATAGAAGCTGATTTAATACAAAAGGAGAGAACATGGAGATGTTAACTAGTGCAAATCCTTACCCAGTCTAGAATGAAAAGAAAGAAAAGAGGATTACTTGTAGGGGCCAGGCAAACTGCATGCATGACTGAACCAAGTAAAGCTGGGACACGGAGAACTGGAAGAGACATGGTCCAACAAATGTCTGCCAGGGAGGAATGAGGGCCTAGTGTGGCCAGGGTGTCCCAATGTATAAGAGAAGCTAGAATTTCAAGTTTTATATGAAATTCTCAATTTTTTTATTAAAAATTTTTTAATGTTAATTCATCTTTGAGAGAGAGAGAGAGATGTGAGCAGGGGAGAGGCAGAGAGAAAGGGAGACACAAAAATCTGAAGTAGGCTCTGTGCTTTGAGCTGTCAGCACAAAGCTCCATGCAGGGCTAGAAACCATGAACCATGAGATCATGACCTGAGCTGAAGTTGGACACTCAATCGACTGAGCCACCCAGGTGCCCCTGAAATTCTCAATTTTTAATGTCAAATGACTTAAAAAAATTTTTTTTGATTGTGCAAGCTGAATAAAACACCTATGCCTTTTTATGATCTTTAATTTAGACTGCCTTTTATGATGACTTTCTAAGTATGGACTCAACAATTGAAGCCAACTAGATCTTGTTCTTTCTCCCATAGAAATCATCTCTCCCTCCATCCTACTGATGGGGTTTTGGAGCGATGGTGGGGGTTCAGAGCAGACGGCCAAGAAAGAATTCTTGAACATGTCTTTGGTGCAAAAAGGTGATTGTAATAAAGCATGGGGACAGGACCCAGGAGCAGAAAGAGTTGCACTGGGGTTGTAAAGAGTGAAGGGTTAAATACTATGGAGTTGGGGGAACTAAAGTAAAAAGGAAGTTTCTTAAAGGAATTTGCATATGCTAAAAAAGACTCTTTACTGGAGGCCTCACTATTGTCAAGCTAAGGTTGTTTTTTCCTCTAGTAAAGAATTCTCATTAAGACAGTAGGGAGTTCCTAGAGATTAGGCTATTAATAAGATTGCTTTTTTCTTGTCATTTACTAAGATATTTGTAAACTAGACTGTGACCTCTATCAGTTAACCATTGGTTTTCCTTCCTTTCCTTTGTCCTTGGGCAGCCAGGAGTGACTGAGGAATATCACACATATCCCGCCTGGGGGGTGGGGGCAGGGTGTGTGTGTGGAGAGGGGTGGGGGGCCTTGTAGCTCATGCTTTGCCCTCAGTTTGCCTTATGCTCCCTCATCACTACCACCAACCTTCAATCCCATCCCCATTCACTTGCTTCTAGTATCATAAAATGATCTAGATGAGACAGAAGTAAGCTAAGGGGCATTTCATTCTCTCTCTCCCCCCAGAGTTTTCTTTACAGAGGGAAGTAGAATAGGTGCAATGCAAGGGTTCGGGTTTTTTTTTAAATTTCTCTTTTCTTCCCCTGAAGTAGTCTATAGACTAAGAAGCATTATCCCAGATTTTCTTCCCTTTCTAGAAAATGGTCTACCTAGAAGAAAATAATGCAGATTTTTTTTTTACTACTGCTAAATCCATGCTTCTGTAATATTGTCACATTGTACAACTCCCTGACAGTTGATAACTGAATATAGAATGATACTTAAACACACAATAACAAAGATACTCCTCCCTAGTTTATACCAGCTGTTCTAAGAGTTATTTGAATATCACAGGGACCAGTGCTCTACCTTCAGGCAACTAGGTATTCAGAATGTAAGATTATAAATTCTCCTGGACAACAATTCCACTCTTCAGATAGTTTTGTTCACACATTAAGGCAAGCTGAGGGGAAAGCACAAGCTAACTTCCGCCCCCCAACCCTCCCGCAGATGGGATACCTGTGATACTCCTCAGGCACTCCAGACTGCCCAAGAACAAAGGAAAGGACAGAAAACAAATGGTTGAATTGATAGAGATCACAGGATCTGAGTCTCCATCAGTTTACAAATATCTTAGTAAATGACAAGAAAAAGGCAATCTTATCAATAGCCTAATCTCTAGGAACACCTTACTGTCTTAATGATAAGGCCTCCAGTAATCTGTGAGTCTTCTTTAGCATATGGAAATCCCTTTAAGAAATTTCCTCTTGGGGCACCTGTGTCCGGCTTCAGCTCAGGTCATGATCTCGTGCTCTGTGGGTTCAAGCCCCGTGTCCGGCTCTGTGCTGACAGCTCGGAGCCTGGAACCTGCTTCGGATTCTGTGTCTCCCTCTTTCTCTGTCCCTCCCCTGCTCATGCTCTGTCTCTCTCTGTCTCAAAAATAAATAAATATATATATAAAAAAGAAATTTCCTCTTGACTTTATCTCCCCCAACTCCACAGTATATAACCAGTCACTCTTCACAACCCCAGTATAGTTCTTTCTGCCCACAGGTTCTGTCCCTGTGCTTTAATTGCTTTAATCAGCTTCGGACCCTCATCCCTCCAAAACCCCATCAATACTAATGGCAGATATAATCATAAGAAAAATATATGACTATTTGTTAAAGATGAAAAATAAATTTGATATTTTATAGCAATTCTGAATAAGTCCAGATATAGTTAGAATACATTGTTTTTCAAAGCTTGTTTTCTCATTAGTCTTTTTTTTTAAGATTTTATTTTTAAGTAATGTTTACCCCTAATGTGGGACTCAACTCACACCCTTGAAATAAAGAGTCACATGCTCCACTGACTGAGCCAGCCAGGTGCCTCCCCTACACCTCCCTTTTTAAAGATGTTAGTGTTTTCTCATTGTCTTAAATCAACTCCTATTATTACTAGAATTTCATATCTCTTGTTTTTTAAAAGCCTATTGATGAGGTTTTGGCATGATAGTGGGGTGGTCTGAAGCTGACAGCCAAGAAAGAATTCTTGAAGACGTCTTTGGTGGAAAAACATGATTTTATTAAAGCACTGGGACAGGACCCGTGGGCCGAAGAGCTGCACTGGGGTCATGACTACATACCGTCAGGTTGGCAGGGGTTTGGGGATAGAGTAAGTTTCTAAGGTATTTTGGAAGCAAGGTGTCCAGGACCTTGAGGGGCTAGCTGTTTCTAGGGAAACACCAATTACTACTGTTTAATGAAACCTCAGTCATGAGACCCTTTAGCTGTATATCAGGAGGCATTAAGCTTGGAGTATGATTGCCAGCATATATCTTGGGGCAGTTGAGATAAAGGAAGTAGATTTACAGGATTCTCGAGGTTGGGATAAGGTTAAGCTAAACTTCTCTTTTGTCCCCAGCAAAGTGTCATCATTGAGGCAGCTGAGCTCCTAGAAGGAGGTCACTCTGCCGGTGTCAAGGACTTGTCAATGGGCCAAAGCCAGTAAGGGAATTTAACTTTCCATTTGCCTTAGTTTCCCACATCACCCTGGCAAGCACTTAAACCTCTTTCCTTTGTTCTTGGGTAGCCAGCAGTGTCTGAGGAATATCACACGAATCCCACCTGGGTTGGGAGTCGCTGTTAGCCTTTATTTTGCCCTCAGCCTGCCCCACGCTTCCTCATCACTATCATATCTGACTGTGAATATGAGAAATTTTAGCAAGGAGATATATGTGGGCCTCTCTTCTCTAGCTGCTTGCTCTCCGATCCAATCCTTGCCCTTTCCCTTCTCTGCTCTTTATCACAAGAGATTACTTTTCCCAAACTTGCTACCCTGTATCCCCCCCTGTAAGTCTGACCATTGAGAAGCACTGGTGAATGTTGGGAGGAGGGAGGGGACAGGCAGAGATGTCTTCCCTCCCATCGCTGGGCTGGCAGTGGATGTCTCTGTGGGGGCTCAAGCTCCCATAAAGCAGCCCCTCCCTCCAGGGCCCTGCCTGGAACTAACAGCCCCTGCCCTGGCCCCAGCCCCCACCGGCAGCCCCAGCTTTGGGCTCTGATGGCCCCAATTCTTCCCAAAGTTCCCTCTGCCCTAGAGGAGGGAGCTGCCTCTTGCTGTGCTAACTCAGTTGCTTCACTGTCCGCAGGGCTTCTCAGCCTCAGCTGTTCAATCACCTGTGTAACCAATTCCTTGCATTAAATTCTCTCTTTCAAACAATGGTTTCATTTTTCTGCCTAGACCCTCACTGATACAAACGCAGTGGAACTCTTGGTAAAGATTCCTCTAAGGCTTCAGGTATATGTCATTAATCCAATGTGTAGACTAGCATGTCAGTTTTTTTTTTTTAGCATGTCAGTTTTAACTGTGACCAGACATGCCCAGATTTAGTCGTATTTTCTACCTACAGTAGCTATCCCTCCAATTTTTATTATCCTGGTCTGATGCTGGAGAGTCCCATTTTGCAAATTCATTTTGAGTTACCTATATTGCCTTCCTTTAAAATTTTTTTGGGGAAGACCAAAGCTTAGTATTTGGCCATAAACCTGTATTTCAGCCAAATTAAACTATGACTTAGGAGTTAAAAATAGGTTTTAAATGGTCTCTAAAGCTATGTGTATTGCTTCTTTACAGAAGGCTTCAAGGGGAAAAACCCTTTTGTAAGCTTCAAGAGCCTTTTTGTTTTACATCATTCTCCTCCAACATTTAATTTTTAAAAACGGATATAATAGTATGATAAATCTACATATAATCTTTGCCTGTATTCACCACTCGATAGCATTTTAGCAATTTGCTTTTTTCTCTCTCTGAACCATTTGAAAGTAAGTTGGAGGCACTGTGACATTTCACTGCGAAAGAGTTCAACATGTATTCCCCTACATAACCACAATACCATATTTATGCCCCAGAACTTGAACAATGCAGTCCATTCTAGTTTCCTGAATTGTACCAAAAATGTGGTTGAGAGCTTTCCCCCTCAGTAAATCTTTAAAAAGGAAACATTACGCTAATATAGCCAATTGGCTGACACAAAAGAACGATGAACAAATGTGGGTGTCAGTCCAGTCACTTATGTCATGTACTTATTTGTATATCCAGGAAGCAGAGAGAAGTTAAATCAGCTAATTTTGCTTCTCTTAAATACTTTTGATGAAAACCCTAAATGTGAGGATGTAGCTGCTTATTCATTTAACTTCAATTTGGAGATAATCTACTCCATATGTTTGCATTATGAATCTGGACAAACAGAAACGATGTGCTTTTCTTTTAGTTTATTACCTCCCTGATCCTTTCTTTGTAGGCTTTGACCTAACATTGATTAGTTTATTAACTATACATTTAACAGTGATAAACCTTACTCCTTAATATTTTCTTGCATCAGTGAACAAGTTTCCTTCTCTTCAGAGACAAGATATTTTTCCCCCTGTAGATGGGTCAATATTAATTTTCTATCCTCTTACTGGTATTCTTGTCAAAATATGGAGACTATTTAGATTGGAAATGTCTTTTGAGCTCCTGCTTAAATTCCTTGAGCTCTTTGCTTATTCTGGATGAAGAGTGTCCTAGAAGGCTAAAAGAACTCTAATTTAAGCTCCCGGTGCTTGGTTTATACAATGACAGCTCCCTAGATTATGCAATAAAGTGAGTTTTAGATATAGCCTATCCTTGCTCTGGCAACATCTAGTTTATAGGCTGTGCCTGATGGTTTCATTTCTATTTCCAGCCCTTTCCCATAAAATTCCGTAGGGGCCAAGGACAGGTGGCCCCAAGGTAGGCTACTTTGGCATGAGATTACTCTAAATTACAAGCATCAAAACCAAGCAGATTCAGGAAAAGTTCTTTATCTCCCTTTCAAGTGCCTAAACTTACAGTGGAAAGGAGAGCCTGTACTAGGAATAGAGCTAAGAACTGAGATTCATCTTTACCTAAGAAACATATTTGCATAACAGGGCAACCTTTGTTTACGAAAATCTCTTCTCACCTTCCTGCTATTAATCTTCCTCCCCTTTGTATCCCTAGACCTCTACCCCTCTCTTCAACTCAGGATGTCATAAATAAGCTTCATGTTGCCTGACTCTCTTGGGAATTTCATGTCTGTGTGAATTCCCCTGTTTGATTTTCTCCTGTTAACCGGTCGGTCTCATGTCAATTTAATTCTTAGTCCAGCTGGAAGAAATTTGGATAGAGGAAAATTTCTTCCTCCTCAATAGCTGGGAGTTTTTGGCAAGATACTTTGACTGTTGGACATGGCTGGTCCCAGACACAGCTGCAGCTAAGAGATCCTTGGGAAATCTGACAAAGGGCTGGCAGAAGGTTAGATTTCTTACTGTGTTGTTCTCCTGAGATCCCTATCTGTGGAGTCCTGTGGAGCGAAAGTAATGAGCATCTTTTTTCTTTCTTAATTTAGATTAGCAAGAGAAAATACCTGTGGAACTAGTTCCTCAGGCTTAGCAACTCTTGGGAAATTTGGTGGAATACCTATCGATGTCCTCTCAGAGATAAGTCTTTTTGTTTTTTGTTGTCTATGTCTTTTATGTCATTTGTCATATAAACTTTGCTATGGGTTCATGTGAACATGAGGTCAAGGCTGCTGCTAAGGGACAGCTTGGAAGCCCAAGCCACTGGTAAGCACAGGTGGAGTACTTACCAGCTGTTAGAACACTCACCGCCTAACTCCAAGACTCCCATGTTAGGACAAGTTAGTCGTGGAATGGATTAGATTGACACTAGGTCACTCGCCAACCTCAAAATTTCCTGTGCAGTCAGGTGCATTTGTAAAACAGCACACAATACCCAACCCCACAGTACATCCCTCCCAGGTGCTAGTTTAGTTCCTGGAGATCCAAGGTTTAGTTAGTTAGAGCTGCTAATGGGCATATAAGAAAAACTGGATGAGATTTTCCCTTTCATTTTGTTCTGTGCCCTAGGAGCTTGTCTTTGTGACCAGTGATAATGATGAGGGAGTGTGAGGTAAGCTGAGGGCAAAAATACACGCTGGTGCCCCCCCCCAGCCCCCACCAGGTGGGATATGTGTGATATTCCTCAGTCACTCCTGGCTACCCAAGAACAAAGGAAAGAGGTTTAAGTGCTTACCATGGTAATGTGAGAAACTAAGGCAAATGAAAAATAAAATTCCCTTGCTGCCTACAGCCCATTGACAAGTCCTTGACACCGGCAGAGTGACCTCCTTCTAGGAGCTCAGCTGCCTCAATGATGACACTTTGCTGGGGACAAAAGAGAAGCTTAGCTTAACCTTATCCCAACCTCGAGGATCCTGTAAGTCTACTTCCTTTATCTCAACTGCCCCAACATATATGCTGGCAATCATACTCCAAGTTTATGGTCCCCTGATATGCATCTGAAGGGTGCATATAAAGAATAAAACCTCCTGACTGAGGTTTCATTAAACTGTGATAAGTGGTGTTTCCCTAGCAACAGCTAGCCCCTCAAGTTCCTGGAAACCTTGTTTCCAGAATTCCTTGGAGACCTACTCTATCCCTAACCACCTCCCAACCTGAGAGTATATAATGAGCTACCCATCATGACCCCAGTGCAGCTCTTTCTGCCAAGGGTTCTGTCCCCATGCTTTAATAAAATCACCCTTTTGCACCAAAGACATCTTCAAGAATTCTTTCTTGGCCATTGGCTCTGGACTCCACGAACCCCACCATCACCCCAAAGCTTCATCAGTAATATTCTTTTTGGTCTCCACCATCCAGAGGGGGCACTTACCAGGGTGGACTTTGCAGGCCAGTTGAATAGTGTTCCGAGTCTCTGGACATGCCAGATTTCAGGAGTGTTTGTCATGAGAGGTCCCAGCCTATAAGATACTTTGTTGTCTCAACCTTCATTGCTTGTTAGTGCTGGAAAGTCCCACTCCAGTAGTGTAAGCAGAGACAGAGATCCCCAGAAAAAGATTAGTCATAACTATCATGACTTAAGACAAGCCATTTTAGACACCCAGCTATTTTCCGTGATCCTTACATGCCCTACCAGCTCTTCCTAGAGGGTGTCAGAATTCTAAGTAAATGCCTGGGGTGCCTGGGTGGCTCAGTCGGTTAAGCGTGCGACTTCAGTTCAGGTCATGATCTCACGGTTCGTGGGTTCAAGCCCCACTTCGGGCTCTGGGCTGACAGCTCAGAGCCTGGAGCCTGTCTTCAGATTCTGTGTGTGTCTCTCTCTCTGACCCTCCCCTGCTCATGCTGTCTCTCTCTCTCTCTCTCTCTCTCAAAAATAAAATAAAACATTAAAAAAAGATTTAAAAAAAGAATTCTAAATAAATGCAAAAACCTCAGGAGTTAAGGATTTTAAAGGAACAAATGGAGTGCAAAAATGAATAGTCTCTACCAGGCCAGGAGATAGCCTAACCATATCAGAGACAATAAATCAGTGGTAAAACTGCCGGTGCTACCTCAAAGGTAAGCAAGACCCTGCAGTCCTTAACAGACACAGTCTACCTTTGCCTCCTTATAATGTTAAGGCCTCAGCCCCAGGAGAACAAGCTTCATTAACATACCCAGTATCATGTACAGGCATGTTTTCTAAGTGTGCCTGTGCAACCTCATGCCCACTTTAAAGGCAAGGAGGAAGTGCCCATTCATGAATATTCATCCTAAACCCTAAATAAGAAGAACCCACTCAAGGTAGGGGGAGAGCAGCACGTGGGTGGCTCAATTAAGCATCCAACTCTTGATTTCAGCTCAAGTCATGAACTCACAGTTGTTGAGTTCAAGTGCTGCATTGGGCTCTTCACTGACAGCAGGGAGCCTGCTTGGGATTCTCTTTCTCTGCCCTTCCCCTGCTCTCTCTCTCTCTATCTTTCTCTCAAAATAAATGAATAAACTTTAAAAAAAAGAAGGGTTACTGCATTAAAAAAAGAGCTCTATTTAGTTGTTTTGAAGGCAAGGACTTATAAGAATTGGGCATTCTAAAACTCAGAAAGATAGAAACTAATGTTTTTCAGCTATAGCTATCTTATTTATTTATTTACTCATTTATTTTAATTTAAATCCAAGTTAGTTGACACATAGTGTAATAATGATTTCAAGAATAGAATTTTAGACATTCACACTTCTCCAAAGAGGACATCCAGATGGCCAACAGGCACATGAAATGATACTCAGCGTCACTCATCATCAGGGAAATACAAATCAAAACCACCTCACGCCAGTCAGAGTGGCTAAAATGAACAAATCAAGAGACTATAGATGCTGGTGAGGGAGGATGTGGAGAAACGGGCACCCTCCTACACTGTTGGTGGGAATGTAAACTGGTACAGCCTCTCTGGAAAACAGTGTGGAGGTTCCTCAAAAAACTAACAGTAGAACTCCCCTATGATCCAGCAATAGCCCTGCTGGGGATCTACCCAAAGGATACAGAAGTGCTGATGCATAGGGGCACTTATACCCCAATGTTCGTAGTGGCACTTTCAACAATAGCCAAATCATGGAAAGAGCCTAAATGTCCATCAACTAACGAATGGATCAAGAAGATGTGGTTTATATATACATGGCAATGAGAAAGAATGAAATTTGGCCATTCGTACGTAGCAAAGTGGATGGACCTTGAGGGTGTCATGCTAAGTGAAATAAGTCAGGCGGAGAAGGACAGATACCATATGTTTGCACTCATAGGTCTAACAGGAGAAACTTGATAGGGGACCATGGGAAGGGGAAGGGGGGGAAGAATTAGGGAGAGGGAGGGAGGCAAATCATGACAGACTCTTGAATACTGAAAACAAACTGAGGGCTGAAGAGGGAGAGGAAAAGGGGAAGGGGGATGATGGTCATGGAGGAGGGCACTTGTGGGGAAGAGCACTGGGTGTTATATGGAAACCAACTTGACAATAAACTATAAAAATCATACAAAAAAAAGAATTTAGTCATTCATCACTTACATATAACACCCAGTGCTCAACCTAACAAGTGTCCTCCTTAATGCCCCTTGCCCATTTAGCCCATCGCCCCACCCACAACCCCGCCAGCAACCCTTAGTTTGTTCTCTGTATTTAAGAGCTTCTTATGGTTTGCCTCCCTCTCTGTTTTTTTTGCTTCCCTTCCCCTATATTCATCTGTTGTGTTTCTTAAATTCCACATAGGAGTGAAATCATATGATATTTGTCTTTCTCTGACTGACTTATTTCGCTTAGGATAATATACTCTAGTTCTATCCACATGGTTGCAAATGGCAAGATTTCATTCTTTTTCATTGCCAAGTAATATTGCATTGTGTGTGTATATATATATACACACACACCACATCTTCTTTATCCATTCATCAGTAGGTGGACATTTGGGCTCTTTCCATACTTTGGCTATTGTTGATAGCACTGCTGTAAACAGTGGGGTGCATGTGCCCCTTCGAATCAACACTTCTGTATCCTTTGGATAAATATCTAGTGGTGATATTAAAGTATTTTAAGTTTGCCTTAAATAGGTATATCATTAAAGTAATCAGCATTAAATATAAAACTTTTATTCTGCCTGTGTTTATTGAAAGTCAAATAAGTTCATTTTTTGTAACCGAACTAATGTGAGTTCACTCCGTGGTGAGCTACAAATAGAAACTATACCAGGTGGAGTTGTTGCACAAAGGAAACTTTATTTGCAGCAAATAAGGAGATCACGGGGAATAACTTCCATAGCCGTGACTCCCTGCATAAGGTTGGATAAGTTCCTTTTATTTAGGTTAGGGGTAATATTTAGATAGGAAAGACTTATTATCATAGGTAGAGGCGGGCATAAGGTTCCTACGCATCTTAAGGAAACATGTCTATACACACACTCTATGTTATGCAAATGAAGCTTGGGCTCCTCTGGTGTCCCTCCTCAGGTGGAGGTAAAGCTAGTTGTCAGTCATTCTACAGGTCACTCCGTGGTCCATCTGCGCTGGTGTGAGTCAAGAGTTAAGTTTAAATGGGTCTGGGTGTTCTGGGCTGTTGGAATTCTTTGTCCAGACAGCCGTTATTGCTTGAGGGGTAGTCCTGGTTTCCATAATGGCATGCTGCACCTCTCAGGTCTTTTGCCTGAGTTCAGAAACGAGCTGGAAAAATGCCCTTAAGGAAATATGTGGAATAAAAGTCAGTGAGTATTAGGAGGCGAGCAGTAAAGATCAGATCTTGGGATCCAATTGGTGACATTATTTCTGTTGTAAAGTTCATCAGAAAAAAAAAAAGCTTAGAATAATGGTTGTCTCTCTCTAATGCCTCAGGCAGTGTTGTGGGTGGACTAAACATAATTGTTAAGAATAAGTAAATTAAATAGACGTAAGTAAGATAAAAAAAAGGTTTGTAGGTAAACTTTTAAACCCCTTCTAAAACCTTTAGTAACTTGAATCTTTAAACATTTGCTAAATTAGGGGCTCCTGGGTGGCTCAGTCGCTTGAGCGTCCGGCTTCGGCTCAGGTCATGATCTCTCGGGTCACGGGTTCAAGCTCGCGTCAAGCTTTGTGCTGACAGCTAGCTCAGAGCCTGGAGCCTGTCCTCAGAGTCTGTGTCTCCCTCTGTCTCTGACCCTCCCCTGCTCACCCTGTCTCTCTCTCAAAAATAAATAAAACACTAAAAGAAAAATTTTTTTTAATTTGCTAAATTAAATGATAAATTCATTGGTTATCTAGATCATTTTCAAATAAGATAAGCTTATGTTTAGTATGTAATGTTTTGTTATTTTATCTGCTTTTTTTTTATATTACTGAGAACTAAGAAACTAAAGACAAATTTGGGTATGTTAGTAAACACCTTTTGTGCTTTACTGAAGGATAATACTATAAAACGTGCATTTCTAGAAATTATAAAATGTATTCATAAACTTGCCAATCAAAAGAACTCTGGTGTAACAGTTCACAACTGCTTATTACTTAGTTTACACTAGAAAGTAAGATTTCCAAGAGTTAAGAATTCTAATACATGTAATTAGGCCTACTGGAAATAATAAGGGAAACATCTCTGCATGGAAGGAAAGTAGGATATGTGTGCTTGGTAAGAAAAAGTATAAGAAATAGAAATACATTTTTGTTGAGAAAAAAGAAAATTTGTCCTAAAGCGGGGTTGGTTATTTAAAGAGGGAAAACTTAGGATACAATCTAAATGTAAAAAAGAAATTTGTAGAAGGTTTATGGAGACGATATCATTGGAAAGGAATTTCATGTATGGTCAGTACTGGCTGAGATTAGGATATATTTAAGTAAATGAGTTTCAATATCAGAAGTACATTGGTGGGATGCCTGGGTGGTTCAGTTGGTTCAGTGTCTGACTCATGGTTTTGGCTCAGGTCATGATCTCAGGGTTCGTGGGTTCGATCCCCACATTGGGCTCTGTGCTGACAGTGTGGAGCCTGCTTGGGATTCTCTCTCTCTCCTTCTCTCTCTCTCTCTCTGCCTCTTCCCAGCTTGCTCTCTCTCTCTCTCAAAAAAAGAAATAAATAAATGTAAATTTAAAAAAAACACAAAAGTACACTGGTACAAAATTAATTTTTGCTTGCTCTTTGTAAAAAGAACAAAGTTTTCTTGAACTATTGGTCCGCTCTTAATAAGGAATTGTAAACAAAGTTTTTCCTTACTGTTAAAGTTATCTGCCTAGAAAACAAAGACTCTGCTTTGCCAGAATCATTTCCTATGTTTATCAGGTCTTTGGTTACTCAAAAAAACTAAGTTCTAATATTAAGAGAGCTAAACTTTGCTCACAACTCTATAATCTTCTGTATATCTTTTATGTCATTTTGGTTAAATGGATAATTAATTTTTGTTGCATAATGATTTGTGATTCTGTTTAGTCAAATGTTCAAACTTTTTGATATATTTTGATGTAATTCCCAAAATCAAATTCTAAAATGAAGTCTTTTGACTACAATCTAATTGAAATTTTCTACAGGGTCCCTTGGACATTTCAATGATTTTGTGAGAGGGGGTATAGCTCTGTGGCAGAGCATTTGACTGCAAAGATTTTGTGAGAAATTAAACAGATTACTTTTTTGATACATTAAATTACATATGAAGCATTGTCAATTAAGTGATACTAAATCCTCTTACTTAGATTATATTTGTGTAGATATATATTATTAAAGTAAGTGTTTTTAGGGCACCTGGGTGGCTCAGTCAGTCAAGTGGCCGACTTTGGCTCAGGTCATGATCCGTGTGTGGTTCCTGAGTTTGAGCCCCGCGTTGGGCTCTGGGCTGACAGCTCGGAGCCTGGAGCCTGCTTCAGATTCTGTCTCTCCCTCTCTCTCTGCCCCTCCTCTGCTCACGCGCTGTCTCTCTGTCTCTCAAAAATAAAATAAATGTTAAAAAAAATTTTTAAGTAAGTGTTTTTAGAAATTGTATGAAAAGTCCTAGAAATCTGATTCCTTGTATGTTACTATCTTGAAATGTTATGTGTCACAGAATTAATTGCATTGTAATGAACTCTAATAAGATCTTTACTCATAGCCATTTTCAAGGCTTTTATCACTTATAGACCGTTAAACTTTTACTCAAATGCTTTTATGAAAGCTTCCCGCAAATGTGTTTCATCTTCAGCGAGACTCATGGAAAGAACTCTTGAGTACCAGCTTCTAATAACCTTAGGATCATAAAACTGAACTAGGTACGAATTTCTGAGGCTAGCAAAAAAAGTAGATTCAAGCAGAACAAGAATTAACATGGGACTGAATGAACTGAGGAGGATAATTACAATTTTTATAACTTTTTGTTTGAAACATAGCCAATTTTTTAAGATGTTTTATTTTTCCAGTGTTAAGGAAATTTTTATCTTAAGCTAACTGACTTACAGCAGCAATTATGTTGAAACATTTATCATTTTTTGTCCCTATGTGATCTCTCCAGAATTCAGAAACTTTTGGTATTCTTTTTTTTTTTTTGAGAGAGAGAGAAAGAGAGAGAGAGAGAGAGAGCTTGCACATGCATGTACCTGTGTTCTTCCTTGCAAGTGGGGGAGGGGTGGTGGAAGAGAGAGAATCTTAAGCAGGCTCCATGCCTAGCATGGATTTACTTTCAAAAAAAATTTTTTTAATACGGGAAGGAAAACAGAATGTAAATAAGTGTGAAACCCTGAGTTATTTGACTTTTTTTTTTTAGTTTCTAAAGCAATGTTCTCTAAAGTCTGGTGTGTGTTCCTCATGGCTACACAACACAATCCACTGGGGATGTCAGAAGAAACTATCACATGTCTATTGATATTTTTATGTCATGCTTAAAAATATCTGTGTATTGGGGCACATACGTGGTTCAGTCAGTTAAGTGTCTGACTCTTGATTTTGGCTCAGGTCATGATCTCATGGTTCATGAATTCAAGCTTCCTGGCTTCCAAACTATCAGTGCTTAGGATTCTCTCTCTCTCTCTCTCTCTCTCTCTCTGTTCCTCCCACATACTCTCTATATAAATAATAAATAAACTTAAAAAATTCTGCACACTATATAATGTACATTATATATTACTATAGCAATATATATAATGTAGAAATAAAAAATATGCAAAAATTTTTTTGAGAGTATTTTAAAGTTGGTTCACTTTGACTCAGTACATTTTGATCATATTTTGAGAATGCTGTGGGACAAACTTACTTTTTCAAAAGGAATAAACTAGAGGGGGAAAGATGGCAGAGAAGTAGGGAGCTCTGTAATTTTCACCCGCCCACATCTATCAAACTAAGAAGGACTGAAGCCACAATACTCTGATCTACAAGAGTGGGAGGAAAAGACACAGAGTCCACAAAGAAGAGAGCCTCATAGGTGCTTGAGTGAGTGCCACCTGGGGAAGATAAAAATGGGCCAGACCCGGAGGCTTGAAGGGGAGGGAGCCCCACTTCTTGCAGAGCATCAGGGAGCGTGCAGAGCTGGGGAGAGATGAGGGGAAGAGAAAGAGAGGCTGAAAACCTTGAGAAGAGAAGAGAAAAACCTCGGCCTGGGACAGAGAGGGATCCTATCATCCCATCTATAACTGCAGGGCGCGGGGAGAGAGATCTGTCCCCTTTAGCTGGTGCATTTTCTCTGGGCTTGGCGCCCTGATCCCAGACGGCAGAGGAGAAACTGCTCCCCTACCCCCCTACTTGATCCCCGGCTAGGAAGCCGTTGGGCCTGCGGGAATACATCTCATCTCGGGCAGTGTTATTAAAATGTGTGGACTAGGATTTGGAAACAAGGCAGAGCTTGGAAAATACAACTTTGCCCACCTGCGGCACAGGGAGATCGGACCCAAAAGAGTAGGTTGCAATGCTTAGTTCGAGAAGGGATTGGGGCGCTGCCATTCTTCTCCCCACAACCACCAAGGCAGGGCCTCGGGGAGCAGGCCCTACCTACACCAAACCATGCCCATTTGCGCTGGAGAGCTGCCTTTTTTTCCCCTTTTTTCTTTTTCTCCTTTTCCCCCCTGGAGCCTGGGAAAGACCAACACTGATGCATTGCTATGATTAGATCAATTCTTGCCATTCAGATATATTTTCCCTTATCTCATTCTTATCTCTCCCCCTCCGCTGGTTTTACGATTTTAGACTGTCCTTTGTCTTTTGTTGTTTTTGTCCCCCCTCCCTTCTTTTCTTTTCTTTTTTTCCTTTTTCTTTCCCCTTTTGGTTTGCTTGTTTGTTTGACTTGTCTGTGCATTTGCGTGCTTTTGTTCCTGTGTGTTTGTCTGTCTGTTTTCCTTTTCAGAGCTACCTGAAGAAATAAGCCAAAGTACACATGGTGGAGAGTCCCAAATATCACTGGGTAGGGAAATAATATAACCAAAGGCACAACAAGAGAAACCAAGAGACACCATTGAAAGAACACTTCCTGAACGGATAGGCCCTGGACAGTCAACAAGCCTCCTTTAATATAGCAATACTAACAGATGCAGAGTGCATAACAAGCTTTTAAAACTGACAAGAGACAGAAAGATAGCCACAATGACGAAAGGGAAGAACTCGCCTCTAAAGAAATTCCAGGAAGAATCACAGCCACAGAACTGCTCAAAATAGATATAAGCAACATAACTGAGCAAGAATTTAGAACAAATGTCATAAAATTAATCGCTGGGCTCGAAAAAAACATGGAAATCATCAGAGAAGCTATTGATACACAGACTAGGAACCTTCAAAATAGCTGTAACAAGTTAAAAAATGCTATAAATGAGGTGCATAATAAAATGGAGGTGGCCACTGCACAGATTGAAGAGGCAGAGAGGAGAATAGGTGAATTAGAAGACACAGTTATAGAAAAAGAGGAAGCCAAGAAAAAGAGAGAGAAATTGATCCAGGAGCATGAAAGGAGAATTTGAGACCTGAGTGATACAATCAAACAGAACAATATCTGTGTCATAGGAATTCCTGTAGACGAAGAAAGAGAAAAAGTCCTGAAGGGATGCTTGATAAATTATATCCAAGAACTTCCCCAATCTGGGGAAGGAAATAGACGTTGAAATCCAAGAGGCACAGAGAACTCCCCTCATACGTAACCTGAATTGAC
>CM053560.1:35278091-35349277 GCA_028646485.1 Cryptoprocta ferox
AGCAATAGCACTGCTAGGGATTTACCCAAGGGATACAGGAGTGCTGATGCATAGGGGCACATGTACCCCAATGTTCATAGCGGCACTTTCAACAATAGCCAAATCATGGAAAGAGCCTAAATGTCCATCAACTGATGAATGGATCAAGAAGATGTGGTTTATGAGAAAGAATGAAATTTGGTCATTCGTGGCAATGTGGATGGACCTCGAAGTTGTCATGCTAAGTGAAATAATTCAGGCAGAGAAGGACAGATACCACACGTTTTCACTCATAAGTCTAACAGGAGAAACTTAACAGAGGACCATGGGGAGGGGAAGTGGCAAAAAGAGTTAGGGAGAGGGAGGGAGGCAAATCATGAGAGACTCTTTAATACTGAAAACAAACTGAGGGCTGAAGGGGGAGGAGGAAAGGGGAAGAGGGGTGAAGGACATGGAGGGGGGCGCTTGTGAGGAAGAGCCCTGGGTGTTATATGGAAACCAACTTGACAATAAACTATATTAAAAAAAGGAATAAACTGAAATGCATAATTAGATATAAATTGTTAAATTATTGTATTTGGACTAGAAACCTTTACAATAATCATCATATATAATAAAAATCACCATAGAGTTCTATAAAAATGCTAAATAAATGTGACTTAATTTTTGTAAATTGTTAGGATAACTATAGAGAATTTTTAAATGACATGAAAATAAAATGAAGGAAAAATCCACCAAGATATCCAGTTTATCATTTTACGTATTTTCTTTTAACCTTTTTTAATCTACTTTTTTCACATAGGTGGAATCATACGAATAGATAAATCCCATGCATTTTTCACTTGTAAAATATATAAATTCATAAAGTATAAAAATATCTGAATACATAAGATTCATAAATATAAACAACTTATTTTGATATGTATGTCCTCATAAACATTGAAATGAAACTGATATTCAGGAAGAATTGTGCTGATGACATTTCTAGTAAATCCATCCTAGATGGTTTTATAAGAAAATGCGAAAAGCCTCTAACAGGCTATTTAGAGAGACAGTATATTCTATTCCAGGATGGCATTACTTAGATGTGTATGCTTTTGTTCTGTGAAGATCTTATTTCACAGCTATATTTCTGCTTCTGTGATATACATATTTGTACATGGTATATGTATATATGGATATACACACACACATGCACATGCACATACACACACGCGCATGCCAGAGACTCTCTAAGATCTATTATGCCATTTATTTTATTTTTTTGTGTGTGTGTGTTTTAACCTGGTAATTTTGTATTGTGATAAAATTCACATAACATAAAATTTACATTTTAGAGTGTACAATTCAGTATCATCGAGTACCTTCATGATGTTGCACATCTTTTTTTTTTTTTTAACTTTATAGTTTATTGTCAGGTTGGTTTCCATATAACACCCAGTGCTCTTCCCCACAAGTGACCTCCACCATGACTATCACCCCCCTTTACCTTTCCCCCTTCCCCTTCCGCCCTCAGTTTGTTTTCAGTATTCAAGAGTCTCTCGTGTTTTGTCTCCCTCCCTCTCCCTAACTCTTTTTCCTCCTTCCCCTCCCCATGGTCCTCTGTTTGGTTTCTCCTGTTAGACCTATGAGTGCAAACATATGGTATCTGTCCTTCTCTGCCTGACTTATTTCGCTTAGCATGACACCCTCGAGGTCCATCCACTTTGCTATGAATGGCCAGATTTCATTCTTTCTCATTGCCATGTAGTATTCCATTTCTCTAAGGTCTATTAATCCACAGGTATCTAGGTATCTACCATAGGAACCTCTTTCCAGGAGGCCTGAATACACAATAAATGTAACCAGGGAGTCAATGTAACTATATTTCTTCCACTCATACCTTCAAGCTGTTGGCTAGAATTTCTATTAAAAAAACCAAACAAGCCACCAAACACATTAGTCTTTTTGTGTGAAAAATAGAAAGAATACATCAAAAGCAAGGTGCGTGGGGCACCTGGGTAGCTCAGTGGGTTGAGTGTCCAACTCTTGATTTCAGCTCAAGTCATGATCCCAGGGCTGGCTCTGCACTGAGTATGGTGCCTGCTTGGGATTCTCTCCCTCTCTCTCTCTCTCTCTCTGCTCCTCTCCCCTGCTCCTTCTCTCTCTCTCTCTCTCTCTCTCTCTCTCGCTCTCTCTCGCTCTCTCTCTCTCAAAAAAAAAAAGCGAGGTGTGGTTGCAGGTTGAGGAAAGGCTGTAGTTACAGTAAAAACAAAGTCAGTTAAGGAAAATAAAAGCAGATACCCAAAGAGGTGCTACCAACTGCAGTCACTGAAAAAACACGTCAAACAAAATAAGCAGCTTAAACTATAAAAAAAAGAGAGATTGAAGGCACTCTGAAACATGAAACAACTATTTCCACCACTCTAATCCTTCTTTAAGTCATGTATTCCTTTCTTTGGTCATTTGTCCTAAATTACTGAAAACAAATACTTTACAAGAGACAGCCCAAGTGAATTAATCTTTTAGCTATCAAAGAAACGAGATGAGGGTAACAAGCATTTAATGGATAAATCTTCGAATAGGTATGAGATTCAGATAATATCTCAGTCCCTGGCTTTTTAATATGCATAGCAAGAGAGTCTTATGCCAATAAATATTAGGTTCTTTGAAGAAGCACAGCTTTAAAAAGTGTTTCTAGAGGGTGCCTGGATAGCTCAGTCAGTAGGGTGTGTGACTCTTGATCTTAGGGTTGTAAGTTCAAGCCCCACGGTGGGTGTGAAGATTACATTAAATAAATAAATAAACAAACCTTTAAAAAAAGTGCTTCTTTTCAATCCATGAAAACCAAATTTCACTGATCAGACACAGGACTAAAGCTTTACAATTTTCAACATTTTCAACGTTTAGATATTCTAATAATATCCAAAATTTTTCAATTTATAATATTCAATAAATGTAAAATTTTAAAGTTCTGATTCTCAGTACAGGGTAGACGTTTATAACAAAGAGGGTATCAGTCTTCAGTTGCCAAGTTTCTTTTGTTAATAGCAGAAGAAAGGTCTTCTAAAAATATATTTATTTATTTATAAAATGTTATTTTTGAGAAAGAGAAGCATGTGCGCAAGCGCAAGAGCGTGAGCGGGGGAGGGGCAGAAAAAGAGGGAGTCGGAGGATCCAAAGCGGTCTCTCAGTTGATAGCAGAGAGCCCAATGAGAGATAGAACTTCACCAACAGCAGCGAGATCACACCCGAGCTGAAGTCGGATGCTTAACCGACCGAGCCACCCAGACGCCCCTAAAAATATACTTATTAAATGTTTATTTATTTTGAGAGAGAGTGAGCTGAGCAGGGGAGTGGCAGAAGGAGAGGGAGAGAGAGAATCCCAAGCAGGCTCCATGCTGAATGTGGAGGTGAACGTGGAGGCGGTGGTGGAGGGGGCCAGGGAGGCTCCATCCCAGGACCCTGGGATCACGACCGGAGCCAAAATCGAGAGTCTGACTCTCAACCAACCTAGCCACCCAAATGGCCCTAAAACTATTTTAATAGACTTAGGACGATAAGAATACTGCAGTAATGCCAAGCACCTTTAGCTGCGTTTCTGTTTCAAATTGCTGGCAAAAAATGTATTAACATGATATAATATAGACTTGGAGCAATATTATTTCTTGGAGCAATATTATTTCTCAAATTAGAAGCACTCACCTAATCAATCCAATATAGAAAGTTTATTACACGGTAACACACCTGTGCACAACTCCCCTTAAAAATACTGTTCATTCTTTAGTGTGGCAATAAGATATTTATAATTTTTGTTTCCTTTATTTTCATAATATCCATTTCTTCACCTTTTTTCTTTTTTGTAAAAATATCATGAGATACACTGCAACAATGATAAGGGATCCATCATGTGGCTCCTTGGGGCTGTAAGTTTCTAAAATTTCAGTTATGGTCTCTTATGTGTTTTACAGACAAGTCGTCTCCTTATGTGTCATGTGCTTCATAACTGCCAATTTTAAATACCAGCTCTAAATAACACTGACGTGATAGATTCATCTTACTCTCTAAACCAGTTCTTCCCCAAGTGAGGTAGTGAACTATTTTAGAATCTTCCATCATTCAAGTAAATTTTCTTTCAGTGACCAAAGGGCAGTAATCTATCTAGAATAAATGATGTGAGGAGATAGAAAACTTAAAAGCTACAATGAATACTCCAAAAAGAGAGAAAGAGAGAGAGAGAGCGCACGTGCACAATGTTAATTTGTTGTAAAGGGAAGAGGATCAACCATAATAACTACAACTTATTGAATATTTCCTATCTCCCAGGCAATGTGTTAAGCTTTTTACATAAAGAATTATTCTTCACAAAAACCCCATGAGGTAAGTATTATTACCTGTTCTAAGATCACACCACCAGCAAGTAACAGTGCTAGGAATTGAATCCACTAATAACTTGTCTCTAAGGTTTATCTCCTAACCACCATGCATACTGCCTTCAGCACAACATATATTGGAGATGAAATTCTGTAAGCACAATGACATGGCTCAGAGTCACATGGGAGGCAGGAGAATAAGAGTTTAATAGTTTACAACTCAAAATGGAAACCAGGAAGAAAACTGGGGAGGTAATAGATGAAACTGTAAATGAGCTCCAGAAATTCTTAGCACCTGTCTGGTATCTTGGGCAGCAATACCAGCCTTAGACAAAGTAAAATAATTAGTCTATAAGCAACCAATAAAACCAATAAAAAAGCTGAGTATTGAAGTTGCAGTGACATTGATCGGAAAGATGTATAAAACATTTTGCATAAGTCATAAAACTTTGATGTATTCTGCAATACATGACTTCCTTGAGATATTCTACTAACAGAGCTGACTGTTGAACTATAATATTGCCGGGTGCTCATTAGACCCATGTGCCAAAACGTTTTACATGTCATAAGGATAGTAATTTCTTGGAGATAATTCCAAAGTTTAAGAATTTGGGGTATCTGGGTGGCTCAGTCGGTTAAGTGTCCGGCTTCGGCTCAGGTCATGATCTCACGGTTCATGGGTTCGAGCCACGCATCGGGCTTTGTGCTGACAGCTAGCTCAGAGCCTGGAGCCTGCTTCAGATTCTGTGTCTCTCTCTCTCTGCCCCTCCCTTGCTCATGCTGTCTCTCTCTGTCTCTCAAAAATAAATAAAAAAAAACATTAAAAAAAATAAAAAAAAGAGAATTTGAAATAGCGGTGCATACTGAGGATCTGAAATTATTTTTGTGAGTAACAAATGCAAAATGGGGGATCTCAGGTTGTAAGTTCAAGCCCCATGTTGGGTGGAGAGATTACTTAAAATCTTGAGGGGCACCAGGGTGGCTCATTGGGTTAAGTGTCCGAACTTTGGCTCAGGTTATGATCTCACGGTGCATGAATTTGAGCCCTGCCTTGGCCACTGTGCTGACAGCTCAGAGCCTGGAGCCTCTTCAGATTCTTTGTCTCTTTCTCTCTCTACCCTTCTCCCGCTCATGCTCTGTCTCTCTCTCTCACTCGTTCAAAAATCAATAAGCATTAAAAAAAATAAATAAATCTTAAAAGAAAAACAAAACAAAACAAAACAAATGCAAGATGCTGGACATTGAAAGGCCACTTTAGTATTCGTAGTGAATTATGATAATTACAGTTTTTTCCTACCTAGTAGATATATTCTCCCTGTTTTCCTGTGGAAAATCCATATCCCACAGATAGGGCTGATTCCATAAACCTTCTTCACCAAGCGTACACCGCATATGCCACCACCACCACCATCACCTTAAGAGTAAACAGATGGTGCATGGGGTATCTGGGTAGCTCAGTTGGTTAAGGGTCCAACTCTTGGTTTTGGCTCAGGTCGTGATCTCATGGTTCACGTGTTCGAGCCCCATGTCAGGCTCTGTGCTTCAGCGTGGAGCCTGGTCGGGATTGTCTCCCTCTCTCTCTGCTCCTCCCCTACTCACTCTCTTTCTCTCTCTCAAAAATAAATCATCATTAAAAAAACAAAACAAAACAAAAACACAGGGATTGGCCACATGGAGAGACCCAGCAGGGGGAGTCACAATCCTCTTTGGGACATTTGCCAACTATGTGAAGAAAAGGCATTTTCTGTTGTTGGAATCTCCAGCTTTGAGGAAAATATAAGCCTAAAGCTGCAGATGGCCAACTCGGCCACCTGCTATCAGAGCGTGTAGAGACAGCCTACGTGATAACAAAGCCAAAAAGACTGCAAGAAGGAAATGCTGACAGTGGGTGTATGACAGCACTCCAATGACATAATTTGAGACCCTGAATCTAGCTGCAGTTGAAGCTTGAGGCAATCTTGTGTTTCCCAGTTATAGAGCGAACAGAAGTCCTTTTGTGTTTAGTTTAAGTTGGGTTTCCACCACTTGCAAACAAAAGAGAACCCTGGCCATAGGTATGTTACAAATATATACTATAAATACAGTAATACCCAGACACTACCATAATCTTAGGGACTTGCATATCAGGAGTCCATAAACTCTGGCAAATGTACCGGAGCCTTTATTAGGCAGGATGAAGACTCCACCATGAGGGCACTAATTTTTAAAATTTTCTTTTCATTTATCTTGGAATGCATCATGCATACAAAAGACTAAAAATGTATCTGCACGATTTAGAGAATACTAATGAAAGGAACATCTGTACAATACCCCCCAAATTAAGAAACAGAAAATCACTTTGTGTCCTTCTCCAATTGCCTGAGAGGCAAATATCCATTATTTAGGTTTGCATTTCTTTAGTCTATACAAATGAAATTATACTGTGTGTGTGTGTGTGTGTGTGTGTGTGTGTGTGTGTTTCTGACTTGAATTTTTCTCTCAACATTTTGGTTTTGAGAATCATCTATGTCATCATATAGAAAGAAGTTAATTAGTTTTCACCGCTTTGTAGGTATTCCATTCTGGGAACATTCAATAATTTATTTACCTATTTTACTGTAGAAGGACACTTGGGTTTCCCAGTTTTCACAATCACAAACAATGCTTTTATGAACGTTTTTGTACGTGCTTCTAGGGCACATGTGCAAGAGATGCCTTAAGCTGTACCTAGGAGTGGAAATGGTGGGATATGGGTTATACTTGTGATCTCTTTTTCCAGAAAAGAAAAGCCAATTTACTATCCAAAATGGTTGTAGCAATTTAGACTCCTACCAGCAATGTATCCAAGTTCTGACTGCCCCACATATTCTTCCTAATACCTGATATTAGCCAACTTCACATTTTTGCCAGTCTGGATGTTATGAAATGGTATCTTTGTTGGGCTTCAATTTTCATTTCCCTGATTATAGTTGGAACAAATTTTTATGTGGTTGTTAGCCATTGGTGTCTTCTTTGATGAAATGCCCATTTGTGTCTTCTGGTTTTTTGTATTAGTTTGTCTTATTAATTCACAATCTTATATTTATTCTAAATACTAATCTTTTGTGGGTTGTAGGGGCATCTTCTCAGAAAGCCCACTGCATGAAAGTTTTGCAGTAGGTTGAGTTGCAGTGGGCTCACCTCTGAATACAAGGACAAGTGGAGCAGGATAGAGGTCAGTGGATGGAAATTTACTAAGAACAAATGTCAGGGGTAAAGGGGATTCTTGCCAGATTAATTTAACAAGGATTCTTGCTGAAGGCAGGAATAAGATAGCAAAGGGTGCAGGATGAGGAATCTGATCCAATATTGAGGGTGATTAAACACCAAGGGTGGGAGAGTTTTCACTAAACTGACTAACCAAAATTCTTGCTACAATTGGACTGAGCTGCCAAGAACAGAGCCCAAGGTTGGGCCTAGTTGAGAAGAGAGCTCAAGGAGTCTGACTCAGGCTTGGTCTAGGAGGGTGTCAGTGGCTGTGATGTCTGTCTGTTGACTTGATGGTTAAAATGTCAGCTTTTTCTAGCCTTACACTGCAAAAATCTAAGGTTGTTTCATGCCAACTTTCCTTGTTATGCTGAACTAGCAAAAAGTTAAACTGTAATGTTCAGGGACACCTGGGTGGCTCAGTTGGTTAAGCATCTGATTCTTAATCTCAGCTTGGGTCACAATCTCATGGTTCATGAGCTCAAGCCCCACATCAGGCAGCACACTGTCAGTGTGGAGGCTGCTTGGGATTCTCTCTCTCCCTCTCTCTCTCTGTCTCTCCCCTGTTCGCTCACTCTCTCTATCTCTCTTATAATAAATAAATACACTTAAAAAATGCAATGTTCAAACTACAAGTTCAAAGACTACAATCTTCCAATTGCAGTTCACCTTTCAGGAACAATTTTAATGTCTGGCAAGCACTTTTATTCTTACTGACTAGCCCAGGGTATTAACCTGTAATAATAGCTTTGACAACAATGGGATGGCGATGCTCCAAATAAATCTTAAAATATAGGTATATCCCACTTTTTGAAAGTCTACATTATGCCACTATGCTTATATGAAAGACCTGCAATAGTACCTGTCTTTGCTAACTGAATGAAATTGAAACAGGACTTTCATTTTATGTCATTATGGGTTATGAAAGTTTTCATAAGGAACACTCTCTATTTTCAGGTAGTGGTGCAGGGGGGTGGGGAGGGGAACCTGTACTGGAGTCTGTCCTGTTACTGGACGTGGGTGTGTCAGAGTAGGTGTTGAAATGAAAAGCAAATAGGTTTGGGCCAAAGAATACTAACACTTTTACACCTCAATGGTAATCTGAGTATCAGGTAATGCTTCCTTATTTTATTTGACATTGTTGAACTGTACCTGAAGGTTAAGAAATTCCCTCATCCTTTTTTGAAAGTCACATACTGGACAGAACCACCCTTTGGGGCCTAAGACAGATAGATGGCTGCCTTGTTTACCTATGACACTGTCAGACACAGACCTTCCAAATTCCCATTCTTTGCTCCATGAGTGACTAGCGGAACCAATTGTGTCCTTACTGATCAACAGGAACAATATATTAACCAAACCTTGGTTAAGCTTATTTCCTTCCCCAGGACCCTGAACTTTGGCCCACCCTGAGCCTGTGTCGGCATGCAGCCAGTCCCTCCATAAGGGCAAGTCCCTGGAAAGAGGCTGGTCTCTGGGTAAAACATTTTTTCCATCTCTTGTCCCCACACCAGGTTCTCTCTACCTTTGTTCACCTGCATAAGAGAAAAACCCTTCTTGCCCAACTTTTGAGATGCTTGCGAGTCTTATGGTGACAGGGTTCTCCTTACTGTAGCAGCCCCACCCCCCCACTGGATAATTGTTTCAGATTTGTTTTTCCTTTGACATACTCTGTCTTTGAATATGATTTAAAAAAATTTTTTTTTATTTTAGAGAGGGAGAGAGAGAGTAAAAGTGAAGGAGAAGCAGGAGGAATGAGAGAGAGGGAGAGAGAGAGAGAGTCCCAAGCAGGCTCTACACTCAGCACAGAGCCTGATGTGGGGCTTGATCCCATGACCCTGAGATCATGACCTGAGCCAAAATCAAGAGTATGACATTCAACCAATTGAGTTCAGCCAGGCACCCCTTATATGACATCTCTTAAATTAATTTCCCATTATTTCAACCTAGATAGATATTTTCTGAGTATCTCGCATCTGCCATCTCCTTTCTTTCCATTGCTACTGCACTTGTTCAGACCTTTATTACCCTTATCCTGACCCATTATGTACTGATCTCCTCCCCCTCTAACTTTATTTACTTTTTCATATTGCTGCTAAGTCCATCTTCCTAAAGGTTATTCCTTCAATTCTTCTTTTTCCCTCTTTTTTTTTGTCTAAGAATAAAGTCCAAATTCCTTAGTGTAGCATTTGTTTTTCCACAAGGACTAACCTCATCTTTTCCTCCTATGAACCCTTCCAGCTGTTTCTAAAACCTGCCTTCTTTCTCCAGTCTCATTGTGTTTGTCCATTTACTTTTTCTGTACTTCAAATGTTTTCCTCCCAGATCCCCCCCCGAATTTCTTTTTTTAATTAATTAATTAATTAATTAAGACAGAGAGGGAAAGGGCATGAGCAGGGGAGAGGGGCTAAGGGAGAGAGAATCCCAAGCAGGCTCCACATTCAGCACAGAGCCTGACTTAGGGTTCTATCCCAAGTCTCTTGGACCATGACATCAGCCCAAATCAAGAGTTGGAAGTTCAACTGACTGAGCCACCCAGGTGCCCTAGCCCCCTCCCTGAATTTTTATCCAACACAAATGCTATCCCTTCCCTGTCTGGGAATCAATCAATTCCCTTATTATTCCCCTGACACTGTGTCTGTCTGAACCTTCATTAAAACATTTAAAATAGTTGTGTTTTTTTTTATTTCAAGTTTATTTATTTATTTTGAAAGAGAGAGAGAGAGAGAGAGAGAGAGAGAAAGCAGGGGAGGGGCAGAGCAGGCTCTGTGCTGACAGCAGATGTGGGCTTAAACCCAAGAACAGTGAGATCATGACCTGAGCCAAAATCAAGAGTTGGATGCTTAACCGGACTGAGCCACCCAGGCACCCCTAAAATAGTGGTCTTTTATTATAGCAACTTGTATACATTTTTAAATTTGTCCTTCTAGATTATAAGTTTTTTGAGGGCAAGACAGTATCTTATTCCTCCGTGTATCTTCTCTGGCCCTTAGCCTAATACCTCACACTTGGAAAACACTCAATATTCGTTCTTTTAATTAAAATGAATGGAAACCTATTCTATTTCCTTCGTGGCTCCATGTAACGTTTTCTGTAATGTATGTTTATCATCTCTAATGACCAATTAAATATAATGTGAGAGTTCAGGACTCAGAAGTCAATTGAATGTTGTTTACTATAAGGCAGAAGATAGGCTCTCCTAAATATGATGGTAATAAGAGAATAGCAAAGACTGATCCAGCCATTTTAAGAGTTCTCAGGAGGCAAGATGGCATAATGTGTCAAGAGTGTGGGTTCTGGTTTCAGATGTCTGAAACGAGACTCTACTACTTACTAGCTCTGTGACCTTGAGCATACTCCATGTTTCTGTGCCCCAATTTTTCTTGTGTAGGATGAAGATAGAAAGATCTGGGGCAACTGGTTGGCTCAGTCAGTTGAGCATCTGACTCTTGACTCATCTCAGGTCATGATCCCAGGGTCATGGGATTGAGTCCCATGTCTGACTCCACACTGAGCATGAAGCCTACTTAAGACTCCCTCTGCCCCTCTCCCCTGCTCATGCTCTCTCTCTCTCTAAAATAAAAATTAAAAAATATATTTTAATGTTTATTTATTAAGAGAGAGACAAAGAGACAGAGAGAGCTGGGGAGGGGCAAAGAAAGAGGGAGACAGAGAATCCAAAGTCAGATGCTCAACAGACTGAGCCACCCAGGCGCCCCTCTCTAAAATTTAAAAAAAAAAAAAAAATTAATTCTTAAAAAAAAAAAAAGGGATGGGCTCCTAGGTGGCTCATTCATTTGAGGGTCCAACTCTTGATTTCGGCTCAGGTCATGATCTCATGGTTTGTGAGTTTGAGCCCTATGTCAAGTTCTGCACTAACATTGTGGAACCTGTTTGGGATTCTTTCTCCCTCTCTCTCTCTCAAAATAAATAAATAAGCTTAAAAAAAAAGAATAAGTGACTTTGGAGTGAGGGCATCGGGGCAGTGGTAGGAGAGACAGGCATAGGTAGGATGATGTAGACATCATATGTGAATGGCACCTGGCATCCCTCTGTCTGTTGAAATCCCCTCAACTTGCACACATCCTGGCTGGGGGCGGGGAGAGCTGGAGAAGAAAACAAAAAGCCAGGTAGATGGCTGACCAAGCTCTGTGAGACCAAAGTTCTGAGGAAGCTAGGGCTTAATCACCTGTTTTTCTGCGTCTATGCTAGACAACCTAAATTTAGTTTGTTGTGAACCCCGAAGTAAAATTTGAATTTTATCCTGAAGGCAATGGGGAAAAACTGAAGGATTTCAAGCAGGGCAGAACTGGGATCAACTTTGTCTTTCGGAAAGCAGTTGTGAAAGCAGCGTGGGGATTCAAGGGGTGGCGAACGCTGGCAGAGTTAAGAAGAAGACAGTGCGCTATCTGAACATGCTAAGCTGGAGAACACGATGTATATTTGAATAATGATGTTAAGATGATAGTAAGAGATCAGATTCTGTTCTTTAAATAAAAGTTCCAAGGTATATTTTGCCCTCAGCACATCCTTAGTCCAATTTTCTACAATTACTACAATTATATGTTTGTGGTTGTTAATTCACTTTGCAGTTTACAAATTTCTTACCTACCTTATGTCATTTGTGGCCTTTCCATAATCCTATAAGGTAGACAGAACTGCTGTTCTTCCCATTTTGCATTGAGGATGTATGCCTCTGAGATTGGAAGTGATTTATTTGTCTAGGATGACAGAGGAAGTTGGGGGCAGAGCCAAGCCCTAAACCTCGCTCCAGGAGTGTGCTCTCTCAGTGGGGAACTGCCCACACTCGCAGTGACCCATCAACTCGCATTCAGTGTCTACCCAGCTCTTGGCACTACTTTAGCGGAAATGAAAAAGAATGAGACGATCAGCACAGGGAGAGCAGCACTGTTTGTTGGCAAAGTTGTAAATCAGCAATCAGATCTGGCATCTGGTTCTAATTCCACCTCTAACCACCTGTTTGATTATACTGTATTTGAAGATAACAGAAACCCAGCTCGAATGAACTTCAAGAGAAAGGGGAATTTACTGGTTCATGAGATCCAAGGAAGGTTTGAACAGTCCAGGATCAGGAAAGGCAAGGCTCCAGTTGGGAACAACTGGAAAGAGGGGGCTTAAACCTTCTTAGGAGTCTTCAAACTCTTTTGTTTCTGTTGCTGTCCCTGTGGCAGTTTCACTTTCTCTCTGCTGCTAACTAGCTTTCTCTAAAGGAAGAAATATGTCTACTCTGTTTCTGATTTTAGAAGTTAGAGCTTTAGCCATTGGAGAGAGATCACCCCAATCCTTCACGGGACTCACGTAAGAAAGTCTCAGACAACGTACTGCTCCCCTGGCCCAGGAGAAGGTGGGTGTCTAACCTTTAGTCACCAGAGGAATCAAGACCACAAAGCAAGATGAACTCTGTTGTTCATTTTCTTAGGTACTTTAGTAAAGACATGAGCCTTGAAGATGGGCATTATTACATAGCTAGGGAGAAGGAAAGAAAGCCAGTGTTTCACCTAGGAGGTCTGGAGTTAGTGACGTGGGTGGTCTATGAATAAAAGACAAGCTTGACTGGAGGGGAGGCCATATCCTTGTTCCCACAGAAAATCATACTGGATCACTAAGGACCGACTGAGTATGATGGATCTAAAAGGTAAACACAGGGGCGCCTGTCTGACTCCGGATTTGGGCTCAGGTCATGATCTCCAAGTTGGTGAGATTGAGCACAGCTCTGTGCTGACAGCATGGCACCTGTTTGCAATTTTCTCTCTTCTTCTCTCTCTCTCTCTGTCCCTCCCTCACTCTCTCTCTCAAAAATAATAAATAAAACTTAGAAAAAAATAAAAAGTAAACACAGGGCACCTGGGTGGCTCAGTTGGTTAAGCGTCTGACTCTTGATTTTGGTTCAGGTATGATCTCACAGGTATGGGATAGAGCCCTGTGTCAGCCTCTGAGCCCAGTATGGAGCCTGCTTAAGATTCTCTCTCTCAATAAAAAAAAAAAAAGATTCTCTTTCTCTCTCTCTCTCTTTCCTTCTGCCCCTCCCTCCCTGCTTGCATGTATGAACACATTTTCTCTCTCTCAAAATAAATAAATAAATAAAATTTAAAATTTAAAAATTTTTAAATGTTTTTATTTGTTTTTGAGAGAGAGAGAGAGACAGGGTGAGCAGGGGAGGGTCAGAGAGAGAGGGAGCCACAGAATCTGAAGACAGGCTCCAGACTCTGAGCTAGCTGTCAGCATAGAGCCCGATGCAGGGCTCAAACCCACGAACCGTGAGATCATGATCTGAGCTGAAGTCAGACGCTTAACCAACTGAACCACCCAGGTGCCCCTAAAAATTTTTTTAAAGCATTTAAAAAACAAAAGGTAAACACAGAATTTGTTTTAGTAGAAGCAGCTGTTACACGTTTCTTGTATAAATTCAATTGTGACTCTGAAACTCCATTCTATAACATAAATCCTCAACCATTTTTTAGAATGCTCCTTCCTTATCAGCTGAACTTGGCTTAGAGTTGTGGCAGTGGGGACAAAGAAGAATGGGTGACAGAATTCAGAGAAGGAAAACTCAAGAGATGATACCCAGTCACCTAATCTGGGAGCCTATAAGAAAGATGACAGCTCTTGATAGCACTCTCTGTGACTATTTGAACATAAGCATATTGGAAAGCAGGAGATGTGTCTTAATAACATTGTGTCTCTAGGAACCTAGCATAGTTGGTACTTAATTTACAAGATTAATAAACTGCATGACTCTCATAAAATGAGGAGATTAATTTAATGGCTTCTAAGCCCCTTCTAGCAATACAATTCTGTGAATCCATTTCGAAGTCTGATCTTAAAACTCTTCAAAGTCCTCAAATACCCACATACAAAAACCTGTTTTTTAATATTTTTAATGTTTATTTATTTTTGAGAGAGAGAGGGAGAGAGAGAAAATATGAGTGGGGGAGGGGCAGAGAGAGGGGAAGACACAGAATATGAAGCAGGCTCCAGTCTCTGAGCTGTCAGCACAGCTGTGCTGTGCTGTGGAACCTCAGAGCGCTCCCGCCTTAATGGCTGGGCACCTCTCAGCCCCAGGAAGCACCTACTCCATGATGGCTCGGTATAGTGCAGGCTCGATGTAATCCTCCCGGTATCTGGAGTTGATCACTCATTGCCGTTTCTTTTCCTGCTTAACCTCTTTCTCTGTGAAAATCTCATTGAAGCGCATGTCTGAGACGACTGACAGTCTAGACTTGACTCTCTTGGGAAGCTCTTCATCCAGTGTGTATATATCATCTCTCTTAACCACAAGCTGTGAGTCGTCCTCGAACTCCACCTGGTACATCTGGATAGGGTGGGATGCCACAAATTTGGCTCCGTAGACTTGGCCATCTGTCCATCTGACTTGGACCACTTCTCCCTCAGTAGGAGGACCCAACTGGAGGCAGTCCTGGCTCACTATGTCCTCAGGATAGAGACTGTCACTGAAGGAGCCATCATCAAAGTTGACTTCATAGAAGGTCTCAGTGGTGAGCCTGACCACCTCACACTGGTAGAAACGCCCGTTCTTGTGCTTGTTAATGACCTTCTGGCCTGCAGTGATGCTCTGCAAGGCCCCCTTGGCATGCTCCAAATTAGGAATCTTGTGCTGAAAGCAGGTAATGAAGACGACGAAAGGCCAGTCGTCTGGCTGCATCATCACCCTGACAGCCTGGGCGCAGCTCACGTGGAAGGCAGTCGGACAGCGGCTGTGGGAGCACTGCACACAGCAGCCGGCCGTTCTTTTCCTCCACTTCTTACAGAAGACACATTTCAGTTTGAAGTGGGGCAGGGGAATTTTGCTCACACCCACTGGACTTCTTTCGGCAGTGTCGACAAACCTTGCTTCCAAAATTGCCACAGCACACGAGACGTGGACCCACCTGTCATCATTGGCTCTCTGGAGGGCTTCCCCTCGTAATGAGCACAAACAGCAGTCTTCCTCCAGGGCATTGGCGGAACACAGAGAACACATCCAGTCTTCAGAAGCCTTTGCAGGTGGTACTCCATAGCAACTGGCTTGGACCCAGACGCTGCACTTCTTACA
The DNA here is from genome assembly GCA_028646485.1 of Cryptoprocta ferox. Classification (NCBI taxonomy): domain Eukaryota; kingdom Metazoa; phylum Chordata; class Mammalia; order Carnivora; family Eupleridae; genus Cryptoprocta; species Cryptoprocta ferox. The sequence goes on from CM053560.1 coordinate 35,293,722, forward strand.
GGAAACTAGAAGGCTGGTACCGTCCTCCTCAAGGTAAGGGGTAGAAAGGTTGATGTCCGTGCTGCAGCCAGTCGAGGTGAAACACATTTCAGGAATCAACGGCTTGGTTCTCTGCTTCTGGGGGTTTAAATCTGGAGTATTGCCACAGCTCTGACTAAGGCCCCCAAACTCCACCTGATGGTAGGTCTGAAAGATCATACAGACCGCGCAGTGAGGCGTCTGCTGGGCATGGTCTCACTGAATTCCTTTTCGGCCTCAAAGTTTGGGGGTTGGTTCTGCCATAGTTGGCTCAGGGGCTTGGCCTGGGCCTCTGCCTCCTCAGCCTCCTCCTCGGGGGTCAGCTGTTCAGAGGACTCATCATCACTGACGCATTCCTGCAACACAAGCCGGTGATGGCGTGGGAGCTTGCTTAAGGGCTGACGACGACCCTTGGACTTCTTATTCTCCTCCAGGGAAAACATGTATTCGTCAGCCACCTCTGCCAGCTCCCACTCACTGACGCTTCCGGTGGCACCACCCTTCTTCCTGGTGCAGGGCTCTCCCACGGTGGCCCTGCTGTCCCCTTTGGCATAGCTGTGCATGGTGAGAACTCCCAACTGCCTTTGGGCTCAGCAGGCCAGAGGCTCACTGGTTTCTGAGTCGGAAGAAATAGAATCACGTGAAGAACCGGATCCCAGGCTAGAAGACAATTTTGTTTTTGGAACCTGAGAAGATAAGGCATCCCCCTATAGAGGCAGGCTTCACAGAAAGATCCAAGGCAGCCGCTTCTTGTTCCTCCTCTTCCTCCTCATCCTCCCCTTCTAGTTTGATGTTTTTAAGCTCTTTGAATTTGACTTCTGTGGAGTCAGAATAATCTGGGAAAGGAAGGCAGTCTTCAACTTGCCGCACAGAGCTGTGGGTGGGCCTCACGGGAGCAAGAGCAGCCTGGCACTCCGTCATATCATACTGTCCTATACTCAGCTCCTCCTTGGGGAAGAGCTCGCTCTGACTCACCTCCTGGGGTATTTCAAGACAAACTCTGTGCCTCTTTGTCCCTATACATTGATTGGCTAGGCTTCTCTTTAAGTCGCCCTCCTCTCCATCCTCAACCCCTTCCATGTCATCCTCCTCTGGACACTCCTCCTCGCTTCTGGCTCTTGGGGGTAGTTCATTCTCCTTAAGAAACTTGGTGGCTTCTGGCGTGGGCAGAGTATGGTCGATAACTATGATGTCCTTCCCCGCTTTCCAAAGTTTGTACCTTTCTGGCTGGAACTTCCTCACAAACATGTCCATGGAGATCTTCACCATGTCCTTTCTACAGGAGCACAGCATGGCTTGTTTGCCATACTCAATCCACCTCTGGGTAGCAAAATTGGTAGACTCCACGCAGTTGAAGCCATGGTTAAAGCCGGGATGGTAACCGTAAGGAAAAGTGATCATGAATTCTCCAGCTTCTTGGGTCACCTTGTCAAAGGGAATTCCATACTTCTTGAGCATTAAAGGGGAAATCAAGGTCATCTTATGGTGGAGAAAAGCCTCGCAGCTCTGAGCGCTTCCAGGGAAAAAGCCTGAGACTCCTGGAGCCCCAAAACTTGTTTTTTAAAAGGTTCAGATGGCAAATTTTATGTTATGCATTTTTGGCCACACACACACACAAAAGCCCTCAAAGGTAGGCTGTTCATTCTACTGTACTTTCAAAAACCTACATTTGAGGGGGTGCCTGGGTGGCTCAGTCGGTTACGCGTCTGACTTCTGCTCAGGTCATGATCTCACAGTCTGTGGGTTCAAGCCCCGTGTCAGGCTCTGTGCTGACAGTTCAGAGCCTGGAGCCTACTTCAGATTCTGTGTCTCCCTGTCTCTCTGACCCTCCCCTGCTCATGCTATATCTCTCTCTCCTCAAAATAAATAAATAAATAAATAAATAAACAAACATTAAAGAAAAAAAAGAAAAAGAAACCTATGGAGCAACAGCAAGTGGAATAACATCCACATTATAGGGGTCCCAGAAGGAGAAGAGAGAGAGAGAAAGGGGCAGAAAACTTCCCTAACCTATGAAAGGAAACATCCAGATTCAGGAATCCCAGAGAGTTCCAAATAAGATAACCCAAAGGGATCCACACTAACATACATAATTAAAATAACAAAAGTTAAAGATAAGGAGAGACTCTTAAAAGCAGCCAGAGAAAAACAAATTGTCGCGTGCATGTGAAACCCTATAAAACTATCCGCAGATTTCTCAGCGGAAACGTGGCGGGCCAGAGGGAAGAGGCATGACATACTCAAAGTGCTAAAGGAAAAAACTTTCAACCAAGAATACTCTACCCAGCAAGATTATCATTCAGAATAGAAGGTGAGATAAGAGTTTTCCAGACAAGCAAAAGCTAAAAGAGTTCATCACTACTAAACCAGCCTTACAAGAAATGTTAAGAGACTTCTTTTTTCTTTTTCTTTTTTTAATGGTTATTTATTTTTGAGAGGGAAAGACAGAGCGTGAGTAGGGGAGGGGCAGAGAGAGAGGGAGACACAGAATCCAAAGCAGGCTCTAGGCTCTGAGCTGTCAGCACAGAGCCTGATGCAGGGCTTGAACCCATGAACAGTGAGATCATGACCTGAGCTAAAGTCAAACGCTTAATTGACAGAGCCACCCACGCACCCCTCATTTTGTTTTCTTTTTTAAGCAGGCTTCATGCCCAGCACAGAGCCCAATATGGGGCTTGAACTCATGATCCTGAGATCAAGAGTTGGATGCTTAACCGACTCAGATACCCAGGTACCCCATTAAGGAGATTTCTTGAATCTGAAAAGAAGTAGCACTAATACAAGATACTAATACAAGATACAATGTTTAATACAAGAAAACATATGAAAGTAGAAATCTCACTGTAAAAGACAAATATATACAAAGGTAGTGGATTAAATACTTATAAAGTTACTATGAAGGTTAAGAGACAAAAGTGGTGGGGCACCTGGGTGGCTTAGTTGCTTGAGCATCTGACTCTTGATTTTAGCTGTGGTCATGATTCTAGGGTCATGGGATCGAGCCCCGTGTCAGGCTTCATGCTGACCTTGCTCCATGCTCAGCACGGAGCCTGCTTAAGATTCTCTCTCCCTCTGCCCCCTCCTTCACTTGCACTTTCTCTTTAAAATAAAAAAAATTTAAAAACAAAAACAAAGTAGTAAAATTAAACTACAATAGTTAAAGGATACATAAAATACAAAGATGTAAAATGTGATGTCAAAGACAAAATGTTGAGGGGATGGGACTAAAATTGTAGAGTTTTAGAATGTGTTCAAATTTAAGTTGCTAACCACTTAACATAGACTATAATACACATAGGATGATATATGTGAACCTCAGAGTAAACATGAAGCAAAAACTTACAGAAAATATACCAAAGTAAATGAGAAAGTAATCTAAACATAACACTGAAGAGAGTTATCAAAACACAAGGGAAGGGGTGCCTGGGTGGCCCAGTCGGTTGAGCGTCCGGCTTCGGCTCAGGTCATGATCTCGCGGTTGTGGGTTCAAGCCCCGCGTCAGGCTCTGTGCTGACAGCTCAGAGCCTGGAGCCTGTCTTCAGATTCTGTGTCTCCCTCTCTCTTTCTCTGACCCTCCCCTGCTCACGCTGTCTCTCTCTCTCTCTCAAAAATAAATAAAAAAACATTAAAAAAAAAAAACACAAGGGAAGAAAAAAAGAAACAAAAAATGGAACTGAGAGGAACTATAAAAACAGCCAGGTGGAAAAAAAGGCAATAAATACATACCTATCAATAATCACTTTAAATGTGACTGTATCAAGTTCTCCACTCAAAATGAATGGGTGGCTGAATGAATAAATAAGACACATCTACATACTGCTTAGAAGAGACTCACTTCATAAGTAAAAATACACACAGACTCTAAGTTAAGGGATAGAAAAAGATATTCCATACTAATGGAAACAAAAAGACAATTGGCACAGCTATACTTGTATCAGACAAAATAGACTTTATTATTTTTTTTTTTTTAAGTAGGCTCCACACCCAACATAGGGCTTGAACTTATTACCCTGAGATCAAGAGTCACATGATCCACCGACTGAGCCAGCCAGGTGCCTCCAGACAAAACAGACTTTAAAGCAAAGACTGTAATAAAAGATATGGAGGGATATTATATAATGATAAAAGGGTCAATCTAGCAAAAAGATATAACATTTATAAATACATATGCAGCCAATATAGGAGCACCAAAATATATAAAGCAAATATTAATGAACCAAAAGGGAGAAATTCACAATACAGTGATATTAGATGACCTTCACACTCCACTTACATCAATGGATAAATTATATATATAGTAAATCAATAAGAAAACATCAGCTTTTGGGGCACATGGGTGGCTCAGTTGGTTTCGCATCCAACTCTTGATTCTGGCTTAGGTCATGATCTCACAGTCGTGGGATCAAGCCCTGTGTCGGGCTTGGGATTCTTATGGAGCCTACTTGGGATTCTCTCTCTCTGCCCCTCTCTGGCTTACACTCTACCTCTCTCTCTCAAAATAAATAAATATTTACAGTGGTTTTTTAAAAAAGTTTTATTTATTTTTGAGAGAGAGAGTATGAGCAGGGGAAGGACAGAGAGAGAGAGAGGGACAGAGAATCTGAAGCAGGCTCTGCTCTGATAGCAGCAAGCCCCTATGGGGCTCGAACTCATGAACTGTGAGATCATGACCTGAGCTGAAGTTAAGCATTCAACCCACTGAGCCACCCAGTTGCCCCAAATAAATAAAACATTTAAAAAGATAAAAATAAAAATAAAGATTAAAATCATATAATCATCTCAATAAATGTTGAGAAAGCATTTGACAAAATTCAGCCTTCATTTATGATTCAAAAAACTCAACAAAATCAGTATAGAGGGAAGGTACTTCGACCTAATAAAGACCATATATGACAAATACACAGGTAATATTATACTTAATGGTAAAAAGTGAAAGCTTTTTCCTTTAATATGAGAAATAAAACAAGAATGCCCACTCTCCCCACTTTTTAATTAAAAAAATTTTTTTAATGTTTATTTATTTTTGAGAGAGAGAAAGAGACAGAATGTGAGGGGGGGTGGGGGGGCACAGAGAGAGGGAGACACAGAATCTGAAGCAGGCTCCAGGCTCTGAGCTGTCAGCCTAGTGCCCGTGGCAGGGCTCAAATTCACACACCCTGAGATGATGACCTGAGCCAGAGTCAGCTGCTCAACTGAGCCACCCAGGTGCCCCTCCCCACTTTTTTATTTTTAAGTAATCTCTACACCCAACATGGAGTTCAGGCTCAGAATCCCGAGATCACGAATCACATGCTCTTCTGACTGAGCCAGCCAGGTGCCTGTCTCCCCACTCTTATTCAACATAGTATTTGAATTGCAGTATCTGCATAGTATTGCAGACCTAGCCACAGTAATTAGGCAATAAAAAGAAATAAAAGGCATATGAAAAGGAAGGTAAAACTGTCAGTATTTGCAGATGACATAATACTGTATATAGAAAACCCTAAAGACACTACCAAAAAACTGTTAGGAATAATTAATGAATTCAGTAAAGTTGCAGGATACAAAATTAATATACAAAAACCTCTTGCATTTCTATACACTAATAATTGCCTATCAGAAAGAGAAATCAAGGGGTGCCTGAGTGGCTCAGTTAGTTAATCATCTGACTTCAGCTCAGGTCGTGATCTCATGGCTCATGAGTTTGAGCCCTGCATCAGGCTCTCTATCTGCTATCACTGCGAAGCCTGCTTTGGATCCTCTGTCCCTCTTTCTCAAAAATAAACATTAAAAAAAGAGAGAGACAGGCACCTGGGTGGCTTAGTCAGTTAAGTGTCTGACTTCGGCTTAGGTCATGATCTCGTGGTTTGTGAGTTTGAGCCCCACATCAGGCTCTTTGCTGTTCGCAGAGAGCTCACTTAGATCCTCTGTCTCCCTCTTTTTCTGCAGCTCTCCTGCTCGCACTGTCACTCAAAAATAAATAACCATTAAAAAAAAGAGAAATCAAGAAAAGAACCCATGTACAACTGCATCAGAAAGAATAAAATACCTAGGAATAAATTTAACCAAGGAGGTAAAAGACCTGTACACTGAAAAATATGACTTGGAAGAAATTCAAGAAGTTACAAATAAATGGAATGATATTCCATGCAGATGGGTTGGAAGTATAAGTATTGTTAAATGTCCATACTACCTAAAGGAATCTACAGATTCATTGCAAACCTTATCAAAATTCCAATGGTAGTTTTCACAGGACTAGCAACAAACAATCCTAAAATTTATATGGAACCACAAAAGATCCTGAATAGCCAAAATAATCTTGAGAAAGAACAAAGCCAGAGGTATCACACTCCCTGATTTCAAATGATACTACAATGCTATAGCAATCAAAATAGTATGATATTGACATAAAAGCAGACATATAGATAGATCAATGAATCAGAAAAGAGAGCTCAGAAATAAATCCACACATATATGGTCAATTAATTTATGACAGAGGAGGCAAGAACGTACAAAAGAGAAAGGATAGACTCTTTAATAAATGTTGTGAAAACTGGACAGATACATGTAAAAGAACGAAACTGGACCACTATCTTGCACCATTTACAAAAATTAACTCAATATGGATTAAAGACTTGAATGTTAAGACCTGAAACCATAAAACTCCCAGAAGAAAGCAGGCAGTAGGCCCCTTGACATCAGTATTAGTGATTTTTGGGGGGGATGTGGCTCCAAATGCAAGGGCTCCAAAAGCAAAAATGAACAAGTTGGACTACATCAAACTGAAAAATTTCCACACAGCGAAGGAACCCATCAGCAAAAGGAAAAGGCAACCTACCAAAGGTTGAAAGGAGAAGATATTTTCAAATCATATACCTGATAAGGGGTTAATATCCAAAACATATTAAAAAATTCAGACAATGGGGCGCCTGGGTGGCTCAGTCGGTTGGCGTCCGACTTTGGCTCAGGTCATGATCTCACGGTTCGTGGTTCGAGCCCCGCATCGGGCTCTCTGCTGACAGCTCAGAGCCTGGAGCCTGCTTCGGATTCCTTGTCTCCCTCTCTCTCTCTCTGCCCCTCCCCCACCTCATGCTCTGTCTCTCTGTCTCTCAAGAATGAATAAACGTTAAAAAATTTTTTTAAAAATTCAGACAATTTGATAACAATTTTAAAAAATTCTAAAATGAGCAGAAGATCTGAATAGACATTTTTCCAAAGAAGACATACAGAACACCAACAGGCACATGAAAAGATGCTCAGTATTACTAATCATCAGGTAAATAAATGAAATATCACCGCACATCTGTCAGAACAGCTATTATAAAAAAGACAAGAAATAACAGGTTTAGGTGAGGATGTGGAGAAAAAGAAATTCTTGTAGACTGCTGGTGGGAATGTAAATTTGTACACTCACTGTGGAAAACAGTATGGAGATTCCTAAAAATCTTAAAAATAGAACTACCATATTACGAAGAAATTCTACTGCTGGGTTTTCTATCTGAAGAAAAAGAAAACACTAAATTGAAAAGATATATGTATACTTATGCTTGTTGCAGCATTAATTTACAGTAAGTAAGATATGGAAACAACCTAAGTGTCCATTGATGGATGAATGTATAAAGAAGATGTGGCCTATATATACGATGGAATACTACTCAGCTATTAAAAAGAATGAAATTTTGCCATTTGTGACAACAGGGATGGACCTTGAGGGTATTCTGCAAAGGAAATACATCAGGCAGAGAAAGACAAATACTACATCATCTCACTTGTATGTGGAACCTAAAAACAAAACCAGACAAAGCCTAGACTCCTAGATACAGAAACCAGATTGGTGGGTGGAAGAGGAGAAAGAAGATCGCTGCGGGGAGATATGGGTGACCGGGATCAAGAAGTACAAACTTCCAGTATTAAAATAAAAAAGTCATGGGGATATAATGCACAGCATGAGGAATATAGTCAATAATATTGTGTTAACTTTGTATAGTAATAGATGCTAGTGAGACTTATTTTGGTAATTATTTTGCAATGTATAAAATGTTGAATTGTCAAGTGGTGCACATGAAGCTAACATAATGTTGTCAATTATACCACAATAAAAAGGAAAAAAAAAAAACGAAAATACACCAAACACATTTTATAAATACTTTCACCAAGGGCTAAAGTTTATAAAAATAATTTATGTTCTTCAGAAAATTAAATTAACCATTTTTATTAATGGAGAATTTAGTATATTACAAAGAGAAATATTAGGGGAAAATCAATACCTACCAAAATGTCTGGAATGGTGAATGGGTAGATGTGGTTGGAGATTTCAAGTCTTGAATTAAAAATAAAAAATCTGAGTTGGGTGTACACTTGTATTTCCAATCATTTCTAGAAAAAAAAGTCAAGAATCAGATTTTAAGAATAAGAAAATTGGAACTGGATGGACACATTAACAAAAGGGGAAAATTGTAGGAAGAAAAAAATGGTTTTAAAAAAAGTACTATAAATCTGGGGTAAAATAAAACAGTATAAATGGTCTATATGGCAAGGATAGAATTCCATGGTCATCTCAGCCAGCACAGATTAGAATTAAAGTTGGGGAGAGGCCATATATTTTTTTACCTAAAATACTCTCAGATCATTTTCTGTAAGGTTTTTTCCCTTAGGATCTTACTCTGGGAGAAAGTGATTTGAAATGTTAGGGCATAGAAAACACAAAGCACAGAAAATTCCTTATCTGTTAATTACAAATTTTATGTTTATTTATCACATTTTACTTATATCTGTGCTATGCTAGGCATCTTTTCAAGAATTCAGAGGAAATCCTGTATTTTAGAAAATAAAACTAATCAAAGATGCAGGATAAAATTACTAGGTGTGTATGCAAAGAATTTAAAGAAACATAGGTTTAATATTTCAAAAATACCAAATTTATATTCAGCATTTATTGATGTCTATAATGTGCTATGTACTGACATCTATATGTCAAAAATATTCTAGTGATAGTTAATAGTCAAGGTTTCAAGATTACATAAAGTTAAACTAAAGTACAGAGAAAGATCTAACAAAATTTATTTAACATGTTAATTATGCAACATAAACTAAGACATTTGGCTTTGCAGGGAAGATACTGAATCACACTCAGATAATTATATTCTTACTTGGTAGCAATGTTTTTCTTTTTAAAAAATGTTTATGTTTTGTTATAAAAATGCTTGCCACAGAATGTTTATATTTGAATCTTTTGATATGGTTCAATTTCTGTTAAGTTTCAAGATGAATAGTTCGGAGTGAGTGTAAACAGAATCCACCAGAACTATTCTTTTCATCATGGTGCTTTGGTGCTTTTGGCCTTGTCCTTATCATTAACAAATTTACAGCAGCAGCAGGACTGTGTCAGCCTTTTCAAGTTTTGTCTTTTTGACTTGCATTCTTTTTCTCTTCAGTGAAGTCAGAGGCCAAATTCCCATCTCACCATCATCTTTGTCTCTTTATTCTCTTTAAAAAATTTTTTTAATGTTTATTTATTTCTAGAGAGAGAAAGACACACACACACACACACACACACACACACACACACAGAATGTAAGCAGGGGAGGGGCAGAGAGAGAGGCAGACACAGAATCTGAAGCAGGCTCCAGGCTCTGAGCTGTCAGCATAGGGTCCAACAGGAACTCGAACTCATGAGCTGTGAGATCATGACCTGAGCTGAAGTCAGAGTTTAGCCGACTGAGCCACTCAGGTGCCCCCTTTATTCTCTTTTAAAGAGGGTATTACATTCGGACAAAATACACCAGTGATGAAGTCATATTTTAGCCGTAAGATATAAATATCATCTCCTACTTTGTTTTATATGTTTTCCTCTTTCTCTGTTCTCTTTGTTAATTAGTCCCCAGAATTGGAAATTCCTTGAATTAATCTGAATAATTCCTTTATGAACAAGGGGCACCTGGGTGGCTCAGTCAGTTGAGCTTCGGACTCTTGATTTTGGCTCACTCAGGTCGTGATCCCAGGGTTGTGGGATCCACGCTCAGCTTGGAGCCTGCTTGAGAGTCTCCCCTCTTGTCCCTCTCCCCTGCTTGAGCACACTCTCTCTCTCACTAAAAAAAAAAAAAAAAAAAAAAAAAAAAATTCAGCCTTTATAAAGAAATGATTTTGACGGAAGAAGCCAGGCTCTTCCCACCTTTGTACAAGTTGTTCCTTGTTTTCAAATGCCAGCAAATTATCCATTGCACAGAACCATTCATAGATAACCTAATGCCACCCCTCTGCTTACTCCTTGAAGTGATTGCTTGTGTCTCATTTCTTTGAGCTGCTTGGTATGCCTGGCTTTATGTCTTTGAATATACTTGCATGTTTTGTTTCCCTTGCTAGATTATAAATGCCTCAATACTAGACACAATGTGTTCTAATCAAAGATGGAAATTATTTGCCTGCAGACCTATGAATTCAAATGAAATGCTTCAACTTTTTCCTAGTTCTAAAATCCTTTTCAAATCTCTTCCTTCGGATTCCCAGAACCACAGTCCAAGTTCCCACCCCACTCTCTCTCACCTGACTACTGCAATCATTTTCTAATTATTTACCTGGCCTTTGCTCTCTGACCTCTGGCAATTTACCTTTGATTTCCTTCTCAGTTACCTTTCTAAAGCAGTTCTGATGGTGTCACTCCCTAGGTTAAAAGCCTTCCATGGCTCCCCACTGCCTACAAATAAAATCTCCAGCTTGGCATTCAAGGTCTTTACAATCTGGTCCCATCCCCTCTTTCTAACCCCATTCCAACCACTTACTCCTCTTACTCTGTATTCTATGAGCTATAGTTTATCACATACATCTTTGCACATTCCTATTCCATCTTTATTCACTTTCTGTCTTTCCTAAGAGGAGTTTCTCCACCTACTCTCATCTTGCTCTTTAATAAAGGAAGATCACTTCTTCCCTTTCTTGTTGTCCCTTGTTTCTTCTCCTTTCCAGAGCATGTTGTTTATGTCTCCATTTTAGCATTTACCATTTATACTGTGAGCAATTTTAAGACAGGGATGATGATTTATTTATCTTCCTATGGCTACAGCCTAGCAAGTGAAGTGGGAAGAGGAGAATAATCTCCCTAGGAAAAGAAGAAAATATTTCTAATGACACAGGTAGGGGAAATTTCCCAACTGTTTCTTGGAAGAGGTTCAAATTCTTTAATTATGGACATCCACCTTAAGTGAAGTAGCTTACTGGAATTAAGAGTTCAGAGACTTTCTGGGGTGCCTGGGTGGCTCCTCCAACTTTGGCTCAGGTCATGATCTCATAGGTGGTGGGTTCAAGCCCTGTCTTGGGCTGTGTGCAGACAGCTCAGAGCCTGGAGCCTGCTTTGAATTCTGTTCTCTCTCTCTCTCTGCCCCTCCCACATTTGTGTTTCTCCCTCTTTCTCCCTCTACCAAAAATAAACATTAAAAAAAAGAGTTCAGAGACTTTCTAATAAAAACTATATTTTCTAGAAGTCAAGTTTGTCACTTTACTGACATGGAAGTTAAGCCTCTAAATCAGCTTCATCAAACTAAAAAAATCTACACACTGCATTCAGAAACCAATTAATTTCATCTGTGCAACCAACCCCACCTAGCTATTAGAACTTATTAAAATACTACATTTAAGTCAAGAATAACTGTGATCTCTTATTTGATCAATGGCACAGTACTGTCCTGGGATCTACATCTAATCTTGCCACCATTGGTCAACTGGCACGTGGCTTTCAGGCCATCGGCCGTCAGAAACAGCTCTGTAATTACTTGTGATTACTTAAGTCGACCGATTCCCGGCCTGTAGTGATTATTTTGCCTTCATTCACCATTAAACATTTGATTCTGTGCCAGCAGGATATCTGGGTGTATGGCCACTCGCACCGCGGACGCCGGCACCAGGGTCGTGGCCTCTCGGAATCAACGCTGGTGAGAGGCAAGCCGGCAGCAACCAGTCCACCAGCCGGGGGGAAACGAGGGCTGAAGTTGGAGAAGGGGGCGGACAAAGTCCGCCAGCCGACCGCCGCGACGCCTGGTGAGTGTCAAGGCGAACCTCAAGGCAGCCGCCCCGCTAAGCCTCAGCACCCCAACGCCGCCGGATACGCTCGCAGGGGCCGCGCGCTGCCAGGCCCCCTCCCGGGGCGGCAGTGGGGGGCGGGGCGGGACGCTGCGCGCGCCGGCGCGTGGAGGCCGCGGGCGGTGGCGGAGCGCGCGCGGCCTGGGAGGGGCGCGCGGGGCGGAGGCGCGCGGCGGCTGCTGCGGCCTGTGGCGCCGTCACCGCGCAGCGCCGAGCGGGTCCAGCTAGGCGCCGCCGCCGCTGGCCAGGTGCGCGGGGACGATTCGGGGCTGCGCTGGGTGCCGGCCCGCCTTCCCGCCGCCGACGTCCTCCCGTCTGCGGGCAGCCAGGGTCCCGTTATCATGTCGCTGAGGCAGCGCCTGGCCCTGCTGGCTCGCGGTCTGCAGGAGCCGCAGAAAGTGGCCCGTTTCCAGCGGCTGTGCGGGGTGGAAGCGCTGCGGCGCCCGCGTTCCGCCGCTCCCGCCACCGATCCGAGGGAGGATGAGAGGGCGGAGGCGCCCCTGCCCGGGGACGCCCGGCTCCGAGAGCCGCAGCTTGGGGCGTCTGCAGGCCCCCAGCCGCCCGGGAACGACCGCAATCAGTGTCCCGCCAAGCCCGGCGGCGGCGGCGCCCCCAACGGCGTGCGGAACGGGCTGGCGACCGAGCTGGGCCCGGCCTCGCCGCCGCGCGTGGCGGCCCTGCGCCGCAACTCGCTGACGGGCGAGGAGGGCGAGCTGGCCCATGTGAGCAACTGGCCGCTCTACTACCTGTTCTGCTTCGGCACGGAGCTGGGCAACGAACTCTTTTACATCCTGTTCTTCCCCTTCTGGATCTGGAACCTGGACGCCCTGGTGGGCCGGAGGCTCGTGGTCATCTGGGTGCTGGTCATGTACCTGGGCCAGTGCACCAAGGACATCATCCGCTGGCCGAGGCCCGCCTCGCCGCCCGTGGTCAAGTTGGAGGTCTTCTACAACTCCGAGTACAGCATGCCGTCCACCCATGCCATGTCCGGCACGGCCATCCCCATCTCCATGGTCCTCCTCACCTACGGCCGCTGGCAGGTAAGGTTCCTTCTCGTCCGCTCCGCCTGCGAGAGTTAAACTCGCCGGAGTTCTCTTCACTCCCAGCAGTTCTCTTACTTCGGCCGTTCCCCTCCCAGACCTCTCTTTCCGCCGGGTTTCACAGTCCCAGCAAACAGGCCTTGTCTAGGTTTAAAAAAATTAACTGATCGGGAGAACCTAGACTTCAGCTGTCAAACTATATTGTAAGAGCGGTGCCTTTCTTAGAACCCAAAGGAAACGCTATTCGTGGAGCAACGTATTATCATCGAGCTTTGGTTGAGTTTGTAAAAATGGTTTTAATTCTTGTGATGCACAGAATCTAATTGTAATTAATTATGATGTTCTTACACTTAACCAAGACCCAGTTTCACCATAGTGATGCCTTGTCCCAGTCTGATTCTTTCAGGCTTGGGTAAAGTCTTTAACTTTATTTATTCTGAGACAGTGTTTATAAAACCGTCGTGTAATTCCAAAACAAACATGGTCGTTGGAGGCAATGAAGAAATGAAGTTTACACGAAGGCCACTGTTTTTGGAAGTTAATGGAACGCAGCCTGAGTTATCTTTTTTAGGGGTGCGGCTGCCAATTTGCTGAGGGACACAAAGTTTAATTATCTCCTAAATCACCGATTTGTAGTATCAGTTGTTGAGCTACTACAATATTAGTTTCATTAGCTTTAAAAATGCATACTTTTAAACTTTTTCTTAAAATCAGGGTTCTTGGTCAGACTAGTGGGTTTATAAAAATGACATGTCAGGCAGCAGGGCCCGCCTGACAATCAGGGATGAGTTTCTAATGGGAAACATCTTATATTTTGCCTATTTCTTTGGGCCTCCCATTTTTCAGTTTTTCATGTTACTTAGGTTTGAATACTAATTCTCTTTTCTATAGTAGCAAAATTTATTCTTAACTGCTGTCTTGTTTTATCCGTCTTTTAAAAATTGTAAGGAGCTTTGTTCCTACTCTAGACCAGTCCCTTGATTTAAGAATAAACTTAGTAATCATGGAGAATCCAAAGAATCAGACTTGCTCGATTTTTTTTTTCCATCAGAGCACAAAATCATCTTATATTGAGATATACTCAATTCTGTGTAAAACTCCATTATGATAAGCTTACTCATTCCAGATTTAATTCCAGTATAAAGTCTTGTCCCCATGGGCACTTTAATGCAGTACATCTCTCCTGTAGTATCATGGAAAATATGTAATGTGCGGAGTTAGAATGGCAGAATTACGAGGGAAGAGTACCATGGACAGTTTTTTTCCCCCATATTTAGCCAAAGGAGATACAGGTGATACTCATATTGTAAAGTAGTGCTGCCTATTTTGCATGATAGATAAATATCTTAAGTTTTATTTAATCTAAATATTTCAGAATTTAAGATTGTCCTTGAGTTATGTTTGGCATGATATTTACTGGTTAGCTAATGATGTCTATCTTGTTTTCATGAGACTTTCAGGAAAAAACTATAACTGTAGGGTCTTTTATAATTCCTCAATGAGTAGCTATGTTGCATGGTGTTAATATTAGAGTCCAAGTGAGAGAAAATAGCTATTTTTTGCTCATCATTTATTCAGAGCATGTGCTAACAGGAAGTCCAAAAACTGTGCTGCTGATTTATGGATTGTAGATATTAGTATTCTAATATTTCAGGGTTATTTGAGTTCTCAGAAAAAGCTCACATCATGGTTTTTGAACAACCTAGTATATTCAATTCAAAGTATGAGGAATTCGTATATTGTACAGTGTTATAAATGTAGCTAGACAGGACTTTAAAAATCCCCTACTCGGGGCGCCTGGGTGGCTCAGTCGGTTAAAGGTCCGACTTCGGCTCAGGTCATGATCTCACGGTTCGTGGGTTTGGGCCCCATGTCAGGCTCTGTGCTGACAGCTAGCTCAGAGCCTGGAGCCTGTCTTCAGATTCTGTGTCTCCCTCTCTCTCTGACCCTCCCCTGTTCACACTGTCTCTCTCTCTCTCAAAAATAAATAAAACATTAAAAAAAATTTTTTAAATCACCTACTCTCAAACTGTATTTTACAGATGTGGAACACTGACCTATTAGAATTAATCTTTTAAAATTAGTTTAAATTTCTTATTTTACATTTTTTTACTTTAAATTTGAGTAAACTTCTAAATTTGAATAATTGTTTATCTTTTGGTTAGCCATTATAGAAGAAAGGGTCCCTTGTATGGAAGTTTTGTGTTTATAAATGTTTCTAATAACCTAGTATGAAAAGCAAAATGGCTTTTTTACTTTTTACTTTTTAAAAAAATCCTGTTATAATTGAAAACAAAACTACCTTCCTTTGCTTAAGCTGTTTTGGTCCTGCTCTCTGTCATTAGTACTGTAGTACTTTGGAGGCTTATATTTTCATGAGTGGGTAATGAAAAAACAATATTGGAAACTGGGATAAGAATTAAGCAATGAAAGCCTGGTGTTTTACTTTTTTTTCTTAAAAAAGTTTTTTTTTAATGTTTATTTTTGAGAGAGAGGGAGAGACAGACAGACAGAGCATGAGCAGGGGTAGGGTCAGAGACAGAAGGACCCTGCCAGACAGCTGCCAGCACAGAGTCTGATGCGGGGCTTGAACTCACTGACTTGAGCCGAAGTCGGACGCTTAACCGACTGAGCCACCCAGGCGCCCTGTTTTTCTAATTAATAGTAGTTTTGGTTGATAGTCCTGTCCATCTGCTGGGCCTGTAGTGCTTATTCAGGACAAGTGTGGTTTCTTCTTTATTCCTGGGATGCTGAAACATCTCTGGAAACAGAGTTAGCTCACATACCATGCCTTTGGTTTGGAGTAACTACTTAACTCCTCCCGGCCACTTAATGTTCCTACTTGAAATCTGCTTTTGAAATCTGCTTTTGAAATCTCCGCAAGGTTGACCTCCTACACAGAGTCCCCCCAGGGCCTTTTTTTTTTTTTTGCTGTGAAAAAAAAATTTTTTTAACTTTATTTATTTTGAGGCGGTGGGGGGAGAATCCCAAGCAGGGTCCAGGGTGCCAGTGCAGAGCCCCAAGTGGGACTTGAACTCATTAAACCAGGAGTCTGATGCTTAACCCAGGGAGCCTACCAGGTACCCCTACACAGAGCCTTTTTAATTAACCCCTTCTGTTTCATTATTCCTCATTTGTTCTTAAAATGACCATAGACCAACAAAATTACTTGGGGCTTGTTGAAAGCGCAGGCTTCTAAACCCTGTTCTCAGAGATTCTGATCCATTAGCTAGCTAAGTGAGGGTCTGTTGAATTTTACTGAAGTTTACCAAAGATTTTTGAGAAAAAAAGTATTTTCTTAAACTGCTTCTAAGTAAAATTAAGTCTTGATCCTTAAAATATATTTTGTATTTCTCCAACATTGTTGTCTCGCCTTTTTTGCAATTGCAGTCTTTGAGTCTTTTCAAGATATGTTACAATATCAAAAGAGAAATGACTCCAAGCAGTTATTTGATGCTAGAAGAATTTTTTTTCATGGTGAGGCAAAATAGGAAGTGTATGGCATTTCCAGGGATTAAGTAACTTGAGGTCCATTAGCCAGGATAATAATTACTGCTTTTATATTATTTGTTGGAGTTTTTTGTAGCCTGAATTGGGAAAAAATAAGAAATCAGGAGCATTAGGTATTAAGAACATAGTCCTTTGCAGAATAATCTAAAATTAAAAGTAAAGCACTCCTTTTGTATTTATTTTTGCATGTTCTTTCCAAAAATAAAAATTCTTAATTTTTAAGTAATATGGCATATAATGAGTTCTAATTACATACTTGATTTAATGACATTGAGAATGTTTTAATCTCATTTTAAAAATTTATTGTCATATACTACATAGCCCAACCCATTCCCACTGGTCCATATGCTTTCACTAATTTTAATAATAATAACAATAATAATAATAGTAATTCTAGTATTAACATGCTTGAAGGCAAGACTTTTTTTTTAAATGTCTATTACCTGATTTAGTCTACTCTTATAACATCCCAATGTTTGGTCCTACTATTAATACAAGTTTACAGATCGAGAAACTAAGGAAGATTAAGTAACTTATTCAAAGTAACATAGCTAGTAAGTCTCATAGGGTAAATTTAAATCTTACAGACTTCAGGGGTGCCTGAGTGGCTCAGTCAGTTGAGCGTCTGACTTCAGGTCATGATCTTAACTGGATCAGGTCATGATCTCACGGTCTGTGAGTTTGAGCCCAGCGTCAGGCTCTGTGCTGACAGCTCAGAGCCTGGAGCCTGCTTCAGATTCTGTTACCTCTCTCTCTGTCCCTCCCCCACTCATGCTCTATCTCTCTGTTTCAAAAATAAACGTTAAAAAAATTGTTTTAATCTTACAGACTCCAGAGATTATGCAGAAAATTCTTTTGAAATCACACTATGTGATTTTTATTTTTTTCACACTATGTGAATTTTAAAGAATCTTTTCAATAATATTTTTGAAATAGATAGGATTGTGTCAAACTACAAAAACAGTTTTTATATGCCTTGAGAAGATAATGTATGTGTATGTACAAACATATGTGATAGCTACAAATATTTATGTTTTAAACATATATTAAGTTGTTGACTGAAATCAGTGCTGATTTTCTCACCCTTCCTTTTCCTCTATTTTCCTAATATAAATAAAAAATTTCAGTAAATATAATAAAAGCTTTGGAAAAGAAAAGCACATAAGATATTTTATTAAAGTATAGTTTATTGTAGATGATAAAGGTATCTGTGAGGTCCTGAAAAGATAAAAGGAAGACAAGAAGAGCTACAAAAGTAGGTCACAAATGACAAAGGCTAGAAAAGGCTTTCAAGGGCAAAGGAAAACTGATCACACTGGTAATTCGGGGAAGAAATACAGTTCATTAAAATATCAAATTGTTTCCTCTTTGATTTCTTTTTACCTTGTATCATACTTGTGCATAAAATGCACGTTTTCCCTGTCTCTGTCTCTCAAAAATAAATAAATGTAAAAAAAAAGAAATGCATGTTTTTCTGATTTTGTAAGTGCTTACTATTAATGCATCCTTTAAAAATAATTTATTTGTTTGAACAGGGAATACTTCATAGAAAATTTAATATTTACATGAAAATATGAAGACGAGAGTACATTTGTCTTCTTTTTCTGTCCCACAGCTACCAGACTCTCTTTTCCAGAAGGATTCATTGTTCTAAGTCTGTTGTTTAGCCTTCTGAAGAGTCTTTCCTTTCGTAGACATATATCTATATAGTTTATTTTTCACACAAATGGTAGCATACTGTACTTTTCTGGACCTTGCTTTTTTCATTTAGAAATACTTCGTGGGAAGATTTTCCTTTTCTTTTACCCAACGGTTAATGGGTACTAACATTTTGTCCTTAACAATTGTTTTAAATGCTTTTCATGACTTAATTCTTTTAATCCCCATAAAATCCTAAGAGTATTATCATTTATTTGCAGAAGAAGAAATTGAGGTAGAGGGAAGTTAAGTAATTTGCTCCAGTTGACTCCTGCAAGTACGTAACAGAGCCTGGATTCAAAGCTAGAGTTTAGCTGCAAAATTACACTGTGCTACTGTATTATATTGCTTCTCTGTATTAGCACTTTTCATATATATATATTTTTTATTACAGTTTATTTATTTTGAGAGAGAGTGAGTGTGTGTGCATGCATAAACATGCACAAGCAGGGGACAGGAAGAAAGAGAGGAAGAGAGAGAGAGAATCCCAAGCAGGCTCCACATTGTCATCGCAGAGCTTGATGTGGGGCTCCAACTCATGAACCGCCTCAGCCGAAGTCAGACGCTTAACTGACTGAGCCACTGAGGTGCCCCAGAACTTTCCATACTGTATAGAGAGCTATGTAATTTTTCACATTTACATGATATTCCGGTATATTAACATAGTGCAATTTATTTAGTGGAGTGACTGACTGTTCTAGTATTGCCTATTCAAGGTTTCTCATTTTTTTCCCTATCAGATTGCTGGCATTTTACTTACTGATTTTTTTTTTTTTTAACTATATTTTGGGGCACCTGGGTGGCTCACTGTTGTGAGGTCGAGCGCTGCATGGGACTCTGTGCTGTTCATGGAGCCTGCTTAAGATTCTCTCTTCTTCTCCCTCCACCCCTCCCCTTTTTGCTTTGTGCATGCTTGTGCGCACTCTCTCAAATTAAAAAAAATTAAAAAAAAAAATTAAACGATACCTCTTGGGTTTTCCTTTTATTTTTAAAAAACTGTTGTTCTGCCTTCAAATAATGTTCTACTACTTCAAATATAGCATAAGAAGCTTGCAATGGTATACTTTCATTTTCCCTCTTTTTAAAAAAAATTTTTATGTCTATTTTATTTTGAGAGACAGAGAGACAGAGACTGAGTGGGGGAGGGGCAGAGAGAGAGGAAGATACAGAATCTGAAGCAGGCTCCAGGCTCTGAGCTGTCAGCACAGTCGCTCTCTCTCTCTCTCTTTTTTTATTTATTGTTGCCATACAATTTTATATCTACATATGTTACAAAACTCACAATAATTATTTTTGTATAATGTTCCAGCATTTCTAGAAATTTTTTCTCCCCTCTTCCTGCATCTCCCTCCACTCTGGAAATTCAGTTTCATGTATGTTAAATTGTTTAACATTGGTCACTCACAGATCACTGATTTGATGATGACTGCAGTGTTTTTGCTCTTGATGCTTCATTTTAGATCATCTCTATTGCTATAGCTTCCAGTTCAATGATCTTTTCTTCTGCAGTGTCTTATTTTCCGTTGGACTCCTCAAATAGGATGGGATATATTTTCACATACTGTATATTTTATATCTAGAAGCTTCAACTAGATGTTTTTTTAATCTTCCTTTTTTCTGCTCATTATGTTCCTGTTTTCTTTTACATTCTTGAGTATAACATTATAATTTTTTTACTGTTCATTTATTTTTGAGAGGTGGGGGAGGGGCAGAGAGAGAGGGAGACACAGAATCTGAAGCAGGCTCCAGGATCTGAGCTGTCAGCAAAGAGCCTGACGTGGGCCTCAAATTTATGGACTGTGAGATCATGACCTGAGCTGAAGTTGAAGTTGGACACTTAACCAACTGAGCCACCCAGGCACCCCTGAGTATTAGATTTTAATAACTGCTTTAAAGTTCTTACCCACTAATTTCATCATCTTTGTCATCTTTGTGTGGTTCTAATATTTCTCCTGGTTATGGAATATATTCTCCTGCTTCTTTGGTAATTTTTAAGAGTTTTAGATTTTGTTGTATTCCTTTAAATAGTGTTGGACTTTGTTGTGGGTACAGTTTAATTTTTTTAAAATATTTTAAACATTTATTCATTTTTGAAAGAGACAAAGCACAAGCAGAGGTGGGGCAGAGAGAAAGAGGGAGACACAGAATCAGAAGCAGGCTCCAGGCTCTGAGCTGTCAGCACAGAGCCTGACGTGGGGCTCGAACCCATGAACCGTGAGATCTATGACCTGAGCTGAAGTCGGATGCTTAACCGACTGAGCCACCCAGGCACCCCTACAGTTTAATGTTTTTAAGCTTGCTAGAGAGAGAACAGAATAACCATAGGCTAGAGCTTATTTGGCCTCACTGCTAAGGCCGTAAGATTCTTCTTTTTTAAAAAAGATTTTATTTTTAAATAATCTCTACACCCAGTATGGGGCTTGAATTTAACCCCCCAACCCCACACTGAGATCAAGAGTATGCTCCTGTAAGGACTGAGCCAGCCAGGGGCCCCAGGCAATGACCTTCTAAAGACTACCCAATTCCCTTAGTACTCTGCTGGGTAGGAAAGAGATTCCAGGCCTTTGTGAACTTTGGGAATTGATTGGCCTACTGTTTTCTGGAATTTTCCCCCCACCCTTGTGGACTTTCACCCCATGCATGCACAGATTAATACTCACCAAACAATTTGCAGAAACCCCCTGCAGATCTTCTGGGCTTGTGCGATTCCTCTCTCCAGTGTTCTGTCCTGCAAATTAATAGCTACTTTGGCCTCTGGCAATTCCAGTCTTCTTCCCCTTAACTCAGTGAGACTGCTAGACTTTGTTTTGGTTCCTCTTCCAGTGCTACCGCCTGGAAACTGCCTCTAGCAGCAAGCTAGGGCAATCACAGGGCTCATCTCATTTGTTTCCCTTTTCTCATGAATTACAGTTTTGTGCTGCTTGTTTTCCAGTATCTGAAAATGGTTGTTTTATATTTTGTCTAGTTTTCTGGATGTTTACAATGGAATAGCTGTACTTGCAACAGTTAATCCTTTATGAGCAGAAACAAATCCTCCCACCTCTACTTAATGTTTTTTGTTTTTTATATTAAAAAACTTATTGAGGTGTAATTCATATACCATACAGTTCACCCATTTAAATTATGCAAATCATTAGCTTTCAATAGGAGTGGCTCAGTTGGTGAAGCATCAGACTTTGGCTCAGGTCATGATCTCATGGTTCGTGAGTTCAAGCCCCAGTTGGGCTCTGTGGGGACAGCTCAGAGCCTAGAGCCTGGTTGGGATTCTGTCTCCCTCTCTCTCTGTCCCTCCCCCACTCTTGCTCTGCGTGTCTCTCTGTCTCTCTCTCAAAAATAAACATTAAAAATTTTTTTAAAAATAGCTTCAATATATTCATAGAGTTGGCAACCATCATCATAGTCTATTTTAGAACATTTTCATCACCCCCCAAAGGAATCCCATACTTGCAGTAGTCATTCCCCATTTACCCTCAATTCCTAGACAACCCTAGATAATCACTAATCCACTTTATGTCTCTATAGATTTGTCTACTCTGGAAATTTCATATAAATGGAAGCATACAAATGGAAGCATACAATATTTAGTCTGCTGCTGGCTTCTTTCACTTAGCATGTTTTAATATTCATCCATATTATAGCATGTATTAGTACTTCATTCCTTTTTATTGCCAAGTAATATTCCATTGGATGTATATACCACATTTTATTTATTCTTTCATTTGCTGATAGACATTTGGTTTTACTTTATTTTGAATAATGTTGCTATGGATATTTTATATAAACTTTTGCATGGACATATGTTTTTGTTTCTTTTGGGTTACTTTTTGGTTTTTGAAGCCCTTTATATTGTGGTCAAATTAGCCTTTTGTCCATGTGTGATTTAGAAATATGCTTTCCTAAATTGTTACTTTTCTTCTGCTTTTTTTTCAAGCAGAATTATTTTCTTTTTATATATCAATCTTTTGTTTCATGGTTTCTAGATCTTGTATAATATTTAGAATAGTCTTCTACCATGGTTCCTTATAGTAGTTTTATGCTTTGTTTTGTTTTATGCTTAGGAGATGGCTTTGAACCATCTTTTGCTTTGAGGAAGGAATCTAAACTGATATTTCCCAATGGCACCATTTATTGAATATTCCATTTCTCCCTCACTTTAACTGTCACTTTTTTTAAGTTTATTTATTTTGAGAGAGAGAGAGAGAACACACACAAGTGAGCACAAGTGGGGGCAGAGAGAGAGGGAGAGAATCCCAAGCAGCTCCGTGCCATCAGTGCAAAGCCTGAGTTGGGGCTTGATCTCAGGAACTGTGAGATCATGACCTGAGACCAAATCAAGTCAGATGCTTAACCTACTGAGCCACCCAGGTGCCCCAGTCACTTTCAATCATAGATTAAATAAAGGTATATATTTGGGTCCGTATCCATATTTTTTAGTTAGAATTGATACACCTGATATTTGTGTGCAGGTTCCATACTATTTATTGTAGCTTTATAATATTTTTTCACTTACTCTTGCTGTTTTTACTTGCTTATATGGTTTTCTGTATGTACTTTAGATTTTTTCTGGTTCCAAAAGAAAAATCCTTTTGCTATTTTCTTATTAGAAAGATAAAATCATACTTTCATGTTGAAAGTTTTTTTTAATGTTTTTATTTATTAGTGAGAGACAGCGTGAGCATGGGAGGGGCAGAGAGAGGGGGAGACACAGAATCTGATGGAGGCTCCAAGCTCTGAGCTGTCAGCACAGAGCCCAACATGGGGCTCGAACTCACAAACCGCGAGATCATGACATGAGCCAAAGTCGGATGCTTAACTGACTGAGCCACCCTGTACTTTCATGTTTAAATCTTTGATCTACCTTGAGTTGTTTTTGTATATGTTGTGAGATATGGATCTGATGTATTTTTTATATTGATAATTAAGCTAATACCATTTTTGAATAGTTCATCCTTTCCTTATCTGTAATGTCACTTTTGTTTCATACCAAGTTTTCCTAAGTGTATGATTCCGGGTTTTCTATTCTGTTTCACTGGTCTCTTTATCAATATCATTGTCATGCTTTAATTGCTTTAGAGTAAGTTTTAATGTCTGTTTATGAAAGTTCTCTACCATATTCTTTAAGATTGTCTTGGCTATTTTTGAGTATTTGCTTTCAATATACATTTTAGAATGCGCTCTTTAATTTCCATAAAATCTGTCTGGACTTGTATTGAAATTGCAGTGATTTATAAATTAATGTGGAGGGAATTGATAGCCTTACAGTATTGAATTTATTTATGAATATGGTAAATCTTTTTTTTTTATGTCTATTTATTTTTGAGAGAGACAGAGCACAGGTGGGGTAGGGTAGGAGCAGAGAGAGAGGGAGACACAAAATCTGAAGCAGGCTCCAGGCTCTAAGCTGTCAGCACAGAGCCTGATGCACGGCTCAAACCCATGAACCGTGAGATTGTGACCTGGGCCGAAGTCGGATGCTCAACCGACTCAGCCACGCAGGAGCCCTGAATATGGTAAATCTTTATTTAGGTTTTCTTAAATGTATTTTAATGGAGTTTTATAATTTCCTCCATATGAATCAAGTATATCTTCTGTTAGACTTGTTTGTAGTTTGTTTTTTTGTAAATGTCGTAAATGATATCTTGTTAAAATTCAAATATTATGACTTTTTGTGACTGGAATATGGACACATACTTGATTTTTATGCACTGATCATATATACAACAACTTTTTTCAACTCTCCATTAATTTGTTCATATGTATATTCTATCTGTTCTTTATAGAGAACAACATATTAGCTGAGAATAATGACTAGTTTATTTCTTCTGTTGCAATTGTACATTTTTTTCTTGTTGACTAAAAAACTTTAATAGAGGTAATGACATTAAATTCCACAAATATAATCATTTCATTTCTAATAAGTACTAGCCAATAACATAAATCCTACAGATAAGAGGGCAAATAAAACAAAAATATGGTCTGTTTGCTTGAGAGGTTGACTGGTGTTTTAGGAAGATTCTTGTGTCTATAGTATGGAAAATGGACTAGAGAGCAGTGCGACTGGAGGCTGGGGAAGCAGACCAGGTAGGACGTTACTCCACCAGTTCAAGGGAGAGAAGATGGAGACCTACAGGAGCCTGTAAACAACAGCCTGCTGCCTGATTTTATATAACCTTGAAGTATGAATGGTTTTTTACATTTTAAATAGTTGCAAAGAGCTACAAGATTATTTTGTGACACATGCAAATTATATGAAATTAATAGTTTTAGTGGCTCTACATAAAGCCACTGGATCACAGCCACGTCCATTCATTTATATATATCTTGTCTGTGGTGCTTTTGTGCAGTAGCGGCAAAGTTGAGTAATTGTGACATTGACTATATAATCCACAAAGCCCAAGATAGTTACTATCTGGCTCTTCACAAAAGAAATTTGCTGGCTCCTGACCTAGATAGTGTCAGTTGGAGTAGAAAGAAATGGATAAATTTGAGAGAAACTAAGATGTAGAATTGATAAGACATGGTGATTAATTGCAAATGACAGTAAAGAAGAAAAACAGGAGTAAAGGATTCTTCCCAGGTTTACTATTTGGAAAGCTGTGAAACATAGTGTGATTTATAGAAATAGAAACTACTGAAAGCAAGCAGGTTAGATTTGCAGAAAGGAGCAGGAGTATGGAGGAAAATTCCATTTTAGGAATGTTGAATTGGAGGTGTCTTTAAGACTGAACTAGCTGGGAGGCAATTCTGCATGTGAAAGAGACCTGGACAGGTTTGGTATCATCAGCATACATGTGCAGAATGAAGTAATGAGAGTGGATGGTACTGCCCTTGGAGGGTACATACAAAAGAATAGAGAGTCTAGTAAAACCCCTTTTTTTTAATAAAAGTTTTTTTTAATGTTTATTTTTGAGAGAGAGAGAGAGACAGAGCACGAGTGGGGAAGGGGCAGAGAGAGAGAGAGGGAGACACAGAATCTGAAGCAGGCTCCAGGCTCTGAGCTGTCAGTACAGAGCCTGACAGAGGTCTTGAACTCCTGAATCGTGAGATCATGACCTGAGCCAAAGTCAGATGCTTAACTGACTGAGCCACCCAGGTGCCCCAAGGAAAAAAACCTTTAAAGACATCAATATTTAAGGAATGGACAGGGTAAAAAGAACCTGAAACAGATCTCACAAGTAGCAGTTTGAGAGGTAAGAAGATACCTTAGGGATTGTCTAAGGGTGTGTGTGTGTGTGTGTGTGTGTGTGTGTGTGTGTTTGTGTGTAGAGTTCTAGTAAACCATTTGTACTAGAGAAAAAAGAAAAAAGAAAAAATTTATTTGAGGACTAGAACGGGTATCTTCTCATGGAAGTCAAAGTCAAGAAAGCGCTGCCAGGCTTCCTGAGGAATTGGAGCCAGGCCTCTAGAATGCTATTAGAACTAAAGGCAATGCCATTCATCTCTTTTCTTGGGGTTGCATGGTCTCCCATTTCTGCTGCTTTCTTCTCTCTCTGCTTTGGCACACATGTATCAGCCTCATCCCTACTTCTACATCATTTCCAAATTCAAGCACACAACAGAGACTGACTTTTTTTTTTTTTTTAAATATTTTAGTTGTGTGAGAGAGAGAGAGAGAGTGAGAGTGAGCAGGGGAGGGGCAGAGAGAGAGGGAGACACAGAATCTGAAGCAGGCTCCAGATTCTGAGCTGTCAGCACAGAGCCTGACGCGGGGCTCGAACCACGGATTGAGATCATGACCTGGGCCGGTCGGACGCTTAACCCACTGAGCCACCCAGGCGCCCCTGACTGACTCTCTTTCGGACTATTAGGAAAAAGAATATAATCAGCTGAGTCCAGCCAATGGATTTGCTGCTGTAGGGCCAGGTGTCCGTGCCTGACCCAACAGCTGTAGTTGGAAGAACAGGATTATACAGTAGCAGCAGGTCTCCCAGGCCCCCCTGCTGGGTCAAAGCAGGAATGTTTGCAGAAGAAAAGAGTATACACTGGACAATATCATAAAAAGAATATACTATAAAGGGAAACTACAAGTGAGAGTGTTTCTAGAAAAGGAAAGTAATATTTTTAAATGCTACTAAAAGGACAAGCAAGATAAGTACTGAGCTTTATAGAAGACATGGAAAATAAAAATAGGAAAAATCTAATGTTAACTTTTTGGGTATTTCCTTATAATTTGAAAATAATTGGGGCCATATTATATATACTGTTTATTCTTTTTTAATATAATGTGATAGTTAATTTTGTGTCATTTAGCAAGGCCATGATACCCAGATTTTTGGTTAAACGCTACTACAGATGTTTCTGTGAAGATATTTTTTAGATGACATTAACATTTAAATCTGTAGACTTTGAGATTACCTTCCATAATATGGGTGGGGCTTTTATCTAATCAATTGAAAGCCTTAAGAGAAAAAAGCCTGTTTTCCCCCCAGGAAGAGGGGATTCTGCCCCCCTACTGTCTTTGGACTTGAGCTACATTAACTCTTTCCTGGATGTCTAGTCTTCTGACCTACCTGCAGATTTTGGACTCTCCAGCCTCCATGAGCTTTGAAATCCAATAATAAAGCCAATTCCTTGCAATAAATGTATCTCCATATATGTGTATATATAGATCTTACTGTTTTTTTTTTTTTCTGGAGAACTCTAATAGGTCATAATTTTTTCTTACAGCAAACATTCATAGAAAACATTCTTAATGAATGAAGCACTTTCATATTCATGCAAAATAGTTTTTATATCATAGGATTGTCCTTGCTATAGACATATTATCTCCATTTATAGACAAGGAAACTGTGATGCAAAGAGCTTATGAAACTAGCGCATTGTCCCACACCTGAAGAAGTAGGCACCTTTGGGGGAGTCAGCCTAGCTCACAACCCTCTAAGGGTCCCTCACCTTTAGGGCAACCATACAACCATATTTTCTTTTCTTTTTTTTTAACGTTTATTTATTTTTGAGAGAGACACACACACAGAGTGTGAGTAGGGGAGGGTCAGAGTAAGAGGGAGACACAGAATCAGAAGCAGGCTCCAGGCCCTGAGCTGTCAGCACAGAGCCTGACACAGGGCTTGAACCCACAAACTGTGAGATCATGACCTGAACTGAAGTTGGCCGCTTAACCGATTGAGCCACCCAGGTGCCCCAACCATAATTTCTCAAATCAGAAATTGAGTTTCTTTAATTTCTTCACTAAAGAAGTAAATTGAAAAACCTCCATCTACCATCTGCACTAAAGAACAGAAAAGCTGCTACACAGAGAAAGATGAAGTGGCTATGTAAAAAGAAGCGATGGTTCTGTGACCATTTATAGTTGCAGTTTCTTCTTGAGGCTTAGCCTCCTTTTGCCTT
Organism: Cryptoprocta ferox; assembly: GCA_028646485.1. Lineage (NCBI taxonomy): Eukaryota > Metazoa > Chordata > Mammalia > Carnivora > Eupleridae > Cryptoprocta > Cryptoprocta ferox. Next base: position 35,321,384 of record CM053560.1, read on the forward strand.
AAGGTTCAGTGACATACTCTATGTCTTTATAATACACCTTCTTTTTTCTCAACATAAGTTTATTCTTGTTATTTCCATTTTTCAGAGTCCCAATAAATGCATATAGTAAATGGCTAGAACCAGATCTGTGTAACTCCAAAAACCTGTATTTTAAACTACTACATTATAGTCAATATGGATTAATTCATTACTGTATGGTGTATATAATTTTATGATAAACATTTTTATATATGAATCCTTGCCCACTTCTATGTCTTTGGTATAAAATTCTAGGCGAGAGATCACTGGGTCAATGTGAACATTTAGACTCTTATGTATTGGCAAAATGCTTTCCAAAAGGGTGCATCAATTTTTAATCCACTAGCATGGTATGAAAACAAGGTATCATTAATGTGGTATCCTTGTCATCTGTTGTTTACATATACACTATCCATTTCTTGAATTCAAAACATAATTTTTTTCTGGTGCCTGCCTTTGTTCTATATTTAAATTACTCTGAAAATTGTAAATTCTGTTGAAGAGAGTTTTTGTAATTGCTTTAATGGCAAGTCATTTTATTGACGTTTTTTTCTAAGTTCAATGAATGTGAATGGCAAATGCCACAATATAAAAAATCTGATTATATGTGATAAATAGTTAAGGAAAGTATATCAGTAAGAATAAAACTGGTATAATAACTGAAGAAAATGTTTAAGTGTTCCTATAACTGTGCAATGAAAAGATTAGATAGTTGCATGCAATTAAAAGCATCTAGGAGGTCATGTGATCAGTTTTCAGTTTGGTAAATTTTTATTAATTTGAAAATAAAGTGAAGGACTTGTAAGTTTCAGCTTTAAGTTGTTTGTTTTGAGAGAGAGAGACAGAGCATGAGAAGGGGAGAGCAAGAGAGAGAGGGAGATACAGAATCCAAAGCAGGCTCCAAGCACTGAGCTGTCAGCACAGAGCCTGACACAGGGCTCAAACTCATGAACCGTGAGATTATGACCTGAGCCGAAGTCGGACGCTTAACCAACTGAAGGGAAGCCAGGCGTCCCTTCTTTCAGCTTTTTTGATAAGACCTAAGATATAAGAAAAAACCCTCTTGAGAATTTGAGGAAATAACATAAATTTAGCAGATAAAACTCAACAGTCTCTAAAAAAAAAAAAGAAAAGAAAATAGAAACTAGGAACCGCTACCAAACTTAAAATTAGTACTATTTGTATCGTGATAAAAGTGTAAAGTAACAAGTATGGTAAATTGGAAGACATCAGAATAGACCACTGGAATATAATGCTAAATGTTATTTGGGATCTCTGCATCTGTTTCCTTATCTGTAAAGAGAGGGGAGGGGAGCGGAATTAATATCTTCAAGATATCTTCTGCCTCTAAATAAGTAAAGTTTGTACCTAGCCTCCATTCTAAGAAAAACCTATGTAAAAAATATCTGAATGATAATATGCTTTATCCTAGAGATACAAGGAATTTAACAACACACTTTATACATGAAGGACAGCTTAGTAAATAGTGGTTAAGAGCTTAGACTTCGGGATTAGACTCTTAGTGTTTAAATCTCAGCTCCATACCTTAATACCTGTTTAATCTTGGACATTTTTTGGCATGTTTCATTTAAATTAGAATACCTACCTCATAGGGTTGTTCTGATTAAATGAGCTAATATTTATAAAGCTCTTAGGATAGTGCCTGGTACACAGCAAGTTTTATGTTCGGTAAAATATTTAATCTACTAACACTTCAGTAAAGAACAAATTGACATTTATTTGTTCTAACATCACTTAGGCTTTAAAAAAAAAATCCAGCCACTCTATTTGTCAGAAATAAAGGATTGGATTGGGTAGGAATTAAGGATAGAGAGGGATAGTCAAATGTAGGACACATTAACAAATATGTATCTGTCAGAAGTGAGAGAGAGGTTGGTTAGATTGTTATCACAGAGGGAAAGAGGAAGATGACTTTTTTAAAAATAGAAACTAGGGGTCTTACAGAACTCTTACAGAATTGCCAAATTTGCCAATGTGGAGAAGACAATTTGAGTTTCCCATTACAATGCCTTTTGCATTTTGAAAATTACTGTACTTAATTGCTCCCACTCCACTCACTCTCCCAAGTGCTGACACAGGTCAAGAAGAGCTCTTGCCACCCCAGACTAGATTTGCTCCCAATCCTGGAGATTTGCAAATTTTTAAAAATTTGAAAATTTAAAAAATTCCTCTTTTTTAAAAAACAAATCTCCACAGAATCCATATTAGACACTGGAGAAATTCTCTGGGGCCTTGTAGCAAGTAGGGCTAGATTATCCAAGAGACAATTAGATTTAAAAAAATTCTTTGCCAGATTGGAATTGGAATAAATTAATGAATTGGAAACTGCCTGGAAGACTGAATTTACGAAGTTTCTGTTGTTTCTACTCTGGTTTCCAAAGAGGGAATCAGGAATTTCTTGTCTGCTTCTAATCTTGGGAAATCTTTTACTCTTACACCATTGAGTATGTTATCCATAGGTAGTTCATAAATGCCCTTTATCATTGAAGAAATTCCCTTCTTTCCTAGTTTTTTAAATCCTTTTATTGTGAAGGATGTTCATGTATATTTTTTTCTTAATTCTATTAATACAGTGTATTACACTGATTTTTCTTCGTTGAACCACTCTTGCATTTCTGTGATAAATCCCACTGGGTAATGGTATATAATACTCTCCCCTCCCACCCCCCAGTGTATAATATATTTTTGAAAAATTTTATCTATTGGGATGCCTGGGTGGCTTTGTTGGTTAAGCATCAGACTCTTGGTTTTGGCTCAGGTCATGATCTCACAGTTTCACGAGTTGGGAGTCTGGCATTGGGCTCTACTCTGGCAGCATGGTGCCTGCTTGCTTGCTTGCCTATTTATTTAAAGTTTATTTATTGGGGTGCCTGGGCGGCTCAGTTGGTTAAGCGTCCGACTTAGGCTCAGGTCATGATCTCGCGGTTCGTGGGTTCGAGCCCCGCGTCGGACTCTGTGCTGACCGCTAGCTCAGAGCCTGGAGCCTGTCTTCAGATTCTGTGTCTCCCTCTCTCTCTCTGACCTTCCCCTGCTCGCGCTCTCTCTCTGTCTCTCAAAAATAAGTAACAAATAAATAAAAATAAAGTTTATTTATTTTCAGAGGGGGAGGTTTTTATATTTCTATACAATTTACTTTGTTTTAGAAAGTATATATTAATGTTATTATTTACTTATTTAAAAAATTTTTTTAATGTCTATTTTTGAGAGAGAGGGAGACAGAGTCCGAGTGGGGGAGGGGCAGAGAGAGAGGGAGACACAGAATCCAAAACAGGCTCCAGGCTCCGAGCTGTGGCATGGAGTCCGATGCAGGGCTCAAACTCACGGACTGTGAGATCATGACCTGAGCTGAAATCAAGAGGAAGAGCTTGAGAAAGATTGATATTAAATATCTGGTAAAATTCACCAGTGAAACCATCTGGACTTCAGGGACCCAGGCTAATGGAAGTTTGCCTGTCTTGTGATCCATCTCAGCATGTGGCTTCCAGGGTTGCATTTATAGGGAAGAGAGAGATGATCATAGAATGATTGAAAGTGGCATAAGTCACTTTTATCCTAGCTCATTGGCCAAACTAATCACATGGTCCCGATCTAACTTCAAGGGAACCTGAAAATGTAGAGGTTAGTGTTTCAACACCTGTTCTCCTTTTATTTCTCCAAAGTAATTAACATATTTTACTATATTATTTATATATTTTATACAATTTTAACATATTTAGATATAATTTGCATATTTTGTGTTTACTATTTAGTGCTTTCCCCCAGCAAAAGCATAAGCTTATTCTCCTAGAAAACCACACTGCTTACAGTTTCTTGCCTACAAGCCTTTGCTCACAGTGTTCCTACTGTCTGTAATGCCTTTTATCTTTTTTGCTCTCTACTCACTCCTTTTTTCTAAAGGTTAAAATCCTACTTATCTCTCAGGACAACTTGGATCTTAACTTTATCTGGACAACTCTGTTTACATCTTTAAGTTAAGTGCCCATCCCTTAGACTCCATCTGAATTTTTAGTATGCTGTCTGAGCACTTACCTAATATAGTTACAGGTCTGTCTGTCCCATCAACCAAGTTCCTCATGCATGTGGAAGAATGGCTGGAGCCATAGGTAGAGCCTAGAAAAGAAACTAGGAGGATCTGAATAAGGGCAGTTTAAGGACAGTGGAGAAGAGATGACAGAATCAAGAAATATTTAGAAGGTAAAATTAGCAAGATTTGATTATTGGTTGAATATAAGAGATAAAGAAGGAATCAAGGATAAGTCACATTTCTCATTAGGTTATTATGTGGATTATGAGATTTCCAGGTGAAATAGAGAATATGAGAGGGGGAACAAGTTTGGGTGGTAAGATGATGACATTGGTTTGAAGTATAGTGAGTTTAAATAACTCCATAGAGACCTCAAGGTGAAGATACGTGCAGGAGATGGTTGTATGGTTCTTAACCAAAAGAAATGGATAGGTCTTTAGCTTACAAAGTAGTAGTTAACAAATAAGTTAACTACCAATAAGTACTAAGGGCAAAATCCTTATTTATTTATTTATTTATTTATTTATGCCAGTGTTTAAGGAACAAGAACAGGAAGATATGCTCTTGTGTGGGAAACCAGGGGGGGGGAAAGGTGGTGAAAGAGGAACCAGGAGAATGTGATACTGTAGATATCAAGGGTATTTAAATTTTCAAGAAAAGTGGTGGCTATGTCAAATGCAGTAGAGAAGTCAAATCAAAACAAATACATATGAAATCTGTACCACTCTTCTTGCAACCTTACTTAATTCCCTTCTTTCAACCCCACTTCTTATTGAACCATGTTGATTTCTTATTGAATTGAACCACATTGGCTTCAATTTTATGGAGAAATTTGAAATTATAGGGCATAAACTGCCTCAAATGTGCCCCCCTTCTTTTTCCTTCACAAACTTGCCACCATGGCCATCCATCGTTTGCTCCTTCCCTCTAATATAAGGAGATTCAAAGCCAACTCTTAACATTAGTGCCCTTGATACCAAGAGTTGTCAATATTTTATTTTGTCCCTTTGTAAGACTTTCTGATCCCAGTACCCCCCCCCCAAATTTTCTCAAAAAGGTTACCATTTGAAATTTTAGTGGAAGGCAGAAGTGGAAAACAAATGACAAGTTGTTGAATATTGAATAGAAGATGGGGAAATATCAACAGAAACTACAAATAGCAGTCCCTGATAGAACTGAGAGGGAGATACTGCTCCGTCTTCCTCCCCAGGGAAGTGAGGACACTTACAGGGAGCAGATTCAAGCACTACTCCAGAGGTATTTCTAGTTTGGAGCCGCATAAAAAATATGTCTCCTACCTGTTACTCTTCTGAAGCATGCTGGTGATTAAGTCTTTACTGTAGAAATGAAAATGAGCCAGTTCTCACAATTGAAGAGTGTAGAAACACCAGATTTCCTTCATTTGTTTAATTATGCAAAAGTTAGAAAAAATAATGCAAAACCATTTCTTAAATGTCAGCTGTGTGCCATGCTTAGCCTTAGGTGCTAGGAATACAATGGGGAGTAGAAACACATAGTTCTTGTTTTTGTGGAGTTCTATGGTATAGTGATATTTTTTTTATTTCCTTGTTTGTATTTAACCTAATTTATATAACCCATTTTACTTTTTTTCCCCTTTAGTATCCTCTTCTATATGGACTGATTCTTATTCCCTGCTGGTGTTCTCTAGTTTGCCTAAGCAGAATTTACATGGGAATGCACTCCATTCTGGTAAGGAAAATTTGTGTTCATAGTGCTTTATTTTTTTCTGAAAATGACAGGCTATTTTATAGTTTTTAATCATTTCAAACTTACAGGAAGCCTGAGAAAATATTACTGTAAATCTTCTTTGTTCTGCAAAAAAGAAATTTATATATATATATATATATATATATATATATATATATATATATATAACATTGTTTTGTGAACATTTAACATAGTAATTGTGTATTTTTTAGAAACAGTTCCCAACAATCACAAATAACCAAGTATTATGTTTAGGATAAGGAATAAGGTTTCTCCCACATTCCAGTCTCAATTTGATTTTCCTTCTCATGCTCTTTTGTGCCTCTCCACCAGAGTCAAAGCAGGAATGTGAATGTAGAAATCAAGGCGAGCTCTACTCAGTAGTGAGCACCCACTGACTAGAAACAACATGAACTTAAACCATCCTTAAACCATGCTGGTGCCACTTGTATTTACATATTAAACTCTAGTTTTCTTCTTTTCCCCAACGGTAGTTTAGGGCTTACAAATAACTTTATGTTGAGAATGCTATTCAGTTTACAAAGCAGCAGCACAGGGACTCTGTACTCTCTAGCCACAGCTACTCACCTCCCTTTCTCCCCTTCCCGTTGACATTCTAGCTCGCACCATCTCGTCACCAGATGAGTGTAATAGCTTCTGAAGTAGTAGCCCTACGTCCAGTCTGACCCCCTTCCATATGGTGTGTAGCCTCCTGTTGTAGCTTACTTCCAAACCACAAATATGATGCCGTACTGAACGACCGACTTCTGTTTCCTCAAACGTCAGTGGTGTTTCTTATCCCCATACCTCTAGGAAGGTTGTAACTTCTGCTTGGAATACCTTTTTCCCTTTCTTTGTTTAGCTAATTATCCATTCTTCAGGACTCACAAAAAATGTTCTTACCTCTTAAAAGCCTTGTTAATTGCCCATCTTGCCTTTCTCTAGACCGGCTAGATGACCTTTCTCCCACAGCATCCTGAGCATAATTCTGACACACTGCGAGTACTTTTTTCTTATCTGTCACCCCCACTAGACAGTATGCAACATAAGAAAAGTAACTGTATGTTTCCTCTCTATCCCTTGCATTAAGTGTAGTGTGTCTTACTGCACTCTATGAATGTATTATGTATTTTGTAGATAAAGGATCAGAAAAAAGTGGAGAAATACGAACTAATTCATGGGATCAAACAATTTATAACGGGCTATATCAAATTTTTCTTGCCCTTTGCAACAATTTAGCCCTTTTAGAATTTTCTACTGATGAAAGTATCTAATTAGCTTGTTTCATAGCTGTAGAAATACTGGGTTTCTATTTCTTACTTGGATTGCTTGCCTCCAGTAGCTGCCCCTTCACTAGTAAATTTCCAGAAGGCTCAACTACTGTTTTAATAAGCAAATTATTTCTGTTCAACTTTTTATAATTAATTATATTAATACAAATTGTGAATTTACATATAACTTTCTGATTAATCTCTACTAATTTTATAAGACTCAGTATCATTTTTTAAAGATTTTTTTTAGTGTTTATTTAGTTTTTGAGAGACAGAGAGAGAAAAAGAGTGTGAACAGGGGAGGGGCAGAGAGAGAGGGAGACACAGAATCCGAAGCAGACTCCAGGCTCTGAGCTGTTAGCACAGAGCCAACGCGGGGCTGGAACCCACAAACCATGAGATCATGACCTGAGCTGAAGTCAGATGCTTAACTGACTGAGCCACCCAGGTGCCCCCAGTATCATTTTTATATCATATCTAGTATTTGTCACAAGAAAATGTTATCCATTTCTGTGCCTTATTCTCTTCCAACTCCAAAAGTTAGTAATATTGCTCCTAAAAATCTACCAAATGGTTTTGCATCTTTGAGTGATAAAAAATGAGTCCCTGATATTTCTTGAAGGTAAAGCTATTAGATAATATTACCCTACGTTCATTATCATAATAAAAGGAGGAATAAGAATCTAATTATATTTAATATATAATCTAAAAAACGTGTTCTTGGAGACTCTGGGTGATTCAGTGAGTTAAGCGTCTGATTCTTGCTTTCAGTTCAGGCCATGATTTTACGGTTCATGAGTTCGAGCCCTACATTGGGCTTCGTGCTGACAGGGCAGAGCCTGCTTGGAATTCTCTCTGCCCCTCCCTCACTCGCTCCGCGCGCCTGCGCTCGCTTGCTCTCTCTCAAAACGAATAAACTTAAAAAAAATAAAAATTAAAAAAATTTTAAATAATAAAAGGTCTGTTCTTTAAAAAACATGTTTAGTGGCTTGATCAAACAACTCAAGCTGACTTCAGTTTTTATATACTGGATTTCTGTTTTTGAATCAGCTGACACAAAAACAATATTGATGTATTATTTTTCAAATCATAAGTCTGATAATCCTAGTCCTTTATTCAAAAACCTTCTTGTTCCATAGAATGTTTCATCAATTTTATTCAGACCAGCTACTGAATTTTATTATATGTAGTATTACAAATTTTTGTTTTCCTTTTATTTTATTGTATTTATTTTTTGTTTAACTTTTAAAAGTAAAATCATGAATGATTTCCAAACATTGTAAACTAATGTCCTGTGTTATAACCACAATTATTCCTAATCAGTAATATATTGCTTATTATTTAATAGTTGATGTATGAAACTATACCTATAATGAACCTCCCCTTTCTTACATTATGGATCTAATATATTCCCACAATTTTCACTTTTTCCTGTATTTTAATATTTCAGTAATTGCCTGCAGTTTGAGTTATTTTCTATTTATTCATTCATTCATTCATTCATTCATTCATTCTGAGGTGGGAGACAGAATCACAAGCAGGCTCCATGCTGTCAGCACAGAACCCTTTGTGGGGCTCCATCTCACGAACGTTGAGATCATGACCTGAGCTGAAATCAGGAGCCTGATGCTTGACTTCCTAAGCCACCCAGGTCCCCTACTTTCTTAATCATAATTTGTATCTTTACTATGTATTGTGAAATTAGTATGGAACTATAGGCAGTGTGTACCCTACAAGTTGCTAATAGGTGCTTAGATACCTATTATTATTAAGTGGATGTCCACATTAACACAAGAAGAGAGTTCTTATAATGTCTTCTAAATAATTTATAATGAACACTTCATTCAGTATTTGTTTTTGTTATAACACAAAGAGCAACAGCTTAGTTTATTTTCAACATCTGCCTACTTTTCCTAAATTGATTTTCTTAATTCCAAGCAAAGTATAGAGAAGTTACCACATCTATTTTTTCTTTATTTAATATAAACCTAGCTCTCAAAATTTAAATTAAGGGGTACCTGGGTAGCTCAGTCATTTAAGTGTCCCACTCTTGGTGTCAGCTCAGGTCATGATCTCATGGTTCATGGAATTGAGCCCCACATCCAGCTCTGTGCTGACAGTATGGAGCCTGGTTGGGATTCTCTCTCTCCCTCTCTCTGGCCCTCCCTGGCTCACATGTGTGGACACAGTCTCTCTCTCTAAATAAATAAACGTAAAAAAAATTAAATTCATAAAAACAGACCATTATTAAGTTACTAGACTAGGTACTTGTCAAACTACTGTTTTGTTTCTATATTAGTAACATTATGAATATGTTGTAAATCCATTTACCCAAAATTGTCCTAAAAATTTTACATGTGTATGTGTGGAAAGTCTTTTTAGAAAGGTATTATGAGATTATAAATTAGTACGGACCCCTCAAACCCATTTTTATAAGAAAAAATATCAAACCAATCATATACACACACACACACAAAACCCAAAAACATGTTACAGAGAAAGATCTAGAGCAATAAACATTGAGCGTTTTAACAGTAACTGTTCCTGGGTAATAACTGCTTACTGGGGTGCCTGGGTGACTCAGGTGGTTAGTGTCCAACTTCAGCTCAGGTAATGATCTTATGATTTGTGGGTTTGAGCCCCCCATTGGGCTCTGTGCTGACAGCTCAGATCCTGGAGCCTGCTTTGGATTCTGTGTCTCCCTCTCTCTCTGCCCCTCCCCTGCTCCTCCTCTGTCTCCGTCTTTGTCTCTGTCTCTCTCTCAAAAATGAATAAAATGTAAAAACAAAATAAATGAAATTAAAAATTTAAAAAAACTACTTGTTATTGTTTATTTCTAATTTCTTGTTTTCCTATAATGATCACATATTAAATCTGAATTTTAATTAAAGGTAAATATTTCAAAATCTATCCTTAATAATGCACTTATAATAGTGTACTAGCATATTGAAATCAGAAGCAGGACACCTAAAATATGTTATAATTGAGGTGCCTGGGTAGCTCAGTCGGTTGAGTATCCAACTTTTGGTTTTGGCTCAGGTCACGATCCCAGGGTCGTGGGATAGAGCCCCAACCTCAGGCTCCATGCTCAGCATGGAGCTTAAGATTCTCTCTCTCTCTCTCTGCCTCTGCCCCTCCCCCCCACTTGTGTGTCTACTCTCTCTCTCAAATATAAAATATTATAATTGAAAACAATGCAGCAACTTACTAGGATATGACAGGAGCCTGGAATTCTAATCTAAGCAAATCACCAGCCTCTGTAGGTTTACTTCCTGATCAGAAGAAATGAAAAGGATAAAAGTTTAGACTTAATATGTAATAAATCTTTGTTAAACTTACGGTATTTGATATTTTCTTCCATAAATTTGATAACCTTGAATATTCCATTCAAATGTGTAATTATCTGTTAACTGTGAGGGCATATAAGTTATCTCTGATTAGTATCTAAAATTATTTGCTAAGGTTTTTTTTTTTTTTTAATTTGCTACTTTAAGTTCTTTTTGCTACCTTTAACATTAACTTTTCTTAATTACATACTTTGTGCTGTAAAGCTTAAACCACTTAGTATACATTTTAATGTTATACATTAAATTGATATCACAGGGCACCTGGGTGGCTCAGTCACTTTAAGTGGCTGACTTTGGCTCAGGTCATGATCTCACAGTTTGTGAGTTCGAGCCCAGTGTCAGGCTCGTGTGCCGATAGCTCAGAGCCTGGAGCCTGCTTCAAGTTCTGTGTCTCCCTCTCTCTCTCTGCCCTTCCCCAACTCATACTTTGTTTCTTTCTCTCAAAAATACATAAACATTAAAAAAATTAAAAAAAAATAAATTGATATCAGTGATAGCTACCATGTTTATGCCCTGAATTAATTCATTCCTTCCTTCTGGTCTGTTGCATGGAAGTTCAGTTTGCCCTTACTTTTTTTTAAAATTAATTTATTTATTTCGAGAGAGAGCAAGCAGGGGAGAGGCAGAGAGAGAGAATCCCAAGCAGGCTCTGCACTGAGAGCAGAGCCTGATGCGGGACTCGAATTCATGAACCATGAGATCATTATCTGAGCCCAAACCAAGAGTCAGATGCTTAACCAACTGAGCCACCCAGGTGCCCCAGTTTGCCCTTACTATTCAGGGTATATCATAAATAACTAATAACTCAATCAGAAAAGGTAGGTAGATTTAGATACATTTTTCAACAAATGTATTAAGCACCTTTAATCCATCAGATTAAATACCTAGCTCTATGACATCAGTCCAGTTTTCTTTATTTAACAATCTAAGTTTAATATTCATGGAGCTCTACCAAAAAAATTGAGGACAACAAATTTTGGATATTCTGTGTCATCCTGAAATATATTTCTAAAATTATAATTGTTTTGTATTATTTTTAAGAATTCTTAAAGTGATCAAATGTAGGCACACCTGGCTGGCTCAGTCAGAGGAGTGTGTGACTCTTGATCTTGGGGTTGTGAGTTCAAACCCCATTTTGGGTGTAGAGATTACTTAAATAAAGAATAAATTAAAACTTAAAAACAATAGGGGGCACCTGGGTGGCTCAATTGGTTAGGTGTCCGACTCGATTTCGGCTTGGGTCATGATCTCACAGTCTTGAAGTCAAGCCCCACATTGGGCTCTGTGCTGACAGTGCAGAGTCTGCTTGGGATTCTAAATTTCAATACATAAATAAACATGAAAAAACTTTATTTTTTTTATATAGTTTATTTATTTTTGAGACAGAGAGCATGAGTGGGGGAGGGGCAGAGAGAGAGGGAGAGACAGAATCCGAAACAGGCTCCAGGTTCCGAGATGTCAGCACAGAACCCGATGCAGGGCTTGAACACACGAACCATGAGATCACGACCTGAGCCAAAGTTGGATGCCCAACTGACTGAGCCACCCAGGCACCCCCCCCAGAAAACTTTAAAAAGTGGCCAAATTTGTCTTTAAAAGTCGTTTAATTATTTTTTTCATTTTCTAAGGTACTGTAAGCATTTTACAGGAATGAACATCTACTTACATCTACAGTAAGAAAAAACTATAAACAGCTAACTTCAGAGCTATTAACTTTCCTTTCACTTTATAGTAAATGTATTATATATGGTTTTATATAAATAACTCATCAATTGTCATTTAAAACTTCTAACTTGGTACACATTCTGAGAATTATAAGGCTCAGACATTTCCACATTATCATATTCTGAAAGTTTTGAATCAATCATGAAATTTATTTTTTTTAATGTTTATTTTTGAGAGGCAGAGGGAGGGGCAGAGGGAAAGGGGGACAGAGGATCTAAAATGGGCTCTGTGCTGACAGCAGTGAGCTGGATTTGGGGCATGAACTCACAGACCGTGAGATCATGACCTGAGCCAAAGTTGGATGCTCAAGGAACTGAGCCACTCAGGCATCCCATCATGAAATTAAATAAGAAATAGAGCAACAGCTTCTATTCTGATAGCCAAAATCCTGTAGTTATTTCACAATATCTGTGCCTTTAATTACAAGGTAGGGAAGAAAGGGTAAGATAGCAACCAGAGGAAAAAACCTGATAAAAGTGTAATTCTATGGAAATTAATGATGTGAGATATGAAGAATAGAGGTCTGACGGTCATAATTTGAGATCTCCATATCCAAAAGTATGGTCAGAATTTGGGTCACTTTTGGAATCTCTGAGTAACTGCAGTAAAATTCAATTAATCAGAATTCTTAGGTAACTTTTAGTATGTATCTGAGTTTTCATGGAAGACCTCATGTTAAAAAAATTTAAAAATTTAGGTTTTCACTCCAATATATAATTCCTAATGCTGAATATTCATTTTTTTCAACAAATGTATTAAGCACCTTTAATCCATCATATTAAATACCTAGCTCTATGACATTAGTCCAGTTTTCTTTATTTAAAAACTGGCTAGGGGCGCCTGGGTGGCTCAGTCAGTTAAGCATCCAACTCTTGATTTCGGCCCAGGTCAGGATCTCATGGTTTGTGGGTTCAAGCCCCACGTTGGGCTCTGTGCTGACAGCATGGAGCCTGGTTGGCCTTTTCTGTCTCCCTCTCTTGGTCTCCCAAAATAAATAAATAAACATTAAAATAAGATAAAGACAAAATAAAAATTGGCTAATTAAGGTAACCATAAATTTTTATTAAATTTGGACACTCCTTGAAATAGGAAAAAAGGCATTTTTAATATTTATCCTGGGGACAACAGAGGAGAGCAAAATGAGATTATTCCAGGCAGGCCATATCAGGGTGTTTATGAGGTTCAAATTTGACACTAAATGTAAAGTATTAGAACAGTGTTTTCAGTGCAGATAATATTATTCCCTGAAAGTGTATTTAGCCTAAACTTAAGAAATTATGTTTCATCTATTTCTCATAGAGAGTTCTTCTCAAGCAGGATTATATAGTATATAGTCAATATGATGAAATCTAAAGAATTTCTGTCTCAGTTTAACCAAATATTTTTGCCTACTTACTGTGTGCCAGCCATTGGGTATATATGTATAAATAAGATAAAGACTTTGCTTTTGAGAGATAACTATCTAAATATGTAATATGTAATGTAAATATGTAATGCAATGGTTCCTCAGTTGGAGCTGCATAATAGAATCACTGGGGAGCTTTTTAAAAAAAATTTTTTTTATCTTTTTTAAAAGTATATTTTTAAACATTTTTATTTATTTTTGAGAGACAGAGAGAGACAGAGTGTGAGTGGAGGAGGGGGCAGAGACAGAGAGGGAGACACAGAATACGAAGCAGGCTCCAGGTCTGAGCTGTCAGCACAGAGACTAACGTGGGGCTCGAACTCAGCAACTGTGAGACGATGACCTGAGCCAAAGTCAGAAGCTTACCTGACTGAGCCACCCAGGCACCTCTGAGGAGGAGCTTTTTTTTTTTTTTTTTTTTTTTTTTTTAATAGAAAGAAATCGATTCCCAGGGTACCTGGGTGGCTCAGTCGGTTAAGCGTCTTTCGCTCAGGTCATGATGACTGTTTGTTGACTTCAAGCCCTGCACTGGGGGCTGTGCTGACACTGTGGAGCCTACTTGGGATTCTCTCTCTCCCTCTTCTCTCTGCCCCTCCACTGCTTGCACTCTCTCTCTCAAAAATAAATATACATTTTTAAAAAATTGATGCCCTACTCCCACTTCAATTCAGTAAATCAGAATCTCTGAAGATTGGCCTAGGCATCAATATTTGTAAAGTTCCTGAATGACTATTAAAGGGTACAGGGGTTGTGAACCTTTGGTTTTCTGATAGAAATAGAAAGCAATAAATGGAAAACAATGTGGTAACTTTTGTAGCAGAGGCTATGGAGGTAAAGAGGAGGGAATTCCTTATTATGGGGTAGGAGAAGAGAAAGTTTATGGAGAAGAAAGGTGCCCGTACAGAATCTCAAGATATATAATGGTTTTCCTAAAATATAGGAGGAAAGATAATTCCAAGATGAGAGAAATAGTCTAGAATTCATTATGGGACCTGGCATTGATGTGTTTTGTTTTTAAGATTATTTTATTTTTAAGTAATCTCTACACCCAATGTGGAGCTCGAACTTAACAACCCCGGATCAAGAGTCACATGCTCTACTGACTGAGCTAACCAGAGGCCCCTGGGACTGAAGTGTTATGATAGGCAGAAGCCAGATATGAAATGCTTTATATGTCCTTTTAAGACGTTTGAATACACAAGTGATATTTATTGCCTGAGTTCATACTTCTATAAACATTTTAATTGCTTATATCTTTCTTTGAAAGATATATACTATCAAAGCAATCACTTATATAAAGAGAACACAATCACTTTTAAATAATCTCATTTCATATTTTAGAATTGGAAAATATCAGCAAAACCTTGTCCTATATAGAAATAAATTTTGGGGCGCCTGGGTGGCTCAGTCAGTTAAGCCTCTGACTTCGGCTCAGTTCATGATCTCGAAGTTTGTGAGTTCAAGCTCTGTGTCGGACTCTGTGCTGACAGCTCAGAACCTGGAGCCTGCTTCAGATTCTGTGTCTCCTTCTCTCTCTGCCCCTCCCCCTCTCATGTTCTGTTTCTCTCCGTCTCAAAAATAAATAAAACATAAAAAAAATTTTTTTAAGTGCTTTTCTAGGGGCGCCTGGGTGGCTCGGTCGGTTAAGTGTCCGACTTTGGCTCAGGTCATGATCTCATGGTTGTGAGTTCAAGCCATGCATTGGGCTCTGTACTGACAGCTCAGAGCCTCGAGCCTGCATCAGACTCTGTGTCTCCCCTCTTTCTGCCCCTCCCATGCTCATGCTCTGTCTCTCTCTGTCTCTTAATAATAAATGTTAAAAAAAATTTTTTTTAATGTTTTTCTAATGATACCTGTAATGTAATTGTTGAAAAACAGAGTAAAGATTGACTTACAAGTAATTTAAGAGATTGTTAGAGTAGATGAGTTCCTGTATGGGATTCATTTATTCATTCATCCTTCCAATAAATATTTGAGTATCTACAATGTGATAAGGTTCCCAGGAAGGTGGTGGTTAAAGAACTTAAATTCTTCAAAAGTTTTAGCTGCATATTCAGTTCTTACTCTCTTTAGTAGTTGTCCATATCTTCAGCTGTTCTTGTATTCCATAGTATTCTGATTTAGAATTTTATATAGTTTAGAACAGTGCACTGTACTGTTGACTTTGCTAACCCATGACAAAGTCATTGAACTTATGTACAGTGAGGACAATGGCAAGAATTTGAGGATATACTGAAGTCTTAAATGTAAAAGGCAAACTTAAACACTTTAAAACTTTTTAAATAGTATACCTTTATGATCTTGTGGCAGGGAGGACTTTCTTAAACAAGATATAATAATAAATATGACTACATTAAATTTAGAACTTCTCTTCATCAAAAGGTGCCATAAGGAAAATGAAAAGGCAGGCTATAAAATCCAAAAAAGATGTTTACAGAACATATTATTGATAAAGGATTTATATATGAAGACAATATAAAAAACATCATGTAAATCAGCAAGAAAATCTAAAAGAATGGTTGCAAAAAGACACAAATATACATTACATAGAAAAGAATAACTCATAAGCTTATAAAAAGATAATTAATAATCAGGGAAATGCAATCTAAACATCAAGAAATGCCAACAGCTGATGGGATGTAAATTTTGGAAATTTTTAGTCATATAAAATGGAACATGCACATATACTATGATTCTGCTATTCTGTTCCTAGGAAATTCCTGCAGGCCCATGCCAGGCAACACTGAAACAAAAAACATGTTCATAATATTCCTAGTTGGTTTAAGAATAGGTTATAATTAAGAAAGCCCTCAAGCTCAACCCGAACCAATAAATTAATCCAAAACCTGTGAACAACTTAAATGACCACCAGTGGGAGAATGAATAAGTCAATTGTATAATCACACAGCAAAGTGTTACACAGTTGTGAAAGTGAATGACCTACAACTACATATAAAGAATGAATCTTGAAGATTTATGTTAACTTACGTAAAAAGCAAGTCAAAACAGACTGTGCACTATATAACATTTTTATAAGCTCAGAAGCAAAACTAGATCTTTTTTTTTGTTTGTTTGGCAATATATGATGAAAGTTTTTGACAAGTACAGTAGAACCTTGGTTTGCGAGCATAATTTATTCCAGAAACATGCCTGTAATACAAAGCATTTGTATATCAAAGCGAATTTCAAGAACCATTGGCTCAGTCATGATCATGACATTCAACATCATGTAGTACTCGTATTGCAGGACATCACTCTTTTATCAAATTAAAATTTATTAGAAATGTTTGCTCATCTCGTGGAACACTCGCAGAACAAGTTACTCACAATCCAAGGTTTTACTCTATTTATTCAGCCAAAGCTCAGGTTTATAATTGCCTCTGCAGAGGGAACAGAATGATAGAGTTGGGAGACTCTATCTTTTTTTGGTAAAAAGATTCAAAGTACTATTAATATCTTTTTTGCAGCAGTGATTTTATTATTAATTTTATAACCTAATATACATTCTACATATCTTTTTCTATGTACTAATTATTACCTAAATAAAAAATTTAAGACAAAAACAGTAGGCTACTACAGTTGACCCTTTAACAACATGGGTTTGAGTTGTGCAAGTCTACTTATATGCAGATGTTTTATAGTATTGAATGTCTTTTCTCTTATGATTTCCTCAACATTTTCCTTTCTCTAGTTACTTTACTGTGAGGATACAGTATATAATATGCATAACATTAAAAGATATGTGTTAATTGACTTTTAGTTATTGGTAAGGCTTCAGGTCAATAGTAGGCTGCAGGGGCAGAGCCTGCTTGGGATTCACTCTCTCCCCGTCTCTTTCTGCCCCTCCCCTACTTGCACTCTCTCTTAATAAAATAATTTTTTAAAAAGTTAAAAAAAACACTACACAATTTAGACAGAGTTTATTGTTGAGGATTTAACTATAAATTTTATATAGTATATATGTAATTTATAAAAAGGTAGAATTATGAAAACATAATACTTTATTTTTACTTTTTAAAAAAATGTTTATTTTGAGAGAGAGGGTGTGCACGCACATGCATGTCCACAAACGGGCAAGGGGTAAAGAGAGAGGGAGAGTGAGAATCCCAAGCAAGCTGTGCACTGTCAGCACAAAGCCCAATGTTGGGCTCAGTCGCATGAACCATGAGATCAGGGCTGAACCGAAATCTAGAGTCAGGTGTTCAAATGACTGAGCCACCCAGGCGCCCCGAAAGCATAATACTTTCATTATTATTATCAAATTAATCTTTTTATTATCACTAAGCGTTTTAGTATTATATGGTCAGTTAGTAAGGTTTAGTTTGAGAATGTGACGTCTAAAAGATTTATATTTATTAACATTTAAAATGTGAAATACATGTTTTTAAATGTCAAAAATAGTATTATGCTGAACAACTTTACTTTTTTCTTTTCCCAGGATATTATTGCTGGATTCCTATATACCATTTTAATCTTAGCTGTCTTCTATCCATTTGTGGACCTGATTGACAACTTCAACCAAACTCAAAAATATGCCCCATTAATCATCATCGGGCTTCATTTAGCCTTGGGGATCTTTTCTTTCACTCTTGACACCTGGAGTACATCCCGAGGAGACACAGCTGAGATTCTAGGAAGTGGTGCTGGAATTGCATGTGGATCTCATGTTAGCCATAACGTGGGTCTAATATTAGATCCTTCTCTGGATATGCTACCGTTAGCTATGCCCCCCATTACTGTGACTGTGTTTGGAAAAGCCATACTGCGGATCCTTATCGGGATGGTATTTGTACTAATTGTCAGAGATATCATGAAAAGGATCACCATTCCTTTAGCCTGTAAAATCTTCAGTATACCATGTGATGATATTCGAAAAGCAAGACAACACATGGAAGTTGAACTTCCGTATCGGTATATTACCTATGGAATGGTTGGTTTCTCTATCACATTTTTGGTTCCTTATCTGTTTTTCTTTATT
Organism: Cryptoprocta ferox; assembly: GCA_028646485.1. Lineage (NCBI taxonomy): Eukaryota > Metazoa > Chordata > Mammalia > Carnivora > Eupleridae > Cryptoprocta > Cryptoprocta ferox. The sequence goes on from CM053560.1 coordinate 35,339,901, forward strand.
GGTATCTCTTGATGCAGAAATACTGTTTATAAGAAAGGAGGGTATCAGTTACTGATATCTAAAAATATATTCTAGTTAAAAGCCAAATCAGAGTTAGGCTTTTGCAGGAATTTAACTTAAATAATTATTTAAGTAAATTCGTAAGAGTCAGTGCATTTTATCATTGCACACCCAGATATTGTTTTAGGTGAGCTGAGCTATTTCAACACTGAGAAAATGATAAGTATCCATTTAGAATGTTCATGTAATGTTTGGAGGGTTTTATGCTGTTATAAATTTGACTTACATATAATATATATTAAGATACATAATCTGCATTATGTATCTTAATATGTGTTATATATGAAATAATATACATAAGTTATTTTAAACTGTGGGGCTGTATTATAAAATCAGTAATAATATGCAAACAGTGTGCCTGTATATTTGGATTTAATACAGGCATGTTGTTATTAACAGATATATTTAACATTTATTTACTATGGGAGCCATTTCCTAATTGAATTGCATAATTACTAGACCAGAATTCATATGCTACCAGATAATGTTTTACTGCCTCTTTTTACACTGCCATCACCTTTCATGTTACCCATGATGTTGAACATGGGAGGCATTTTTAATGGACCAAATTTTCAGAAAAATTAGTTTTTTTTTTCTTTTAATTCTGTACACTGTGTTGAATGTACTTTATTTGCTGTTGTTCTGGACATCTGTTTAATAATTCAGGTACTGAATTTTACTGCTTGCTAATTGTGCCTTTCTGTTGCTGAATTAAGAAATGCCATGTATACTGTGACACAAAAAATAAGATACTATCTTTATCTTAAATTACATATAATCAGGCAAATATTTTAAAAACACACCTCAGACTAACAGGGCTAGAAGCAAGCCACCCTCAATTCTTTAACTTTTGTCTGGAAAGAAATGTGGAATGGGCTAAACTTTCTCACTAATTTATTGGGAGGCTAAATGGATAAATATTTCCATTTTTGTAGGTATTTTTCTGTGCATTGTAAGTCGTAGGAACAATATATATTTTTTGTACATTGTCTTGATTGTTTATACTGCAGGTAGATATTTCCAATGAATGGAAATGAAATTGAAATTTATAGATGGGACAATGCACATGCTTAACTTGTAAACAAACCATTTTTTCTGAATTATTTGGAAAGGATTGGATTTAGCAGTGTTAACTTTTAATAACCATTTATTAGCTACTTAAGGTAAATTATAAAATCTAAAAGTGTCAGTATTTTAGATCCTATTATTTTTTCAATTTTTATTATTTTCACAGTGGAAAATTTGGGTATTAAACTATTCTTTATTCTTCTGTCTGTGCCTTTATATTTTGAAGTGTAATTGTAATTAGGTTAACATTAAGTTTATTTGTAGTAAGTTTTTCTTAAAGAAGAGAATTAACTTTCCATATAAATGAGCATCAGGTATGGAATTACTGACTTTAGTGCAATATCTGTCTGATTATCCAGAAGTATCATTTAAGATGTTTCTATTTTGGACAGCATAACTATTTGAGCTCATATTTTTATAATTCTGATTGAGAATTTAGGGACATGGTAATTTTTACCAACACTGAATCTGATAATTTTAAGTAAAACAACTAAATTTGGGACCTTTAGCTATTAGTAGGAAACCAAGGCACTTAGGAACATATCGGTACGTTGGAAAATGTGCAAAGAACTTTTCTTTCAAAATGTGTTTAATGAGGGGCGCCTGGGTGGCTCAGTCGGTTAAACGTCCGACTTTGGCTCAGGTCATGATCTCACAGTTCGGGTTCGAGCCCCGTGTCAGGCTCTGTGCTGACAGCTAGCTCAGAGCCTGGAGCCTGTCTTCGAATTCTGTGTCTCCCTTTCTCTCTGACCCTCCCCTGCTCTCTCTCTCTCTCAAAAATAAATAAAAACATTAAAAAAATTTTAAAAAATGTGTTTAATGAGTTGAATTTTAGAACTATTTCCCATAATTTGGGTCTATGCTCTTGTTAGTTTTTATATCTAGCTTAAAAGGTATTTGAAAATATTCCATTTCTTTGTGAATTATTATTTTCTGTCCTAGGATAGCTCCATGATAAATGTATTTTAAAATAAAAGCCAAATTCAGAATTGAAGGGTATTTTGTTTTGTTTGCCTTCTATGCATTTGTTCTCTGTATTATCTGATAGAGATTTATAAAATATATTTAGGATTTTCATTCTAGCAGGCTTTTCCTCTGAAGCATTTTACTCAAAACTAGAGTTCTGTTTTCAGTAATAGAAGACATCAAAGAAATTCTTTAGGGTTCAAACTGACTTTGGGCTCCAACTGTGATCATTCTGACATTGTATTGTTAGTAAAAAGTTTCATAATATTTAAGAAACATGAGTAAAATGTTTCAGCAAAATCTGTGGCCAATAGTATTATAGGTAGTTGACTGCCAATTCATTGTTTCAGAAATTAAACACAATATTAGGAACAGGTTTTTGTTTTTGTTAATGTTTGACAGAAAGAGAGAGACACAGCGTGAGTAGGGAAGGGGCTGAGGGAGAGAGGGAGACACAGAATCCGAAGCAGGCTCCAGGCTCTGAGCTGTCAGCACAGAGCCTGACGTGGGGCTCAAATTCACGAACAGTGAGATCATGACTTGAGCCGTAGTTGGACACTTAACGGACTGAGCCACCCAGGTGCCCCAGGAACAGGGTTGTTGTTGTTTTTTTAAGGTTTATGTATTTTGAGAGAGCAAGAAAGAACAAGAGTGCGCTAGCAGGCGAGGATCAGAGAGAGATAGAGTACCAAGCAGGATCCACGCTGTCAGCCCAGAGCTGGATGAGGGGTTTGATCTCAAGCTCTAGATCAGGAGGGTGCCTGGGTGGCTCAGTCGTTTAAGCATCCGACTTCGGCAGAGGTCATGATCTCACGGTTCCTGGGTTCCAGGCTCATGTTGCGATCTGTGCTACACAGCTCAGAGCCTGGAGCCTGCTTTGGATTCTGTGTCTCCCTCTGTCTCTGCCCTTCCCCTGCTGGCACTCTCTCTGTCTCTCAAAATTAAATAAACATTAAAAAAAAAAAAAAGAACCAGATCATGATCTGAGCCAAAACCAAGAGTTGGACGCTTAACCAACTGAACCACCCAGGTACCTTAGGAACAGGGATTTTTTCAAGGTGAATTAACATACGGACATTTCACTTTGTAGCTTTAAAATGCCGTGATATGTGAGTTGCAAAACCTAGGTCTGCCAGAAACTCATTATAAGACCTAATGAAAAGCAGTATCACTACAGTAGATTTATATATTTTATTTACTAGCTTCCTTTATAATCTTTATTAAATGTGTCTTTCAAAGGCAACATAAATTCAGTGATTGATAGTATAATTTAAAAGAAAATTTTCATAAAATATTCCATAAGGAGGAGTAAATACTAGAATGTTTCTATTTTGAATATATGATCACATGATTTTTTACTGCAAAGATTTTGTTATTGGCAAAGCAATTTCATTCTTGTTAACAATGTTTTCACTAGATTTAAAAATCTGTTTAGATATGAGTAAGGACCAATTTTTAAAATTCAACTTAAAAGTTGAATTAGTTTTTCTGAAGGGAGTTTTTATTGTTTGCTAAAGAGATATTTTGGAAAGGGAACAAGCAATATTTTGAGAAGAGTACTGTAACTGGACAGTGGATGGTATCATGTAGGATATTCTGTCAGATTTTGGTCATGTTCTTCCAGTTTCTTTTGTAGTATACATAAGTTAAAAAGGAAGAAAAAAACCTCTTTACACTTGAATTTTAATTGTGGTTACAGAAGCTGTAAATAGCACAATAAAAATAAGTTTTAACATGCTAACTATAAAGGACATTTTATAAAACTCTCCATTTTTAAGCCCACTACAAATCTTTATAAACAAAGCATGCCTTGCTTATGAGACACACAGGAGGGAAAATTCAAAGAAAAACAAAAGAAACATTTTTTTAAATAAATGTTTCCAGAAATAAACACTGATTTGTTAACCTGAACTAGCTGGTATTTTATAAATTTGTCTTTTTCCTTTCATCATCTCTAGTCTTGGTGCATTTTTCTTTTAATGCTTATTTATTTTTGAGAGAGAGACAGAGTGCAAGCGGGGGAGGGGCCGAGAGAGAGGAAGACACAGAATCCAAAGCAGGATACCGACTCTCAGGCTCTGAGCTATCAGCACAGAGCCCAATGGCGGGGCTGGAACCCAGGACTGTGAGATTATGACCGGAGCTGAAGTCGGAAGCCTAACGGACTGAGCCACCCAGGCACCCCTAGTCTTGGTGCATTTTCCATGGATATTTAAAAACCTCAGCCCCTAACACTGCAAGCAACAAGATATGACAGAGTATGTTTGTATTTTAGGAGGTTCCTCCCATTTCCTGAAAGCCAAATGAATTGTGAAATTGCTTTGTGACCTATACTAACCGATTATATCACGATGTCTACAACATTGTTAGCTTTACGTCACAAAGTCCATTATCTCAGGTTTTAAAAGTTCATACACTTACCTATTCTTGCTATTTGCAGTATTTGTTTGATTTAATGCATGTTTTTTACAGTTTTCCTTGTTACATAATGACCTTTTCTTATGAGATATAAAATGGATTCTTTAAAAATAATTACCACAATAGTATTACCTCTTCAAGTCTGAGGTTTATCCTTTGCCCTATCTTAACTGAAATCACATTACAGCATATGTCAAAACCTGGGATTCTCTTGCTTATGTATTACTGACTTTAAATTTTATGTCTTTATGATATAAGCTCCATGAACAAAAAGTAGCCTGTGCCTCTACTTACTTCTGGGTCCCTGGGACATAGCAGGGATTCAATTAATGTGCTGAATGAATACTCAATCCGTAGACAGGCTATAGGATGTGCATTTTTCTGGGGGAAAAATTCTGCAACTTCCAACAGGTTCTCAAAGAGATTAATGATATAAAAAAGTAAAAAAGTATGTAATAGTTTTTTACTTGTTTTAGCTGTTTTAAAACTTTAGGTTGTAAATAAATGCTTCCAATTTATCTGTAGGAATTTTGTCACTTTTCATGCAAATATTTAAAGGATAATTCTTGAAATGTTTTGTCTGTAATTACTTCAGTGCCCTGTTTTATAGAATGTACTTTATATCCAAATTAAGATACCTATTAATTTATTATTTTTTTAAAGTTTATTTATTCTGAGAGAGAGAGTGCATGAGTGGGACAGGGGTAGAGAGAGAGAGAGAGAGAGAGAAAGAGAGTATCTCAAGCAGGTTCTGCCTTGTCAGTGCAGAGACTGATTCGGGCTTGAACTCAAGAACCATGAGATTGTGACCTAAGCTGAAGTCAAATGCTTAACCTACAGAGCCACCCAGGCGTCCCAAAATATTATTTCTTTAAAAGCAAATCTGATTCTCTCTCTCTCTCTCTCTCTGCGCCTCCCTCACATACACACGCATGTGCACCCACACTGTCTCAAAAATAAATAAATGTTAAAAAAATTTTTAAACGGGCTCCTGGGTGGCTCAGTCAGTTGAGCATCCAACTCTTGGTTTCAGCTCTGAACACGATCTCACTGTTCTGTGAGTTTGAGCCCTTCGCCCCTTCCTTGGGCTCTGCACTGACAGCACAGAGCCTGCTTGGGATTCTCTCTCTCCCTTTCTCTCTGCCCCTCCCCTGCTTGACTGCATGCATGCTTTCTCTCAAAAATAAATAAACACTAAAAAAAAAGCAAATCTGCAAAAAATGTTCTATATATATGAGGGTATGATATTTGTTTCCAGTTAATAAGCTATATAAGTGTAATCTTGAGAATATTACTTTGTACCATTGATCTTTAATTTTTCATATAATCAACTACTTCACAATCTGATTTTTATAATTAAAGTGATATTTATAATTACAATGTAGATGAGATATATTTAGGGCTTAAATATCAATTTTTTACTTAAGCACAGTTAAAGGTTCCCCTAGATTCCAAAAGTCTCCAGGCCCAGGTTTATGGGACTCATTAGGGGTTTGGTGGCAATAAATGGATTTTAATTCCCCTAATATTTAAAGTCCCTCTTTTTTATCTGTGTTGATGTAGGGATGAAATTTGCCAAACTCATTTTAACAGATAGTGTTACTTTTGCTCCTTTCTGACTGACGTCCTATGATAAAAGCCTTGAAATAGTAAACATAAAAAACCTGAACTAATGCTCCTTCAACATTTCCCTTGGCAATATATTCCCAAAATCTTATTTAAGTTATTTATGGACACAAGCTGTAAATTTTTAAAATTAACATATAACTTCTAAGTATATAACATATAATTTACAAGTAACAATCAATTATAAGCTCAAATACAGCATTTACATCTGAAATATTTTTTCTGCCTTTTCTAAAAGTCTGCATTTTCCCACATTATATGTTAAGGGGATTATAGAATTATAAAACATTTTAGATCTATATAGGACCTTAGAGCTCATATATGGCAACTCCATACCAAATTCATAAATCTATATTATTATTAGCAGATACAGGCATACCTCAGATATGTTGTGGATTTGGTTTCAGATCATGGATATAAAGTGAATATCACAATAAAGGGAGTCAAATCAATTTTTTGGTTTACCAAAAAGTGCATATAAAAGTCATGTCTACAGTATACTGTAGTCTATTAAGTGTGCAATAGCATTACATCTAAAAAAAACCCCCAATTTACATGTCTTAATTAAAAAATACTTTATTGCTAAAAAAGGCTAACCATCATCGGAGATTTCAACGTGTCTGTAATCACTGATCATCATCATCATCATCATGAAAGAGTTTAAAATACTTCAAGAATTACTAAAATGTGACACACAGACACAAAGTGAGCAAATGCTGCTGGAAAAATGGTGCTGACTGGTTCGACACAGGATTGCCACAAATCTTCAATTTGTAAGAAACAAAAAAAACCCCACAATATTTGTGAAATGCAATTAAAATGAGGTATGCCTGTAATTATGTGCAACCTTAATTACTTCCACAGTCAGGCAGACTATAACTTTATGATGCAGTGTTGAACAGTTCTAAGTGAATAGGCTAAGAGACGTGTGGTGGGGAGAAGGATACATTTTTGGTAGAAGCAATCAGCAGAACCAAAGCACGGAAATGGGAGGGTGTTAGACAAGTTTAGCAAACAAATGCACTGCAGGTTATCAGGTACCTGGAAGAGAGTAGTAGGACTGAAGTTGAAAAGTTTGTTAAAATGTTTAGTAGGAAATGAGTATAAATAATGAAGTGCTGCCTTTCTCCAGTAGAAGAGCTGCAGTGTTTATTACTCACTTACCTCAGGGATGAAATAATACCCAGCTGGGAGTTAATCAAAACTATTGTTTGATAGATACTTAAGTATTTGTTTCTTTTTTTTTAAATCTCTGATAAATGTAAAGACTAATGTGTTTTGCTTTAAGTCTTGTTTACTTATTAAGAGGAAAAATAAGGTAATTTCATATACTAATCTTGGATTTTATATGAAGAAGCCCAAGGCCTTGACTGGTGACATGAGCTCATGACTGCTATAGTTGCAGTTATTTAGAGGACAAGACCCTAGTGAGTGAGGACTTCGAAGATGAAGTTATACTACTCCCCTCACCTTCCAAACCCTCACCAGAGGGATGTAAAACAAACGAACGACGTACCTAGAAACCTGCTAACAGACCATGAGGAAATGGGTCATGAGGATAAGGAAGAGGCTGCAGACCAGCTACAAGTAGCCTTTGTGTGTTCTACAGCGAGGAATACCTCCCAGGGGACTCACTCCGGGCTTTCCAGCCACCCTGGGAAGAACACTGGTGTTCTTCAGCTTAATTCTTATCCCACCATACTGAGACTATGACATTTCTTCAATGCATTGAGAGGTCAGAACTTATCACACATCTGATTAACCCCAACTGCTTGAAACATGAAAACTCTGAGGTGGGTGTAGGAAGGGTGTTTGCTAGTAGAATCACAGACACCAAAATATGTTCCCCATGTTTGAGATAATCCCCCAATATATTCATGACCACCTAATTTTGCTGTTTCAACATTATTGTTCAAAAGGCTCTTGACTACGTCATTAGGGGTATGTGTGTGTGTGTGTGTGTGTGTGTGTGTGTGTATGTCCCCTATCTTAAAAAGGCAAAATGACCATACTGTCTCATATTTTATCTTACAGTTAGGACTCAAACATGTTACTAGCTGTTGCAGATCTCCAAGTGTAGGTATTCCATATACACCATTCACCTGAAACCTTCCTTCCATTGAAGCCTTGGGTGACTGTTCCATGAGACTCTTTGAAAGGAAAGATTGTAGACTTCTGCCTTTGGGGGCTTTAAAGTATTCCATGTCATCATATGTTAATGTCTATGATAAAGCTGGCTTGCACACAGTGGTTTTTGTCAAATTCTGACCTTGACGCTTTACAGAATTCTTTCGTCCATTCTTGTGAAAGTTTTTGTGTATGAATTCCATTCTGCGTGAAGATGCTAGTGCCAAACTGGTATTGACTTTCATGTTCATATTCTGTGTTTTCTCCAAAACATACAGTGACAAAAAAGGTATGTTGAATAAAAGAAATACATTCAAGCCAGTATGTTACAGATGAAGAAATCAGAAGACCAGAAGTTTTGTTTTTATTTTATTTTGGACTTTTGACTCTAATTTGCTATACCTTTAGGCATTAGCTCTGTCTTCTGTAAGACATATTAAATGTGAGACATATTAAAATGAAGAGGTTAGACTTGATGTTCTCTAAAATCCCTTTCAGCATTACAGTTTATTAAACGGTATTAGACTAAGTAAAAACAAAGGGAATATTTCTACTGTTTGTATTAGAATATTGAAATTTAATGAAAAAAAATTTTAATCCATTTTTGTTGAGGAAATAGATTTGAGGGAGCCTATCTTGTCCTGTCCACAGAAAGTTTGTATATATCCTTAAGAAAGTTACAAGTTTCTCCAAAAAGAAACAATGAGTTAATTGCTTTACAATAGTAATAACATTGATTTGAATCACAAGGTTCAAAGTGACTGCTAAGTACTACCTAATTCAACATACTCTTCAAAATAGTTCTGAACTGTAATCACCCTGAACAGATAGTTAGTTCTTTGTTAAAAAATAAAAATGAGAGGGAGCTAGGGTAGACACCAAAGACCTCAGGAATTCTGTAATTCATTGAACAAATGTTGCCAGCCACTGGCATGGATTTGGGATGGATGTGTAAATGAAAAAGAGAGAAAGAAGCTAGCCAAAATGACGAAGCGAAAGAACTCTCCTCTAAAGCAACTCCAGGAAGAAGTCACAGCCACAGAACTGCTCAAAACAGGCTTAAACAACATAACTGAACAAGAATTTAGAACAATTGTCATAAAATTAATTGC
>CM053560.1:35349777-35796032 GCA_028646485.1 Cryptoprocta ferox
AGAGAGAGAGAAAGAACAAAGTCTTTGGGAATCTCATTCAGAACTAAAACAAACAGAAGAGAATGCTGGATAAGGAACATAAAACTACTTTATTACAAGCATAAGCCTGGTATGAACTTTGAAGATTCAAGCTGCATTTCTGAAAAATAAGACCCTTGTAATAAACATTTTAAAGTTGTAGAGCACAGTATCAAGTTATAAATATTTTTTAAAAATACACTAAGCCGAACATAACTGTTCACTAGAACGTTTCTAAAATTCAATAATGCTTACGGCAGAAAGGCATTTTTAAAAATATTTCATAAGTTCTGTTAGAAAACATGAGGTTATTCTTGAATGTCATTCAGTTGTTTTCTTATGATGGTTTTACTTACAACTTCTCAACTTTATGATGGTGCAAAAGTGATACTTTTTCAGTAGAAACTGTATATGGAATTTTGAATTCCGATCTTTTCCGAGCTAGCGATATGTGCCTTGTGACGCTGGGCAGTGGCAGCGAACCACAGCTCCCAGGCAGCCACGTGACCACATGGGTGAACACCTGATACACTTGCCACCATTCTGTACCCATACGACCATCCTGGTTTTCACTTTCAGCACCGTATTCAATAGATCACATGAGATACTCAACACTGTATTATAACATAGGCTTTGTGTTGGATGATTTTGCCCAGCTGTAGAAGGATGTGTTCTGAGTAGGTGAGGCTAAACCATGTTCAGTGGGTTAGAAGTATTAAATGCATTTTTGACCTCGGTATTTTCCACTTAACAATGGGTTTATCAGGTCATAAACCTGTGTTAAGTGGAAGAAGATCTGTGACTGAAATTAAATCCAAAAACTTTCAGAGTGTCTTCAAGGCCCTACATAATCTGGCTCCTATCTAATTCTTTGACTTAAAACTCTATTCCAGGGGCGCCTGGGTGTCTCAGTCGGTTAAGCGTCATGATCTGGCCGTTCCTGAGTTTGAGCCCTGAGTCAGGCTCTATACTGACAGCTCAGAGCCTGGAGCCTGTTTCAGATTTCATCTCCCTCTCTCTCTCTGCCCCTCCCCGCCCCCCCTTGCTCTCTGTCTCTATCTCTCAAAAATAAACATTAAAAAAAATGTTTAAACTCTATTCCAAACACAATGGCCTATTTCTCTAACCAAGCATCACAGACTTTGCCACTGCCATCTCCCTTGACAGGAGCACTCCCTCTACCTCTTCATATGGATGGCTCCCCCTCAGTATTCACATCTCCGCTTAAATAGCATCTTAGTGAAGCTGTCCCTGGTCATCTTATCTAATGGAACCCCCATCTCCTGTATGCTTTTATCACATTCTCTTATAGTAGTTGTTCATAGCACTGAAATTATCTTTATTCTTTCCTAACATTGAAGCTCCATGAAGGCAGGGACCATATCTATTTTATTCTACGCTTTAATTGCAGCACTTAGATTTAGTAGAGACTCAAGACATATTTGTTACTGGAAGGGCTGAATGGATCTGCCTTATTATTTTATAGTGCTGTATGGTACAATTGTATAAATTTATCGCAGTTTACTTAACCATTACTCCATTAATGGACCTTCAGATTGCTGCTAATTTTGTGCTACACCAATGCTACTCTGAGGGCACCTGGGTGGCTCTGTCAGTTAAGTGTCTGACTCTTGGTTTTGGCTTGGTCTTATCTCACATTTGTCAGGCTCTGAGCCAACTGTATGGAGCCTGCTTGGAATTCTCTCTCTGTCTCTGTCTCTGTCTCTGGGCCCCTCCCCCAACTGCATGCTCTCAATCTCTCTCGATCTCTCTCAAAATGAATAAACATTAAAAACAATGCTACTCTGAAGGTTCTTGTGTCTTGTAATTACATGTGACTGCACATAGCCAGGGAGCCAACAAGAAATGAGTAAATAAGACAATATCCTGTCCTCTTCCCCAACATCATTTGTTTCCTTTCCCCACAGAGATTTAAAGAGCTCTGATACACAAAATAATTTTTAAATATAAAACAAGCTTTTTAATAGTTCAGATCCAAAAAGAAAGTTGTTGTTTTCATCAAGAATGTATTCTCTGTCACAATCTCATTAGATTTCAAATTCTCTCATGTCCGAGAAATCACCATGGGATTGTAGGAAGATAGAACAAGACCTTTAAAACCACCTCTGCAAATAATTTTAAGTTGGATCTCTTATCATCTCATCATCTTAATCATCTATTTTGGTTCCTTTCAGCAATTTTACTAGAATGTTAAAAAATGTTATACTGAACACTTTGTAACTATGATTTTAAATGGATCTTTATTGCTATTTACATTAATTTTTATATTTAAAAATTAAACCACATTAAATCAATTGGAGACTACGTTCCTTGGGCTATTACAAGTTTTTTTATTCCACATAACATTGATAAGACTGAGTAACATTAATCCTCAAATATGAATTCCAACCAATTATCAATGTTTTATCAGTTCAAACCCAATATATTGCAAAATAACATCTTGCAAATAAACTGTAGAGGAGGCATGCAGACTAACATATTTTAGACAGATATCAATAATCTTTGGAGTTTATTGTTACTAATTCACTAAATATGTATTCAAAGAAATGTATGAGCACAATATAGAACTTGAAGTACATGAACAGAAGTAAAAGAAACCTTGGTCAAAATCATTTGTAAAAATAAAAGTAATGATCTCATTTAACTGAATGTGTAGAAGTAGTGAGCTACATTCCATATTTGATCCAGTGAAACCTAAACCCTGAAAATAGATAAAGTTACTTCTAGAACAATCTTCACAACATATCTCAAGAACAAACACAAATCAACTAAGTATTTTGCAAAAGCTATGTTGTGAAGAATTATTTAAATTCTCTCAATAGGAGTTGTTAAATAACAAGTTCAACCAAGTAAATCTGAAGATCTCACTGGCTTTATTAAATGATTCATGAATTGGACAGCATCCCATCTAGCAAGTAGACAGGTACTCCAAGGAGTTGTACAAAACAGAAGGATTTTATAGCTGGAGGGTGGGGGCAAGAAAGAAATTAGCAGAAGAAAAGGATTATTCCAGAGGAGACTGTTTGCTAGGGGGAAAAGCAAGGTGTCTTATGCAGATTACCTCATCTTTCTTTGGGGGATGGAGAGGACCCATGTGACAGACTCACTGGTGCTGATGTAAAGAGAAATTTCCTGACTGACTGCTTAAGGCCACACTTCTGGGGGAGATTCAAACCCAGTTAGGTTGGGTACTAAGCCCTGGTTTGGTGACCTGGTCTAAGTGACAGCACTTTTGACACCATTTTTTTAACAGAATGCTATAGTCAATTAATGATGTCTGTCAAAGGCAATGGAGAGAGGAGGTAGAACATAGGAAGCCAATAAAAGAAACACAAATGCAGACTGGAAAGCAGGAGAGAGTTATCAGAAGGACAAAGAGATCACAAGTGTATATGTGGCTATGTGGTAGGGGCAAGTAGTCAGATTTTAATAAATGATTAAATGATTTAATTATTTGAAAGGGTAAAAAGAAATTGGGAAATGAAGCAGTAAATACATTTCTGGGTTTACAGATTTGTGAAATTGGTAGACAGTACATGCTAGAACTTATTTTATTACATACAGTTTTTCAAAATCTATAGTAAATCTAAGATTAGACTGTATCTGAGTTAAGAATGTAAAATTGAAAGCTAACAATATCCATCAAATGGCTTTGTAGCACCTGATCTGAAGCAATACTTAGTGCCATTAATCGTTACGCTTACACTTGTCAAACAAAGAGAAAACATTAGGGAACCTTAGGGAACCACACCTGAACTGTGATTCTCAACTGGGAACTTGGTAGAAAGGCAAATTCCTGGGTCCCGTCTCAGACTTTCTGAATCAAAAACTGGGGGACCAGGACCCAGCAATTTGTTTAACAAGCCCACCAGATGATTTGGATGCACATTCCAGTTATTCTATCAAACAGCATTTTCTCATTAAATAAGCCACATAGTTATTAAGTTACTAATGCACTTGGTCTGCCTGACCTAGATTCTGTACCGCCAAACCCTTTCAAGGGGTTAGAGCCAACTAAAAGTCTTTTAAAGAACAGTGTGGTCTATTGGCCAGCTGTGGTCCATTAAGAAAGCTCTGGAGAAAAAAGAAAGAAAGCTCTGAGCTAGAGGAAAGATGATTACTCACATTGGGGGCCAGCAATCCTCACAAGTGAGAGAACTTCCTCTCCCTAACTCCCTCTCCCTAACTCCCCATGGCTTGAACTCAGAAGTCTTAGGCACCTTGAGCCAAGTCCTGATACACCAAATCTGAATATAATAATTAAAATTTTTTTAATGTTTATTTATTTTTCAGAAAGAAAGACAGAGTGCAAGCCCGGGAAGGTAGAGAGAGAGGGAGACACAGAATCTGAAGCAGGCTCCAGGCTCTGAGCTGTCAGCACAGAGACTGACTTGGGGCCTGAACTCCCAAACCGTGAAATCATGACCTGAGCTGAAGTCAGATGCTCAACCGACTGAAGCACCCAGGCGCCTTCATGCATACAGTAATTTTTGACAGATTCATCTGTAAGAAACAGTTTTGAATTTTTGACTCACTACCCATTTACAGCATGTCCTGCCAAAAAATCTTCCTTTTTACAACAATTTATTTGTACATCTATTTTATTGCTCTATTAAACATTAATACTGGGGGGCACCTGGGTGACTCAGTTAAGCTTCTGATTTCAGCTCAGGTCATAATCTCACGGTTCATGAGTTTGAGCCCCGCTTTGGGCTCTGTGCTGACAGCTCAGATTCTGTGTCTCCCTCTCTTTCTGCCCCTCCCCTGCCTCTCCCCTGCTTGCACTCTGTCTCTGTCTCTCTCTCTCAAAAATAAATAAACATTAAAAAAATTAAACATTATACTACATTTCAAAATAATCGGATCCTTTAAAAAGATCCATTTAAAAGCATGTTTCTTTTCTCAAGTTCTGCCTTTCAACCTTGTGATTATCTAAGGTCTTTACCTAAAATAATTAAAATCTGGCTTCTTCATATAATATCAACCGTGTTAGAAAACAGATTATCTAGGCACCATTTACATGTCATAGAATTGACTCAGCTCAACCTGTACTCACTATCCAAGGCTCTCTTACTTTCTCTTTGACTGTGATTTGGTCCTGGTTACTTCCGCTGGTCAATCTGTGCTATGGGCATGAGGCCAGAAACAACTGCCAACCCTATGTATGCCAGGAAAGAAGGTCTAAGACAGAACCCCACCATGTAGATCAATAACTGTGTAATTCACATTTGCAAGAACATTTATTTTAAGTGTTTTTCCAGTAGAAAACTGAAAACACCCTTTAGTGATCAAGATTTCTAATGAAAATTATGCTATGGGCTTAACAGATATCTGCACCATCAATTTCAAAGCATTTTTTATAACAACTTTAAGAGTGACATCTTTGTTTCTCCTTCTGAACTTTGCTTTTGTCTTGTTACTTCTATGAATCTCCAGATAATCTGTGTTTCAGATTATCATGTATTTCAGATTATCATGTAACCCTGAAATGGTTGATAATGTTTATGTCTATCATGTCTTTGACATGTTTATAATTCATTTAAAAATTTCCCAAAGTGTCTTAAATTCATTGCTACCAGTAAAATGTAGGTGCGTCATTGTTTCTTTTTTAAATCTATATTTTGGGGGCAACTGCCTGGTTCAGTTGGTAGAACACAAAACTCTTAAGTCATGGTTGTAAGTTCGAGCACCACACTGTGTATAGAGATTACTTAAAAATTAAATCTTTAAAAAAATCTACATTTCAATCAGTACAATGAAAATCATGTATCACTAAAGTTTACTAATAATTGTGCAATAGCATAAACTACCATGTTTCAGATAACCTTCAAACATTTATTAACATTTAAATTGATAGTATTTTCTTGAAAAATGTAAATACAAAACAATAATTTCTCCTGCCTCAGAAATAATAATCCTTATAAAGCATAGTTAGGTTTGAAAGAAAGGAAAAAGGAAAAGTGTTTATACAAAAGTTCATAAAGCCTACTTCTAATGGATTCAATAATATGTATTTAATAACTTCAGTTTCTTCTAGAATAAATTGAAAAAACTGAAATTTCTGATGTCTGCCTAAATTTACCCAGATTGTTCAAATCAGCATTTTATGTTCTGCTATTGCAAGCCTTCCTTCAAGTCCTGACCTAAAATGCTTCACTTTAAAGACATTTCTATTGCAGGAAAAAAAAAATCCCACAAATCAGTACCCTAAGAATTATAAAACTATAAAACAGTTGAAAAGCAGGGCATATCTCTCTTCTGCTATTGGAGTTTAAGACTCCCAATAAAAAATCTCATCTGATTAAGGACTTAATTAAGGACTGAGCAGACGTAAGAAATGTTTTTCCAGGTCTAAATCAATAACAAGAGGATGAAGACTTCCCAATCGTTAACAATGATCAGTTCCAGCTATAAAAAGTACTATATATTACCAAATTGGAAATTAATCTTCGTTGCCAGACTTACACAGATCTTACTCTCTCTCATGTCCAAAAGAGAGCTTGACTAATGCATTAATGGTAATTTTCAACATTATTTACCTAGCAAATGAAAGTATCATGAGTTACACTGGTGAAATCTTAACCTACATATGCTGCTTTTTTCAAGGTTCTCCAATATATAAATGCTTCACGTAAGCATTCTATACGAATTCTGAGAATACAGGCTGGCATTTCTTAAAAAGATTTTGTTCTATTTCTGTATGCGGTGTTTCTAGGATAATAGTCTGAATATTTTTATCTTATGAAGAGTGGGTTCTCACTAGAATCAAAATTACGTCGATATTTTGAAAACTTAGTAATATGTGTAACCACATAAGGATAAAACAGTATTTTTTTTCCAGAGAAAGAACTTCTCTATTTCTTTGCAGTTATTCAAAATAATATATTGGAGGTTTACAAAATCAAGAAATAACATTAACAACTTACTTTCACTGTCCTTGACAGAGAAGTCCTAAACTAATCAGAGTAATTTGCACATTTTTATATTATCTATACTTTAAAGTGTATTGATTATAGCTAAATGTCAAACAAAATTAACCAGAATGCTTTGAGATGAACCATTTGACTAGTTTTTTAAAAATCAGTTGAGGGGCACCTGGGTGGCTCAGTCTGTTGAGCGTCCAAACTTCGGCTCAGGTCATGATCTCACGGTTAACGGGTTTGAGGCCTGCATCGGGTTCTGTGCTGACAGCTCAGAGCCTGAGGCCTGTTTCGATTCTGTGTCTCCCTCTCTCTCTGCCCCTCCCCCACTCGTGCTCTATCTCAAAAATAAAAATAAAACCAAAAAATAAAAAATAATAAAAATCAGTTGAATGTTAAAAAAATTTTTTTGATGAAAATCTTCTTATTTATTTATTTATTTATTTATATCTTAGAGAGAGAAAGAGACAGAGAGCATGAGCAGGGGAGGGAGGAGAAAGGAGGGGGAAGAGCAGAGAATCTTAAGCAGACTCCATGCCTGATGTCGGGCTCGATTCCATGATCCTGGGATCATGACCTGGGCTGAATTCAGGAGTTGGACGCTTAACTGACTGAGCCACTCAGGCGCCCCAGATGAGAACCGTTTTAAATTTATAAATAAATATTAACAAGATTTTATTGTTACACTTTAATTTTCCTTAAACAATGGAGTCCAATCTACCTCACAGCCAATATCTGGACCGACAAGTTTTCATGTGTTATTGCTATCTGTATAGAGACACTGTTTTCAGAGCACAAAGGCTGCTTTTTCTAAAACGGGGGTGCGGCAAAGCTTTCTGATGGGGGCATTTTATGTAGCTATTTCAGTGCACTGACATTTTAATAACTTTATCTGAATGAAGAAAACTTGCTCACAGTTACATAAAAAATTAAAACAAAACAGATATAAAAGGAAACATAACTCTCCTCTTCTGAAAGACTCTCACTGCTCAGAGGTAACTACTGTTGACCAATCCTTCTTCAGACTTTTAAAAGTGTATACACTAGCATATATTTCCCTTTAAAAGTTAATTTAAATAAAAATGAGCTATAGTATATATGGTTTGTACAGTTTTCTTCATTTAAAAATGTATATGATGAAGGATCTACTTAACTTCAATGGCTATGTGTTATTATATTCTTGTAGCATAATTTAATATTCTATTTGTACATTTAAGATATTGCCAGGTTTTTAAAAATTAGTGATACAGTGACGATCGCTATAAACACATTTTTATACATTTATATGAAGTGGAATTGATGAATAAACCTTTGTGGATTTCTTTGTAATGACAGATGTCAAATTGCCCTCAAGACAGATTATATTAATTGATAATGCCATTAATGGTATATGAGAGTCCCTGCTTCCCTATTCATCATCAGTACTGGCTGGATATTATTGAACTTTTCCATATTTCACTCTGAGTACAAAATGCTTCACTCTTAAAATTAATTTTATTGTTTCATTTTGTATTTATTTAAAGTTTAAGCATTTCTCCAAATGTTTATTTTTTCCCCTTTGTTATATCACATCTTTGTCCATTTTATTTTAGGCTTTTGTCTTACCAATCTGTGAGAGCTCTTTGCATATTAACCCTTTCTGTCACCTACACATGATGAATATATATACATTATTCCAAAGGACTATTTTATGAAGCCAAAAACAAAAAAGGGGGCAACTATATACATATGAATATGGAATAACTCCAACCTATTTCCAAGTTAAAAAAAAAAAAGCAAAGGGAAGAAAAGTATGTTCCCATATATTTACCAAAAACAGATAATATATGGGGTGCCTGGATGGCTCAATCAGTTAAGCATCCAACTCTTGATTTCAGCTCAGGTCATGATCTCACCATTTATGAGTTCAAGTCCTGAACTGAGCTCTGCACTGGTAGTGCAGACCCTGCTTGGGATTCTCTCTCTCTCTCCCTCTCTCTCTCTCTGCCCCTTCCCCACTCTCTCTCAAAATAAATACATAAATAAACTTAAAATAAAAACAGATAATATATACATAAACGGCACAGGAGATTTCTGGAAAGATAACCCAAAAAACTAGTTTTAGGGACCAGCTTTGGGACAAAAATAGGGACTTTTGTATTATTTCAAGGTTTTTTCTTTTTTTGTTTTACCATGAATGTGAATAACCTAATTTTTCTAAGAAAGTGACCTAATTCAAATTCAGTCTTCTTTTAATGGCTATTTTATTTTCCCCAAAGTATTGTTGAGTAAGTCACCTCTTTACTCATTCTGAAATGTTATCTTTATCTTGTACTAAATTCCCATATAAATATTAGTCTTTTTCTGGAGTCTTTACGCAGCTTCACTGATTTGTTTATCTGGTTGCAAAGGGTTTCCAGTACTGCACCTTTACAATACGTTTTAATTTCTAGAAAGATTAATTATTCCTCTATTAATGTTCTTTTTTAAAAGTTTTTTTGTTTTCTGTCAAGGCACCTGGGTGGCTCAATTGGTTGAGCATCCAACTCTTGATTTTGGCTCAGATCATGATCTCACAATTTGTGGGATCAAGCCCTGTGTAGGGCTCTGTGCTGAGCATGGAGTCGGCTTAAGATTCTCTCTCTCTCTCTCTCTCTCTCTCTCACCCCCACCCCCCGCCGCCCCTCTCCTCCGCTTGTGCTCTCTCTCTAAAATAAAATAATTAAAAAAATTTTTTTCTGTCTATTCTCATATTTCTAGATAAATTTTTGGTCATATTTTTTATTGGGGTAAAATATACATAAAATATACTATTTTAACTGTTTTTTAAAATGTTTATTTTTGAGAGAGAGAGACAGAGCATGAGCAGGAGAAAGGCAGAGAGAGAGGGAGATAGAAAATCTGAAGCAGGTTCCAGGCTCTGATCTGTGAGCACAGAGCCTGATGCGGGGTCGAACCCACAAACTGTTAGATCATGACCTGAGCCAAAGTCAGATGCTTAACCGACAGAGCGCCTACCATGCACCTACCATTTTAACCATTTGTAAGTGTACAATTTCATTGTGCACACTCACATTATTGTGCAACTATCTCCATCAACCATCTCCAGAATGTAGATGAATTCTAACAATTTGTCAGTTTCTAAAACATAATGCTGCCAATATTCTGATTGCTATTATATTAAAGGTACAGATTAATTTATGTAGAGTAACATTTTTTACAATATTGTCTTTTATATAACTAAAAAATTATATAAAATTTACAGAATTTTATATAATTCAATATAGGTCTTTCAACTTTAGTCATTCATTAATCACTCACTCAAGAAACATTTATTGAGTGCCTATTACACGAGGAACTATCCCAGGCACTGGAGATGTAAATGTAAATAAAGTAATATATCTGTTTTTACAGATATTGTGAAACCCAGAAGAAGAAACAGAGATTAAGCAAACCATTGCACATATGAACATAAAATTGCCAAGCTTTAAGGGACAGGTACATGGTTTTATGGTGGCTTTACATTAAGTGGTTTGATATAACCCAGGGGATCTGGAAGTCTTCCTGAAGAAATGACAACTGCACTGACTCTGCAACACATACTCAAATCATCTTCAATATCCTCCAGTTAGCTTCACATAGGCCCGGCCTATTTCTTAGGATTGTCCCTGAGTATATAATCTTTTAAAGAGCATATGGGATCTCTCATTCACTTTATGTTCTAACTGGATCTTTTCTATGTATGGGAAAGCTATTGATCTCTGAGTATTAAATTTGAAATCAGCTGCCTTTAGAATTTCGATTGTTTTTGAGGGATATCTTCTTTCATTCTTATACATTTTTGCCTCAGCCAATAAGATAAGAAAGAATGTCTGCCAAAGCTTCCATTCCTTAGGAAGTTTTAGGGGAGATGCCTCTGTCTTCTCTCCACCTCTGTGAATGCAAGAGTGATCTATCTATTTGGTGAAATGGTGAGACTATGACATCTATTGAATCACCTTTCTGTATGGAGTAGAATTCACGTGTGAAAGGCCATGGCTCATGTGTGGACCATCTCTTTTGGTTCTCTATAATCAACAAGTAAGGCAGATCTCAATCTACCATGCAGCAAGCTGGTTTATATGTTTGCTCTGTGACATAACTCTCCCATCACAGAAAGGATGTTTAAGTTCCAGACACTACATTACTACAGGTATGATTTCGGACTGTTTGGCCAAGAAAAAACTTGAAAGTTATATCTTCAGGGACGCCTGGGTGGCTCAGTTGGTTAAGTGTCTGGACCTGGGCTCAGGTCATGATCTTGTGGTTCGTGGGTTCGAGCCCCATATTGGGCTCTGTGCTGACAGCTCAGAGCCTGGAGCCTGCTTCTAATTCTGTCTCCCTCTCTCTCTGCCCCTCCCCTGCTCATCTCTGCCCCTCCCCTGCTCATGCTGTCTCTCTCTCTCTCTCTCTCAAAAATAACATTAAAAAAAATAGAAAGTTATATTTTCATTCTTACATCTTGAATTTGCACCTATTTTAGAATGCAATTAAAATACTTAATTGTATCAGCTTGGAGAGTTTCATTAAAGAATAAAAAGCATTCTTCTACTCCTGAGACCAACATTATACTATATGTTAACTAACCTGAATTTATATAAAATCCTGGAAGAAGAAAAAAAAGAATTTTTAACATTAACATTCTGTTACTGTAGTACTTAGTATTCACAAAACCCTTGGCCACCAAATTTTGTTGACTATATATTCATCATAAAAATGTTCAAGTATCTATTCCCAATCTTTAATTAATAAATTATCTATATGTACTATAATAATGTTTTTATATTATAAAATACACAATAAGGATTTTTATAGAATGCGATCTTAAAAAATTTTTTTTAATTTTTTTTCTAATATTTTATTTAATTTTTGAGAGAGAGAAAGAGAGACAGTGTGATCAGGGGAAGGTCAGAGAGAGAGGGAGACACAGAATCCGAAGCAGCCTCCAGGCTCTGAGCTAGCTGTCAGCACACAGCCCAACGCAGGGCTCGAACCCATGAACCGCGAGATCATGACCTGAGCCAAAGTCAGATGCTTAACCGACTGAGCCACCCAGGCGCCCCTAAAAAATTTTTACTTATTAATGATTCTTATTTTGCTCTCACTGAAAATATTAATAATTTTTGAAACTCTTGGTTTAACATCTTGGATATAAAGATACTGGAGGGCACCTGGGTGGCTCTGTGGGTTAAGTGTCACGGTTCATGGGATTGAGCCCCATGTGGGGCTCCATGCTGCTTAGGATTCTCTCTCCCTCTCTCTCTTCTCCCCCACTCATGCTCTCTATCTCAAGATAATTTTTTAAAAAAAGGTAGTAAGACTCAACGGGAAGTAATATAAAAAAGATACTCATTTTTTATTCTAATTATGGAGATTTTTGTGAAATTCCACTAGAAATATCCATCTTCCCTAACATCAATCAGATGTTGCTTTTTTATATCTAACAAATAGATTAAAAATACTGTTACTCTTCATTTAGTAAATTTTCAAACAAGTTTGACAATCATTTCTAATTTCAGTGTACTTCAATTTTTATAGGTGAAAAACTTATGTCATCTGCAGCAATAAATTCACATAATCAATAATAGAAATATTTCCAAGCCTGTGTTTCCAAATTATACATACTCTTGGTGAGAAATCACTTTTCCATTCATTGTTAAAAGATCACTGTTACCTGAAATAATCAGATCAAGTGTTCCTTTTTTCTGTTCCCCAAAATATTTGCTAACATTGTGTTTTACAGAAAGCCACTTGTCAGCACAAGAAAAGCAGGAAATTTGAAACTCTTTCCTTTTTGTAAAAAGAAAGTATGTAATTTTTCACTTTGGAAACTCTATTGAGTATTTTGCCACAAAAATCAGTGAACCTCTCCCTCTATATGAAAAATTTTTATATTCATTCTACATATAATTAAAAAGTATTATAAAGAATCTACACTACCAGGGCGCCTGGCTAGCTCAGCTGGTAGAGCATGCAACTCTTGATCTTGGGGTTGTTAAATTCGAGCCCCATATAGGGTATCGAGATTACTTAAAAATAAAATCTTTAAAAAAGTCTAAACTAAAATTTTCTTTAAAAAAATTTTTTTTAACATTTATTTTGAGAGACAGAAAGACAGAGCGTGAGGAGGGGAGGGCAGAGAGAGAGAGGGAGACACAGAATCTGAAGCAGGCTCTAGGCTACGAGCTGTCAGGCCGCAGCCCGACACGGGGCCCCAACTCACGAACTGAGAGATCATGACCTGAGCCGAAATTGGTCGTTTAACCGACTGAGCCACCCAAGCACCCTTACACTAAAATTTTCAAGTCATGTTTTTATTAAAATAACTAGATTGATGAGGGACTCCTGGGTGGCTCAGTCGGTTAAGCATCCGACTTTGGCTCAGGTCATGATCTCAGGGTTCGTGAGTTTGAGCCTTGCATGGGGCTCTGTGCTGACAGCGCAGAGATTCTGTATTCTTCTCTCTGCCCACCCCACATGCTCTTGCTCTCTCTCTTTCTCAAAATAAACTTTTTATTTCAAAAAAATGGACAGGCTGGGGTACATGGGTGGCTCAGTCAGTTAAGCGTCCGACTTTGGGTCATGTCATGATCTCACGGTTTGTGAGTTCGAGTCCTGCATCGGGCTCTGTGCTGACAGCTCAGAGTCTCGAGCCTGCTTCAGATCTGTGTCTCCCTCTCTCTCTGCCCGTCCCCCGCTTGCATTCTGTCTCTGTGTCTCAAAAATAAATAAACAGTAAAAAAATTTTTTTAAATGACTAGATTGATGACATCCTGCAGAAGTTAGTTTAATCTGACTCTAACTTTCTTGTTATTATATCCTGCCAATGATGAATCCCATTGATTTAATTTCACATGTGTCATTAGCACTGTAACCATATTCCAGAAAATTCATTTGTTCTAGTGAAGTCTGTTGCCCCGCTAAAAAAGTCAGTTTTGTTTTCTCATGAAAAATTTTTATTAAAGAAGTCATTCATTATTAAAAACATAATCTCTCTGGGATAGCCTTCTTTTAATGGCTTAAGAAACACAGTTCTTCGCATGTTTCATTATTGACTCAGAATTGAGTAGCTAACATAAGCTGAGACATATTAGAAACACTTTTATTTTCATCCAAATTAATAAGAACCTCTCACACTGCATAATTTGTTCTAATATTTGTTTCTTCAACTTTCCATAATTTTTTCTATTCATATTCTTTTTAGTGTATGTTACCTAAAAGAATGTGTTTTAGGGGTGCCCGGGTGGCTCAGTCGGTTAAGTGTCAGACTTGATTTCGATTTAGGTCACAATCTCATGGTTCTTGAGTTCAGGCCCCACATCTGGCTCTGCCCTTCCCCTGCTCGTGCTCTCTTTCTCTCTCTCAAAATAAATAAACATAAATTTTTTAAAAAAAGAATATGTTTTGTCTCTTTTTCAAATTCTTCAAATTATTTTAGCTATTTAACTGTGGTAGGAAGAAATGGTGTATAAGTAGTGGTAAATTGGTTTCTTTTTAGTTGTTGGCTCTTTTTTTGTTTTGTCTTTCATTGTTAAGAAACTTCGGAAGAAATCTTAGAATTCTAAACATCAATGTAACGTGAAATTGTATAAAGCATTGCATGGTCACATAATTTTAAACATCACCGAAAAGACTGCTGAGATTTAAGCTTCATATTCTGGACGCATAGATTTTAAATACTTTGCTAACAGTTTTTATTAGCTAATATTTCAAACCATTCTAGTCACTAAGGCAAGATTCGCTTGCTAGAAAAGTGAATAGAAATCCATATTTCAAGTAATCTTTATAATTTCTTTTACCTGACTTCTTATTAGATCTCATTAAGCTGCCATTTTTATCATATATTTTGACTAACAAGAGACTGTACTGGGAGTAAGCAAAATCTATTTGCCATTTTGTTGCTGCTTTTGTATTATTGATCTTTTCAATTCTTGTCTTCTTTTTGTGACTGTTTTGTTTTATTGCTTATTTTTAATTTTTTAAAAATGTTTACTTTTGGGGGGCAGCAGAGTGTGAGCGGGGGAGGGGCAGAGAGAGTGGGAGATACAGAATCCGAAGCAGGCTCCAGGCTCCGAGCTGTCAGCACAAAGCCTGACATGGGGCTCAAACTCACAAACCCTGAGATCATGACCTGAGCCAAAGTCGGATGCTGACCCAACTGCACCATCCAGGCAGCCCGTGACTATTTTTAAATTATATGCTTATTGTGTTAGGCCAGCTTCTTAAAAAGCTGAGTCTGAGATGAAGATTCCAGTGATTCTCTTTTGAGAGAGTGCTGTTACGATGAAACCTGTAAGGCAGTGAGGGAAACAGAACAAGGCAGTAGAAAGGGCTAGGCAAAGGGGTGGGTTCGGTTCAAGTTCATCCTCAGTCTGATCCCACAAGGAGCTCTGGGGTATGGATGGCACCAGGAAGTCATCTCACTTTGAGGAAAGGAGGCAAGTCTTACATTCGGTCATCAGCTAACAGGTCGCCTGGGGTGTGGGTGGGAGGGCAATGGTAGTGCCCAACCTCTCTGGTTAGGTGGCCCCCATCATTTCAGGGCAATTCCCCCATGCAGAAGGGTATACCTATGAGTTGTTATCAGCCAAGAATAGACAGCATCCGGGGAATGGGTGCAATGGCCGACCAGGAAAGAGATCTTCGCAGGGCACCAATACCCATTCTGTGAGGTTAGTGTAGTTACAACTAGATATTATGATTGCTAAATCTTTTTCTTTACCATTGTACAACACATCACAATGTGCTAAAAAGGAGCAAACGCAGAAGACT
Organism: Cryptoprocta ferox; assembly: GCA_028646485.1. Taxonomy (NCBI): domain Eukaryota; kingdom Metazoa; phylum Chordata; class Mammalia; order Carnivora; family Eupleridae; genus Cryptoprocta; species Cryptoprocta ferox. The sequence continues at coordinate 35,365,527 of CM053560.1, forward strand.
GACCCCTGAATTCCTGCTCTTGTTCCTGGATAGCCACCACCTTATGTGACCATCTGACCTTCGGACTGAGTAAAGATGCAAGTGGCATTCTATATATTGAATATTAGTAAATTCAATTTCCTGTTTTTAGGTAAAAAAGAAATGTAATGTTTATTTATTTTTGAGAGGAGGGGCAGAGACAGAGAGGGGGACACAGACTCTGAAGCAGACTCCAGGCTCTGAGCTGTCAGCACAGAGCCTGATGTAGGGCTTGAACCCACAAACCCCATCATGACCTGAGCTGAAGTCGGACACTCAACTGACTGAGTCATCTAGGTGCCCTGGTAAAGAAGGAAATTTAAATACAAGTTCTAGTATTTTGTTCCTGAACCTCAGTGAGTTACTCTTGCAAATTCTAGCATGGAGATCACTATGCCAGTCAGGAATGCCCATGAAGCACAGGCCTATAAAACACGTGAAATAGAAAAGGCTGGTCTTGGGGCACCTGGGTGGCTCAGTTGGTTAAGTGTCCGGCTTCGGCTCAGGTCATGATCTCACGGTTCGCGGGTTCGAGCCCCGCGCCAGGCTCTGTGCTGAGCTGACAGCTAGCTCAGAGCCTGAAGCCTGCTTCAGATTCTGTATCTCCCTCTCCCTCTCTGACCCTCCCCTGCTCGCGCTGTCTCTCTCTGTCTCTCAAAAATAAAATAAAATAAAATAAAACATTAAAAAATTAAAAAAAAAAAAAGGCTGGTCTTCTACATCATTTTACCTGCCCTTTCAGCATATTCTCTGTATTTGCTTGTCTTCATACTGTGTATCTTGAGGCTTACCAGAACCCCCCATTTCCAACAGCATTCAAATTTAATGAGTGTCTTTATTTTTTTTTATCTTTTTTTTTTTTTAACATTTATTTGAGACTGAGCAGGGGAGGCGCAGAGAGAGGGAGACAGAAGTTCCAAAGCAGGCTCCATGCTGTGCAGGGCCCATTGTGGGGCTCGAACTCACGACCAACCATGAGATTATGACCTGAGCCAAAATTAAGAGTTGGCTGCTTAACCAATTGAGCCACCAGGTGCCCCTCAAAATCACCCATTTCCAGCATTGCCCTCCTATATAAAGTTTCTACAGATGAGGGGGGCCTGGCTGGCTCAGTTGGTTAAGCATCTGACTCCTGATTTCGGCTCAGTTCATGACCTCATGGTTTGTGAGTTCGAGCCCCACATGGGGCTCTGCTTGGGATTCTATCTCCCTCTCTCTCTGCCCCTCTCCTACTTAGTCTCTATCTCTCTCAAAATAAATAAAAAATAAACTTGAAAAAATAAGTTTCTACAAATCAATAAAACCAGTGTTCCAATAGAAAAATTAGCAGGCAATAGCTCACTGAAATAAAAACACCTATAATAGTAGAAATGTCTATCAAAACTATAAAGCAATAGCACTTTTTCATTTATTGGTTGACAAAGCTAAAACAATTTCATAATACATTGAAGTGTATAGGGTTGGAGGAATAAATATTTTATAGTGGCCAAGTTGGGCAGTATCGGTCACAATGTAAAATGCACATCCCTTTGATCCAACAGTTCTGTTTCTAATAATTTATGCAAAAGATATGTGCATAAAGATGCATGAGCAAAGGTATTTACAGCATTGTTTGTAATAATAAGAAAATTAAACAATTATGCCATATCCACAATAAGCAGATTATAAACCAATGTATGTTTTACATGTATATATGAATACATTTCTAAGGAATATTGTCAAGAGGCTGTTGTATGTCATATGCTGATAGACACACAGAATATTTCTGGTAGGAAAGACAAAAATTTGGTATGTTGGTTGCTTCCTACATGGGAATCTGGGTGGGTGAGGGGAGAGAGGTAGAAGGGCAACTTTCTCTTCATGTGTATCTTTTGAAGGGACATTATTTTTAAAAAATATATAACAAGTCCCACTCCCTTTCTATTAACCCTCACCGGTGTTGGGAAGGGGGTAGTTATCTAAAAAGTCCTTCTAGTTACCTAACTGGAAGGTTTAATAGGTGATTACCATATAGAAAAAGGATTCTGAAAATATGGACAAAGGACCCTTGAGGATCTCCAAGACCCATTCAAGGAGCCTGAGAATTCCTCCCTTTTCCTATTCCATCTCCATATCTGTATGAGGCCAGATTTTCTTCAAATACTCGAACCAAAGAACATATCACAATTGACTGAAGGGCAGAGGCATGTATGAGATTCCAGATGTCTTCTATATGCCAGACATTAAAGAGATGTGCAAATATGTAAAACAGAGGAACTCTTCTTACTACCTATTTTTTTATGTTTATCTATTTATTTTTGAGAGAGAGGGCAAGAGCGTAAGCAGAGGAGGGGCAGAGACAGAGAGAGAGAATCCCAAGCAGGCTCCCTGCTGTCAGCATCAAGCCTGACACAGGGCTCCATCTCACAACTGTGAGATCATGACCTGAGCCGAATTGAGAGTCCGCTGCTTAACTGACTCAGTCACCCAGGGGCCCCTACCTATTTTTTTTTAAAGATTTTATTTCGGGTGCCTGGGTAGCTCAGTTGGTTAAGCAACGGACTCTTGATTTCTGCTCAGGTCATGATCTAATGGTCGTGAGATTGAGCCCTACACTAGGCTCCATGCCGAATGTGGAGCCTGGTTAAGATTCTCTTTCTCTCTCTCTCTCTCTCTCTCTCTGTCCCTCTGCCTCTGTCCCTCCCTTGCTTGCTCCCTCTCTTTCAAAAAAAAAAAAAAAAAGATTTTGTATCTAAGTAATCTATACACCCAGCGTGGGGCCTGAACTCACAACCATGAGATCAAGAGTCACACACTCCACTGACTGAGCCAGCCATGTGCACCATTACTACATATTTTTAAATACATTATTCATAAAATATCATTTAGGTTAACATATAATAGCTTTAATATTGTTACTTAAAAATAGGTAAATATTTAAAATTTTTGTTTTAATTTCAAATACATAAGTATTGATAGACATAATACATATAAACAATAACTCTGTGGGGTCCTCAATAATTTTTAAGAGTGTAGAGGGGTCCTGAGAACAAAAAGATTCAGAACTATTGGTCTGAAATACTCTGTTCTTTACTCATCTTCTCTCTCTCCCAGCATTAGCATATTCCTTCTGGTACATGGATATTTGTGTGCCTATGTTATTGCCTCTACCTGAAGAGAGAGAACTTTGTATTCATCACAGTACTCAGCAGGACTCTGCATGGAGTAGAAGCTCAGTAAGTATTTTTTTCAATAAGTATTTGCTGAACTCAAAAAGGAATGTTGCGCTCTCAGTTTTCTTCTAAATCTGCTCTCCTTTCCAAATTTATCTTTGGTTGACTCCACTGCTCCTTATAGGTAGCCACTGATTCATCTCTCATTTCCTTTCATTGCTAAAACTCAGATGCATTCTTTTCACTTAGCTCCATACCAACCGTGGTGACTCAACAGGTGTGGTGAGTGCGAGAGGGAGCCTTGCGTTCCTGCTAACTTACACACTAACCTTCCTTAAGTATTGGTACTGTCGCATTATTCTTAAGAGCCTACCGAGGCCTTGTTTACCACCTCAGGTCCAAATACCTCTGCCTGTGGTTACGTTCACAACTTTATCCCATGTACCAACCTTATCTCCCATTCACCCACCACACACCTTCTCTGTAAGCAAGCTGACTGCCTCACTGGCTCCCACACACTCTTTCCCAATGATGGACTTTTGGCACTGGCCACTCCCACCACCTGGCTAGATGTTATCCATCCTTTAACACCAGTTCAGTTCCTACAATCTCCATTAAATCTGCTTAGACCAACATCTTCTTTCTTCCTGTATCATCATAGCAAACAGGTGTCTTGCAGGTTTCAAGCCCTCAACTGGACCTCAGTGACAAAATGTTGAATTGAATACAATCCTTGTCCTCCTCAGGAATGCAGCCAATAGGGGAAACTCACATGACCATAATAAACACTATGTTCCAAGCGTTTACAATGAATTATCTCATATAATATTCAAAACAACCCTATTCTATTTTCTCATATAATAAATGAAGCAGGTGGACATGAAGATACATAGCCTGCCCTGTCACATATCTAGGAAGTGCCAGAGTCTTCTCCACTCCAGAGCTGGAGTTCTTAATTGTTATTTTACAATGCTTGCTGAGTAAGGGAGAATCAAAGCACAATGGACAGAGTGACTGAGAGCAAGAAAGAAAAAGCCTTTGTTTCTGGGAGGAGGGAGAGGGCAGGACCAGTAAGAGGAAGTTTCATGTTGTCCTTCTGCATGGCCAAAAAAACCCCCCCGAAACACACAAATGAACATCATCAAGGGCATGGAGCTCTGAGTAAGAAACAAACTTGTGCAACATGTTGTTCTTTCTTTTGGATTCCCATAGAACAGGCTATGGTCCACACTTTTATGTATCAAATGTATGGAAGTGCTTATTTTTTATGCATCTGTTTCTGCTATTAGACCATTCAGTGAGGATGGGGAAGGCGTCTTATTCATCTTCCTACAGCCACTGGCTCACAGCAGGTAAAGGAATATGTGATCGGTGTGCAGGATGTGTGAGGCTGGGAAGAGAGGGCTGATAAAGAGATCAGAAGGCAGGAGGAGGCCTGATTTTAGAAAGCAGGCTGTGGAGATTTAAGGCATATTTGCAGGCAAAAGGGAGCAGGGAGGCTAGAGAGGTTTTTGTTAATACTATTTACTTTGTTTACAAATTTATTTACTATTTATTTACAAAGCAATAAAAGTCTATCGTTTTAGGGGCGCCTGTCTGCCTCAGTCAGTACAACATGGGACTCTTGATCTCAAGGTTGTGAGTTCAAGCCCCACATTGGGCATAGAGCTTACTAAAATAAAATAAAATAAAAGTCTATAGTTTTAAAAAGACATAATACTAAAAGGCTCATAATTCTTTTTTTTTTTTTAATTTTTTAGTCTTTATTTATTTTTGAGAGAGAGAGAGACAGAGAGCACAAGCACGAGAGGGAGACACAGAATCTGAAGCAGGTTCCAGGCTCTGAGCTGTCAGCACAGAGCCTGATGCGGGGCTCGAACCCACGAACCACGAGATCATGACCTGAGCCAAGTCGGACGCTCAACCGACTCAGCCACCTAGGCACCCCATAAAAGGCTCATAATTCTAACAGTAGTTCCCTGCTCTGATCCCAGTCCTGTTTACCAGGTAACTATCCTAAATTCTTTTAGCTGTTGACCCAAATTTGCAGCCATATTTCTAAACAATCCTTTTATAGGGTTATTTAAAAATTAATTTTATTTTTTAAGTTTGTTTATTTGAGAGACAGATAGCATGCGTGGGGGAGGGGCAGAGAGGGAGGAAGACAGAAAATCCCAAGCAGACTCCGTACTACCAGCGCAGAGCCTGACATGGGGCTCCAACCCACGAAACTGCGAGACCATGACCTGAGCCAAAACCAAGAGTTAAAAGCTTAACCGAATGAGCCGCCCAGGCGCCCCTAAAATTAATTTTAGATACTGACTTCCTATCACAGTGGAGGAGGACTTCATTCCGCCATGGTCCACCCCCCTGATTATTGTGGAATTTCTCTGTAGGCCTAGGACACTGACATTTCTCGTGCTTTCCCTTTCACTCTTTGGGAGGCACAATAAAGACTCATGTCCTTCTGTTCTAGGACACATCTTTGTATTACTTCTTTGATAAATGCTGGTCTTCCATTTTCTTCTCTTTCTGTACCTCATATTAATGGAAAGTTCTAAATCCTTAAAAAATTTTTTTCTTCTAAAGACAAATACCATATGACTTCATTCATTTATGGCATTTAAGAAACAAAACAAACAGGAGCACCTGGGTGGCTCAGTAAGTTAAGCATCTGATTCTTGATCTCCACTCAGGTCATGATCTCAACAGTTTGTGAGTCTGAGCCCTGAGTCAGGCTCTGTGTGGACAGTGCAGAGCCTGCCTGGGATTGTCTCTTTCTCTCTGCTCCTCCCTCTCTCTCTCTCTGAAAATAAATAAATAAAATTTAAAAAGAAGAAAAGAGGGCCACCTGCCTTGCTCAGTTGGTTACAGCAGCTGACTCTTCATTTCAGCTCAGGTCATGATCTCATGGTTCATGAGTTAGAGCCCTGCATCAGCCTCTGCACTATGATAGTATGGAGCCTACTTGGGATTCTCTCTCTCTCCCCCTCTCTCTCTGCCCCTTCCATGTCTCTATTTCTCTCAAAATAAATGAACTTAAACAATTTTTTTAAGAAGAAAAGAAACGAGTGAACAAAGGAGAAAAAAGAGACAAACTAAAAACATACTCTTAACTATAAACAACCAGATGGTTACCAGATGGCAGGTGGGTAGGGGAATGGGTGGAATAGGTGAAACAGGGGATTAAGGAGTGCAAGTGTTTTGAGCACTGAATAATGTACAGAATGGCTGAATCACTACGTTGTATACTTGACACTAACATGCTTCCCCTCTCTTCCTCAGCGCTGCCCGTGAATGTGGCAGCCATCTCTTACTCAGCATCATGGCTGCCCTTAACCTCTGGTGAAGCCCAAGACTGTTAGAAAGAGAATCAAGAAGTTCATCTGGCACCATTCAGACCAATATGTCAAAATTACAAGCAACTGGCAGAAACCCAGAGGCATTGACCGTAGAGTGTGCCCAAGATTCAAGGGCCAGATCTTGATGCCCAACGTTGGTTATGGGAGCAACAAGAAAACAAAGCACGTGCTGCCCAGTGGCTTTGGGAAGTTTCTAGTCCACAACCTCAAGGAGCCTGAAGTGCTGCTGATGTGCAACAAATCTGATGGGGCAGAAACTGCTCACAATGTCTCCTCCAAGAATCAAAAAGCCATTGTGGAAAGGGCAGCCCAACTGGCCATCAGAGTCACCAATCCCAATGCCAGGCTGTTCAGCAAAGAAAATGAATAGACAGCTGATGTGTGTGTCATTTTTGTGTTAAATAAAACCATAAAACTACAAAAAAAGAGAAACTAATATAACACTGTAGGGGCACGTGGGTGGCTCAGTTGGTTAAGCGTATAACTTTTGCTTTTGGCTCAGGTCATGAGCTCATGGTTTGTGAGTTCAAGCCCTTGCTTGGGTGCCAGGCTAACAGCACAGAGCCTCCTTGGGATTCTCTCTCTCTCTCTCTCCTTTTCTCTCTGCCCCTCCCCTGCTCTCTCTCTCAAAATAAATAAACATTTTAATATAATACTGCATGTTAACTACACTGGCATTAAAATGAAAAGCTTAATAAAAATGTTTTTTCTTCTACTTTCCATCTCATTGCTTTTTATTCTACTTTCTGTGATATTTTTTCATTTCCAAGAGCTCTTTCTTGTTAACTAACACATTTTATATACATATAACACACATCTATATGTTGTATATGATTTATGCATATTATATAATGAATACCTACATATAATGTATATCAAACTATTTCTTGTTAACTGATACGTGTAATTAGATATTATTATTACTTTTTAAACTTTTATTTTATTTATTTTGAGAGAGGGAGAGAGCATGTGGGTGCGCACAAGCATGGGAGGGGCAGAGAGAGAGAGACTCCCAAGTAGGCTCCAGCACTGTCAGCTGGGAACCTGACATGGGGCTCGAACTCATGAACTGTGAGATCATGGCCTGAGCGGAAATCAAGAGTCAGACACTTAACTGACTGAGCCACCCAGGGGCTCCCATGTAATTAAATATTTTATATAATTACATATATAATTATATGTAACATCTGTCAATAAGCTTGCTAAATATTATACAAAATATACATCATAGAACACATATACACATATCTTATTCTTTTATGGATGAAAACTCTTTATAATAGTAATTATTTTAAAGGTTTCCCTACATTGACCCTATTTTCTCCAGGTCCTCTTTGGTTTTTATTGGAGGTTCTCCTACAAGGTCTGTAAATTTTGGCTGTCTGTTCATTTTTAGGCGTGAGGATCTGCAGGATGAGAGAGGGGAACTAGGACTTCAATGACAGACTTTTGGTGTTAGGTCCAATGCCATCTTGTGGACTTGGTACCTGTAAGTACTGAGCCCCTGAGGGATTCTTCAGAGTTAACGGTCTTGCTTTTCATTAACATTTTTTAATGTTTTTATTTATTTTTGAGAGAGAGGGCATGAGCAGGGGAGGGGAAGAGAGAGGGGGACCGATGAAGCGGACTCTGTGCTGACAGCAGTGAGCCCACATGGGGCTCTAACTCACAAACTGCGAGATCATGACCTTAGTTGAAGTTGGACGCTTAACCGAATGAGCCACCCAGATGCCCCATTAACATTTCTGACTTTTGTTCCTTAAATTGTTAGTTCCCTCACCCTGCTAAATCAAGTACCACTCTTCCATTCAATATCTATCCTCTATAAATCCATTAGAATCTCTTTTCTTTTTTTTTTTTTAATATTTATTTATTTATTTTGAGAGAGACAGAGACACACAGAGAGAGAGAGAACACAAGCAAGGGAGGGGCAGAGAGAGAGAGAGGGAGACACAGAATCCGAAGCAGGCTCCAGGCTCTGAGCTGTCAGCATACAGCTGGACGCGGGGCCTGAAGCCATGAACAGCAAGATCATGACCTGAGCTGAAGCTGGATCCTTAACCGACTGAGCCACCCAGGTGCCCCTAGAATCTCTTTTCTTCTTACTTGTTCGCTTGGTCCTTCTGAGTTAATAACATTTTCTCATTCCTTAACAATCACTTTAGAAAATGTGAGGAAACAGTGAAACTTGTGTTACTCCATCTTTTAAAACCAAAGTCCACTGAAGATCTAAGCAGGAGAATTAAGGATTTGCTCTTTTTAAAAGCTTAAGACACTGGTGGCTTTATAGGGAAGAGGCTAACAGAGGAAGAAAATGGATGCAAAGTTGGTCTGAGGCTATTGCAAAGTTAGAACAAACCATAATGAGGAAGTGAGTTAGGAGAGTAGCAGTGGGGAAAGTAAGGGTACGTGAAAATGTGGTTTCTTTACCCAGGTACTACCAATGTGTGACTGAAAGAAGAAGGTTGAGGGTCAAAAAGTATGTTAAGGCTTTTAACATGGTTAACTGAGGCAGTGCAGCCACTGAGAAAGGGAACACAGAAGGTGAAGAAAATCTTACATGGACGTTTGGTGACATTTACTTCAGGAGGTGGCAAAGGGACTGAAAAAGGACTGTGATGAAAGATGAGCAAAGGACAGCGGTGTTTCATAAGGTGGGGGGTGGGGGTCAATGTTCTCAAATGGTTGGGATGTCCTCTCAGACAAAAAGAGAGAAAGTCCTTGGATTTGGCAAGTAAGAGTTGATTTGTGACCCACAAGAGAAAGGTTCTCATGACAGCCTAGAGAGTAAAGCTATATTAGAGCAGATTGAAAGATGAAGGTAAGATGAAGTAGAGGCAGTATAGAAAATATTATAGAAAGTGGAATAAATCAATGGATAGAGTCACAGGAAAAGTATTTTATAGAACAGAAGAGACTTACATATTTGTAAGAAGAAGGAAAAGGTAGAACTGAAGAAAAGGTGGAAAATAAAGTGAGGATACAATTGAATCCAGGCCTCGGACAACATGGGATTAAGTACGTGGGCAGAGATCAACCTCAGAAAGAAGGGCACTCCTGAACTTCCTGGAATCTCCTAGCCACCTCTGCTCCCCTTAAAACACACACAGGAAACACCCACCCACAAGATTTTTGTCTGGCACTAGGATCTGTCTCTGTCTCTCTTCTTATCCTACCAGTTCCATCTGTAGGAAATGATAACTCATTGTAACGAATATCCTAAAATATGAATTATTCAAGCCAGAACAGCACTAATGGAAGCCTCGTCAGAAGAGTGTAAGGTTGGCTTTGGCATTCCTAGTTCATGTGCCCACTTCTCTCCATCAGGGTGGGGTAAAGAGATATCTTCCATGCTCTCTGGTCATCCAACAGACAACTGCTGCAGAAAATATCCGTGTGTGTGTGTGTGTGTGTGTGTGTGTGCGCGCGCGCGCGCGCATAGAGACACTTCCCAAGGACGCTACCTTTCTCAGAAAGAATACAGAGTTAATACAGCATTATTCGATCACTCTCCATCCTCTTAGCCTGCCCTATTTTTCTCCAAAGCACCAGGGCTGATTTTCAGCAGGTATACTGTGGACTGGCTATATCAGTTGCTATCATATTGAAATACTCTACTTCTGTACCAGCTAGGAAGTAGCTGCTGCCCCAGAACCTGGCGCATGCCCTGCTATTGCTATCCTGGGATCTCCCAGATCTTCCCATGATCCTGCAACTAAAGGCATAACCCTGGCCACAACAAGGGTTCAGGTTGGCCCATGTTCCAACGGGGAGTGGAACATTTTATTGGGAAGTTCAGTATCAAGGAAGTTAGAGTGTGCAGGAAAGGGAAGTGAGGTGGGGAAGGAAGAGAAAATACAAGGGAACACAAGGGGATGTGAAACCATACCAAATAACACAAGGTGGCCATACCAGGGTTAGATATTTGAATATTCCACCCTACATAGGACTTAAAAATAGCTGAAGTTATACTATATACTTTTTAATATATAGATACTTGTCAGCCTGAAAGTAAGCTGTATGGAGGCAGGGACTTTTTTAATATTGCATAGTCAGGACCTAAAATATGCCAGGCATATATTAGGTGAGCAATTATTTGTTCAATGAATGAATCATTTCATATCAAGGAGAAATATTTTCTAAATGAAACACATTTTTATGTAAGTTCCTAGCCATAACAGATGTAGTTCTTTATACTGTTTTTGCAGAATGGTTTCCATTCCTCATTTTTTAATCCTCCAGTTTCCTAATCATGCCCAGAGGCTGCCTTGTGCATAAGAAATGACCACAATGGGGACCATTCCATGTTAGAGATGTCTGCCATCTGTCTACTCAAAGACACAGTAAAACTTGGAAACCCTTGCTTTTCCTTTTCTTAGCTGATCAAACAGGCAGGCAAGGAACTTTAAGGGAAAAGAGGAAGATTCCTTTTCTCCTGCCCAGAGCTTTCTCCAGGGGGTGGGGTGCAAAGGTTATAATTCATCTCACTTACACTTGTTATTTATGATTTTTCTTTTTCCTTTTTTTAGTTTCTTTTTCTTTTATTAAAGTTTTTATTTTAATTCCAGTTAGTTAACATACAGTGTAATATTAGTTTCAGGTACACAATATAGTGATTCAACAGTTCCATACAATACCCGGTCACAACAAACACACTCCTTAATCCCCATCCCCTATGTAACCCATCCCCCCTAGCCACTTCCCCTCTGGTAACCTTCAGTTTGTTCTCTGTAGTTAAGAGCCTGTTTCTTGGATTACCTCTCTCTTTTTCCCCCCCTTTGCTCGCTTGTTTTGTTTCTTAAATTCCTTTGCTTTCTCTGACTTATTTTGCTTAGCATAATTATGATTTTGCTTTTTGAAAGAAACAGTTTTCTTTTCACTGATCATGCTGCTCTAAGTAGTAGTCTGAATTTTTTGAAATGTAGTTTGGTTTAATGTGGAAAATTTATAGGAAAAATTATCACATGCTACAAGTTTCAGTGGGAAACGATTATTGAACGTGGTCACTTAAAAAAAAAGTAGTCACTTTGTAGAACAAACCAGCAACTACCAAGTATTGATTTTCAATATTTGAATTTAAGGGTGAGAAAATGCTAATTACATTAATATATTCATGACTGAGACTTAATCTACTTAATGTTCCTTTTCTCTTCTAAAATTTCACTTCATCAGCCTGAGGGCAATCATCTGTAATCATTTGTAATCATCTAATTACAAACTTATTCAAGCTGCCGCCTCTCACTATGACTGTATTTTATCTCCATCATTACCCTGTATTTTGTTAAATGAAAGAAAACATGACTTCTTTGCAATGTGATGCTATTATTGCTCAGATATTAAGATGCTGGTAATCATGATCAGATCTATCTTTATAATGTTCAGCACAACTTAGGATATTCTATTATCTGGCAAGGACATTTATTCAATATAATGCTTAGAAAATTAAATCCAACCTCCTACTGAATACTTTTCTAGAACAGAAGAGAAAGTAAACAGGTAAATCCAATATGTAAATCCAAAAAGATGAAGACAATGAGTAAGAACACTCCTCTTTGAGTATGGGGGGCTAAAAGTTTCAGAAACCCTACAAAAGAAAACTGAAGGCTTTCATATTTCTTTTACAGCTCAGAACATTGTTTTTTATATTATATCATCACATACACTAGTTGGAGATCACATAAAAAATTCTAAGACTAGTCAAATAGTCTGTATTTCACAGAAGTTCGTGTCCATTGTCTTTTTATTACTGGGCTTTACTTTGCTCATAACTTTGATCTACCTCATTTAAACGGCTTTGATTCTTGAGGCACCTGGGTGGCTCAGTTCGTTAAGCATCTGATTTCGGCTCAGGTCATGATCTCACAGTTTGTGGGTTCAAGTCCTATGTCGGGCTCTGTGTGGACAGCTCAGTTTGGAGCCTGCTTTGGATTCTGTGTCTCCCTCTCCCTCTGCCCTCCCACCCCAGGTTGTGCTCTGACTCTCTCTCCCTCTCAAAAATAAATAAACATTAAAAAAGAGAATTAAAAAAATTAAACTCCTTTGATTCTACTTCCTAGCTGTGGTACATTCCTAGTGCTATGATTTAAAAAATTTGGGGGCTCCTGGGTGGATCAGTTGTTTAAGCATTCAACTTCGGCTCAGGTCATGATCTTACGGTTCATAAGTTTGAGCCCCACATCATCGGCCTGTCTGCTGTCAGCACAGAGCCCACTTCGGATCCTCTGACCGTTCCCTGCTCGCACTCTCTCTCAAAAATAAATAAACATTAAAAAAAAATTAAGGATCATTTCAACAGTTTAAGAACTCAGCGAACATCCTTTATTGTCATTTTTCCTATAGCTTCTCAGAGCAAGTGGTATAAGCCACCAAAGGTCAGAACTTGAATGTCTGCAATGTGGCAAGCTCTGTGCTGGGTGTGTCAGTGATGTTATGTTAATCTTCAGAAAACCCCTGAGAGGGAGATATTGCCACCCGAGGAGTACTTTTAGGTTTAGAGAAATTAAAGAAGTTGCTGTTTTGAGTAACAGTCCTTATTAAAATATCTTCCAATTGAGGTTATGTTTGGAGGAAAAATCTGTATCCTTTAGTGATACAGAGAGATACAAGCCAAATGATGTCTGGGATAGGAGATCTAACAGGAATGTGGGCGCAACAGAAAGAAATCTAGCCATCAGTTAAAGTTGGGTGAATGGGGTCGTATACATAAGGGTTTGTCTATCATTTTTTCTACCTTTGTGTATGATGGAACTTTCTCCCAAACTGAACAGTTTTTTAAAGTAAGTAACCTGAAAAGTAGAATTAGTATAAATTGGATGCAAGGAGGAGGAAAAAAGAGGATGTAAATGTGGAGTGGCATTCACCTTATCAATTCAATAACTAACTCCTTCAGCTAACTTCATTTAGAGCTAATCTTACAGCCATATGCCCTGAATCACTTCACATGCACAGGCAAATATGCACTTTCCTATCTTATTCAAGAAAAAAGTGAATTTGTTTCTTAGCAATTATTAAGATACCAAGCTGTTGGTTTCCGTCCTAACCATACTTCTCTGTGTAAAATAAACTATAATCTAATTATTAATTAAATAAAAAAACCTAAAGACTAGTTTGTCAAATACTCTGGCCTTTTTCTCTTCTCCTCTTAACTCCATTTAGTGTGCTACTTTACTATTTGTTCATTCTTTTTAACTTCAAAGTGGCAGGAAGAGAGCATACAGCTTAAACCAGTTGATTCACTTTTAAGCAGCTCTGTCAAGAGCTTTTTTGGCAGTAGGTGCTGTTTTTGATGAACATAATTATCTGTTTCAATACTGGTCCTGCCTCTTCCCCAGCTTTCATCTGTGTAAACGAAAAGGAGAAACAGTAAAGTCCACCTGAAAACTAAGTTAAAATAACACCATTGAAAAAAATTTTCATGGTGACTGGTATACATCACTGGGCACCTATCCCAGGATGTCCTCACCAGCACCCCACCCTCTGGCTTCAGTGGCAGTCTTGTTGACAGTTTCAAAAGCTCCACAGCTGGTAGCTTGCCAAGAAGTACTTCTTACATGTTAGAGGCATACATGCCTAGGAACAGGTTTTATGTATTATTGGGAAGCCTTCAAGGAGCTCTGGGATTCAAGAGTTGGACAAAGGAATATGGTGCTTAGGAATGAAGCCTGCGGTTTCAGATGTAGGCTGTTAGGCCAAGGTCTCAAGGACTAGCCAGCCAAATGAGGCAGGGAGTTAACAGAAGCAAGCTGGAACAAAGCTTGAAGGAGAGTTCTTCTTTTTAGGCATATTTTACCAGAGTTGAAAATGGTATTGGTCTGTACATTCTGTATGCTTATATTAATTGACTCCCACAAATACAAGACACAATATCAAACACGGTTCTCTGGAATGACTTCCAAGCCTGAAACCCCCACTCTCAAAGGAATGATTTGAAGTTCTTCACCTACGTGTTGCTGCGAAGGCATTCGGTAGATGTAATTAACATTCATAAATCAGTAGACTTTAAATAAAGATTATGTTGGGTAATCTGGGTGGGCCTGATTCAATCAGTTGGTTTTCCAGAAGATCTGCCTGTGGACTACAACTTCAGCTCACGCCTGAGAATTCCAGGTCGCCTTTCTTGACAGCCGGCTCTAAAGATTTCAGACTTGCCCCCAGTCAGTCCCCAACATTGTGCAAGTCGATTCCTTGCAAAAATTTAATATATATGTCCTAATGGTTCTATTTGGTTGAGCTTTGGTATAGTGATTGAACACGAGTATTTCTAAGTTTTATGTACAATTTGGACTTTGTATTTAAAAACATTTTTTAAGGTTTTTAATTTATTTATTTTGAGAAAGAGGGTGAGTCAGAGAGTGAGCACAAGCAGGGGAGAGGAGGGGCAGAGACAGAGGGAGAGAGAGAATACCAAGAAGGCTCCACACCACTAGTGCAGAGCCCAATGTGGGGCTTGAACTCACGAACTGTGAGATCATGACCTGAGCAGAGATCTAGAGTTGTGGATGCTTAACTGACTTAGCCACCCAGGTGCCCCTGGACTTTTTATTTTAATAGCAAATACAAGTATTTTTGTGTGTATATAGGAGAGTGTCTGTGGGGGTATACACATATACGGGTTTTTTGTTGTTGTTGTTGTTTTGAGTAGGCCTGACTTGGGCTCCCATGTCCTTCCTCGTAGTGTCCAATTCTAGTAAGAATGCTAAGTCAGTTTAACCATATCTGACTGGGTTCCTCGCCTTCACTATCTCTCAGGTGATGTCTGATTACCCTGGCCTGTTTTCAGCAAGAATACTGCTGACTCAATCTAGCAATAATTCCCCACACCCCAGTGTTTCTTCTTAGTAATTTTCCATCCACTGACCCCCACACCCTGCTCGTTGGCTATAAATTCCCACTTGTGCATTCAGAGTTGAGCTCAATCTCTCTCCTGTATTATAAAACCCCACCACAGTAGCCCCCCGTGAATAAAGTCTGTCTTACTATCTTTAATAAATATCATATTTTTTTCTTTAACACTTCCAGACTATTTTGATCACATACTTCCCAGTAAAAAAATTTTTTTACCATTCACTCCAAATTAGATAAGCTAGATTTCATGAAGTTTATACTATTATATGATGTGCACAATTTTTTTAAAGACAAAAAAATGGAAAGAAAAAAGTTGAGATTAAAAAGTACAAACAGGTTGTAATATTCTCTTCCTGCACCTCAAGACTCTTCTTGCATTTATCTCACTAGGTTGTTTTTTAACCTATTTCCCAGAAGACACTGTATAAAAAGGATTCCAGGGTTCACATCTTAAAAGGCAGTAATGTCACCTGTTTCAATTTCTATTCTTATATTCTCAACAATTAACTATTTAAGCTTTTCTTTTTAAGCAAAACACTCTGGGAGCTTCCCAAAG
Organism: Cryptoprocta ferox; assembly: GCA_028646485.1. Lineage (NCBI taxonomy): Eukaryota > Metazoa > Chordata > Mammalia > Carnivora > Eupleridae > Cryptoprocta > Cryptoprocta ferox. Next base: position 35,381,459 of record CM053560.1, read on the forward strand.
ACTGACCACTTAGTTAGGACAGTTAATACAGATTAGCCAAATGTGCTCATGATTCAATCACTCAGTTGACTTATCAACACTGCTCACTACAGTAGAAGTCTTGACACCTACAGTTTTAATGTTTTTCTTTCTTGGTTAGGTGAATTTCATTTATATCCCAAATTTGAACCACTGATTTAATTTAGGAGGCAGGGGCACCTGGGTGACTCAGTTGGTTTAGCCTCTGACTGTTGATACTGGCTCAGGTCATGATCTCACAGTCTGAGACTGAGCCCCTTGTCAGGCTCTGCTCTGCTTGGGATTCTCTCTTTCCCCCTCTCTCTGCCCCTCCCTCACTTACGCATGCATGTTCTCGTTCTTAAAATAAATAATAAACTTAAAAGTAATAAATTAGGAGGCAAAAGGAAAAATAACATTAAAATGCTAGTTAATGGAAAGCATTAAAACTGATTAATTCTGAATTTTTGCCTCAGGATAACTTTATATTCATAGATTTCACTTAGTACCTCATATAGAATATTAAAAGGAGAAATGGTGTTGATTGCACTCAGTTTGGCTCTTCATTTATTGAGAATAAAAAGAAATCTTACCTTCCATGTTGCATTTACAAACAATCTGATACTCTCGGTCATTTAGAAACAAGATACAAAAAAATTATAAAAATAATCTGAACTGTTAAAAACAAAAATGCAGTAATTCCAAGCATCAGTCATAAAAGTAGTGTTTGCTTGGCTTTAAAATGTACTTAATTTTAACTCCAGAATGTAGAACTATTATATATCATAAAATCGTGTTTTTTTCCTTACACAAATGAAACAGTTCATATTGCCTATTAATTAGGGAAAAAATTGTGAAAGGGAAAAGGCCACTCAGGGAAAGTTTTTGGTATTTACAGATGGATTTTTACTTTTGTCAAAGACAGAAGTAATGAAATATTACTAAATGGGCCCAGGGAAGTGAAAGTTCATGATTCAGTAAAGGTAGGGAAATCCTGCTTTAAACCAACATAATGTTTCCATAAAGGTTGAAAACGGACTTAATACAATCTTGAATAATACACAATGCGTGTAACCTTCTGAGATTGGTCATGCCTAACATTTTAAGCTAGGGCACTATTTTCTTGTCATGACGGCAACCAGTTCTGCTTCTTGTCCTATCAACACTTGATTTATGTAATTAGCTGCTACCCACACCAAAATAGTATATATTACTGCCAAACTTGGGGTACTTTTCAAATATTCTCGAATGCACACAAATATGAAAATCAAAGACCGTTTTGTGGCAAGAGCAAAATTTTTACAAACCAACAATTTACGCACATATAGCACAGCGCCTAAGTACAAGCTGTAAAATGTTTGAAATACTAATATTTATCTTTACGACACACATGAAGTCTTTAATGTTTCTCTAAGTGTCATTCAGCTTTAACGGTGCTGATCAGTGAAAAGATAAAAAGCACAACGGAACACATCAAAACCACAGTAAACGTAAGCGGGTGTTAGTAAGGAAGAACTCAGTAGCAACCACATTTAAAGCTACAGAATTTAAGTGTAGGGTCCAGGACTACAAATCCTAGAGGTCCTTGGGGCGGAGGCGGAGCTACGTTCAAATTGATAGCTTTTACGGCCAGTGACACAGCCCCGCAAAAATAGGGTGTAAAAGACCAGTTTCCTGGCGTTCTAACCCTGGAGTCATACTTAGAAGTTATGAGACTAGGTGGGCATTTCAGGACCCTATTAAGTATTTCTTACTCACAGTAAAGGCTTCGTAGTCACTATAGCAATTTCTCTACCCCAATTTGGCTCAGTGGAAGTTACAGCGTCTAAAGGCAGAAAGGAAGTCACGTTACCCACCGTCAACAGAAGGACTCAGTCGCCCGAGGAGGAGGCGGAACCCGCTTTATTCTTGCCCTTTATTGGCCACGCACGTGGCCAGAAAGCGTAAAACCATCACAAGTAATGACTCGTTGAGACTTCCGTTAACGTAACGTAAAAGGGGCGGAACTGTGCGGGGCTCTACGCAAACTGAGTCTACGCAGGCGCAGTCGTCCTGCTTTCGTCCAATCCGGAGAGAGGCTGGCTCCTGGCCCCCCTCTCTGCTGCTGACCAATGCTCTGCATTTTCCTTTGCGCGTTTGCCCTATCAGAGAGGTAGGGGGTGGAGTTCTGGTCGTGCGCAGTGCCCCTTGACGGAGCTGGCGTTTCCTCCCGCACCGGTTGAGGGCATGCAGTTGAGGTATATTTCACGGGGTCCGGTTGGGCTCGTTCCCGGGACGGGCAGGTGTCTGACGGGCGGCGACAGTGCGAATTGAACCCAGAAAGCCGCAGTCGCTGATTTTGTAGCACGAGGAGCTCTGAGGGAAGTGGGGAGGGGTTGGGAGGAGAGAGCCACGTGTTGGGGCTTCTGGTCCGGGTGTGGGAGCCCCTGTACCGCACCCGCGCGGTCCCTGCCCCGCGTCCTAAACGCGGGTTAGGTTTTGGGATCGCTGCCCCCAGCGTCTCCTGTGGGTTATCTTTCGGTAAGATAGATAGGCCATTCACCAAGTGTTCAAGAAAGGGTACCCAGGACCGGGTTTTGTTTTTCTATTGCACCTCGCACTTTTCTTACTTCCCGAGTTTGTTAATTTTTAAGGTCGGAAAGCAAAGTTTAATTTGGGAAGAGACGTCCTGTAACATACAACACAAACTGTGAGACCAGCTGTGTTAAGCGCGGTACATATATTATCTCCTATAATCCACACAGCAGTCTAAGGGGTAATAGTATTACTGTTCTCATTTTCACGCGAAGGAACAGACTGCTTAGTAACTCGTCCACATGTTTTCTTCAGCCTGTCTCTTGACAAACCTGAGTGTGACGTTCTGTTTGCAAGGACATAAAATTAAAATAAGCTATTAAATTGTAAACCATTGCTTCTGTTTTCTTTCCGAACTTGAAGTTATTTTAGAAACCAATACGAGATACTCATAAGTGTATTGATATCATCTGGTAGAAGACCTTGGACTTGAAGCCGTTTCCTAACCTTTGGGCAAGTCACCCTTTCAGCCGCATCTTCCTCAACTGCAGAATTGAAATCAATACCAGACATGACTGCTTCCTAGCGTTGTAAGGATCAAATTAGAGAATGGATGTAATATATAAATTACTGATGTTAACTTTCTATGTCTTTCTGTTTTTCAAATTCTTTCCTGGAGGCTCGACTAGCATCAAATAGCATGGATTTTTTTTGATAGATATATATGTATTTTTATGTTTTGTATATGTATAAAGCAGTGGTAATATGCAGCCTGGTGTCCTGTAAGTGTGAACTACCTCTTTTTTTTTTTCTTTTTTAAGATTCTCCCCTCCCCCCTCCCCCATTTAATCGGCCCTGTTTTAAATCCCACTGAACCCTCAACCTTCATGAATCATTTAGGTAGCACTTCATTAGGAATGGGAAGACCATTCAGGGAAGCCAGGATGCTTTCAATCAAATTTTCCATCATCTGTTGTCTGGCTTGATGAATCGCACTTGGACTGTGAGGTGTCTGAGATGTTCTTCATCATCAACAAAAGATGACCCCTGGCAGAGGCTTTGGTTGCATGACTTCCAGCTGTGCTGCTCTAATAACCCCTGCATGAAGACCTTCCACCAGTGTCTCTCTTGATTGACTTACAACCATTTATCGGCTTATTCTTTTAACATTTCTTTGAAAGAGAGGGTGCGGGGAAGGGGCAGAGGGAGAGAGAATCCCAAGCAGGCTCCGTGCTGGCAGCGCAGAGCCAGACTTAGGGCTGGTGCTCACAAACTGAGATCATGACCTGAGCCAAAATCGAGTCCGACGCTTAACTGACTGAGCCACCGAGGTGCCCCCCATTTGTCAGCTTATTAAAGGATATGATAAGACATGTGACCTAACAGCCAGATGGAAGACATGCATAGAGTGAGGTATGCAGAAAGGGTGCAAAGCTTCTCTGCCCTTTCTAGGTGTACCACTGTCTCCAGGCTTCACTTGTTCACAGTCTGGAATCTCTGAAATTAGTCTTAAACCTCTATGGCCCCTCTTATCGATTTATAGTGTTTCCTGTAAATGCAGGCGTGTTACTCATAATGGTTTGTATTCTACCTTAGACGGGTATAGATGGCATAAAGCAAAAATAGCTCAGCTCACATAACTACTTTTCTGAGTTCCAGCTCCTTCTGGAAGATCTGAGCAGAAGATTCATTTCTTTGCCCTTGTCAGCTTCTGGTGGCTGCTTATATTACTTGGGCTTGTGGTGCCTTCATCTTCCAAGCACATAACTCCAGTCTCTGCTTCCGTCAGCATGCTGTGTTCTGTGTTCAAATCTTCCTCTGCCCTCCTCTCATGAGAGGACACTTGTGCTTACATTTCGGTTCACCTAGATAATCCAAAACAATGTCTCCATCCCAGGATCTTAATTACATAACTCCTTTGTCAGGTATGGAGCCATTTATAGGAATTAGGTTTTGGAGATCTTTGAGGGCCATCTTTTAGGTTACTACAAAGGATATAAAGAAGGGCAAAACAGGTCCTATTCTAGTGTGCTTAAAGTCTAATAGGATGTGCTATAAGAGCGGGGGAAAAGACTTCCAGATTGTTCTAAGTTTGCATGGGTTGGTACTTTTCAGGAAAATAGTGGTAAATGAATATCCCAGTGATAGCTGAACACAAAGCCTGCATTAGCATCCTAGAACAAGGAAATCTACTTTAAAAACTCATGTGATTTTTTTGTAGTCCACTTCATAATATGCCATGTTTGATACTCTGCTGAATTAGTTGCCACATCATAACATTACTATTCTAGGGATTTAGACTTTTGTGGCTTATAATAGCTAGTTTACTATAGTCATTGATGTGTCCCCCAGTTTAAGAAGCATGACCTCAAATGATGGGGATTCATTATAAGGAAGCCATTTAAGCAACCAGGTAACTACTCTGGGTCCCATTGCTCCTAAGGCTAGAATGTGCACTAGGCTTCATGGAGAACTGGACTGAGTCTCTCATCACTGATACTCTCCAATTCCCCCAGCAAGACAGTAGCTCTGATGACTTCAGGTTTTTGTCATATCTTCAGAAGAAGGTAGTCCAACTGTTGCTCTTGTGTCTGCTTAGAAATCATAATTAGGAGCCAGGATCTCATGAGTCAGGTTTGTTACCATTTCAGTAAGGATATGTTGGAATAAGATTATGAATATCTATGTGCCTTGTGTATGGAGTTGGAAAGGGAAGCACATGTGGGCCATCTATATGGGCAAGGCCTAGAAGTGACCTACGTTCCTTTTTCTCAAGTTGCTTGGGCTAGACCTCTGATACAAAGTGACACCTAATGTCTAGATGTGTGCCTCACTAGTGATCTGCTAATGAATTAGTCTCTGCTATGATGGGCAATACTTAGCCAGCTGCTTAGGATTTGTTTTCAGCCCATAGCCTTTAGTTTTTTCATCTTGTGTGCTCTCCATGGCAGCCACATGCCTCTAGACAACCTTCGGGGACAAAGTACTTTTTAAGCTGGCCCCATACTAATGTTGTCATCAGGTCTACAGGAAAAAGCCTCATATCCATTGCCCTGACAAAGTCTGGATGTACAGGCCAATAACCATGTAATGCAGCCATTTTCCTTTGTTCTCTGAGGAGGTAGCCAGCCACAGTCATAGACTTGGTCAGGTGTGGATCCTATATCCATAGGTCTACAGGAGACCAGATCAACATCTGTGTTTGAGATACTCATGCTTGGGTAAAATGGGAATGAGGAAAGAATTCTACAATATTTTTTCACAAATAATTTCTTCTAAGGAATTCTGTTTTTAGCTTCTTCACTTTGGTGCTTTTATTCCTTGAAAATGGACATCAAGCTAGTGGTTGCAAAACTAGTTTTAGGTCATCTTTGCGAGTCCAATGTGGGCAGTCTGTCACCTAACTTAGGGATGTGAAGGTACAGTATGCAGTATTTAGGCTATGAAAAACATTTTTTAATGTTTATTTTTGAAGGAGAGAGAGACAGAGCATGAGCAGGGAGGGGCAGAGAGAGGGAGAGACAGAATTAGAAATGGGCTGTCAGCACAGAGTTTGACGTGAGACTGGAACTCATGAACACAGAGATCTTGACCTGAGCTGAAGTTGGGCACCCACGTGCCCCTAGGCTATGAAATTTTTATTTTTTATACAAAGTACAGTTTATTGGGCATTTTCCTGATGACTAATTATGTAACTGATGTTTTAAAAAATTCTCCCAGTGGGGCCCTGGGTGACTAGGTTAAGCATCCAACTTCATTATGATCTCATGGTCCATGAGTTTGAGCCCTACATTTGGGTCTCTGCTGTCATCACAGAGCCCACTTTGGATCCTCTGTCCCTCTCTCTCTCTCTGCCCCTCCCCTATTTGTACTATCTCTCTCACTCTCTCAAAATAAAAATAATTTTTAAAAAATTATCCCAGTAATCCATTTTAAGTAATTTCACTTGTTAAATGTTTCTATTTGGTTCACCAGCCCTCAATGTGCCTTGGTTTGGTAATAATCAAATCTAGGTGAGATAAATATAGAGGAATGAACTATCTTTGAAACTGATCATCTCTGGAAAGCTAGCATTTCTTAGAAAATAAAAACTTCCTTGGGTTTCCCAATCATCAAGCAGAATCATTTGATTTTATGAGTTGCCTTATTTTGTTTAGAATAAACTTTAAATGCTTGATGTAAATGGTGGTTAGAAGTGATTTTTGTTTTTTACTCTTGAAAAACAGTACTATTGCAGGGTCACATTATTTCCCATTTAAGCATTTAGAATTGAGTTCACTTAGTGTTTTTTATTAAGTTTTTAATTTTAATTCCAGTAAACGTACAGTGTTATATTAGTTTCAGGAGTACAGTGTACTGATTTAACAATTCTGTACATTACCCAGTGCTCATCATGATACGTGTATGGATTTATCTAGCTTTAAATGCAGATTTTTTTCTTGGATTTCAAGTTCATTTTGGCTGAGTTAACTGGTTCATCATTTCAGCTAGATAAATTGTACATCCTACAACAAGATTTTTAGCAAAACTCAACATTTTAAGGATCATAACCTTCATTATGTGTTCTTTATTATTTTCCAAATTTTCTTGGCTAAGCATTAATTGTTATGAAACAACTTGAAAAGTATAAAGCGTAAAGTGGTTGGCAGCATGATGTGATAGAAGAAGCACATGCAGTCAGAGATCTGCTGGGCTCCTGGGGGGTTCCGTTGGTTGTATCTGACTTCAGCTCAGGTCATGGTCTCATGGTGTGTGATTTCGAGCCCTGCATCAGGCTCTCTGCTGTCAGCACAGAGCCCGCTTCAGATCCTCTCTCCTCCTCTCTTTCTGCTCCTCCCACCTCTCTCTCTTTCAAAATAAATAAATAAACTTTAAAAAAAAAAGTGCTTTTTCTATGTAGGCCATACAAAATGCTTAGCTTTTCTCAATTTTAGTTTACTTATTTGTAAGTATAATACTACTACTTGTCCTACTTAACTCTCACAGTTGTGAGAATCCGATGAAATGACAAATACTGTAGTCCTTTGTAAAATATGATTCTTTTATTAAGGTCATATTAAGTATCTATTGTTTTTTTCTTTTTCTTTTTTTTTTTTTTTTAGAGCTCTACCACAGTTTTTTGCCTCTTCGTATGTTGGCTGGACCAAATAATGATAAAAATCCTGTTTAGCAAGTCTCTTAAGTTAATGTTAATTAATATTCATCTCCAAATGTCATTTGCTAACAGTATCGTTTCATAGGAAATATTTTTTTAATGTTTATTTTTTATTTTTGAGAGAGAGAGACTGTGCGGACATGTGAGCCGGGGAGGGACAGAGAGGAAGACAGGATCCAAAATGGGCTTTGTGCTGACAGCAGAGAGCCCGGTGTAGGGCTTGAACTCAGGAACCATGAGATCATGGCCTGAGCCAAAGTCGGATGCCTAACCCACTGAGCCACCCAAGTATCCCTGTTTCACAGGAAAATTAAAAGAAACTTCTTTCAAAGACTAATAAGCTTAGTGTGCCATTATAATTAAAACTGATAATTTAGGGGCGGCTGGGTGGCTCAATCAGTTGAGTGTCCGACTTCGGCTCATGTCATGATCTCGCAGTCTGTGAGTTTAAGTCCCGCATCCGGCTCTGTGCTAACGGCTCGGAGCCCGGAGCCTGGAACCTGCTTTGGATTCTATGTCTCCCTCTCTCTCTGTTCCTCCCCCCGCTCACACTCTCTCTCTCTCTCAAAAATAAAGATTAAAAATTTTTTTTAAAAACCCTGATAATTTAGATTACTTTGTTTATCATGTCAGTATTTCTTTTATGTTTTCCTTAGTTTTAGTGTGGATACCGAGGTGATGGCTCTATTCTCTTTGTGGGCATTCTTCGTGGTCATTATTACTTTTTATTGTCTTTTTAAAAAAAGAATTTCACTATTCCTTGAATTATAGCAGAGCTAGTGGTTAAGAGCACAGAATTTTAAACCACACTGCCTGAACTGAGCACTGGCTGTGATTACTAGCTCTATAATCTTGGGCTGTTTACATGTAACCCTTCTGTGTTTCAGTTCTCCTGTCTGGGAAATGGGATAATTGTAAGTACTTCATAGGCTGTTCTGAGAATTAAATGAGTAAATATTTGTGAAGTGCTTAAAACAGTGCCTGACAAACACTATTAAATACCTTTCTCTGATTTATTCCATATCATTCATCAAGTATGAATGTGAAATAATAGCTAAAAGAGAAAAACTTCTAGGTCATGGCTTATGTGTTAGATTTACTATATCTTATAGCTGATACTATTTTAAATCTTTTTTTTTTAAGCTTGTAAATACTTGGAAATTTGCATGTCCAGGCAACTAAAAGTTGCTGGACTTCACATCATTTGGTACTGCTTTTTATCTTAAATCTTTGCTGGTATTAAGACTTTCCAACAGGTGTATGCTTTAAACATTTTAACTGTATGTTGCTTGGTTATATAAATTATATTGGTTCATTTAGTTTAGTGCAGATGAGAATTATAATAACAACCTTACATTTGAATGGCCATTTAAAAATGCTTTGTAAAACATGCTTTTATATCATTTGAGGGTCAGTGTAAAAAAGCATTTAAGAGTGTGGGCTCTAAAATCAGATTGCAGTTCCAGTCCCTGCTATGCATTTGTGAACCAAGTAATCTTGGGCAAATCACCTGCCTTTTCTAAGCCTCACTTTCCTAATTATAAAACGGGTAAGTAAGGTACTTACTGTATAGGGCTATCCCCAGGATTAAATGACATATGCATAGAAAGCATTCAGACCAGTACCTTGCATATAGCAAGAGTTCAATATCTCTTAGTTACTATTCATATCACTGATGAATACAAAAGAGCCAGTAAGTAGAATAAGTGGAAATGTGAGAAAACCAAGATTCAGAGTAGACTGAGTGATTTACTAAAGATCATGTGCCCAAAAAAAATGTACGCCCCCTCCCTTCTAGTGCAGATCTTTTCCCATGACCCCTTTTCAGCCCACTCTTATCAACCAAGTCCACCGCAAAGACATGTTCCTTTATTTCCCACTGTGTTTCCAATTCTTGGCCACTGGTCAGAGTATTTTCATCTTGGTTCGCATTCTATCAGAGTCTTTCCCTTTCTTCATGAATCCTTCAGCCCGTGTTACTTGGGCTTTTAAGTTGTTACCATGCATGACAGGCATCTATTTTCAGGAAAGGAAGAAAGAATAGATATCAGAGCTAAGTTTTTCATAAAGGTTAAGTTTTTTTAACTTGTGATTCCATTAGCCTATTTTTTTTTTCTCTTTTGCATGTATTTTATGCAGAATTTACTCCCGGGCCATAAGTTTTTGTTTCTTCAGTTTCTTCTGGGATATCTTTTTCTTCTGTGCAACTTCTTCTTCTGGTTTAGGAACAATCTGCTCTTTTTCAGTGAGGATCATCTCAGTGTGGCAGGGAGAGCTCATGTATGGGTTAATCCGACCATGCGCTCTGTAAGTTCTATGCCGCATCTTGGGAGCTTTGTTCACCTGGATGTGCGCAATGACCAGAGAATCTACATCTAAACCCTTAAGTTCAGCATTACTCTCTGCATTTTAAGCATGTGCAATAAAAATTCAGCACACTTTTTGGGCCACCGACCCTGTGTCCAGCCCCACTGTTGGGCCTGGGCACACCTACCAACTCCACCATTGTAGCCTCGGCACGGCACACATTGCTTCTGCAAAGTGACATCTTTAAGATACTTGGTGGCTTTTCGGATATGCGTACCCTTGATGGTCTGAGCAGTTTCACGTGTGTTCTTAAAGTGAACACGAAGATTTGAACCTCTTGATTTGTATGATTTTGTCGGGTTTTCCGGGTCAAGTGAATAGCGAACCATTTTCAGAGATCACCTCAGGCCACTTACGAGAAGAGGCCAGTAGCCTATTATCAATTTGTATTTAAAGTAGCACTGAATTATTTTTACAAAACTACTTTATCCCCCTCCAGATTCTCCCCTCTTTTTTTCCCCTGAGATTGTAAAATCAAATTGAACTTTTTCTTAGGAATTAAGAAAGGAGTTTGAGAATCACAAAAATCCCTTGAGCCCTTCTAAAAATAGGAAGAATACAATTTATGAATCATTGAGTTATTTTGGAAATCTTGAATGATTAAATGTAGACGTATCTCTTTTGGGCATCAAAAACGTATTTACATCATATAAGCAAAGCACAAAGTATTTATTGCATTATTCTGGAAATTTGAGGTAATTTGATCCTATAACTCATTTTGTGCAGGAATAGCATTTTGAACATGTTGTTTAATTCTGGAGTTTGGGTACATAGGAATATCTATTAAATTACATTCACACCAGCAGGTGTTTATTGAATGCTTTTTGCCTCTAGGGTACTGTGTGCGATGGTAAAGTGATGTTCCCAAATCCCAGCCCTTTTCTTAGCTTCCTCAGTTCTCCCTTCATGATATTTTCTATAACTTTACAGGTTGAAGTGAATTGATCTCAAAGCTGTGGTTATGGGTATCATGGATATCAATATTGATACTGTTTGATTTATTTCTTATTTCTTTTTCTTTATTTCTTTGATTTCTCCAGAAAAGGAATGGCTGCCTCTCTGGCTTGATGTGTGTGTGTGTGTGTGTGTGTGTGTGTGTGTCTCCTATCTTTGTTGTTATTTTACATATCTGTGTAGTTCCTTATCTTTGCCTCCTTGTCCTCTATGGACTGTGTTTTGTGTGTGTTTGTATTTTTATACTCCACTCACAGGAAGTAGGATTTTGTGAGGTAGACTATAGAATTAGCCTCAGGTTGGTAGAGGATTGATTAATATTAGAGAATTGGAAAACATGGTTCTTGGTCTTAAGAAATTTATGCTCTATAGTAGACAGGAACAAATATAAACTATGTAAATAATTGTAAAACATAACTAGAGATAAATAATGCTTCAATATGTTTAATAGACTATTACTGCTATATAAATAATAGACAATATTTTGACATTCAGATTAAGGATAAACCTACTTTAGGCTAGGTTAAGAAAAATGTTGTGGTACTGGTAAAATCTGAGCTAGATCTTGAACGATGAGTATGATCTAGATAACTCAAGAAAATGATGTAGGATTCTTGGCAAGAATAGCAACCTTTTTTGCAGTTTTATTGTGGGGAAAATATTTTACCCATTAAAATCTTGATATGTCTGGGGCTGCTGTAAAATACAGCATGTGATTCACATGTTCAAACAACTGCCACCCATGTAAAAACAATAGAAGAATGTATATGACTCTTTATAAAAATTAAGTCGTTTTGTGTACTTATAAAATGTTTGTGGAATCGCATGTTTGCTTTTATTTTCCACTTCGTGTCGTACTGAATGTCTGTGCTTCTTACAACATGAAATTAATTTCTAAGAACAACTTTTTTTATATGATCTTTCTCTCGTGGGAAGTAAAATTTGTCCTGTTTCTGCCATCTTTTTCCAAGAATTAGAGGTTAAATCGAGTATTTCCTGCCCTGTTATGTACGTCGGGGGTGTAGAGGAAACTATTTCTTTTTTTTTTTTTTTTACATTTATTTATTTTTTGAGCGACAGAGATAGTGCACGAGTGGGGGAGGGGCAGAGAGAGAGGGAGACACAGAATCCGAAGCAGGCTCCAGGCTCTGAGCTGTCAGCACAGGGCCCGATGTGGGGCTCGAACCCACGAAAGTGAGATCATGACCTGAGCCGAAGTCAGACGCTCAACCAACTGAGCCGCCCAGGTGCCCCTAAAGGAAACTATTTCAGTTGCAGATGAGAGATAATGAAAACTGGATAAAAAAATGGAGGATAATGGCAGGGCAAACAGTGATGAGATAGATGTGAAGGGTGATTTTCAAGGGAGGCTTTTTTAGCTTCTTGAGTCTTGTCCTGTGACTTTCTTTAATCAAAGATGATTCTGAGATGTTGAGCCTAAGTGGCTGAGAAGACCGTATCGTTAACAGAGATGAAGAATACAGGTGTTTGAGTTATATCTTGGGTATATTTAATTTGGGGTTTTGGTAGCATGTTCAGGGTAGAAGTCTAGGCAGACATTAGAACTACGGGGTTGGAATTTTGGAGAGAGATCAGGATTGAAGATAAAATCCAGGAGTTCACATAGAGGAGGTAATTTGTGTTGTATGGGGAAGAGAGGAAACAACAAGTAAGGAAAATTCAATCTCACTTATCATGATTAACAACAGAAATTTGAATAATTACTAATAAGTTAAAGCATCTTTCTGTTTAGACCGTAGTTAAGTCCTGAATGATTTTTTTTTTTTTCCATTCTCTAATTTTTGGACCTCTTGCTAGATGGCAGTAGTAGTTAATTCCAAGGGCAAGGAAGACAAGTATTGGAAGAGTTTGATAGCTTAAGTCTAAGGTAAACACATTCCTATGTTTCCTAAACTTAAAATCAACAGTACATTATTTCCAGTCCTTTTTATTCTTCACGTCAGATCTATCAAGTGTGAATTTTTTTTCTCTTAATATCCGGCTTTTACAGGATGGCTCAAGAATCATGCCTTTTGTTGGTTATCTCTGATGTCAGGATTTTTCAGTATGCTCAGAAGAGAGGAAATGAGTTTAGAATTTAAGCACATTCTGATCTTCCCACAATATGAGACAACGTAGTTAAGAGAACTCATCAGTTCTACTGTAACTTTACACAAGTATAACACTATAAATAGTTATGTTCAAGGTTTTGCCATTATTTTGATTTCTGTTTCAGCAGATTGCTTTTGGACATTCACCCAATTTGGAGTATTAAATAGTGAATCTACCTTTAAAATATAAAGGAAAGTATCAATTTATAAATGTTTTTAAAATATTGCCTGATTGTGTGAGATACTTTGACATAATTATAAGATATCCAGTGTCAGGATAACACTGGTTAACAGTGGAAACTTAAAGAATTATTAATATGTTAAAGCATCTTTCTGTTTGGAGACTTTTTGGGGGAACATTTCATATGTGAATTCACCTTAGAAGTATCTAGTCGGCCTTACCGCCCACCCCACCCTGTGTGTGCACGTGGCCATGCACACCCATATGTGTATACATTTTCATTTCAATCTCAGTTGTCATGATTAACAGCAGTGGTGTGTATGTATCTATTTATATATAGTAGAATTTATCTCTGATAGTTTTTTCTGCAGGTTTGTCATTTGACACTATTATATTTCTTTGAAATTCTCTACTCGGTCACTTACTGGCCTTCTTTTATATCAGGCGTCATTCTGAACATTTAGGATGCAGTAATTGAGTTATTCCTTATAACAACCCTCTGAGGTTGCAACTTTTACCCCTGTTTGAAGAATCGGAAGCTGAAAAACATAACTTGTGACACTAGGATTTGAACCCAAGCATGTACTCATTCTCCTAAACTACCATGCAGTGCCTATTTCTCTAAGCTTCAGTTTCCTAGTCTAAAAAGCAATAATAAATAGACCATCTTTTAGAGGATTTGAGTAGAGTTAAATGAAGCAATGGATGTGACAAGACTGATACTGGATCTAGATATTAATGATCAGTTAATAGTAGCTGTTGTTTGGCCACTTTTCTGATTTTCCTTGGGTTCTTTTTTCTTTGTCTCCCTTGTGGTTTATTCTTCCTGGGCCCATTCTTTAAACAGTGGTATTCTAGAATTCCAGTTTTGATCTGTTTTATATCATTCTGCATAATTTCCTTTCAGGAGGTTTATCCACTTTCCTAGTTCCTAACTACTGCCTACTACCTGTAATCTGATGACCCAATTCCATACATTTCCCCCAAGCTGTAGACTGATGTATCCACATGTCTGCTGTACATCCACCTTTGGGCATCCTCACACGTCCCTTAAGCTTGATGTGGATAAAACTACGGAAAATTTTTAGTGTAAAATGGAACCGAAGGATATGAAGTGGAGAACCTCGCACATGTACCCTCAGCCAAAGGGAACTCAAAGACTGAGACTGACTTCTCACAAATGTCTGATTTACAGAGGGTTGCAGTTTATCCTCTGATCGATGAGCATCCACCAAGAACCTCTCCCATCTTCCAGCCAGTGAACTTGCTGCTTGGCCCATTGCTGGTCTTTCCCCTCTTACATTCCTTGCCTATAAAAGCAACCTAAGTTAAACTTTCAATGGACTCTCCTATAGCTCGCTGCAGTTTGAATGTCCCAAGTGGCAGTTCCTCTGCTATTCCTGAATAAACTCAATTTCTGGTAACTCGACCTTGCCTTAGTAGATCTCTTTTCTCTTAGGTAGACATTACATGGTATCAAAGTGGGATCTGAAGAAGGTGACCACCACGGACACCAACCTCCAGAAAGAAGTGTTTCCTGAACCTGAGCCCTTTGCACTCATAGCTTGTGCAAGTCAAGGTAACTTTCACTTTGGCAAGTTTCCTTTCAGGTCTTAAGCTGCTTCCTTTGGTGGAGTTCTCTGACTTTATTTGGGGATCTGGAGAAGGACGGATTGTCCTTCTGGTATGTACTCTTTTATTTCTGATAATGGGAAACCAGTCATCTGAATTTTCTAAGGGTGTCCCCCTTAGAAATTTTATGTTAAAAAATTACACCCCTTGCTCACACACGTTTGACTAAGCAAACCAGTTTTACTAAGGATAACCTAGAACTCCAGTGACCATTATATGGAAACTTTGATCTCCCCAAACTTATTTTTCTCTAACTAATTTAGAAGACCATGGTTACAATACTAAACAATCCAAGTGGGATGGTTATTTTAATTACTATATGGAAGCTTCTAAATGTGTTCAGGATTCTAAAATTGACTCCTTACAAAATACTGTTTCTAAATTGAAGCGAATAAACAACTAACAATGTGTAAAAAAAACACCAGAGACCTCTTCCTTGCTGCTAACCTAGGTCTTTCCTACCCTTACTATTCTGCCTCCTCTATCTTCTGTTTAGCCTTCTCTTAAATTAACCCTTCCCCTCTCTCTGAACTTCCTTTCTTTCCTATTACTGAAACCTCATCCACTGATCTCATTAAAACCTTCCTTTCAAAATTAAACCTGAGGATTGTTCGAAACTACCCCAGATTTCCTATACTCCATGGACAAAGGCCAAAGTTAGGACTATAAAAATTTTCCCAAAGTAACTGGGATCTCCATGCATTTGCTGAGGAATTCATTAGTGAAAGTCTAACTCACCAACCTGCTCTTCCATCTCTTATCAATTAGCCCACATGCTTGTCAGAGAAGGTCAAGTGCAGCAATGGATTAAAGCTGCTGTTTGGAGAAATCCCCAACAATCTCTAGGGTTTAAACTAAACCAACCACCAGCCCTTTTATATGATCAGGCTTGTAGTATGGACAAAAGGCTACATGAAGCCATTCCTAGGGCCTTCTCCAAACCTGTGGACTGGAGCAAAATTCAGGCGCACACTCAAAAGCCTCCCAAATCTGTCCGTGACTAATAAAGCAGACTCTACATCATTTTTTAAAATTCTGGACTTTCCATAGATGTTGAATCCACTCAGGTGGCTTTTAATCCCATGTTCATGAACGGCCTAAACAAGGACTTATTTCTGTTGGTCAAAAGAACCCACATAGAATGGGAGACAGTTGCACCCCGGACTTTTCAATCTGGCTGATCAATTACTTTCACGCTAGAGATTGACACCAGAGAAAAGACAACTAAGATTTTGAATCTTTACCTTCTAAGGATTCTAATATGGAAACTCCAAAGTCATCTCTTTTTTTTAAATTTTATTTTTTAATGTTTGTTTATTTTTGAAATAGAAACAGACTATGAGCAGGGGAAGGGCAGAGAGAGAGGGAGACACAGAATCCGAAGCAGCTTTAGGCTCTGAGCTGTCATCACAGAGCCCGATGCTGGGCTTGAACTCATGAACCACAAGATCATGACCCAAGCCGACAGACTCCCAGCCAACTGAGCCACCTGGGCACCCCTGGAAACTCCAGAGCCATCTTATAGGACTATGTCATTATTGCAAAAAACCTGGTCATGGGAAAATAGACTGCCAGAAATGAACTCGAGCTACACTATCAGTAGTTAAAGAATACACTACAATTGAAGAGTCTTTTCCTCTAAACTATGTATGCTCAGATAG
Source organism: Cryptoprocta ferox (assembly GCA_028646485.1). Classification (NCBI taxonomy): domain Eukaryota; kingdom Metazoa; phylum Chordata; class Mammalia; order Carnivora; family Eupleridae; genus Cryptoprocta; species Cryptoprocta ferox. Next base: position 35,398,031 of record CM053560.1, read on the forward strand.
TGGGGGTCTTTTGTTTTTGTTTAATTTTTTTAACATTTATTCATCTTTTTGAGAGACAGAGACAGTGCAAGTGAGGGAGGGGCAGAGAGAGAGGGAGACACGATCTGAAGTCAGAAGCTGAACCGAGTAAGCCACCCAGGTGCCCCAGATAGTGGGGATCTTAAATAAACCACAACGTATGCCTATTTCTCAGCCCATATGTTTTTGTCTGGGACTTCTGCAATGAGCTACCCATTTCTCCTCAGTGATTTAGTTCCCACACATTAGGACGAGATTTCCTGGAGAAATCAAATGTTGCCATTTTTTTTTTCTCTCTCAAAAGGGAAATAACCGTTGAGTTTGAATCCCAGCACTTAAGAAAATTCAATCCTCTTTGCCCTTACTTGAACTCTACAAACCAAGGATGTCTAAACTTTGGACTCATCCCCACTGTTAAACCTAGTAATCCCCACTCTTTGGGCAAAATCCTTAACAGACATAGGCAGAATTCATATTGCCTCTCCCATTAAGATCCAGATTGACCCCTCAAAAAAACTCTTCCAACAAAAAATCAATACCCAATAAATAAACTTTACAGGGCATAGGACTTATTATAGAGGATGATAAGTCTCAAGGACTCATTATCCTTTGCACTAGTCCTTGTAATACCCTATTTTGCCTGCAAAAATCCAGTGGCCAGAGGATGGAGATTTGTCCATAAATAACATCCTAATTCCCTGCCTCCCTGTCATCCTTAATCCCCGCATGCTATTGGTATCCATCCCTACTGGAAGCAATTTTTTTTTTACTCTAATTGACTTATGCAGTGGAATTTTTAAAGATTCTTATTGGTAGGGATAATGAGTATCTTTTTGCCTTTACCTGGAAAGGATAACTGTATTCCTAGACAGTCATGCCTCAGGGCTTTACTGAGAGAGTCCATCTTCTCCCAAATTTTAGAAGCTGACTTAAGTGACATAAAATTCTCTGGAGACTCCATTACTACAATATGTGGATGATTTGCTTCTTTGCTTGCCCTCCCAAGGGTCCTCACAAAAAAAGAATGCTTACCTGTTGGAAATCTTAGCTGTTAAAGGACATAAGGTCTCAAAGGAAAAATTGCAATTTATCCAAACTGAGGTTTGATATTTAGGACATTTAATCTCAGAACAGGGACTATACCTAGTTTAAAGGCTTCAAGGCATTTTCAACTTTCCAAACCCTAAAGCCAAATGTCACTTACAGGGGTTTTTTGGGCTAGCTGGTTATTGTCACAGTTGGATTCCAAATTTCTCCTTAATGGTTCCTTAAGGGGTATTCCACATACACTCCGTTGTTTGGGATGACCAAGATAGTTTCATCTTTAAGACTTTGAAGGAAAGCTTAATAACTCCCCTTGCCCTTGGATACCCAAATCATCAGCTACCCTTTTTCCTTTTTGTATATGAGACAGAAGGGAATGCCCTCAAAGTACTTACCCAAAAACACAGGGCTGTCACTGACCTCTAAGTTATTACAGCCAAAAATTAGGTCCAGTGCCCTGAAGATACCTCCCATACCTTACTTACCTCTACTGATGCTATACTTAACGCTACCAAGTAGACAGTTATGGGATCCTCTGACCATCTTTGTACCCCAGGACATCTTTGTACTCAGGACACTCCCACATTCACACCACACTTAACATCTTTCAGCAAGCTGTCTAACCTCCTGTGAAATCCTCATATGAACTATCCCCATATCACTCTTGTTGAAAAAGCAGAAGTTTTAAATTTTAATTAACAAGTTTTTCTTTCCTAGTACATGCTTTTTGTATTCTAAGAAATCTCCACCTAACTTGTGGTCATAGGTTCCCCATTTTTTTTCCTAGGAATTTTGTAGTTCTTGCTCTCACGTTTAGGTCTATGATCAGTTTTGAGTCAATTTCTTATTCTGACTTCTTTGGTATTAATAAGCCACTGCAGCTTACCTTTTGTTAATGCTTGCATGATATATCCTTTTCTATCCATTTACTTTTGAACCTGTTTTATATTTAAAATAGGTTTCTTTTGGACAACATATAGTTGGGTCTTGCCTCTTCCCCCTCCACAAACCTGAGAATCTCTGCCTTTCAATTAAGATGTTCAGATCATTTATATTTAATGTAATTGCTGATATGGTTGGATTTAAATCTACCATCTTGCTAGTTGTTTCTAGATTTTTTATTTTTCTCTTTAGTTTTTTGTTCCCTTTTTCTTTCTTGCTGTCTTTTGGATTGATTTTATGATTATGTTTTATCTCTACTATTTGTTAATTTTACCCCTTTTTTCCTTTAGTTGTTGCTGTAGGGTTTACAGCATACTTCTTTAACTTATGTAAAGTCTACCTTCAAATAATTATATAATATATATATAATATGATAATTATATAATAAATGTAGACCTATATAAAATGATAATATTTTATACATAATATATAATAATATGCTTCTTTAACTTGTGTAAAGTCTACCTTCAAATAATATGATACCAAATTGTGTTGTAAGAAGATATGTTGCAACATGTTTCCATTTCTTCCATCCCATCCTCTTACTAATGCTGTCATATATTTGACTTTTAATAACACTCTAATATGTTGTTGCTATTTTTTGCTTTAAATAGTCAGTTGTTTTTAAAGGAAATTTTCAAAGAAAAACAGAATCTTAAATTTACCCTCATGCTTACCATTTTCAGTTCTTTTATTTCTTCATGTCAATCTAGACTTCTGGCTGAATAATTGTCTTTCACATATCTTGTTTTGCATGCTGCTGGCAATGATTCTTCTCAGGTTTTTTCTGATTGTTTTTCTTTTACCCTCTCTTTTTTGGGAAGGTATTTTTGCTGGGTATAGAGCTTTGTATTGACAAATTTTCCTTTCCTTTGAATGCTTTAAAAATGTCACTCCTTGTCTACTGACTTCTGTAGTTTTTTTTTGTTTGTTTGTTTGTTTTTTTGTCTCTCTTAGCAGTCACTTCCAATTTCCCTCTTCCCCCAGTGCCTGGCAGCTGTTAATCTTTTTGATGTACAGGTTTGCCTCTTCTATACATTTCATATAAATGGAATCATAGAATATGTGGTCTTTTGTGTTAAATAGATGGTCTTAGCATAATGTTTTCAAGGTTTATCCATGTTGTAACATCTGACAAGACTGGGTTCCTTTTTTACTATTATGAATAGTGCTACTGTGAACAATCCTATACAAATACTTGCATGAACATATGTTGAACTCTATGAGAAACTACCAAACTGGTTTTCACAGGCTGCTACATTTCACATTCCCACTGATATTGTATAAGGCTTCCAATTGCTTCACATTCTCACCATCATTTATTGTTTTTTGTTTGTTTTGTTTTTAATAGCCAATTCATAATCATTTTAACATCCGTTATTTGGATGACCTCTACGTCTTTTCTATTCATTGCGTTGTTTCTTGACAATTTGTTATTTTTTTCTGGCTTGTGCTTGTGTGTGTCTTTTAAAAAAAAATTTTTTTTAATTGAATTCCGGGCATCATATGTAGAAGAATAGTTGACACTGGGGTAAATAATATTTATTCCTGGAAGTGGACACGTCTCTGCTTCTGTCAGACTGTAAGTGTTAAGGATTGAATAGTCTAATCTGTAGGTGAGCTGTTTTAGGTTTTGTTGTTGCTATGGTTACTTTTCATGCACTACTTGAAATGGGATGTTAATATCTTGTGCTCAGTATTGGGCCTGGTATGTTGAGAGTTTTCCCTCATTGTTCCTCCTCCACTCTCAACTTTTAGCAGGCCAAATCAGGGATTTGATGACACTGTCTTCTTTCTCTTCCAGCCATTGATGCTTTTCACTCCAGGTGAGAATCATGGTGGAAGCAGGGGATCATTCTCCTCCATGAAGGTTTTGTTTGTTTTTCAAATGCATATATCTGTGTGCAACCACCACCCACAAAGTTCTCTTCTTCTCCTTCCCAGTCCGTATCCCCCTCAAAAGATAACCAGTATTGTGATTTCTACCATTTTAGACTTGTTTTGCCTGTTTTTTAATTTTGTGGAAGTGAAATTATAATAGTATTCTTCTGTTTCAGGCTGCTGTCACTAAACAGTTCTGAGGTTCTTCCATATCGTTGCATGTACCAGTAGCATATGGGGTTTTTTTTAATGCCATGTGGAATTCCAGTGTATTATTAATGTACCACAATTGATCAGTAAAGACTATTTAAGCAATTGGATACTTGTCTAATTAACTAATCATCTTGTAATTTTCTTAAAAACTTGTAATTACCCTAAAAGTAACATGCCAACATTGGCCTTGTTGCTCAGGCCAGAAACCAAAGAACCATCCATCTTTGTCCCTTCTCTCCATACCCTACTTGCAGTTTAATTGCAGAATTCTGTTTATTCCTATTTCATGATTATGGCCTGTATCCAGCCACTTTTCTCTTTTTTATCCGCTGCCCAGAATTTTGCACAAACATTTCACTACTTCCATTCTTGCCCTAAGGTCCTTTCTCTAGGCAGCAGCCAGAGGAATCCCTCCACAAACATCTCTCACCTGCTCTCAACGGCTTTCTTTCTCACTTGGGAATAAAATCTAGGGGCTCCTGGGTGGCTCCATCGGTTAATTATCTGACTTCAGCTCGGGTCATGATCTCACAGCTCATGAGGTCAAGCTCCACGTTGTGCTCTGTGCTGACAGCTCAGAGCCTGGAGTCTGCTTCAAATTCTGTGTGTGTGTGTGTGTGTGTGTGTGTGTGTGTGTGTGTGTGTGTGAAAATAAATAAACATTAAAAAAAAATCTAAAGTTCTGACCGTGGCCCTGCAAAGCTCTTATTTGTCTCCAGCTACCTCTTTATTCTTATTTCCTGTACCACTTTCCTTCTCTGACTCAGCTTCAGCTGCCGTAGACCACTTGCTGTTTCTCTCTGCCCAGGAGGCTCTTAGCCCACACCCTCATTTCCTTCTGGTCGCAGCTGAAATGTCACCTCATGGAAGAGATTTTTCTTTATTTTTTAAAGTTTATTTATTTATTTTGAGAGATGGGGTGGGGGGCGGTGAGAGAGAGAATCCCACGCAGGCTCTGTGCTATCAGTACAGAGCCTCAAGCATGGGGCTCAATATCACAAAGTGTGAGATCATGACCTGAGCTGAAACCAAGAGTCAGACCCTTAACCAGCTGAGCCACCCAGGCACCCTGAGATTTTCCTTTAATGACTGAATCCAAAAGGCTTGTCCTGCCTCATTTTTCTGGCCTTAACCCAATACTATTTTTTATAACACTTTGACTTTTCATTATTATAATTAGTTATTATTTGTCTAATAGCTGTCTGTCCCCGCCACAGCCCTCCATGAAGGCAAGGACTTTGCCTGTGTTCTTTGCTGAATCCAGTGTGTTCTAGGCCTCTCATTTCCATCCTTCAAGACTTGTTTTTGAGTTATTGAAAAGGGTAATTCTTTAGGACTTCTGTGTAGGTTTAATGTTGATATTGCTTATCAATTTCTAACCATAACACATAATATGCAAGTGGCTGGTTCTTAGATGTTAACATCATTCTGTTATGACCTATAGGCATTGGTTCTTTTTATCTCCCCACCTTTTTTGCAGTTATTAAAAAGAATGCATTTGCTTAAGTTTTAAAAGCATCTATTCAGAATTAGAAAAAGTAGTAAACATATAGTACCAACTCAGAATTTTGGATTATTCCACACTGCTGCTAACCGTTCCAAATTAAGACATCTGGTGACTGGGGAAGTTTGGTTTCTCTCTTTGGTTAACCAGCCGGTTCTGGAAAGGCAAACACAGTTAATTGTTCTTGTTGAAAGAGGCAGGGCATTCATAGATTTACTTCAAAATGTGACTTTCGGCAGAAGATTTACTTGAGAAATTAAGGCATCGCAGGATGATACTGAGGAAAATGTCTTTGTTTTTAAAAAGATACTTGAATGTTATATCTGGAACTTGATACTTGAATGTTGTATCCCGTCCTGCAGGAGAAAGTGTGTGTGTCATTCCCTCCTCCCCCTCCCCCTTTTCCTTGGTAACAGATTCCTGCACTTTAAACACTCTGCTTTCCCTAAGAATTTTAGTGTATTTAATGCATGAGATGCCATATGTTGTTGCAACCAGTATCTTTGAACATTCCTGTGAATAAGAATAGCATATTCAGGCTCACTAAGCAGGATTAATTTACAAAGACTTTTAGTCTCAGTCATTAATGAATATGATATTTAAAATTACATCGAAGTTGTAGCAGATGTCAGTTTAGCATACCTTCCACTCAATATTCAGCACTTCTTCCCAATTTAAAACAAATGGCTCTTTGGCAAATTGTTTCAAAGCCAGTTCTGTGTTAGTTTAAAATATACGCACAAATTTGTCTAAATTTTTGATACAAACGTTTCCTGAGAGATGTTCTGCTGAGGTTAAACCAATGCATACTTTAATCCCAGGGTATTGTTTCCTCTAAGAGATACTGATAATGAATAGGAGTGATTATTACGATTTCACACTTACTGGTTTTTCTGAAATGAATATCAATAACCACCTACCTAAGTTTTACTTGTACAATTTTGCTTCAGATAGGTTGACATTAGATATGTTTGATAACTAATAAGCTTCTTCAATATCCAACGTAGAGAGTTTGTGGCTCCCATTAGATTTTTCATGTTTGCCATTAATTCATGACATTAGACACAGTAGCTACTCCTTCCAAGTGCTCTACTAATACCCACCCCCTTTGTAAAAAACAACTATGATATATGCTTACTATACAGGTAACATAATCTACCCTTATTTTTGTTTAAGTTTATTTATTGAGAAAGAGAGAGAGAGAGCGCACACGTGCGTACATGCTCACGTACTAGCTGGGCAGGGGCAGAACCATGAAATCATGACCTAAGCTGAAGTCAAGAGCTAGACACTTAACCAACTGAGCCACCCAGGCGCCCCTACCTGTATTTTTAAAAATCTGATACATACTTGGGATGCCTGGCTGGCTCGGTAAAGTATGTAACTCTTGGAGTTGTGAGTTTGAGCCCCACATTGGGCATAAAAATTACTAAATAAATGAATAAAACTGATGTATACTTATACATATGTATATGTATAATACACAAACATGTATAATATACTTCTCTGTAAGTGTGCCTTATTATAGAGACAGTATAATATAGGAGTTAATAGTGTGGGCTCTGGAACATGAATGCTTGAGTTCAGAAACCAGCCTTACTGCATATTAGCTGTTTATTATTAAAAATTTTAGCAATATATGGGGTGCCCAGGTGGCTCAGTCAGTTGAACGACTGACTTTGGCTCAGGTCACAATCTCACGGTTCGTGAGTTCGAGCCCCACTCCGGACTCTGTGCTGACAGCTCAGAGCCTGGAGCTTGCTTCAGATTCTGTGTCTCCCTCTCTCTCTGCCCCTCCCCCACTTGCACTCTGTCTCTTTTTCTCAAAATTAAACATTAAAAAAATTTTTTTTTAATTTTAGCAATATAGAAAAGTACTAGAAAGACAACACTCCCCCACCATGTGCACGCACATGTACACATACATACACCTCCAGATATTTGAAACACATTTTATGAACGTTATTCTGGAGATCTTTCTGCACATATATAGAGATAGAGTGAGCAGAAATGTGCGTAGGACTGATTTTATTAAAGTGAGGTGGTATACATTTTCTCTAAGTAGTATTGCATTTAATTTAATTTGGATTTAATAAAAAATAAAATGAAAGTGCTAGTTTCTTTACTGTAAGAAACTAATTGCCTTTCTTTTAAGTTTATTTATTTTGAGAGAGAGAGCGTGCGTGCACATGTGAGCCAGTTTGGGTCAGAGAGAGAGAATCCCAAACGGGCTCTGTGTTGTCAGCACGAGCCCAATGTGGGGTTCAGTCTCACAAACCATGAGATCATGACCTGAGCCGAAATCAAGAGTCGGTCGCTTAACCAACTGAGCTACCCAAGCGCCCGTCCCACCCCCCATGTTGAATTTAACCTAAAGAGAAAGTGAATGATATTATGAGGTTGGGGTCATTTTGTTTTACAGTTTTTAAACTATATGTCTCAGATATCTACACATACCTGATCAGTACACTCAGACATAGGTTTTTCTGGTGAGCAGATAGCCTTTCATGTGGTGACTGGGGAGCTCAGACTTTTTCATTTTATGGCTCACCCATAGGGCTTTGCAATCCTCTGCATCTGGCCAGCAGATGGGCGAAGAGAAGGTAAAGACACACCACTCTGGATCGCCTGACCCAGACATGGCATGATTCACTTCCACTTGCAAAAACTAGTCACTGAGATGGAGGCAAACCTTGGGGGACCTGGTCTCTGTTTTCTCTTCTGAGATCCCATGACCCAATCTGTACCAAGTCCCAGGGAGATCCTCCTTCTGTGAGCTGCTTCTCATCTCCCACAAGTAGCATGAAGACTTTAGAAATACAGTAAGCCCCAGCAGCTCTCTTGCTGAGCTCGTACAGTTTAGTAAGTAAGGGTATTTACTTCTGAGAGTTTTTCTGAGGTTGCCTACCTTCCTCCTCAGTTGACTTCTTTCCAACTCTGGGGGTATTAGATTTTATTTTTTATATTTTTATAATGAAAATAGGTGACTGGGGCAGAGCTTGGTGGTGGCATTCATGATTGGCCTGTCTGAGTCATCTCAGGTCAGGAATTGAGATTCACATAAGAGCTTTTTGGCATAGCAACATTCCTAGTGTGTGCGTGTGTGAAATCCTTTCTTATCCCTCCAGACATCCATGATATGTATCAAGGACATTTTTTAAAAAGTTTTTTTTTAATAGTTTATTGTCAAGTTGGTTTCCATATAACACCCGGTGCTCATCCCCACAAGTGCTCTCCTCCATGCCCATCACTCCCCTTCCCCTCTCCCCCTCCCCATCAGCCCTCAGTTTGTTCTCAGTATTCAAGAGTCTCTCATGGTTTGCCTCCCTCCCTCTCCCCAACTATTTTTCCCCCTTTCCCTCCCTAGGGTCCTCTGCTAAGTTTCTCCCGTTCCACTTATGAGTGAAAAGATATGGTATCTGTCCTCTGCCTGACTTTGCTTAGCATGACACCCTCGAGTTCCATCCACGTTGCTACGAATGGCCAGATTTCATTCTTTCTCATGGCCATGTAGTATTCCATTGTAGAGATAAACCACATCTTCTTGATCCATTCATCAGTTGATGGACATTTAGGCTCTTTCCATGATTTGGCTATTGTTGAAAGTGCCGCTATGAACATTGGGGTACATGTGCCCCTATGCATCAGCACTTCTGTATCCCTTGAGTAAATCCCTAGCAGTGCTACTGCTGGGTCATAGGGGAGTTCTAAAAAGTGTTTTTTGAATAATATTAGGTTTATAGAAAAGTTGCAGAGATACTACAGTTTCTGTGTACCCTTCACCTGGCTTCCCTAATGTTAATGTAACCAAACCAAATTTGGTAACATTTACCAAAATTTGAGAAATTAATACTGGTGTCAATACTATTAACTAAACTATAAAGTTTGTTTGGATTTCACCAGCTTTTCCACTAATACCCTTTTGCTGGTCAGTCCCATCAAGGATAACATAGCTGCATGTAGTTGTCAGACCACCTTAATCTCCTCCAGCCTGTGATAGTCTCTCAGACTTTGGTTATTTTTCATGACCTTAAAACTTTTGAAGAGTACCAACCAGGTATTTGTAGGATATCCCTGAATGTAGGTTTGTCTGATATTTTCTCATGATTACACTGGGGTGATGGATTTGAGGGAAGAATACCACAGAAGTGAAGGATCTTTCTCATCATGTCACACCAGGGAGCAAGTGACATCAACACAGCTTATCGCTGATGATGTTCACCTTCATCAGTTGGTTAAGGTGATATCTTCCATGTTTCTCTACTAAAGTTACTGTCTTTTACTCTTTTCATACTTTATTCTTTGAAGAAAGTAGTTAAGTCTAGTCAGTACGGGATGGGAGGAGAATTAAGCTCCACCTCCTGGAAGGGGTGTATCTGCTTAAATTACTTGGAATTCTTCCGTTGTTGATTTACTTATATAGTCATTTATTTTTATCAGTATGGATTCATGGGTATTTTATTCTTGGGGTTATAATCCAATGTTATTGTTATTTTGCTGTTCAAATTAGTCTAGTGTGACCAGTGGGAGACCTTGGCTCTTGTGTCTTTCTTGTTTATTTATTTTTCAAGCACTACTTTACTTTGGCATTACTTGATGCTCTCTGCTGATCTTGTATTTTCCCTGCCCCAGACCTAGAATCAGCCATTTGTTCAAGGGGCTCACAGGGTATTTTTAATAGGTAGATCTTAAGCTTTTCTGACTAATACCTAACTAAAAGATAAACTTATAGCAGTGAAACTCTATCATCTTCTTTTTTTTTTTAAATTTTTTAATGTTTATTTCTGAGAGAGAGAGAGAGAGCACGAGCGGGGAGGGGCAGAGAGAGAGGGAGACACAGAATCCAAAGAAGGCTCCAGGCTCCAAGCTGTCAGCACAGAGTCCGACTCGGGGCTCAAACTCACAAACCATGAGATCATGACCTGAGCTGAAGTCGGACACTTAACCGACTGAGCCACCCAGGCGCCCCTCATCTTCTAAAACGTGTTCAAGTTTATTTGCTCTTTACAAGTGTATTTTTCATTATAAAATGAAAAATAAAATCTTAAAAAGCACCAGCTCAGTTTGATATTTCAATAATTTATTCAGATTGAGAATTATTTGTTTGATACTTGTATTCATGAAATTTTGCATATTGATTCATTTTTTTTTAAAGTTTTAATATAAAAGTAACCGAGACTGCTTACCTATTTTAAAAGCTGAAAGAATTATAAATTTTTAAAATTTGAATGTGAAGTGAAATAAAATGAATGCAAATCACACGAAGATTCATTAGAAGAAAAGAAATTAGCATTTGTTGCTTATTTTCTTAATGCTGAGAATTGTGCCCTCTAATAACTTCTGTGTTTCTGTGTTCTGTGATTACCCCGTTCTTATACTTATCACCCTATATCGTAATTGTTTACTGTTCAGTCTTCTAACTTCTTAAAGAGAGCAAATATGTTTTTGATCTGGATCTCCAGCATTTAGCATAGTACTTAGCCATAATAGGTATGCAGTATTGTTGTGTCCATTTTTATCTCCACTTTATTTTTTTTAATGTATTTAACTGATCTCTATATCCCAGCATTGGGCTCGAATTTACAACCCCGAGATCAAGAGCTGCATGCTATTCTGACAGCCCGGTACTGCTTTATCCCTACTTAAATATGGGGAAACTGAGGCTTAGAGAGTTTAGGTAATTTGTACTGTGATGACTTCGCTAGTTTATGGCAGAACAAGAGCATGAAATTAGTATGATTCTTTTTTTTTATTTTTTTTAAGTTTATTTATTTTGAGAGTGAGAGACACAGGCGGGGGCAGAGAGGGAGGGAGAGAGAGAATTCTAAGCAAGCTCAGGGCTTGAACCCTGCCCCGATTCTTTTTTTTTTTTTTTTTTGAGAGAGAGAGGGATAGAGAATCTTAAGCAGGCTCTGTGCTCAGTGGGGCTTGATGTCACGACTGTGAGATCATGATCTGAGCTGAAATCAAGAGTCAGACACTTAACTGAGCTACCCAGGCACCCCGAAATATTTGATTCTTTTTTTAATGTTTATTTATTTTTGAGAGAGAGAGAGAGAGAGAGAGAGTGTGTGTGTGTGTGTGAGCGTGAGCTGGGGAGGTGCAGAGAGGGAGACCCAGAATCTGAAGCAGTCTCCAGGCCTTGAGCTGTCAGCACAGAACCCAACAAAGGGCTCAAATTCATGAGCTGTGATATCATGACCTGAGCCAAAGTCAGATGCTTAACTGACTGAGCCACCCAGGTGCCCCCCAGAATGTTTGATTCTTAAACCTGTTGCTTTTTCTGTTGTACCACACTCATAGTTTTTTGATAAGCTGAAAATACTTCACTGCATTATTTTTGAATTGATAATCTCTGAAAGTATTCAGAAGAAACTGGTAATATCCGTTGCCTCCTGGGAGAAGAAAGGGGCTTAAGACAAGCCAAGACATTAGTTTTGGAACCTTTTGAATTTTGAACCAATATAAATACATTTTAAAAATATACAGAAACTTGCCAGATGGAGTTTTACATCAAGTTTTTAAATATTGTATCATTTCAGTGGTTGTTTTTTTATTTTGTTGATGTCTTTAGAAACAGGGATCCTACCATTAATATAGAGCATAGATTTTTTATAGAGTCTTCTGGGAAGCCTTCTGTGTATTTTATTTTTTCCCTTTTATTTTCGAATGAAAAATTTTTAAAGGTGGGGAGAGGGAGAGGACAGATGTTCTAAAGGTAACAGAAGATCAAAGTCCCTCTGTTCAATATGAATGAAATTTGACTTCTTAAAATCTGTTCCCTAAATCTTCCTTTACCAGAGCCTCTTACATTAAGTGAGTACTTGATGATATACCCAAGACTTTATTTGATTATCTTTAATTAGTTAGAGTGGTTCTGGCTGCATTAACAAAAACTCTGCTGCAAACTGACTTAAATAGAAAGTGTGGAATCTCATTAACATGGATTAATGGAAGAAAAGTTCTTTCCATCAGTTGAATTGGGTCCACTTTAGAATTACTGTAGCACATCTGAACAAGTTGTAGTTGGGAGGGGAATATGTGCATCGATTGGCAAGAATATAAGGTTTCTGAACCAATTACTGGTTTAAAAGGATAGGATTGCTGTGATTGGTTTAGGCTAATCGGGATCTGCCCCTGGAGCAAGGGTCAGGTCTTCAAACCATGTTGATGCCACATGGAGGAGGGAGAGAAGGATGAGTTGGAGGTTCCATCATACTCTCCACTGGCTCCTTAACTGCCTTTCAAACAATATATGATGTATAAGGGACCCCCCCCCAACCCTAATAATAACTTTGAGGAATGCAATTGTTCACGCTAGCTGATGGGTGCATATTCTCTACTCCATACAAATTACATAATAAAAAGTTTAAAAAGAAAGAAAAGTGGGACACAAAAAATAAAGAGTAAGTGATGGTTGCTTAACTGTCACCTTTTTCTAGGCCAGTGTGTGTTTTTTCAATCTTCCTGCTCCCTTTCTTTCTCTTATATGTAGGGTTAACATGTGACTCCCCCTCTCAAAGGCTAATAGACATGTTCCTTAATTATAGTTGACATTAATGCTTCAGTACTTACATAGAAGAGCAGCAGCACAGTATTGGAGTGAACACCGGTTCACAGGTTTTGAAGTTACAACTTGGGTTTCAAACCAAACTTCCCTCCATATCCTCCCCTTAGTAGCTGTGAGTGCATTGACAAGTTACTCAGTCCCTCTGAGCTTCAATTTCCTTTGTAAAATAGGGATAATAAGGAGCTCCTGGATGGCTCAGTCGGTTAAGTGTCAGACTTTGGCTCAGGCCATCATTTCATGGTTCGTGAGCTCAGGCCCCACATCAGGCTCTCTGCTGACAGCACAGAACATGCTTCAGATCCTCTGTCTCCCTCTCTTTCTGCCCCTACCCCCTCAAAAATAAGTAAACATTTTTTAAAAATGAGGATAATAATCCCTATCCTGTAAGGTTAAATGATTGTGAATAAAAAAAAAACAACCTACTTGTAAGTTGGTAGCATATAGCCTAGCATTGGTTGAACTCCATTTATGATTATTTTCTTCTCTGTGAGGCTCAGTTATCCTAGCCTAATTTGATAAATGCGGTATAGCATTATTGTAGTTAAATTGTAAGTGTAGATTGTGATGTTATTAATGCCCATTCCTGAATGCCTTTTCCCATTAAATTTTTCCCTACATTTGGGACATTTGCTGGACCTCTGCATCCCACAGTCATCATAGCTAATTCCTTATAGTAAGTGGGCAATACTAAGTTTCAGCTGTGGGGAAGTAGGTTTTTCTGACTCAAGTCTGATCAATTGTCTCAAAAGACAACTAGTCTTATATCCAACATATACTTCACATACAACTGTTACTCTTCAGTAGTAAAAGTATAATAGTATATATCCTTATGCTGTGAAAGCTTTCACGTATGATGAACATTCATACCTGAAAGATAGAAATACATGTATTTTTTTTTTAATGTTTATTTATCTTGAGAGAGAGACAGAGAGCACAAGCTGAGCTGAGGAGGGGCGGAGAGAAAAGGAGAGAATCCCAAGCAGGCTCTGTGCTGTCAGCGTGGAGCCTAATGCCAGGCTCAATCCCACGAACTGTGAGATCATGACCTGAGCCGAAATCAATACTAAAATGACTGAGCCATCCAGGCGCCACAGAAATATTTATATTTCTAAGGATACCACCATTTCTGATTTCATGCAAAACAATATGCAGAAGACTTTTAGTGCCTTTTGTAGTCAGTAGTTTCTAAATAGATGTAAAATATATGTTATTTTCTTTTTTTGTTTCTTATTTAAATGGAAAAGAAAGCTTCTTCCTCTTCCATTATAGAAATATTTAGGCTGTCCTTCAGATTTTATACTTAAACTTAGCCAGCTTAGAATAAGAGCAGTACCTAGTTGCAGCTAGATATGTTTGGGATGTACTTCATATACAGAAAGAACATTTTATTGGGTTTATGTTAATAGGAAATAAAGTGAAATAGCATTTCAGTTGATTAAAGAACTTAAATCTTATTAAGGCAAAAGTGATGAGGTATTCATACTTATATTTAGGGATTTTGCTATGAAGTAAACAACTCTTAATTATCTAAGGACAGTTATTATTTTTTAATTTGAGAAAGAGAGACAGAATCCTGAGAATCCCACAATCCTGGGATCATGACCTGAGCCGAAATCAAGGGTCAGACGCTCAACTGACTGAGCCACCCGGGAGCCCCTAAGGATGATTACTCAGATAAGAGATTGGTCAGCACTTTCCATCTAACATGTTCCAAGATGGCAGTTCATCAGGAATTTAATTTTCTCACCCCATTAAAGCTCGTCCTGAGATGTTTTGGGTTGTCTTTGTAAACATCTTCCACCCTCTGCATTACATTCAGACACGAGAACTCTGTATCCCAGCGAGAACCACAACAGCTGTTTTGAGGTTCTGCCGTTTCCTGACCTGCACTAGGTGGTTCAAGATGAGATATTAGTAATTGTTCTACCTCCGTTCTCAGCATACTTAGGTCCATATGTAAATTGGCTATGATTGCTAGCTGACTCTAACAAGCAATCTTTGTAAAATGAAGAAAAGTTCTTTTTAGCCACACTAAGTACCATAGCTTTAGACTTTATTAAACTTCGGTTATCTGGATCTCTTCTTAGCTCAGCGTTGACTAAGTAAGAACTGCATTGTTTCACCTCCCCTGCATTATGACTCCAGGGCTGGGGGCAGTACCTCCTGCCTACCCCCACCCTTTTTGTACATTCCCTTTTCTCTGCTGTTCCCTTTTGGCTTATTTTCATTTCTTTTCTCCTCCATATTCTTACTTTAGTACTCTTTTCTGCCCCCTTCCCTTTGCACCCTTTTTCATTTGGGTATGTGTACGTATGTATGTTGACAAAGGAAAGGCTCACACCATATCCTCGGCTCTCACTAGCCTGTTGAAATCTAGAATGCTAACCTTCCTTTTATGCGTCTAACAGAAACAAATAGAGAAAAATTATGGTTAATCTTATTCTCTTCATGTGTTTTTGTTAGACTGAATCTTATGAGGTCGTCAATATGGTTTTGATCTACAGAAATAGATTTAACTTCATACTTCCCTAGGCATCCCGCAGCCCAAGGGTAGGATTTGGAAAATGGATGAGAGGCCTGAGAAAGGAGAATTAGATATCACAGAGGTTCTGGCTTCACTGAGTAGATGAGAATCCTGTTGTGCTAATACCGTTGACCAAAATGGAGAAGATTGTGAAGCGTACATTGTTTTTGTTTTTAAGGGGAAGGCTTGGGGGGGAGGGGAGGGAAGCATAAATAATCACTTTTATTTTGGAGTGTAGTGCAATGCATTAGGGAGAAATGGCCAGTAGACAGAAATACAGATTTGTAAATAGATGAGATCATTGACATAGCGCTTGAAACACGAATGTGAAAGTTACCCAGCGAGAGTGTTGAGTGGGAAGAAGAGAGAGCCTGTGGCTTCTCTTCGGGATTGGGAAGTGGATCATGCAGAGAAAACTGAGATAAGGGCTATACATAGAAGAAAATGTATTTATCATCTTAGAATGATTCATTAGTATGTAAAATTAAGAATTAACTACATAGCCTTGGAAGGTTATATTTCAAACATGACTCACTTGCATATTAATGTGTTAAAACACAAGCTAGAGGTTTTCATGTTTCCCCATAAGAGATTGAATTATTTTACTGTTTGTATCTGTGAACGAATATAAGCTCTATAGTTTGAGATTATTGTAAGATACACACACCTTACGTCTAATATCTTTCTTCTTCCTTCTCCTTCCTCCCTCTCTCCCTCTCTTTTTCTTCCTTCCTTCCTTCCTTCTTTCCATCCATCCATCCTTCCTTCCTTTCTTATTGTCCTGCATTTGAACAGTGTGTCTCAAGTGGACAACTGCTGTGATTGTTATCATTGCTACAGTCTTAAAGTGTGAAGTTTGCTGTGGTATTCAATCTGGGGCCCACTCTGCCCGTCCCATCAACCCCCAGAATCCTTTGAATTAAAGCCATGCAGGGAACTGTTCCAATGTGAAACAGACTCTCCCGGCAATGTACTGGAGGGAAGGAGTACAGTACTACTATCCTGCTTGAGTGCATGGTCATAGTCCTGCAAATTACTGTTAGCTTAAAAGGCATGATAAACATGATTGTTGAAACTTCTCATCAATGTAGGGTACCTGGGTGGCTCGGTTGAGCATCTGACTCATGCTTTTGGCTTGAGTTGTGATCCCAGGATCATGGGATCGAACCCCGTGTTGGGCTCCATGCTGAGCTTGGAGTCTGCTTAAAATTCTCTCTCTCTCTCTCTCTCTCTCTCTCTCTCTCTCTCTTTTCCCCCCCTCCCCATTCCCTCCCTCCCTCTCCTTCCCCCCTCCCTTGCCCTCCCCCTCTGCCTGTCTCCCCAGTTGTGCATTCCCTCTCTTTCTCTCTAAAATTAAAAAATAGGGGCACCTTGGTGGCTCAGTCCTTTGAGCAGCTAGCTGACTCTTGGTTTCAGCTCAGGTCATGATCTCACAGTTCATGGGTTCAAACCTCACATCAGGTTCTATGCTCACAGCTCAGAGCCTGGAGCCTGCTTCAGATTTGGTGTCTCCCTCTCTCTTTCTTTCCCTCCCCTGCTCTTGCTCTGTCTGTCTCTCTCAAATAAACATTAAAAAGAAAGAAAGAAAGAAAGAAAGAAAGAAATACAAACAAACAGACCATCTAGTGTGGTCGTGAAGAGCACAGTCCTTGGACAGAGTGCCTACATTCACATTCCAGCTCTACCGTTTACAAGCTACTGCAGCCTGAGAAGCTCTTCTCCAGAATCTCATATTGGGAGCCCCTGTTGTATTGTTTCCTATTGTTGCTGTAACAGGTTACTACAAACTTGGTGGCTTGAAACAACAGAAGTTTATTATATTAAAGTTTTAGGGTTCCGAAATCCAAAATAGATTCACTGTGTGAAAATGGAGGTGTTAGCCGGGGCTGCATTTCCATCTGGAGTCTCTAAAGGGGAACCATTCTTTGCCTTTTCTAATTTCTAGAGGCCACCCATTTATTATTTTTTTTTTGTAAACGTTTGTTTATTTATTATAAGGGGGAGGAGAGAGCAGGGGTGAGGCAACTCACCCAACAATGAGAACCAGGCAGGTTCTGCATTGTCAGTGTGGAGCCCTACTCTGGGCGCCATCTCAGGAACCATGAGATCATGACCTGAGCCAAAACCAGGAGCTGGATGCTTAACTGACTGAGCCACCCTCGCACCCTGAATCCGGCCACTTCTTGACCTTCTTCACCCAAACCAGCAATGTATCTTTCTGGGACTGTCCTCCATAGTAACACCTCTCTCTGATTCCCATCATGTTCTGCCTCCTCCTTTTACTTTTTTTTGGTTATAATTTTAGGGGGCAGTTGCGGGGAGAGAGAGAGAGGGAGGGAGGGAATTTTAAGCAGGCTCCATGCTCAGCATGGAGCCCGATGTGGGGCTTGACCCCACAACCCTGGGATGATGACCTGAGCTGAAATCAAGAGTGGGACACTCAACCAGCTGAGCCACTCATGTGGCTCCTTCTACTTTTAAGAACATTTGTGGGGCGCCTGGGTGGCTCACTTGTTAAGCGTCTGACTTTGGCTCAGGTCATGATCTCACGGTTTGTGGGTTCGAGCCCCACGTTGGGCTCTGTGCTGACAGCTCATAGCCTGGAGCCTGCTTCGGATTCTGTGTCTCCCTCTCTCTCTGCCCCTTCCCCACTCACGCTCTGTATCTCTCACTTAAAAATAAACATTAAAAAAAAATTTTTTTTAAAGAATACTGGTGATTGCATTGTACCCACCCAGCTAATCCAGAATAATCTCCCTATTATAAGATCAACTCTAAGCACAACTCAACACAAAAACCAAATAATCCAAATAAAATGAGCAGAAGATCTGAATAGGCATTTTTGCAAAGAAGACATACAGATGGCAAATGGATACAGGAAACGATGCTCAACATCACTAATCACCAGGGAAATGCAAATCAAAACCACAATGAGATATCACCTTATACCTGTCAGAATGGCTAGAGTCAAAAAGACATGACATAACAAGTGTTGATGAGGATGTGGAGAAAATGGAAACCTCATGCACTTTAAAAAATAATTTTTTTTTAAATAGAGATAGTGTGTGCAGGCTGGGGAGACGGACAGTGGGGAGGGAGGGAGAGAGAGAGAAAAGAGTTTTAAGCAGTCTCCACACTCAGCATAGAGGTCATCTTGGGGCTAAGTCCCACAACCCTGGGATCATGACCTGAGCTGAAATCAAGTCAGGTACTCAACCGACTGAGCCACCCAGGTGTCCCCCTCACATACTATTATTTGTGGGAATGAAAGTGGTGCAGCCACTGTAGAAAAAAGTATGGAGGTTTCTTAAAAAATTAAAAAGAGGAATACCATATGATCCAATAATTCTACTACTGAGTATTTACCCAACAAAAATGAAAACACTAATTTAAAAAGATACGTGCACCTCTATGTTTGTTGCAGCATTATTTACAACATCACTTAGCCACACAAAAAAAGAGATCTGTCATTCATGACAACATGGATGGATCTAGAGGGTATTATGCTAAGTGAAATAGGTCCAGCAGAGAAAGACAAATACCGTATGATTTCATTTATATGTGGAATTTAAAAAACAAAACAAAAAGCAGAAACAGACCCATAAATACACAGAACAAACTGATGGTTGCCAGGGGGGAGCGGTGGAGAGAGGTAGGTAAAATGGATAGAAAGGAGTGGAAGATACAGGCTTCCACTTACGGAATGAGTGACAGAGGTTAAAAAAAAAAAAAAAAGCATGGGGGAATATATATATAGTCAGTGGTATTGTGATAGTGTTGTGACAGATGGTAGCTACACTTGTAGTGAGCATAATACAATATACAGACTTGTGGAATCACTGTGTTGTACACCTGAAATTAATGTAACATTGTGTGTCAACAATACTTCAGTAATTTAAAAATATTTTTTTAAAGGTCAACTGATTAGCTACCTCAATTACTCTTTACCATGTAACCCAACATTCACAGGTTCCAGGGATTAAGGCTTAGACATCTTTGGAGGACCCTTTTTCTGCATTCACTACTATGTTTAAATTCTAAAAATTGCATAAGGCAGGTAGGGCCAGGAGAAGATGATTCCAAAGTGGAGATCCTGGCTAATGCTGAGAATTATGAATGTGACCAATAATTGGGTTTAAGCTGGGGTGCCTGGGTGGCTCAGTCAGTTGAACGTCCGAATTTGGCTCAGGTCAAGATCTTGCGGTTCATGGGTTTGAGCCCCGCATCAGGCTCTGTGCTGACAGCGCAGAGCCTGGAGCCTGCTTCGGATTCTGTGTCTCCCTCTCTCTCTGTGCCTCCCATGCTTGTGCTCTGTCTCTCTCTTTCTCTCTCTTAGAAGTAAATAAACATTTTAGGGGCATCTGGGTGGCTCAGTTGGTTAAGTGTCCGACTTCAGCTCGGGTCATGATCTCGCGGTTCATGGGTTCAAGCTCTGACAACTCAGAGCCTGGAGCCTTTTTCAGATTCTGTGTCTCCCTCTCTCTCTCTGCCCGCTCCCATTCGTGCTGTCTCTCTCTGTCTCAAAAATAAACTATATATATATAAAAAATAAATAAAAAATTATAAATAAACATTTTTTTTAAAAATTGGGTTTAAGCTAAAAGGAACTGCTGAGCATAACATATACATGTTGTAGAATTCTCCTGCTGGTATAAAATACATAGGATAGATTCAGTATTCAAGAGTGATTGAATTAGAAGGAGGCGACTAAGTTTTAGCCATATCGTGGCAGGGAAAGATTAAAATATTAGAATCAATTTTATTTTATTTCTATTGTTCCATGCAGGCCTAAGAGGGAAATGTTCTTGATTTAATTATAATTTTAGAGAAGTTTTGGGTTTAATTTTAATTTTTGTATTTTTATTATAGATTTTTACTACGCTTGGACGCTCCTCCTGACATGGAGAAGGTTGAGGAGCTGTTGGCTAACCTGAACATTGTTACACGTTCCTCAGGGACTACAGAGCCTACTTACCTGCTTGGCATAGATACATCAAAAACCATACAAGCAGAAAAAGAAAGCCTGGTCGCTGTTTTATGTTCTAATGGGTCAATCAGAATATATGACAAAGAAAGGTTATACATACTACGAGAATTTCGTGGATATCCTGGACTTAATGGAGTCAGATTTGCAAATTCTTGTGACAGTGTTTATTCATCATGTACCGATGGCACTGTAAAATGTTGGGATGCTCGATTAGCCAGTGAAAAACCTGTCCAGCTGTTCAAGGGTTACCCTTCCAACATTTTTATTAGTTTTGATATCAGCTGTAATGATCATGTCATTTGTGCTGGCACAGAGAAAGTTGATGATGATGCATTGTTGGTATTTTGGGATGCAAGAATTAATTCTCAGGATTTGTCTACTTCTAAAGACCCACTTGGAGCATACTCAGAGACGCACAGTGATGATGTCACTCAAGTACGCTTCCATCCCAGCAATCCCAACATGGTAGTCTCCGGCTCAACTGATGGCCTGGTAAATGTGTTTGATATTAGTATTGATAATGAAGATGACGCACTGGTTACGACCTGTAACTCCGTTTCTTCTGTAAGCTGTATCGGTTGGTCTGGGAGAGATTATAAACAGATTTATTGCATGACGCATGATGAAGGATTTTGCTGGTGGGATCTTAATCATCTGGATACTGATGAACCAATTACACGCTTGAACATCCCGGATGTCAGAGAAGTAATTAATGTGAAAGAAGGTATTTTGGACTATTTGGTTGGTGGCTTGTATCACGAGAAAATGGACAAATTGTTTGTCGTTGGGGGAACAAACACAGGAATTATTCACTTACTGAGCTGTGCTTCATCAGGATTGATTCACGTGACCAGCCTTCACAGAGGGCATGCTGCTACGGTCCGTTCTTTCTGTTGGAATATGCAGGATGATTCTTTGCTAACTGGAGGGGAAGATGCACAGTTGTTACTTTGGAAACCTGGAGCAATAGACAAGACATCTACAAAGAAAGACAGCATGAAAATAGCATCCTCTGTGTACCAGCGAGTTCGAGTTCACAGCAATGATTCTTTCAAGAAAAGGAAAAAGCAGTGATGTGATGTTGGGAGCTTAGTTGAGAGGTTTTGTAGTTGCAAGTAATTATTTTTGTGTCCTACCTGTGATAGATCTTTTTAAAGCTCATATGTAAAAACAAGCCAGTTAGCAAACAATCCTGGAAAAATGTTGAAAATGGTTTAATTCAGGTCTTCATGTATTCTAAAATTATTTTTTAAAGCTGCCAGTTGAGTATATAATCAGTGAGTTGAAAGTAAAATTACATTCCTCATTTTTAAAACCCATCTGTTGAGTTAGTAAATGTTGGGTTTAAAGAAATAGCTTTGATAAGGACTTTTTAGAAGTAGATGGCTGGTATGACTTTAAAAAATCAGGTGGTTTGAGCTATATTTTGTAAGCTCTGTTTTTTACATTTTAAGTCATCTTCATTATTTATAAAACCAAATCAGACTGTTTTCTGTCAGAGCTCCTACTTGCTTAATACACATAGATTATGTTGGAGTAGTTAAATGTAAATATTCTAATGAATGTAAATAGAACTAAGCTTTTTTAGGAATAAAGTGATTTGCGTCTATTTAAAATATATATTTAGTAAATATTTGCATCTGTATTTTAAACTGGTTAAATAGTAAGCAGGTATTTCATTGATAAAAAGGAAATTACCTTGCAAAATTCATTTTGAGTCCGTGGAAATACAACAATGAAAGTATAATAGCAGAATGACTTTTTTATTTCAAAATATTCTGATATTTTGTGATAAAATTTTCTTTCATAGTGTTTCATACATAATTTTAAACTTAAGAGCCCATGGGGAGTGGGGGCCATGCAGGAGGGACCGCCAGGGCTTGAAGGGGGACACCACCATAATCTTTCATTTAAACATGAAATTTTGTTTACTGCTAATTTTTTCATCCTTCTACATATTTTTCCAATGAATGTTAATTAAAAGGTTGGTCACTCTAAAGGCTTGGTATGTTTTCTTACATTTACTTAAAAATAAAAATCTTTTTATAGATAAATATATTTATAAAAATATTTTAGAACAGTTTTATCTTTTGAACTAAATATAGCATCATGAAAAATACAAGCATACTTTAGAACCTTTTACATTTCTCTTTAAATGTTAATAATGAATTATCTCTGCGACTAGCACGGGGGGAAATTTTTATTCTATAGAACAATGCAACTTCTATTTAGGTGTGATCTCACTTAACTCACGTAAGACTGAACAATACACGTAGTTAAGTCACTATGAAATATATTCAAAACAGATCATTCTTATTTGGAAAAATTCAACGATTCTTGCTTTTATTCAAACCATAACCTTTGAATAATGGTGGTTAATTCTGGACTTTTTACTTTTCTCCTAACCAGTAGGTCACCAAATCCTGTGCCATTCCACCTCCTAAAATCTGTCTTCTGTTCTTTTGCCTTCACCCCACCACTATTGCCTTAAATAAGAGTTTCATCATTTCTCAACTAGATTACAGGCCCTGTCTCCAGTCTGCTCCAATTCGTTCTTCCCACTGTTTCTAGCCTGACCATAGAAAACAGATTTGATAATGCCTCATGCTGCTTAAAATCTTTGGTACATTTTGATCTTTTGATGGAGCAAGTACTGTATTTCTAAGATCCTTAGGATTTGAGACACTGCTGACTATGTAAGTAGAAAAGCTGTATAAAAAGATTTGGAGACATCGCATTTATAAAACAACAGGAAATGAAACAGTTATCAAAACAGTAAAAGCTTTCAAAAATATTTAAAATTTAAAGGTAATTAATAGAGTTGGAAGATGGAGATGAGGAAATATCTTTAAAAGTAGACCTCAAAGAGACAGAAAGTGAAAGAAAAGATAAAAGCCACAGAAGATAAATATAGGGGTCTAATATCAGACTATTGGTTTTTACAATGTGAAAAAAAATTTAAGGAGGTGGGAGGGATTGTTAAAATGAAATAACATTAGAGGCTATCCCTAGAACTTCGTCTGCAGATTAGAAGGCCCAACAGAGTGTCAAATATAATGAATGAAAAAGACCCACACCAAGGCATAGCACAGTGAAGTTTCAGAACTACAAGAAGAAAGAGAAAATTATAAAAGTATCCAAAGAGAGGGGGAGAAAAACAATAATTAGGTACAAAGATAACATGTGAATTTGACTCTTCATTACCAAATCTGGATGATACAGAATGGTGGACCAAAATCTTCAAAGTCCTGAGAACTTACGCTGTCCAAACTCATGAAGCAAATAGATGACAGTAAATTTTTTGAGACACCCCTTACTAAGTGAATGTTTTTTATTGCCTTTCTGAAACTCAGGAACCAAAGTTATTTAGCTAACCAGAATATCCATTGCTAACCAAACTCATTGGCCACCGAGGAATTAAAAGATTTGGATTTCAGGAGGGACTTGCCTTTTCAACCTATAATTCTTTAGGTCAAATTGCCCTCACGTGAGGTTTAAAACACTTTCAGACATAAAGATTTCAGACTTTACTGTCTGTGGGGCTTTTTGGAAAGGATACTGGAGGATGTACTCCACAAAGAATAAGGGAAAAAATCAAGGAAGACAAGAGAAACCAGGAATCAGGGCACCAACCCAGCATCATGGCAGGATAACAGCTTTATATCAGGCCCATAGTATTGAGTCCAGGTTGGAACAAGAGGACATAAGCTCTCAGGAGGAAGATGTCCAGGGAGAAAAATAAACTTGACAGGTTTCCCAAAGCATTTGACCATGTGGAAAATGGTTATGTGCCTTAAACTCAGCAATTGAAAGAAACCCTCATATTGAAAATCATTTGAAAATAAAAGTTTTTAAAAGATTAAAAAATAGAGGCTCCTGGGTGGCTCAGTTGGTTAAGCATCTAACTCTTGGTTTCAGCACAGGTTATGATCTTACAGTTGTGAGATCGAGCCCTGCGTGGGGCTCCATGCTGAGTGTGGAGCCTGCTTAAGATTCTCTCTCTCTCTCTCTCTCTCCCTCTCTCTCTCTCTCTCTCCCCTCCCCACCGTCCTCTCTCTCGCTTGCACTCTCTCAAAATAAAAAAAAAAAAAAACTTAAAGATTAAAAAATAAATATTTTCAGGGACGTCTGGGTTACTCAGCTGGTTAAGCAGCCAACTCTTAATCTCAGGGTCATGAGTTGAAGCCCCGCATTGGGCCCCACCCTGGGTGTAAAGCCTACTTAAAACAAACAGGTGCCTGGATGTTCAGTTGGTTAAGTGTCCAACTCTTGATTTTGCCTCAGGTCATGATCTCACGAGTTTGAGCCCCTCATCGGACTCCATGCTGACAGTGCAGAGCCTACTTTGGATTCATTCTCTCTCTCTCTCTCTCTCTCTCCCTCCCTCCCTCCTTTCTGCCCCTCCTCTCCCCCCCCCCGAATAAACTACCAAAAAAAATAAAGACATAAGTTTAAAAATTAAAGGATGAAGAAAGGTATACCAACCCCCAGAATGGGAGAAAATATGTGCATGTAATATATCACATGAGAACTGTATTCAAAACATTTTTTAAAATGTTACCACTCACTAAGAGAACACATTTTTTTAAATGGTCAAGGATCCGAATAGACCTTTCTCCAAATAAGATACAGAAATAGTCAATAAACACACACTAAGATGCTTAACGTTATTAGTCATCAGGGAAATGCAAGCCAAAACCACAATGAGATACCACTTCACACCCACTGGGTTGGCTATAATCAAAAAAATGTTGGTGAGGATATGGAGAAATGGAAAGCTTCATATACTGCTGTTAGGAATGTAAAATAGTGTAGCTACAGTCTGGCAGTTCCTCAGTTACTATTTGACCCAGCAATTCCACTCCTAGGCCTATGCTGAAGAGACTCGAAAACATAAGTCCACACAAAAACTTGTACATGAGTCTTCATAATAGCATTGTTCATAATAGCCAAAAGGTGGAAACAATCCAAATATCTATCAATGGAAGAAGGGGTAAAGTATGGTCTATCCATACAATGGAGTATTATTCAGCCATAAAAAGAAAAGTCCTAATACATGCTACAACTTGGATGAACCTTGAAAACATGCTAAGTAAAAATAGCCACAAAAGACCATGTATCATATGATCCCATGTACATCAAATGTCCAGAATAGTCAAGTCTATCAAGAAAAAGCACATATTAAGGGCTGAGAGGTAGGGGGTGGAATGGGAGGGTTGGACAATTTGGAGGGGAAGGAGTGGTGATGAAAACTGATGGCGATTATAGTTGTACAACTCTAAAAACCATTGAATTGTACACTTTAAGTAAATTGCATGTGAAGTTTACCCAAATAAAACTATTACCAAAAATACATATATATATATATATACTAAACAAATATGAACCAAAAAGCCAGGGTGGCAATCTTAATAATTGACAAAATGGAATTTAAGGCTAATACAACCTTAATTCCAAAACCAGATGAATATGAAGAAAAAAGTAAGGTCCATTTAGTTTGTGAATATATCTTCACAGTTAAAAATAGCTAACCAAATCCAATGGTGTATTTAAAAAATATATGACCAACTAAGATTTATCTCAGGATGACTCAACATCAGAAAATCTATCACAGTAATGGACAAAAGGGGGGAAAATCATGATTATCTTAACTGATATAGAAAAACACAGTGTGGTTCCACATCTATTTATGAAAAATATAAACATCACACTGTCGGTAGAATAATTTTTTAACTTGGTTAAAGTTAATATATCAAAATTCAGGGTAGACATTATTGTTAGTGGGAAAATGTTAGATTAAATACATTCCCTTTAAGACCAAGACTCAATGAGGAAGTCTATCACAATAGTATGAATTCTGGCTAATACTATAAGGAAAGAAAAAGTATGACAATGTGTAAGGATTGGAAGAAGAAAGGGAAAAAAAAAAACCCTTTGCAAATGATATATACCTAGAAAATCAATATGCAAATGATCTATACCGAGGAATATACCTTATGTTTTCAATTCTCTTTGAACTATTAAAAGAGATTCAGCAGAGTTCCCAGAACAAGGTCAGCCTATGAAAATCTAAAGGATATAATTTTATGATAGCAGGAAATTTAAAAACTATCGAGGAATTAAGAGAAATACCCAAGATCTATTTAGAGAAACTTTAAAATTCCAGTAAAGACATAGAAGATGTTCTAAGAAATACTCCTTGCTTCCAATGAGATGATAATACTATAAAAGTGACCACTCTAAATTTAATCTGAAAAATCAATGTAATCCCAACCAAATTCTAGTTGGATTTTTTGAGGAACTCAAACTTACTTTAAAATTTGTGTGGAAGAATGAGGTCCACAATTAGCAGTAAACTTAGAAAAGGGGGAGTTTCCCTACCAGATATTAAGCTTATTAGATTCCACAAAATCATAGTAAAAACTGTGATGTGGCCTTAAAATAATGTCGATGACTAGAGCTCAGCACGGATATGTAGCAACTTAAAACCTTATAAAGGTGACAATGTAAAAGGGAGTTTTTTATTAGATGGTATGGGGGATAGTAGCTCTCTAGAAGGAGAAAAATGAAACTAGATTCCTTTTATAAAAAATTTTGGGGGCACCTGGGTGGCTCAGTCCGTTAAGCATCTGACTTCAACTCAGGTCATGATCTCACCATCGCTGAGTTTGAGCCAAATTTTTTTAATGTTTATTTATTTTGGGGAGAGAAAACACAAGGGTGGGAGGGACAGAGAGAGAAGGAGACACAGAATCCGAAGCAGGCTCCAGGCTCCGAGCTCTCAGCACAGGGCCCTATGCGGGGCTCAAACCAATGAATCTCGAGATCATGACTTGAGCTAAAGTCGGGTGCTTAACCGACTGAGCCACCCAGGCACCCAAAACTAGATTTCTTAAATGGTAGATTTAAATGATGAAAGATGAAAACTATAAATTTAATACAAGGAAATATGGGAAAATACCTCTGTGGACTGCAAGTGCCACATAACTTTTTAAACTTTGAAAGAACAAAGGATAAGGCAAAAAAATTCTATATCAAAATTAAGCATTTCTGGTCCCCCAAAATGTGTAGATAAACAGCAGGGTGGGAGAAAATATATTTGAAATCAACAAGTGGTTCCATTAGACTATAGATGGAATTGTAGATCTATATGGGAAAACCATGGCAATGGGAAAATGAGCAAAGAATATGCAAAGGCAAATTCCAGAAGAAACTAAAAAGGTGGCCAAACTCCCTAGTAATTAGAGATATGGAGACTCACAAAAATCACTTTATTCCTTTTAGAACTACACAAATTAGAAAACTAAATGATGGCAAGTGTTGGAGGCATTTGGGCATGTAGGAACTGTCCTGTCCTGGTGACGGGAATGTAGGCACAGAAGCAGCTGTTCTGGAGAGCAAACACATCCGTGATGTATGCTCTGACCTAGCGATTGTACTGCTTGGTGTAGTATCTCAAAGGTATTTTCATATAGGTCCATTACTGAGCATCATTTGTGATGTTATGGAGTTGGAAACAACGTGAACATTCATCACTGAGAGACAGGATAGGTAAAAACGTGTTGGATTTACACAATGAAGTAATCTGCAGTAGTTACAAGCCACAAATTAGATGTACGCTTGGCCATATGGCTTGATCATAAAAATATAGTATCCAATGAAACCGGCAGGAAACCATGCATGTGTGGGGAAAGCCATTTATATAAATTGAAAATATACAAAGAAATTCACATTTTGCAAGAACATACAAAAGTCCATATTAATGACAATAGAGTGGTTGCTGGGTATTGGAGGAGAAGGGAATGGAAGTAGATTTAGAAATAAAAGAGGAAAAGTGTCTGGGTGGCTCAGTCAGTTAAGTGTCCAAATTCGGCTCAGGTCACGATCTCATGATTCTTAAGTTCGAGTCCCACATCGGGCTCTGTGCTGACAGCTCAGAGCCTGGAGCCTGCTTCGGATTCTGTGTCTCCCTCTCTCTCTCTGCCCCTCCCCAGCTCACACTCTGTCTCTTTTTCTCTCTCTCAAAAATAAACATTAAAAAATTAAAAAAAAGAAAAAAGAAATAAAAGAGGAATGCAAAATGAGAGAGGGAGGGAGGGGAGAAAGAGTAGACAAGGAATGTTAATCAGAAAGAAAAATAATCACTCTCAAAGGATCTGCTGGAGAATTTAAGAACTAATAACAGGCACTCAGGAAGCCATGCATATGAGCAACGGTGGGGGATTATTTTTAACTCCAAAAGTTAAAAAATGGTATAAGAAGAGAAATGCAATCAGCACACTACTTAACTCTTAACTAGTAAACACTATGTGGTCATAATGATGTGAGCACAGTGCTGATTTAATCAAAAGTTGTAAAACTGGGGCGCCTGGGTGGCTCAGTTGGTTAAGCGGTGGACTTAGGCTCAGATCATGATCTCACAGCTCGTGAGTTTGAGCCCCACGTCGGGGCTGTGCTGACAGCTCAGAGCCTGGAGCCTCCTTCCGATTCTGTGTCTCCCTCTCTCTCCCTCTCTGCCCTTCTCCCACTTGCGATATCTCTCTCAAAAATAAAAATAAAAAAACATTTTAAAAAACTAAAAAAAAAAAAAAGAAAGAAAAAGTTGTAAAATGATTGCAAGCAGGGAAGAGAAGAGGAATAGGGGAGCAAATGTTGAACTGCTACTCCCATAGTAGAAAGTCAATATTCTCTCTGTGGATAAATCAAGAAAATAGCACTATGAGCACATTATTTAGAAGCATGTAAGTAAATCGCCTGCCAAAAGAGCTAAACAAGTTGAAAGGGATTCCCTCTAGAGAAGAGCTAGGCAGGAGAGATGGGGGAGGGACTGCTGTTTTTGTTCTTTGGTATTTGTTATGTACATACCTTGTGGTAGAATATCAGGATACTTCTGGCTGCAAATACCAGCTCAATTCAAATGAACCATATAAGGAAACTATTACCTCACATAAGTTCAGAAGTGGAACATTTCCAGGGTTGGTTGTTAGGAAGAATGCAAATTCTTTCCATTTTTCTGCTCTGCCAATCTTCATCTTGTCAGCTTCAAGTTCACAAGATTGCTATAATCAGTAAATGATCACATCGACACTCAACAATGTCCAGTGGAAAAGAGACTGTTTCTTTGTCTGTGATCCTTTTTATTAATGATCACACACCCACACCCAGAGACACACACTTTCTGAGAAGCCTCATAGCAAGTGTCATTGGCTGGAATTGCATTATGTGCCCATGCCTAAAATAGTCACTAGCAGGAGAAATGTGATCACCACCAATTGGCCCAATCGTGATTCACCGCCTGTGGGGCTGAGAATAACCTAGTCTCCTCTGAACTTCATGGGTTCAAGGAAGGATATAGAAATTAGGTTGGGATTAATGAGTAGTTGTTGACAAGGTGGCCCCAGTGTCTCCTATAGGTACTACTTGACTTCGGTCATGTGTCTGTATTTCCTCACAATATTTTTCATTTGAACATTGAATCAAATAAATGTAAGATATTTGTGAGACAATAATTTGCCCACACTGTTTTACTTTTCCTTAATCAATGTGTGCTAAATGCAAACTATTCTACCTTTACCGGATGATTGTTTAGAGGAAAAGTCGACATTTTACAAAAATTAAAAGGAGAAATTGAAAAATGTGTCAGATGATATTTGTTGTCCTTTTGGCAAAATTTATATAATCTTCTGCCACTGCAGTCTGCAATGTCATATTGAATCACTATACTGTTCAATTACTGACCCATTTTACTAATCCATCTCTCAGATCCACACACCAACTCAATTATCTAGCTTTCAGATTACTCACCCATTATGCCTTTTGCACTTTAGCATTGCCTGGGGTGTGTGCATTTCATTGCCTGTTCTCTTTTTGATCATGTAAAATGTCAGAACTAAAATCATATAACTCTGTAACCCCATCCTTCTCCTTCATTCTTCCTACCTTACACTTTATGCATAAGCCAAAAAACAAAACAAACAAAAATACACAAAAAAAAAAAAAACAAAAAAATGGAGATAAGAGGATGTGCAGAAACTCCTGCCTCCCATTATCTGTTCTCCCTTTCCATAGTTATCAAACTCCAAATCATAGGTGGCGATGTAACATCCAGACTAAGGACTAATTCCCAGAGTATTTTACAACTCTTTGTGGTTATAAGACGATGTTGGGGTAATGAGGTTTATGTGGAAACTTCTAAGAATCTGCATAAAATGACAGTTGTTGAGTTTCCTCTGCCCCCTCTCCTGCTGTCTGTGGATGTGATAGCTAGAGTTCTAGACAACATCTTGGACTGTGAGGGAAGATCAAGGCCATGACTAGCTTCTAGACCACTTGGCTGAAAGGAGTCTGGGACCCTGAGGTTTTGTAGAGAAAGAAAGAAACTGCTCTATTGTTTAAGCCACTGTTATTTATTTTTTTAAGCTTATTTATTTATTTTGAGAGAGAGAGAGAGAGAGAGAGGTGGGGAGGGGCAGAGAGAGGGAGAGAGAATCCCAAGCAGGTTCTGTGCTGTCAGCTCGGAGCCCAATGTGGGACTCAATCTTACAAACTGTGAGATACATGACCTGAGCTGGGATCAAGAGTCAGATGCTTAATGGACTGAGCCACCCAGGCACCTCAAAAACCACTGTTATTTTAAGTCTGTGTTACAAGCAGTGGAATCTAACTGATAACTTTGTATAAACTTAAGACTGTTGGCAATATTACATGAGCAGATCCATGTAAAAGCTCTGAGAACAATGGGAGTAAACACAAAGCAGTATTTATAATGTTATGCTATTTCCACGCTTTGGTAAGTTTGTTTCACTCCTATTTGTCCTTATGACCTAGAGCAATCATTTCCTCCTCTGTGAAACTTTTTCTGATCCTTTTTTTGCTTTATACTAGCTCGTAATCTTGGGTGTCTTTATTTACACGTTTGTCTCCCTACTAAACCTCTCTTCCTCATTAAAAAAAAAAAGTTAGAATTCTCTTTCTTTCTTTCATTTTTTTAAGATTTTATTTTTAAGTAATCTCTATACTCAATGTGGGGCTGGACCTTGTAACTCCGAGATCAAGAGCCACTCGCTCCACCAACTGAGCCAGCCAGGTGCCCCTAGAGTACTCTTTCAATCAGCACATGAATTTCATGGTTCACGTAGGTTCTGATAGTGCCCCCAAATCCATGACAATATTCAGTATGCCAATCTGGCAAACCACCACATCCTGATGCACACAAGGGGATGCCACAAAGGAGAAAAGAAAAGGGGGGTGGTGCCTGGGTGGCTTAGTCGGTTAAGCATCAAACTCTTGATGTTGGGTCAGGTCATGATCTCATAGTTCATGAGCTAGAGCCCTGCATCAGCTCTGCACTGAGCTTGGAGGCTGCTTGGGATTCTGTCTCTTCCTTTCTCTCTGCCCCTCCCTTGTTCTTTCTCTCTCTCTCTCTCTCTCTCAAAATAAATAAATAAAGATTTAAAAAAAAAAGATCCTAGGGGCACCTGGCTGGCTTAGTTGGTTAAGCATTTGACTCTTGATCTCGGCTCAGGTCATGATTTGATGGTTTGTAGGTTCAAGGCCCATACCTGTCAGCACAGAGCCTGCTTGGAATTCTATCTTTCCCTCTCTCTTCACCCCTCCCCCCCATGCTCCCTCTCTCTTCTCTTTCTCTCTCTCAAAATAAATAAACTTAGAAGAAAGATACTGATGCACCCCAAAGTTCCTGATGCACCACTCTTAGAGGAGACATATCCTTCCCCCCCTCTCCTGGCCTACCCAGTTGATCAGCTGAGATACATATCTGTTGGGTTGTGCACTGTAGCCCAAGATGCTAGAGAAAGAGGTTTGATCTCTGTCCTCAAAGAGTCTGCAATGTGCTAAGGGACACAGAGTTTCAAAATAATAAAGATATGTACAGAGTGCAACCTAGGAAGGAGGAGGGAACAATTCATTCTGTTCTGAGCACAGGTTAAGAGAAGATGATGCCTGGAATGTATTTTGAATGAAAAATAGTTTACCCGATAGGCTGGAGGAAGGGAGAAAAGAGCAACAGAAGAGAAAAATGGTCAGAAGGAACAACATGTGCAAAAACGCAGAGGCATAAGATTCGTGCTTAATTTTCGTCATGGGCATTGGACTCCAGGCCTTCCCAAGTTTCTGTGCAAACACATTCACGGAGCGTTTCTTAGGGTGACTTACCTCTGCAGATGGCTCATCGCATCTATTATGTCTTGATTTCTCACTGTTTTAATTCTGAGGGCAGTGTTTCCCTAAGCTGTTTTCTAGACTCAGTATCACTAGGTGTGGCCAATGTTGATAATGTTATTATTCTAAAGAAGAGGTCCTGGTGCCACTTCAAGGACTTCAAGGCCCCACCATTGACTCATCCTGCAGTTGCCTGTAAAGGCTCATTCTTTTCTCTGACATTTGCAAGACTGCCTCGGAAAAACTTCCTGGTTAGCTATTCATTTCTAGTTAACAGCACATTTGTCAGTTTTCTACCTTCTGTCTTTAGTACCTAGCCTAGGGGCAATGCTGCATTAATTTAACTTGAGTCTGGTTTTTTGTTTTTTTGGTGTTTTTTTTTTGTTCCAGTAACTTTCCTCTTTGATTAAAGTAGATTGTATGTATGAAGTTGCCATCTGTGCCTTCATTTTGCTTCTCTAGGACAGAATAAAAGCTCCATATATCCTTAGGGGATTTACAAATAATGTAGCTTGGCCCAGGAGTTGAATGAGGTCCAAACAGGGGGTTTAACCAAGTGCTCTTTTCCCTGGAGACCCTCAGGAACTACGATTTCCACAGGGTCTGGAGCCTGGTGTCAGTGTACTGTCGCATGGCTGGATAGAGCCATAGCACTCTGCCTGGAGATGCCTTTTAAAGTTGGATTGAGTTCCACCTAATGTTCCACCAGCCTTGAAGGCTGTCCCAGATCCCTGCACTATCTGTAAGCAGGTACCTGCCAGTGCAGTTTTCTCCCTGCTTCCACAGTACTTAACACATGTCCCTCTGCTGTTACATGAGTGACATACTGCAGATTTTCATTTCCATTTCTGTCTCTTCCATCGGGCATATGTAGCCATCAACTTACTCCATTGGTATTGACCAAAGCCAAAGAACCGAATTAATAAGTGAGTGTCCCATCTTGTGAATGCACTTTTTCTTCGCAACAACCTGCTTCCTTGGCCACAGAGTCTTGGATTGAAAAGGCCTGAGTGCTGGTTCTCCAGCCGCCAGCAAATGCACTCATCAATAGATGCTGAGCTCCTCCTACGTTAGGATTACTATTCTCTGCACCCATGTGGTCTTTCTGTTTTCCTCTAAGGCTGCATCTGTTGCAATGTGCTCAGTCACTGGCTCCAGGCTCCAGGCTTGATCCCCTTCCTGGCTTGGGCTACCTGACACAGACCTAGAGATAATCCTCACCAACAACTAAGTGAAAGAGGAGTCATCAATATCCTCATTTTACATATGAGGAAACAGAGGTTGACAGAAGAAAAGTTACTTATGACTCTAAAACTGGATCAAGAAGCAGTGTAAGCTCGGTGAAGTCAGCTGCGACCTAGTTCTACTCATGCCTGAAGATGAATATTCTGCACTACTCCTCATCCTTGCTGGCATTTTGGTGGCTCAGGTATTTGCTTACAGAAGTAAGTCACGTATGTTACTATTAGTTTCAGTACTTAGCTCACGAATGATAGCTACCATGTAAAGTACTTTAAATATGGTACAGGGTACATTATTGGCAAAGCAATAGAAAAGATCACGGTTCTTAAGATGTGTTCATGTACCATGAAGAACAATATGAACAACATGGTATATAGTGTGGTAGGACTGGGATAGAATGCCACGAATGAGCGCCACAGGGAAGACAAAGTCAAGGAGATCTACTCATGGTGACAGAAAAAATATATTTACATTTTGAGATATAAGGTGTTTTCCTATTCATGATAACAATTTCAAAATGTAGGGGTGCCAAGTGGCTCAGTCCGTTGAGCGTCCGACTTCGGCTCAGGTCATTATCTCACAGTTCGTGAGTTTGAGCCCTGCGTCGGACTCTGTGCTGACAGCTCAGAGCCTGGAGCCTGCCTCGGATTCTGTGTGTCTGTCTCTCTCTGCCACTAACCCATTCACATTCTGTCTTTGTCTCTCTCAAAAATAAATAAAATTAAATAAATAAAAATAAATAAATAAAAATGTTAAATGTTTTACATTTGCTGCCCTCTATTTGGTATTTCAAATAAACAAAATTTAAACTGAAGAAGAGGAGGAGGAGGAGGAGAAGGAGAAGGAGGAGGAGGAGGAGAAGGAGGGAGAAGGGGAAGTAACTGGTTTCTGTTATGACCTCAGGGCTGTTTATAGAAGGCACCAGATGATGTGGTTAAGAGTGTGGTTCCAGATGCCAGA
Organism: Cryptoprocta ferox; assembly: GCA_028646485.1. Lineage (NCBI taxonomy): Eukaryota > Metazoa > Chordata > Mammalia > Carnivora > Eupleridae > Cryptoprocta > Cryptoprocta ferox. The sequence continues at coordinate 35,433,096 of CM053560.1, forward strand.
TTCCCTGAGTTAAACCCTGACTATATTGCTCTTTACCTCTGTAGTTTGGGAAGGCAAGTTGCATAAGCTTCTGTACCTTTGCTTCCTCATCTGAAAAAATGGGGAAATTAATAGTCTTTACCTTTTCGGTTCTTATAAGAACCAAATGAGTTAATATAGGTAAAGCACTTAGGAGAGTGCTTCAGACATGAAAATTGCACAGTAAGTGTTATTATTATTATTTTTTATCATCAGCATCATCATCATTGAAAGCAAGGAGCAAATCAAATGAAGTCCAGAGGCATTAGTCACTTTCCACACAATTTTGTACTCGTGCTATGCTTTCCAGTGTTCAAAGAGCACTGGAACACAAACACAAAGAAAATATTCATTATCCTGTGTGATTCCATCACCACAACACACTGTTGGCTGGTACAGCCAGTTATGCCATTTTCATTTTATAGATTCATTTATTTAGCTCTATTTATTGAGGCCCCTTATGTGCCTGGCACTGCTATGTTCTGAAAATTCATAGGAAACTTATGGTTCCTGCTTTTGTGTTAACAAGAACTGTCTTGGGGAGTGGGTTTTGAGGGGGCATTTTACCTTCCTTTCAAAAATGTGTATTTATTTTAAGAGAGAGAGAGTGCAAACATGAGCAGGGGAGGGACAGAGAGGGAGAGACAGAATCCCAAGCAGGCTCCACACTGTCAGTGCAGAGCCCAATGCAGGGCTTGATCTCATGAACCATGAGATCACGACCTGAGCCAAAATCAAGAGTCAGAAGCTTAACTGACTGAGCTACCCGGGCACCCCTTACTTTCTATACTTTGTTTGAATTTATATGATAAAATATATCATTTTTATGATGATGGGGGAAGAGTCTAATGGGAAGGCAGGCATGCAAATTACTAATCATAATACAATTGTCATTATGGCAGTATAGACAAGGGTCAGTGGACACATAGGAGTTCCAAGAAGAAAGTCAGAATAGTGGCATTTAAGGCATGTTGAGTAGAAGTTAGCCAAATTAAAAAAATAAATAAATACGGAAGAAAGGTGTTCAAGCAGAGAAAATCTGAATGAGTGTGGTATATCTTGAGTAAATTACATATCATTCATTATTGCTTGACATAGGTAGAGGGGGAAATGATATAAGTTAAGCTGTGTAGGTAAGTAGGAGTCACATAACGAAGGACTTTACTAGACAGGGGTAGGTTCAGAATTTGCCTGAAGGTGATGGATGCCCATGAAGAATTTCATGTTGGGAAATAACATGATCAGCTTTGTATCATTCTCCTGGAAGTTGGCAGTGTAGACAATGAAAACTGATACTTTTCTGAAAGGCCAGTACAGTCAAAGCAATACCAGTGTCAGAATTCAAGTCTTTTGTCCTGAGTTCTCGCAGGTTTCCATTAAACCATGCTGACTCCTCTATAAAGCAATATATAGGGGCATGCGCGCTCTCTCTCTCTCTCTCTCTCTCTCTCAAACATAAACATTAAAACAAAAAATAAAGCAATATATAAAAAAGGTCCCATGATTTACTATATTGATCTGGCGGTGTGAATTTAAATTCATGACTAAGACAATGGGAAAAGATTTCACAAAATCATCAAGCAACCTAAACTTGTCTTTCATCTCTTTTGGGAGACACGCCTATTAGAAGATACTTTTCACTTGAATACTATCTCCTCATTTGAATGGAAGAGAGCTTACAATTCATTCATTCTTCAGATATGCGCAGAGCATAATTTCCACTGAACAATTTGCTCTAGGGCCTCTGTCCTTTAAAAACTCATGTGATTTTTGTTAAGCCTAGATTTAATTTTTACTGATACAGCGTAATCCCATTTCCTCCAGTCCCTTTCATAAGGTTGTATATCAAATCCAAAGACATATGGATAGCAGCCTTTAGAGGAGAGCTTGCTTTCTTTAGGAGACACAATAACTGCCCTCAGTTTGTTGAACCCTCTCTTCGCTCCCACACCCCTCTTCCCATTAGAGGGCATCAGTCAGCCTAATGTGCAGCAAGCTGGTCGCCAGGAAATCTTCCACCTGGTGTGACAATGCTTTTGTTGCCAATTTTCTCTAACCAGCGTCTATGCTGTCTGACAGAAAGGAAGAGAAATACAGTCCTGCACTATTAGCACCCTCTCTTGGCTTTTTCTACCTGTCCTATTAATCCAGTAAGGCCTTATTAGAATTCCAAGTGTTTCCCAAGCTCTCCAAATCCTCACAGTTGGTATGATCCTGTATTACCATCAGAGCTTTAGTCTGAATTTATCCTACCTCACCATGGTGGGCTGTTGAGGCACCAGTTCCAGCTTTTCTCTTCCATTTGTCCCGTTACTTTCTCCACTTCAAGTTACAGATGGTAGAAGTGGGATGCCTAACCTGGTTGCTGGTCCTCTTACCAGTAGCTGTTCTTCTTGACTTCTCTCCAGACAAATTCCACTTGTTTCCCATTGTCTTATTTCAGTTAATTCAGTCATAGAATTGGAGAGATTACATACAGACATATGAGAAAACTGAATAGCAGTGCAAGAGAGTGGGCTAACTTCTGACCAGGATGCTTAGAGTAGCTTGGACCCCAGCTGGCCCTTGAAGGAAGGAAAAGTTTTGAATAAACAAAACAATGGGAATGGAAGGAAGGGTTGGCATTCTTGATTGGAGAGACTTCATGAGCAAAGTTTGTAGGGAAAAAAAATCAATAAGGAAAGTATTTAGTGGACAAGGTGGACACACTGGCCTTCTGGAAAGGATGAGCCTGGAAGATGAGAATGGGTACAAAGAATAGTGACTTCAGTAACAGGCTGAAGGTACTTGATTTTATGAAGTGAGGGGTTTAGTCATTTCAGTTTGAGAGTAGAGGAATGAGCTGTTGAACGTGAGTTTTAGACCAAAATAATTCATTGCCTAATGCAATTACAATAAAATCTCAATAGGTTATTTAGGATACTCTACAAAATGATACTGAAATTCAACCAGACAAATCGTAGGATGAGAACAAGTAAAGAAAGATTTAAAAGTATCGTGAAAAAGGACCTGCCGTGTCAATGAATGATGGTGGGAAAATTGTTTATGAAAAAAAATCAATTTACATTCCCATTTCACAACTTATAGCAAAATTAATTCAAGCTCAGTCAAAAAGAGTGTAGTGTAAGAGACAAATAAAACAAAAATGAGAAGATATTATGTATAGATAAATGTCTGCCCCCTGAATGGATAAGAAGTTTTGAGAATGACAGACTCTCTGATATACTGCTGGTGGGATTGTAAATTGGTCCAATCATTTAGGAAAGCAATTTGCCCCTATCTTGTGAAGTTGAAGAAGCACACACCCTGCGACCCGGTTCCACTTCTGGATACAACACACAAACTCGAGAAACCATACACAAAGAGATGTGCCTAGGAAATGTTCCCAGCACCACTGTTCAAAATAGTAAAGTGCTGGAAACAATCCAACCATCACAAAGCAATATGAACAAACTGCAGAACATTTGTAAATGGAATCCTATGTCGCAGTGAAAGGGAATAGTCTAAAGTATCCCTATCAACATGGTTAAATTAAAAGCGCGTGGTGGGGTGCCTGGGTGGCTCATTTAGTTAAGCATCCAACTTTGACTTGGGTCATGATCGTGTGGTTCGCAAGTTCAAGCTCCGCATCAGGCTCTCTGCTGTCAGCGTGGAACCTGTTTCAGATCCTGTCTCTCTCTCTCTTTCTCTGTCCCTTCCCTGCTTGTACTCTCTCTCTCTCAAAAATAAATAAATATTAAAAAAAAAAATAAAAGCACATCATGTTGAGTGAAAAAATAAGTTATGGAAGATAACATACCAGTTATATACATAATACCAATTATATACAGTCCTAAAATATGAAAAAGTTACTACATGCTCCTTAGGAATATGTATGTATTTAGTAAAAGTATGATATGTACATATTTAGCATAAGTTATGTAAAAGTATGATATTGTGGGGTTAAAAAGCACCAGATTTAGGGTCACGGTAACCTGTGAGAAAGAGGAATAGGATGGAAAAGTTTACACAAGATGCTTTCACTGTGCTGGTATTTATTTCTAGAATGGTGTGGTAGGTACCAAGTAAAAACTTCTAGAGTTTTTATGGATATTAACCTTTTCTAGATATCTATAGATTTCATACATCGTGTTTTTCCTTATATAAATAGGGTTACTGCTTTACATATAATTTGGTAATTCTTGCTTTTTTTTTCACTTAATACCAAAGACACCTCTCCATATAAATACATATACAGGGTGCCTGGGAGGCTCAGTTGGTTTAAGCATCCGACTCTTGATCTCAGCTCAGGTCATGATCTCATGGTTTGTGAGTTCGAGCCCTGCATCGGGCTCCTTGATTAATAGTGTGGAGCCTGCTTGGGATTCTGTCTCTTCCTATCTCTGACTCTCCTATGCTCTCTCTCTCTCAAAATAAATAAATAAAATTTAAAAAATACGTACACATCTCCCTCATATTTAATGGCTATATAAGATTCCGTGGCATGAATATGCCATAATTTTATTATCCCTCAACTGATACATTCTTTGGTGCTTTCTATTTTTGTTATTAAAATTCTGCATTAAATATCCCTGGTGAACCTTAGGAGTATCTTTGTTTAAAAGATTTTCAGGAGGAGAAATTTTTAAGGTAAAGACCTTTTTGAGAGTTTTGCTTAGCAATGAAAAATGAAAGACATCTTCAAGGAATTATGGTATACTTCTCTATGTAAAATCAATACGTAAAAAATTCATATAAGTAAATCAGAAATGCACTAAAACTACAATAGAAGCAAAGCACTCCAATAGATAATTGTGGAAAAATAAATATAAATGACTATTAAATGTGTGGAAAATATTTTAATGATTCCAGCTCTATGATTGAAAAGATGAAAGTGGGGCACCGGAGTGGCTCAGTCAGTTGAACGTCCAACTTTGACTCAGGTCATGATCTCACGGTTCATGGGTTCGAGCCCCACATCGGGCTCTGTGCTGACAGCTCAGAGCCTGGAACCTGCTTTGGATTCTGTGTGTGTGTGTCTCTCTCTGCCCCTCCCCTGATCACACTGTCTTTCTCTGTCTCTCAAAAATAAATAAATGTAAAAAAAATAAAAAAAATAAAAAAAGAAAAGATGAAAGTGATACTTGGTTTCAAATATTTAGCCTGTAAATTTGGACAGGATGAGAAAGGAAGTAATAGTGTTGGCAAAGTGGCAGAAGTTAATCAAGAACTTAAAAATGTTCATATTCTTAGATCATTAATTCTAGTATTAGAAATTTAATTTGAAGAAAAAAGATGTTGTAAGTAGACAACCATTGGGTGTTATTTTGGGGCAATGGCTCCTTCTCTTCTTTTTCTTCCCCCAAACACATGGAAACAGCAGAGAGCCCCCAACATTCATTTGGTGCAACATGGCTGATATCCAGACCACAGCTGACTGGAATGAGTGTAGGTACCTGACCTGAGCTGGGCGCTAGGTCAGAATAGAGGACCCTACCAGAGATCCCAGCCGAACTGCTGGCTGCTCTCTGAAATAAAAACAATGCAGATGTGAGGTCTTGATCTGCCATTTTGTCCCACGTGGCCTGTCCCTCAGAGAAGACCCCTCTTTAGTGTGAGAAAAAAAAAATGGAGCACAATCACAGCAAAAGACAGAAAGCAAAAAAAAAAGACCTCAGGGTTTTCCCGTCCTGCTGCTAGTCCCTGCTTGCTGAGGCAAACTGAATCCCTGCCCAGAATTCCAACAATTCCCCGCCCTTGCTTACACCAGTTCCCATAAGTCCCTGGGAAGGCTCCTGCTGCTCTGACTCAACAGAGAAGCATGGATTCTGCCCTTTTCCTCCATATCCTAGTATGTAGAGAAGGATGAGGAGTATCCTAATTTCCAACTCTGAAAGTGCATGGGGTGGGGGGTGGGGCAGGGGAGACAAGAAAGGATAGAAGGAAGAATTCAATAATGGTTGAGTACTTATTAATTAAATGAAAATAATCTGTGTGACTCTGGATAGTTCCTGGTCCATAGTAAAGAATGCCTTAAACAAACAAACAAACAAAAGCAAACAGGGTGCCAAGCCAGGAGTGAATGAGAGTTCTGAGTGTTACAAAGTTCAGCTTAAATATCATTTCCTCTTTTTCCCTTATTTTTTTTTTTTTCCATTTTCCCCTCCTGATCACAAGATTTCACACTGGCTCTGGGCTTCCATAATAATTAGCCCTTGATCGTAACATCTTATAAATATACCAGAGAGAGAGAGTACTTATTATGTCTTACTCAGATTTGAAGTTCCCCAGAGCACAGAGTAGGTACTTAAATGTTTGGAATGAATGCATTAGGGAATGATTAAATAAAATAATGAAAACTTGGTTAGGAAAGTTCTCCTATATTAAGGGTTTGAAAGTGTTATTGAAATGTACTAATCATCGTTGACGATGAGGATTTCTCTTGAGGCGGAGCACTTGCTACCTATGAAACCAATGACTTTTAGTAATTATAAAGTTTTCTTTGAACGGTCAAGACTGCTAGAATTTTATACTTTGAATGAGTCTCTTCCAATGCTTGTTTTTCAAAACTACTTTTTCATAAATACTTTGTTCCAGTTGCCAACTGGTTTGTTAACTGAGTCACTAACCTTCCAAATCTGAGATTATACACTTTCTTGACTTAGAAAAACCCATCAAAATTTTTTTTCAAAGACTTGAGGTGATTATTGCCATTATTCTTGTTTTCAAAGCTCTTTAAACCTAAATTCTAATAAATAAATAAATAAATAAAATAAATCTCTCATGAAAAAGGTTGCCTTGGATCCATACTGCAACCTAACTCTACCAGCTTTTCACCAAGACAGAATGAGGGGTTCTTTGTTATTTTGGGGAGAGACAATTATCAAAGGAAATGAGTGGAAAGCCTTCATGTTTTCTATATATTCTACACAGCACTATAGACAAACCTGATTGTATAGATTTCCAGTGGGACAGGAAGTAGAATAGTTTAGAATTTCAGGGCCTTTCTTCTAGTTTTAACTCCTTCCACTTACTTGATGTATAATCTTGAAAAGAAACTAAACTTTCTGTATCTTAGTTCTGCATCTGTAAAATGGGACAATAGTCCCTACACCAATGTACTATGTGAGGTTAATATGTACAAAATGTCTGCCATGGTTTCTGGCTCATAACATTCAATGAATGGGAGACCACGCTGATGATGATGGAAGTCTTGGCCCACTGTTTCTACTTTGTTTTCTTTAAGTCCTTCTGTAAGACTTTTAACTTCTGTATCTTATCAGTCTCTCCTTCTGTAAGATGGGAAGGGTAGTAGTTTTATATTCAATTACTTGGGCATATCATTAGCAACCAAGCACTTAAAGACAGAAGCAACTTGGTCCAGTGTAAAAAGGCATGGCCCTTGAGAGAACTGGGCTCAAATTATGGTTCTATTAGTTACTGGCTGTGTGACACTGGATAACTTTTCTGATCCTCACATTTCATTTTATAAATTAGAAATACTATGTATAATGGGGCACCTGGGTTGCTCAGTTGGTTAAGCATCTGACTTCGGCTCAGGTCACGATCTTGTGGTCTGTGGGTTTGAGCCCCATGTTGGGCTCTGTGCCGACAGCTCGGAGTCTGGAGCCTGCTTTGGATTCTGTGTCTCCCTCTCTCTCTGCCCCTCCGCCACTCACACTCTCTTTCTGTCTCTCAAAAGTCAATAAATGTTGAAAAAATTAAAAAAAAAAAAAGAAATACTATGTATCTACAAAGTTAAGTGCATACAAAAGTGAACTAAATTGCTATACACATGTTTGCAGACATTATTGCCAGTACCACCCAAGATTGTATGTTGTCCTTATTGGTTTATTTTGTTTTAATAACAACATGCTTACATTTAAGTATTTAAGTTTTCACCCTTTTTTGGTTGTCTTGCCCTTTTAGAATATTTTAGCAGTGGGGTGCCTGGGTGGCTTAGTCAGTTAAGCGTCCGACTTCGGCTCAGGTCGTGATCTCACGGTTCGTGGGTTCGAGCCCCACATCAGGCTCTCTGCTGACAGCTCAGAGCCTGGAGCCTGCTTCGGATTCTGTGTCTCCCTCTCTCTCTCTGCCCCTCCCTCTCTCATGCTCTGTCTCTGTCTCTTAAAAATGAATAAGCATAAAAAAAAAAACATTTTATCAGTAATTTACCCTATGTTCATAGATTTTACTCTGTTAGTATCTTAAAAACAATGTTCTCTCTCTATAACGGAGAGATGAGAACCCTAGATGCAACATTCAACCATAGGCTGCATTTTCTAAAATCTGGCCTCGGTGTTTCAAAGGACACAGTAAAAATAACCTATTGAATAGCAGCAGTTTGCTAAGAATAAAGCTTCTTCTCATGTTTGGTAGGTCACTGCACTAACTTTCCTCATGTAGGTGTACTCTGGGGGACTTAATTCTGAAAGTATAATTCATTTATTTATTTATTACTATTATTTTTAAGGTTTATTCATTTTTGAGAGAGAGAGAGAGAGAGAGAGAGAGAGAGAGGGGACGCGCGTGAGAGAGCACAAGGAGGGGAGGGGCACAGAGAGAGGGAGACACAGAATCCGAAGCAGGCTCCAGGCTCTGAGCTGTCAGCACAGATCCCAACACAGGGCTGGAACCCACGAACCGTTAGATCATGACCTGAGCTGAAGTCAGATGCTTAACCCACTGAGCCACCCAGCTGCCCTTTTTATTTTTTATTTTTGAGAGAGAGAGAGAGAGAGAGAGAGAGAACACATGAGCAAGGGAGAGGAAAAGAGGGAGAGAGAAGCAGAGGGAGAGAGAGAGAGAATCTTAAGCAGGCTCCTGGAGCCTGACTCAGGGCTTGATCGCAGGACCTGGGATCATGACCTGAGCTGAAATCAAGAGTTAGACGCTCAACTGACTGAGCCACTCTGGCGTCCCCTGAAAATATAATTCTATTTTATTTAATGTCTTTTTTTTTTTAAAGTTTATTTTGAGAGAGAGAGAGAGAGAGAGAGAGTGAGCGAGTGCACGAGCAGGGGAGGGGCATAGAGAAGGAGAGACAGAATCCTAAGCAGGCTCAGCCTCATCAGCGCGTAACCCAGTTCGGGGCTCGAACTCACGAACTGTGAGATCATGACCTGAGCTGAGATGAAGAGTCAGATGCTCAACTGACTGAGCCACTTAAGTGCCCCCTGAAAGTATAATTCTTTTTTTTTTTATTTTTTATGTTTATTTATTATTGAGACAGAGAGAAACAGAGCATGAGTGGGGGAGGGGCAGAGAAAGAGGGAGACACAAATCTGAAGCAGGCTCCAGGCTCTGAGCCGTCAGCACAGAACCCGATGCGGGGCTCGAACCCTCAGACTGTGAGATCAGGACCTGAGCCAAAGTCGGGCCACTTAACCGACTGAGCCACCCAGGTGACCCTGAAAGTATAATTCTTAAGAATATCTGTTTTGAGTCTTAAAAATAAAAGCCAACAAATAAATTAGACTTGATGAATTACAGTAGGAAAGAATTCCCAACAGGATCACTTTAAATGACTGCCTTTCATGCTTAAGATTAGATTTCTCTAAACATTTCATTTAGTTCAATTCCTAGAAAACCCCAGATCCTGGATCTAAGAGTAAACTGAGGCTTGGTGAGGTTAAGTGACTTACCTGGGTATTGTACATCAGGATTCTTTTGGGCAGAAGTTATAGAAATTCAACTCCAAAGTAGCTTAAACAAAAAAGGAAATTTACTGGCTCATATAATTGTAACTACCTTTGAACAGAGCTGAATCCAGCAGTCCCAATTGTGTTGTTAAAACTTGGCATCTGGCAAAGTTTCTTCCACAGTATTGGATTCCTCCAAGATGGAGGAGGAGGAGATGGTAACACACAGGTCCAATTTACATCACTTCTGTGGTTTATGTTCCAAGAGGAAGACAGGTATCCTTTTCCCGGCATTCACAGAGCAAATGTTGGGGAATCCAATTGATCTCCTTGCGTCTCGTACCTGTCTCTCTGTGGGGAGGAAAGAGAGAAGCAATAGGGTTACCAGTCCACCAAGATCACATGAAGAACGTGGTCCTCCAAGAAAAAGAGGGGTGTGGGCAGGAAGCAGACACCTACCACATCAAGCCTAGGCCATTACTAAAGGCAGGGCTAGGACAGAAACCAGGACCATAGTCCTAGTGCAAGAGAGGAAGAGAAATGGCTAACTTGAGAGCAAAACTAGTTTGAGCCTCTTTTAAAGGAATACCAATTAGAAATGAGGACAAAGCTCTGAAATGATGTTAACTCAAATGACCACTTTTTCACTTTTTGAAGTATATGGATATAGTAAGACACAAATTTTTGTTATTGCTAATGAATGCTCCCACACACATTCTATAGTTTAGCAAGGCGGTGGATGGAAAGGCATGCCTCGTTTCCTTGCTTCTTGTTTTCTTCCTGGCACAATGGGGTCAGCCAGAATAAAATTTTGAGGAAAAAAAGACTTTCTTAAAGTTTCTAGATGGGTAAAAAGTATTAAAATACAAAGAAGGTGGATGACTATGGTCATTACTGGTACTTATTGAGCAGCTAACATGTGCCAGACACATGTAACGTAGAAAATGCATAACGTCCTATGAATGTGATGACTACCCTGTGAGTTAGGAAGTGCTAATCTGTCCATTTCCAGGCCAGGAAACCAAGGCTGTGACGAGCAAATAATTTGCCCCAGCTCCTGACTGTCAGAGCTGGGTTCCACTTCAGGTACATCTGACTGCACAGTCTGTGTTGTCAGCATTGTGCTTATAATTAGTCATAGCTTTAATTCAGTTAATTGTGTAATTTAACTATTTTAAAAGCAAATTTATTGCTTGTGGTATGTTATTTTGTTTTATCCTGTACAAAACAAAGTACACTTGAATCTGGCTATCAGTTCCCCATCAGTGACATGGGGCCCCTCTTCCTGTCTTGATCCATCAGTGACCTAGGGCCTCTCACTGCTAGGTAGAGGACTGGAGCATGTAAACATTTTAAATCTCAGGCAATAATTACACACATTAGTCCCAGGGAAAGCCACGAATAACCCTCAACCTTGAGGCTCATCTGAAAATCTAACTATGCTATTTGAATTGTGACTCGAGAAAATGTCACTGCTGAGGGGGTTTCCAGTGTAGATAAATGTGGTTCGAAGAAGTGTTATGGCAGAGTCCTGTCTACACTAGCTGTGTGTATACTAATTTCCATATTTTCGCTAAGAGAGCAGCTCTTGCCTCAGGCTTTTTGACTGTTTTTCCCTCTCAGCCCAAACCCAGGTTCTCACACACACACATACTTTGGGCTAGTCAACTTCTATGATGACATCCTATTCATATAGGTCTTTTCCTCCCCTACTGGTTGATAATTGGTTTGATGATACTTCTGCTTATTATCTTTCCCTTCTTTAGTTCACCAGTCAGCCACCATTTGATAGTCTATGCCTTCTAGTCTCACCATGTGACCGGCCTGCCAGTAGATTCCAGCGGATTCATGATAAGCTCAGCCTTGAGATCTGGGAAGTGAATGCTTTCATCTAATAGCAATGAACAGTGTTTTGTCACTTGATAATGGCTTCCCAGATGACTATAATGTATTTCTTTTTGTATTATCTAGAGTAACAAGTCTCTAAACTTTTTTGACCATTCATTCCCATCAGTATATTTTTTTGGAAACAGGTTCTTGACCAAATATATGCATATTTATTTAAAAAGTAGAAGTATATGCTTTCATTTATAACTCAGTCACAATATACGCTTAGGTGAAATTCATTGTTAATGAGAGTGGATATCAATCCTCATTCACATCATCTCCTTGATGAATTTAACATTATTTTAAAGCCAAAATTTGGTTAGACTAGATTGTTATTTTAGTTTTGAAATGTGTCTGCCAAAGATCTGGTACTAGAAATGGCAGTTCTACCATTTGCTTGTTTTCCTGTGGTTTCTTAGCAAAGGAGTCTTCTAAAGTTGTCTATTTTCTACAGGTTTAATTAAACCTAGATAATATCATGAGTAAATACACTTAGTCGAAATCTAGCAAACTGCAAGAAGTCACTACATGTTGATAGGGACTGATTGTGCTGACCACCACTGCCCACCCCTGGAAATGGGTAGCTTCCACTTTTCTTTGAGGAAATCTCCTATGCCGTTCTAGGCCAAGAGAGGATTCAATGGTCGGAGTGGAGACTCCCTTATTCTGTACATAAAATATTAATTGATCTTAATGACTTTATTTTTCAATTAGAATTAAGCATAAGCAGATGTCATCATATTTTATTCTTCTGCATTCCAAATGGATTGCCTCCCCCTATTCCTGAAATATATACACCCCTGGCTTATGTGGACCTTCTCTAGAAAATGTTGTCCAAGGAACAATTTCTCACATAGGCAAGGATGTTCCCATTTTAAAAGACCTGCTCATTTCAGTTACCCAGCCATTTTATAGAAAATGAGTTTTGAAATGAATTCTTTATAGAGATCCATAATTTTCAAGCTAAATCCCCACTCTACAAAATGTGAAATGTTCTAAGCAGCAGCTGTGAGCATTTCAAACGTGCACTACTCTTTGACGGTCCAACTGTTGCCAAGGGAAATGGAGTTGGCTTTAAAATCTTCCCTTGGTTTTAATTCTGCATTTCCCCCAACCAGAGAGCAAATGAGCTCCACATGGCTGGGACACTGAACTTTTCATGAAGACTGGCATGTGAAATTGAGATGTAGAAATGCAGTTTCTTGAAGGTAGGAAGGAGAATGGTATTCTAGTCAGCTTTATAAACCCTAGTGATGAACTTTTAAGAGCAAAAAATGGGCACTATCTATACAGCCGCAAATCATCTGCAGTGAGTAGGGGGAACTGCTTCTACCTGAGAACCATCTTTCCCTGTTTCCCATTGCAGTTCAAAACCAGAATTTTTTTTTTAATCTTTCATGGCACAAACATTTTTTTCCACCCAAGATCCATTTCTGGGAGTGTGAATAAAAATTTGCAACACCTGAGTGTTAACACAAACAAGAAATGCGTTTTTTTTGTTACTTGTACATATGGTACATAGTTTTATTTCCTAACTGTATAGAATACATGATAAAATGCTGAGGGGGAAAAACTAGGCTACAGAACAACACACAAAATTAAAAGAAAAAAAAATTCTGGAGGGATGTACACCAAAATGCTAACAGGGGTTATGTTAAGTCCTCCCCCCCCCCCAGTTTTTAACAATTGGTGATCTGATATTTGTAGTTAAGCATTAAGAATTTCTTTCTTCCTCCTTCACCCCCCCCCCCAAAAAAAAGACGTATGAAACGTGCAATCAGATAGAGCAACAGTCCCAATAACATTCGATGGAACTGCACCACTTGGGTTTGAGCTCACCAAAGATGCAAACACATCTCTAAATATTTTATTACTTGATCTAACTAGAGTTAAGTGAAGTCTTCTCCATAAACTCTTCTGGATCCAACTGGCCAATTCAAAGCTCCTAGGGTGTGGAGCTGGGTTGTCCTCAGCTCCGCGCAGCGGGAGGGCCCATGCAGTTGATGGGGATAAATGATTGCAGAGCACAGAGACCGCGTTCCCACCTGCCTGAGCTACACTGAGCTGGCCTCTATCAAGGCTTGTAGGAGCTTCGGGGCGCTATTCAAAACAGAGGTTTAGGGAAAAGGAGATGAGGTGAGGTGAGCCAGAATTCGAGGCAATACCCAGCCCTTGGCCCAGGCCCCGAGGTTCAGATTTCAGTGCCAGGTCTCCCGCAAGGTTCAGCGGAGAGCGAGTGCTGGGGGTTTCACAGAGGGCTGCTAGGGGCCCATTTACATCAATAGTGGCGCACAGGAGAGGGCGGGAGATCTTATTTCCTTCTCCGCTTATTTCGGCGCTGGGTCCCGTCCTGAGGAGCTCCTCAAGCCCACCCTAGCCGCTGAAGGGCGCAGATTCAAGGCCCAGGGGCTCCCCCACCCTTAGCCGACCCTTGCCCTTGGAGTCCTCTGCTTGAAGACGACCGCCGCCCAGAGAAGCCGCATTGCGTGGAAACCCACCCAACCCATTGATCTATCGGTCGCACACCCCCCGGGCTTCAGGAGCTCCCCACAGGCCTAGCGGCTGCTGTACTCCCTTACTTCACCCAACTCCACCGCCCAGCGGAAGCCGCAGCGGCGCGGCCGGAGATCGCGGCTGCATCCGGGTCCTTCTCGCCTCAGCCCAATCCTCGGCCTCGTCTCTTCCCACCCTCCTGTTTCTCCGCCCCCCCGCCGCCAATCCCTGATCTGCTCTCAGTCGAACCTGCTGGCCTGGGAGTGAAGGCGGAGGGAGGCCAATGAGGACTCGCTTCCCGTTTGAAGCCTCCAGTGAGTGGGCGCCGGAGGCGGGCGCTGCTGGCCAGAAGGTTCGGTTGCGCGTGTGCCATGGACTCAGCCGCCCGGTGATATTGACAATAGGAGAGAGAAAGGGGCATTGACGGGGACCCACCGCGGGCACCAAAGGGCGGCTCTGGCAGCGGCGGTTCCAGCTCCAGCGGCTCCTCCTCCTTCTCCTTCCTTCTCCTGCTGCCGCTGCGGATCCAGTCTTCCTCCCTCCCTTCCCCCCCTCCCCACGTCGTCGCCGCCGCCGCCGGGTCCGAGGCAACGAGCAGAGGCGCCGCCCGCCGGGAATGTGAGCGAGGAGCCACCGGCGGAGCCGCAACGGGGTCGGTGCCGATTTGATGGGACGGGCCCGCGGGGGAGGATCGTGAGGCCGCCGCCGCCGTAGCCGCCGCCGGAGCGCTGAGGTTCAGGTCCGGCCGTGAGGCCTAGAGGCGCCGCGGAACCGGAGGGACGCCGCGCCGGACAGCCGTCGCCCCGGGCTCCCTGCCGCTGTCCGGACCTCCCCCCTCACGTCCCCGGTCCCGCCATCCGCCCCCGCTGCGGCCCTCTCGCAGGTCTCCCGCCCCTCGAAACCACAGATCATCTTCGGATTCTTCCCCAGAAGCTTCAAGGTAACTTCGTCCCTCCAGCACCTCGGCTCGCCCGCTTCCCTTCCTCTTCCCTGTCCTGAGGAACCTGCAGGACACCGGTCTCGGGAAGGCCTGGCTGGGGCAGGCGAGGGGTGCGGTGGGGTGGGGTGCGGGAGAGGAAGCGCCCGTCCCACTTGTCTGATTTACCTGCGGATGCTTCTGATGATGCCTCCCATTCACTCTACCCTCTTCCCTCCTTTTCCTCTCACCTTCCGGCATTGGCGGCATATTCTTGTCCCCCTTTATCCACTGACGGGGGGCGGGGAAAAACAGGGGGGGGGGTTGATGAAGTGAGGAGCATTCAGTAACAGCTTGTCTTCTCCAGGGCTTGGAGGGTGGGGTGGGGTGGGAGCAAAGAGAGTATGTCAGCATCCCCGCAAGGAAACCCATTCCCTGTCTTTCGCTTCCACCCTAGTACCCCACACCCACCCCTCCGATTATCCTGAACCTTGGAAATGCCCCGTGCCCGCTGCTTAGATGATGATAAAGCTTCAGGCGTCCTGGTCCAGGGCGAAACCTGTTTCCCCGGGCTTTGCACGGCCCCACCGTTACTGCAAGTTCAGTTCTGCAGAGCTTTAGGGTTGAAATCCTTGACGTTTATTCTGTGTCTCGGGCAGAAGGGGCAGATGATTAAAAAAAAATGCTAGCAATAAATCATCTTTAGAGATGGGAGGTGAGGAATAAAGAAGAGACAAAAAGAGTGATGGAGGAAGAGGATTTACTGAAATCTTGCGTTGTTAGGGTTAAATGAAATTTAAGTAATTCACATACCAGATTGGAAAAGCTGCCCCTAAATTTACAACATACAAATGTGTTGTGGAGCTTCTTGCTGATGCAGTCATTGTGAAAAATTTTAAGTAATCTTACTTCTTCTATAGTCATTCATAGTTTGCAATTCCATTTTAAATCTGTCACATTTTTTTTTTGCGGTTAAATTAGATAGATTTCTAAAAACTTTTTTTAAAAAAGAGAACCAAACAAGACTTCAAAAATTCCAGATCTCAAGATCCTGTGGTTTTATTTGTTTTCTGTTTATGTTTTCGGTTTTTTTTTTTTTTTTTTTTTTTTTTTTTACTTTTTCGGAATCCATGTAATCCAGATAACTTTTTATTCTTACATGTTCAGGAAGAAACTCCCTTACTCTTTTATTTAGAGTTTAAAAAACACTTGTCTTATGTATTGGAATGACAGGTGAGTAATTACATTTCAGTATTTCCCCCATATGCATTACTTTTATTCGTCTGCCATTAACCTTGAATGGAGCCTCAGTGCCATGGAAATGATGGCATCTGTTTAAATTGGAGAAGGAATTCGAGCTTACGGCTTGTTACTTTTAGGAAAGAGCCTTCATTTTAACAATTTGAGAAGGTTAAAATCTCAAAGAACTGTTCAGTTCTATCAGTTTGATGGAATGAAAGTTAGAATTTGACGAACTTAAAGCAAACTCAACTTGGTTGTGTACGTAGGGTGCGAATTTATGTTTTCATTTCAACTTTGGTGCACGATTTCATCATAATTTTGTCTGTTAAGCTTTAATAACTTAAGATGGCTTTATTCAAAAAGAAGACTTCTTTGAAATGCTTTTAATTATGCCCTTTATGTGTTCTGTTTAAAGTAATCTAACCTGTCCTCATTTGTGGTGTGGTATCATAGCTAACACAGCACATTGCATTAAAAGTCATGCCTAGATAGTTTCAGTAGGTGAATTTCACTTTGCTCTTGGTACAGTGGTGTAGATTCTTGAAGTACATTAAGGGTTTTAACTCCAGAGCCCATTCATAATATTAAATATCTTGTGAAAATGTATCGATGGAAGTTTTCCAGTGGCAGAATAGCTCCAAAATTGCTTCAGGAATCTCAAGATGAGAAGAGCTTTGCAGTTAGAAAAGGAATAGATGGCTTAGAAGAGTTCTTCAAGTGTAAATGAACATCTTTAATGCTTATCAGAGCAGGAGCAGCACAATGCATTAGAACTATAATGTGGCTTACATGGTACTTCTCTTCTGTTTTTCACCAAATTTTCCTTTTTTTAAAAATTTTTTAAATTTTTTGTTTATTTTTGAGAGAGAGAGAGAGTGAGCAGGGGAGGGGCAGAGAGAGGGAGACACAGAATCCGAAGCAGGCTCCAGGCTCTGAGCTGTCAGCACAGAGCCCGACGCGGGGCTCGAACCCATGAACCGTGAGACCATGACCTGAGCTGAAGTCGGACGCTTAACCGACTGCGCCACCCAGGCGCCCCTGTTTTTCACCAAATTTTCATGTTTCCCCATTGAACATACGACTTTTCTAAATTGATTTTATTTGCTTCCTTCATCATGTAATCCCATTTTCATGAATATTGTATATGGGAATTTTAGAATCTGTATAATTCACACGTATGCATCCACCTCGGGAATATGTTTATGATGCCTCTTTCTCTTCAGTAGGGATATGTCCTCAGCACCAACTACTCCTCCATCAGTGGATAAAGTAGACGGATTTTCTCGGAAGTCCGTCAGAAAAGCCAGACAGAAGAGGTCGCAAAGTTCCTCACAGTTTAGGTCTCAAGGCAAGCCTATTGAGCTAACACCTCTGCCGCTGCTAAAAGGTAAGGCTTGTGACCAGGTGATGGATTCCTTTCCCGTTGATCTTTTTATGTCTATATATGTAATTTTCTTTTTGTAGAATTTCATCTTTGTTAAAGTTATGTGTTGCACGTTGAAGGGATGGGAGATTTCAGACATGTTGAAGTTACAGCCTTTAAGGGTTCAATTTAATATAAATAGCTGTGGACCAATGAAAGAAACTTACTATCAGGAGGATCTTTTACACTGATAAATAGAAAAACAGAATGTCAGAGAAACCTTAAGAGGTCTGGGTCTGTGTTTTTCATAATTTCTTCTGTTGATATTTAGATGTATAATACATACATTGTATGTGATAACAGCTACAAGTGGTACAGTTTTAGTCACAAGAAGTAGACCAAGTAGAAGAGATGGTACCATTAGCTTACATACAGAAAATGATGTTTGGAAGAATCCGTTTTTAAAAATCAAGAAAAAAATGGTCAGTTAGTAATTGATTACATGCATTCTTGTTTTCAGATAGTAGAAGTAGGAAATATGATGATCATACTTGTTTAATACTACTTTTCTCTTTCCTTTGGAATGAATTAAGGACCGGTTTTTAATATGAAACTGCTTTTTCTGAATTAGACTTTTCAGTTTTTGTTTGGGTATGTGGATACTTTTTGTTCCTTTTAATTTTCCTGTTTGCTTAATGTTTATGAACAGGAGTGTTTGAAGTGCATCAGAACATAGCATCTATAGCATGGAAACTATTGGAATCTACCTGAAGGTAGATTTTTGTTTGATGAACACTTGAGAGTGAGGAGAGAGGGAGCATGAACAACACAGTGCACTTTTGTGGCTTAGAGGAAGTCAGAAAACCTGGTTTGCTAGTTCATTAATGAACATTTACTTCTGTAACAGTTTGTGAAATTAGAAGGTATTATAAGAAAAACTGGAGTTTGATTAGAAAAGATCCTCAAAATGTAGCCTAGGATATTTCAGGCTTCTATTTTTCCCCATGTGAACTTTTTTTTTTTTTTTTAAGTTTATTTATTTATTTTGAGAGAAACAAGGAGTGTGAGTAGGGGAGGGGCAGAGAGAGGGGGAGAATCTCAAGCAGGCACTGTGCTGTCAGCACACACTCCTATGTGGAAATTGAACTTAAGAAACTGTGAGCACTTGACCTGAGCCAGAGATCAAGAGTCCAGTGCTCAACCAACTAAGCCACCCAGATGCCACCGCCCCCTTTTTTTTCTTGAGGGAGACTTGTAACTCAGATATTGATGTTTGTACTTGAAATTGGTGGAGACTAAATGAATTCTGAGGACTATAAAAATGAAGTAAAGATGAGCTCTTATGAGTCTGATGGAGGAAATTTTAGCTAAAGGTTTTGCTAAAATGAAAAAGTCTTTATGAGACTTTAGAAGAACAAGGAAGAATTCTAGGAATAAAACTAATCATGCTTGAAATACAAAGTTGAGAGGTGTATGGATTGTTTAGTAATGTATTTAATCTGAACTAGACATATAATAGCTTTTAGCATCTTTATCTGGCAAAGGACTTTTTTCTGAGGAAGTAGATTAAACTTTTTTAGGTTTAGAAAGAATTTTAAACTTAATTATATTCATTCTTGGGGCTCATGGTAAGCATTTAAATTAGAACTGCATTGACCATTCATTGGTTTTGTGGGTAGTGAAGAGGCATGAGTGAGAAGAATTTGGCACATTTTAATATTTTGTCGTTCCTTTTATCTTGGTAAAATATACCTAACAAAAAATTGACTGTCGTAGCTATTTTTAAATAGGCATTAAGTGTGACAGTAAATAAGTTCATGTTGCTGTGAATCCATCACCACCACCCTTCTCTAGAACTTTCTCATCTTCCCCAACTGAAAATGTATCCATCAGGGGCGCCTGGGGGGCTCAGTTGGTTAAGCATCCGACTTTATCTTAGGTCATGATCTCACGGCTCTTGGGTTCGAGTCCTGTGTCGGGCTCTGTGCTGACAGCTCAGAGCCTGGAGCCTGCTTCAGATTCTGTCTCCCTGTCTCTCTGCCCCTCTCCCCCACGCGCATGTGCACGCGTGCCCTGTCTCTCTCTCTCTCTCTCTCTCTCTCTCTCTCAAAAATAATGCATTAAAGAAAAAAAGAAAAAAACAAAAAGAAACTTTACCCCTTAAACCCTTAACTCCCCATTCTCCCCTTCCCTCAGCCCCTTGGTAAGTAACTACCATTCTACTTTCTGTCTTTGTGAATTTGGCTACCCTCGGTAGCTCATATAAGTGGAATCCTATAATATTTGTCTTTTTGTGACTGGTTTATTTTACTTAGCATGATGTCCTCAAGATTCATCCATGGTGTAGCATGTATTAGAATTTCCTTCCTTTTAAGGCCGAATAATATTCCACTGTGTGTATATACCATGTATTATTATATGTCCATTTGTCAGTGGATTATTACATGTCCTGGGTCATTTCCACCTTTTGGTTGTTGTGAATGTTGCTATGAACATGGGTGTACAAGTGTCTTCTTGAGCCGCTGCTTTCACTTCCTCTGGGTACGTGCCCAGAAGTGGAATTGCTGGATCATATATTTAATTTTTGGAGGAATTGCCAGACTTTTCCACAGAAGCTGGACCATTTTACGTTCTTCCCATCAGTGCACAAGAGTTCCAATTTCTCCACATCCTTACCAACACGCTATTTATTTTTTTTTTGATAATAGCCATAATGTGTGTGAAGTGGTATTTCATTGTGGTTTTGATTTGCATTTCCTTTATGACTAATGAATGATGCTGAACATCTTTTCATGTGCTTATTGGCTATTTGTATATCCTTTTCTCATTTTTAAAGTGAAGTCTGGTACTATTGAAAAATTTCCAAGAGATCTGCTCTCCAAGAATAGGATTTTTGTGAACTTGTGAATTTCCCAGTGTGGGAGAATTGGAGAGTAACAGGACCATACAGTACTAGATAAATCCACAGCTTACGTCCAGACAGACTAAAAGTGATTCATGTGTAGTAAGCATGTAATGGGAAAATATTCGGAAAGCATTCCACGAATTAGATTTCCATATCTATAGGACAACAAAGAAGTACAGTTAGCTATAGACTTCAGAAATGTTTATTTGCTCCTGATTTTTATAAAAAATTTATTCAGTGACATTTGATTGTCTTGTAATGGATTGAATTTTGTTTGTGTGTTGTTCTCACCAACTTTAGGAAGTAATTTATGGAATATAAAGAAAAATATAGGAAGAGTTTCTTTATTTTATTTTTTTACCATTTCTTTAGGAGAAACCAGAGGAAATTATGTGTACCTGCCAAAGGATAGTTACTGATTTAATTTTCTGTAGTATTGCTCTGACCAAATTGGAAGGTTTGAGATAATTTTATTTGGCGGTATAATATAAATGGCAGTTGGATTTTGTGGGTTGCATTATAGAATAAATTCAAATTCATGTTCTCAAGATCTTTAATTTTAGGAGAGTTTGAAAATGGAAATTGTGTAATTTTGTAAGTCATCCTTTTAAAAATGTAATTTTTGAAAACTCACACATTAGGCGTTCATTAATGATCACTTATTTTGCGTGTATGCATTATCAGAATGTTTATTACATGCATCACATTTGACTGACTTGTAAGTAATTTGACTGCCATTAACTCTTAGTGTTTTAATATTTATTTATTTTTTGGGAGCACGCAAGCAGGGGAGGGGCAAGAGAGGGGGACAGAGGATCCCAGGTGGGGGTTCTGCACTGACAGGCTGACAGCAGCAAGCCCGATGTGGGGCTCGAACTCCTGAACTGGGAGATCATGACTGGAGCCAAAGTCAGGTGCTCAACCGAGCCACCCAGGTGCCCCAACTCTTGGTGTTTTAAAAGTCTGTTCACTTGCAGAACTGTAACAGAGTGAAAGGAAAGTTTCATCTATTTTGCCTCTTTACTAACAGGTGGGGTTTTCAAATTTATATCAATGATGTTATTTTCTACAGAAAGCAATGCCAGCATGTTTTTCTGTATACATGCATGATAAGCGTCCTGGCTTTTTCTCCACTATTTATAGGATAAACCTTTGAAATAGAGACATTTGAATTTTCTCCATCTTTATAGACTTGTGAAAATGTTTGCAGAGAGTCCTAAAGTTTTTGAACTTGAAGGACTCTTATTCAAGGGAAATTTAGTAAAGATTTTAGTGCCTGTGTGCTTGATAAGAAGGTAAAGACTGGGACACTTTCCTTGTGCCTACACGGCATGACACGAAGCAAGCTTTGATAGTTATCTGTCTCAGTAAGGACAGTTAAACCAAACACTTTGGGAATAGATACACACATTTATAATAATAATAATAATAATAATAGTAATAGTAATAATAATTAGTAGCAGTAGTAGTAGTACTACCTGGTTAGATGATTTGTTCTCTCCCCACCCCATCCTCCCATGCCCTGTTTCCTTTTTTTGACCTGAAAAGATCACATAAGTTTAGATTTGAGTGAAATGTTTTTGAAAAGTACTGCCTCTTTGAAGATGGGATTATAATGAGAATGACATCATTATTTCTAGCTAATAACTCGTTATATGTTTTTGAGGCATTTTGCTGAAAGTTTGGACATTCAATATTAAACATTCCAGAAACTATAATGACTTGTACTTTTCAACAGAAACGCTGCCTCTTGGTGTTAAAACTTTTAGATCAGTAACATTGTGTTTCTACAACATTCTTTCTTTAATGAAATTCTTTTTTTTTTTCTTTAAGTGCTAATCTTGTGATTCAGCTTACATTTTTCTTTTTGAGGGTGACAGTTTGTGAGGACTTTATTTAAAAGTTGATTTTGGGGGTGCCTGGATGGCTCAGTCAGTTAAGCGTCCGACTTTGGCTCAGGTCATGATTGGTTTGTGGATTCGAGCCCCATGTCGGGCTCTGTGCTGACAGCTCAGAGCCTGGAGCCTGATTTGGATTCTGTGTCTCCCTCTCTGTCTTTTCCTCCCCCTCTAACACTCTGTCTTTCTCTCAAAAATAAACATTAAAAAAAATTTTTTTTTAAAGTGGATTTTATTTACTTTGAGAAAGCTCGTGCTTACTTGGATGTGTGTGTGGGGGAGGGGCAGAGAGTGAGGGAGAGAGAATCCCAAATAGGCTCGGTACTGTCAGTGCAGAGCCTGATGTGGGACTCGATCTCAGGAACCATGAGATCATGACCTGAGCCCAAATCAAGAGTTGAATGCTTAACTGACTGAGCCACTCAGGCACCCTAAGGACTTTAAAAATCCCAATTTAAAACTAGTTTTTGTGCTTTCCTAATTTTTGGATGGGATATTTCTTTTTCATGCGTATCTGCTTTGTGTAGTATAAAGAAGGAATAGGCAGAAATAGTTTCCAATTTTTATAATGGGCTAGTGCCCTAAAGTGTATTTATAGTGAGATTAGTTTCTTAAGGAATAGCATTCTTTATTTTAGTGTTTACCATCTTCCTCGTACTGTGCAGTGTCACGTGGAGAAGGTACCTGGGCTCTGCTGTCTGCCAGAGTCCTAGCTCACTCACGACTTGTGTCCTCTGGAGCAAGTATGTTAACTCCTCAAGGCCTTGGTTTTCTTGTCTATCAAATGGGGATGATAATAATAATCAGTAGCTGTGGCAATGCCACATTTAGTAAATACTAGCAATTGTTATTTAACTGGAATTTGAGAAGTTAAAGTATGAATAGTGTGGAATTATTTCACTTTTTATATTTTTTCAGCAAAAACTTGAATTGGAAATTTCTCAGAAAATTATGAAACAAGACTACAGTTCTGCATTCATGAACCTTTTTCAACCAAAAAATTGGAAGAAACAGTTTACCAGTGTATTGAATTTAGTAGACTAGTTATTTTAAACACCTTAAAAATTTTTTTTAATGTTACTTATTTTTTATAGAGAGAGAGAGTGTGAGTGGGGTAGGGCAGAGAGAGAGGGAGACACAGAATCTGAAGCAGGCTCAGGCTCTGAGCTGTCAGCGCAGAGCCTGACATGGGGCTTGAACCCATGAACCGAGAGATCATGACCTGAGCTAAAGTCGGACATTCAACCGACTGAGCCACCCAGGTGCCCCTTAAACATCTTTGATTGGAGATTTTCACCTAATGCTTTGGTATCCCGCTACTTTTTTTAGTGTAATGTTTTTATTTTTAATTTATTCATATTTTGAATAGATAATCTAGTTATATGGTTCAACTCTCAAAAATTACGCAAGGATGTATAGTGAAAAATCTTCCTGACTTGGTTCTTCCACTTGCCCTTCCCAGAAGTGACCAGTCATGATACTCTTCTGTAGAAGGTATAGACATTCTTAAACCCTTGATGGAATTTGAAATGTGTTTGCAGCCTGAAATTATATGCACATTTTGTATGTGTATGCCCATTTTTTAAGTGAGAGAATTCCATAGTATTTTCAGATTCTCAAAGAGGTGTTTGAATCAAAAAAGGTTAAGAACCATTGATCTAGTCTGTATCTTAGGTTAATGATGCATGTACTTTAGACAACTAACTTGTCATGTGATTGTGTGGGGTTTAAAGAAATAATCATAAGCTTTCCTTCTGAACTAGGAGAATGTCTGTAATTTAACAAGTGTTAACATTCGGCTTTGCAGCATTTGAGACAATGTGGCAATGTTTTTCTTTTTGGAAGAAATTACAAGATCTTGCACAAAACCAGGTGTCAGTTGCACTGTTTTCATATGTGAAAGATTATACTCAGTTGTAGTGAGGAGGTATTTCATTCACTCTTTAGGGGGAAATATTTTTTCTTTATATATCCTAATAGTTTATAGCATAGAGAAAATTCCTATGCAGAATCGTAAGTGAGCCTAAAGATATTAAGAATTAAGCAGATATTAACTGACAGGGATGGCTCAGTCAGTTAAGCATCCGACTTAGGCTCAGGTCATGGTCTCACAGCCTGTGAGTTTGAGCCCCGTGTCGGGCTCTGTGCTGACAGCTCAGAGCCTGGAGCCTGCTTCAGATTCTGTGTCTCCCTCTCTCTCTGCCCCTCTCCTGCTTATGCTCTGTCTCTCTCAAAAATAAATAAACTTAAAAAAAAAAAAAAAGCATTCCTGATTCATTAATCATTGAAAAGTAGGATAAGCAACTTACATTCATATCCCATTCCTTTTGAGTGTGATAATTATTGTGTAGTTCTTAACCTTGGGTTCATGGATTCCTGGTTGGGGATAGGATGCGTGCATCACGAATGGATTTTAAGGTGTTTTTTTTTTTTAATGTTTATTTTTGAGAGAGAGTGCGTAAGTAGGGGAGGGGCAGAGAGAGAGGGGACAGAGGATCTGAAGTGGGTCACTGCTGATAGCTCACTGCCAGTGCTGGGCTTGGACTCACAAACCATGAGCTCATGACCTGAGCTGAAGTTGGACACGCAACTGACTGGGCTACCCAGGCACTCTGGGCTTTAAGGTTCTAAGACCCTCCCAAAATTATATGTAAAGTTTCTGTGAATGTTCCTTTGTTTGTTTGTTTTTTAAGAACAGAGTTCACTGCTTTCCTCAGATTCTGGAAGGTTTAGCCCTACCATTCTTGCTCTTTCCTCCTAGTTAAGAGCTTTGGAGTTAGACTAAAAGACCGGGAATTGTTGTTATTTTGTGAGTATCATGTTAGCTGTATGTGTTACATATGCATTGAACACTTAACACTAAACGTGGTAAACTATAAACAGAGGTCATCATAATGTGAGTCTCTCCAGGATATAACCCAGCTCAGGCATAAAATATTGAGATGCCAAATGCATCTTCTCATAAGGTGAGGTATCCTTTTCTACCTAGAACTTTCTTCCCCCAACTTCATGTCATTCTTCAAATTTCATCTTATGTGGAACCTTCTTAGGGATTGTCCCTCCTGACTTTTAAGAATGGTCTTCTTTGAAGTTGCTGTCAGTTTGCTGTTTCTTGCATTATATTTATAATCTGAAGTTATTTTTTCTTAGTTGGTTTACTTGTATGTTACCGTTTCTCCTCCTGCATTAGAATAGAATGTTCAGTGTAGAAACCTTGTCTTGGTTATCTCTAGGGCTTAGATCCGTTCCTAGTTTCTAGTTGGCATTTGATAAATATTTGTTAGCAAATTAATTAATGTTGTTAGTTGACATTTAAGGTATTAATAATGGTATGGGGCGCCTGGGTGGCTCAGTCCGTTAAGCGTCCGACTTCGGCTCAGGTCATGATCTCACGGTTGGTGGGTTTGAGTCCCGCGTCAGGTTTTGTGCTGACAGCTAGCTCAGAGCCTGGAGCCTGTCTTTGGATTGTATCTCCCTCTCTCTCTGACCCTCCCTTGCTCATGCTGTCTCCCTCTCAAAAATAAATAATAAAAAAACATTAAAAAAAAATAATGGTAGTATAGGCATTTATTTTTTCTTCCTAAGTATTAAATTATTTTCCCCCAAATCCAGCTCATGCAAATTTTATTTTAACTTTTATTTTAACTTTTAGTTTATACAAAGTTATAAACTTATTTAATGAAGACTTTTTATTTTTAAAGGATCAAATTGTTGTTGTCAGTTGTTTATTTTTAAAGGAACAAATGAGTGTTCACTTAAAATCCTGAGTGAGGCTTTGTGCTTTGATATTCGTGCATGTTTCAGGTTTAGGAGCAGAAATAGTATCTGGTGGAGAGAGGATGGAGTAGATTTTAATGTATGACATACTAAGAATGGTTTCTTTTACTTAGGGAATTCATCACTTGTGTGTTACAGCAAATGTTAAATACAGTGGAATGCCTTTTTTCTGCTGATGTTTGAGGACTGTATTATGGGCTAACCAAATCCCCAGACTTTCTTTCTTTACATAGTTTAAGAGGGAGTAGCATATCTGAATGTTATAATGGATTTTCAAAGCAGGGTTTTATGGTTAAATTTTCTCATCTTTAAAACTATTATTTTGTAATAACGTTAGCCCTTAATATTAATTAGATTCTGTAGTGCTTGCAAAAGAACAGTAAAGTTTCTAGATATTTCTAAAACGTTGGGTAGGGTAGTTCTTTGGTTCGTTTGCAAATGGTTACATGATGTCCTTTTCTACTACTTAGAAATACTTATCTCCCCGATATATTTTCTGAAAACAAATATGTTTTTTTATGTTACAGTAGAATTAAGCCTATGATGAACATATTACTTGGATAGTATAATATATTATCATTTTTGCCTAATGTATAATAATATATACCTAGTATATATATAACATATATTACCTAAGTGGGGCAGGTGGCTTCCCTGAGGTGAGAATTGAGGCCCTGGGGTCACACACAACTAGATTTGAATTTTGAATGTATTCACAGCTACGTGACTTCTAGCAACGTTTTCTTTTACCTCCAAAATTGGGAGAGTATTAGAACCCACCTCATATAGTCAGATGAAGTGCCCTAAAGCAGATAAAACATTTATCTCAGTGTTGGATACATAGTAGGGGTTGAAAAATATTAACCGTTATAGTTGCAGGAAAGACTATGTAATAGAAGAATGCTTGGGGGGCCTGGAGGGCTCAGTCGATTAAGTGTCCAACTTCAGCTCAGGTCATGATCTTGCTGTTCCTGAGTTTGAGCCCCACATCAGACTCTGTGCTGACAGAGCCTGTTTTCAGATTGTGTGTCTCCCCCCCTCTCTCTACCCCTCCCCTCGTCTCTCTGTCTCTGTCTCTCTCTCTCTCAAAAATAAGCATTAAATTTTTTTTTAAAAAGAAAAATGCTTACTAGGGGTTTTCAGTTGATTTTTATTCTCTTTACATGGGTTATTTCATTTAAGGAAGAAAAATATGGAGCATGTAGAACTGTGAGAATCAGGCTTTTAAAGCAAAAGGAGAGCTAGTTCTTATGGAATATTCTCAGCATTACTGTTTGGTTAACATCTGTTTCAAACTGGCTTCTCATTTCAGGAATAACATAAAGGGGGCCCCTGGGTGGCTCACTCAGTTAAGCTTCTGACTCTTGATTTTGGCTCAGGTCATGATCTCGTGATTCATAGGTTTGAGCCCCATGTGGGGCTTTGTGCTGACAGTTCAAAGCCTGCTTGGGATTCTCTCCCTCCCTCTCTCTGCTCCACTCCTGCTTGCACTAGTGCACACATATGCTCTCCCCTGCCCCAGTCTCTTTCTCAAAATAATAAACATTTAAAAGAAAAAAGTAGCTAATATAATTATTTCTAAGGGAAAATCCATTTGTAGAAGGTCACCAGGTAAAATTATTTGATGAACTTATTTTGGAAGTCATCTACTAGGACAGGATCTCCAAACTTTTTTTGAAATTGCTTACTCATATTTACTGATATATATATTTGTTTCTGCATGTATACATGTGCTATTAATACAAATATATAACGTACCTTCAGAAAATACACAAATACAGAAACAAAGGATGATATTGAAATATAAGATGTATAGGTGTTCTGATATTTAATTTGGTACCTCCTTTTCCCTCACCTATACCCCCAACACATGCATTGGCTGTGAGCATATCTTTGTTTTGAGATTTTGCTTTGAAGAGTTAACCTCTTCAGCTTCAGAGTCTTGCAGCATTTTGTTTTAAGCCAGAGAGAGATGTGAAGAATGGAATGAGAAAGTCTTTTGTGCATTCTTGAGGTTTTATCCAGGTTTTTTAATTTCTTGCACCTTAAAGAAACAAAATCTAAATTTTGCCAGTTTAAGAAGTATCATAGATGGTTCTTTGTCGAGGCTCTTATTTTGCTGCTGATGGGTGACTTTCAGAGGGCCCTTGACTCTCTTGAACTTCTAAGCAGTATTTTGTGTCTCTGGGCAGATTGTCATTTTTCTGGGCAAAGGGTTTAGATCTTTCATCAGATTCTCGAAGGAGTTTCCCCAAAGGCTGGGAGCCACTGCTTTGGGTGATGGGCATTTGTCTCCTCATTTAGAGCAGAGAGAGAGAGAATTTGTCATATAGTCCCTTTCTTTAGAAGGGAGATTTAAAAAGTTTTTTTAAATGTTTATTTATTTTTGTGAGAGAGAGACAGAGTATGAGTGGGGGAGGGGCAGAGGGAGAGGGAGACACCGAATCTGAAGCAGGCTCCAGGCTCCGAGCTGTCAGCACAGATTCTGACATGGGGCTTGAACCCACGGACTGTGAGATCATGACCTGAGCTGAAGTCGGAAGCTTAACCGACTGAGCCACCCAGGCGCCCCTAGAAGGGAGGTCTTTTAACAAGAAATTTCTTCTGCATGTCTCTACTAATTTTTAATTTTTTTTGATACCAAACAGAATTTTTAAAGGTGTTTGAAGATAGAAGTTATTACATGACTCCAGTGTGGTTGTTTGGAGCTTTTTGATCACTGTCATTTGAAAAATTAAGCTAAGCGAATGAATACT
This sequence comes from Cryptoprocta ferox, assembly GCA_028646485.1. Classification (NCBI taxonomy): domain Eukaryota; kingdom Metazoa; phylum Chordata; class Mammalia; order Carnivora; family Eupleridae; genus Cryptoprocta; species Cryptoprocta ferox. Next base: position 35,461,971 of record CM053560.1, read on the forward strand.
ACCAATGGTAAACTTGAATATGCCTGTCATTTCAATGACTGTGCATTTGTTCTGGAATAGCTGTGGACCTGGAAGAAGCCAATAGGAGAAACTCAGATTTTCTTTGCTGGTGAAGAAATAGTTGAGCAACCAATGAAGGAGAAGAGAAGCAGTATCTATAGTTGTGTACCAGGTGATTTATTACATGGTGTCACATTGAAGCTTCCCCAAAAAACCAAGAACAAGGAATGTTTGTTGTTAATTGAGGGCTGTGTAACTTGCCTGCTCCTTTAGGCAGAGCCAGGGTTGGGACCCCAGGCCTGTCTGGTTCCAAAGCCAGTGTTCATGTGCATGAATATAGGTGAGCACTGGAGCTAACCACCATCTTGCTCATGCTGTACTGGGATGATGTACCAAGTGAGCCATTTTACTACCTCTTGTAAAGAACCTTGAAAATTGTGAGGAGATTGAAGTGATGAGAAAAGTAGAGAAGAGAAGAGGGGAGGCAGCCAGGCCAGCAGCAATACTGTGGGTGGTGGGTGATGATGGACAGACTCATGGGAGAGCAAGCCTCAGGGCTGGATCCTTAGAAAGGCCAGTCAGTGCTGCCAAGAGGCAGACAGGAAGAGTAGCCAGCACTTCATGATGGCAACGGCCGGGGTGGGGAACATGCCACTCTAGATCCTGTGGGACTTGAATGCTGTCATGATAAAGTCATGTCAGTCATGGAGTGGCTTGGGTTTGGTAAACTGGTAATGGTGTGGCAATGGTTTTCTTTATCATTCGTCTTTACATCTTTGGGAACAAGCTTAAGTAGGAAACGGTGTGAGTTCAGGTCTAGGTGATAATCCTGGCTTTGTGAACTGAGGTTAGTTATTTAAGATCTTAGAGCTTTAATTTCTAGTTTTGTAAAATGGGGCTCACACTTCCCAAGGTGGTTGCAAGCAGTGGGATGATGTGGGGAAGCTGCCTGATGTATGGTTTGTTGTGTAATAAATATTCCTTCCCTTATCTTTCTGTCTGTCATCGATCTTTCTTTGAGTCACTCCAAAGGACCTAGATCTTGTTTCAGATCTTGTGAGGGAGGAGATCTGGCAAAAGTTCATCCATTTATGCAGGCATCATGAAGGACTTTCACCTTATGGTGATGTTATATTTTAATTTAATTAATTTATGGCCGCTGGTGCCCGGAACATTGTTCAAACATTGATACACATGGAGAAAACTGGGACTTGTTGGCATTTCAGGAAAAGTACTATCTTTTAATAAGGTAGCTAGAGGCTTCAGATTAACCTTTTACTGAAGCGCCTCCAGAAGACAGTATCTGGAAATGGAAGGAGATGCCTCCTTTGCCATACGTTGTAAGGAATTCAGAGTGGGTTCAGGCCCCTGAGGAGCTGTCTTATCATAGCAGGTTGCAGATCACAGCAAAACACTCTGAAATAAGATTCAAAAAATTTTTTTTAATGTTTATTTATTTTTGTGTGAGAGAGAGAGACAGAGCCTGAGTGGGGGAGGGGCTGAGAGAGAGGGAGACACAGAATTTGAAGCAGGCTCCAGGTGCTGAGCTGTCAGCGCAGAGCCTGATGCAGGGCTCGAACTCATGAACCATGAGATCATGACCTGAACTGAAGTCGGAGGCTTAACCGAATGAGCCACCCAGGTGCCCCTTGAAATAAGATTTATACAGAGGACTTTTTTTTTTTTTTTTAAGGTAGACTCCATGCCCAGTGTGGGGCTCAAACTCACGACCCTGAGATCAAGAGTCACATGCTCTACTGACTGAGCCAGCTAGGCGCCCCTATACAAAGGACTTTGAAAATTAAAAGGAAGTTTCAGTACTCTGTTCTGCCCTGTCTTCATGCATCCTTCTACCTTTGCTTCTTTAACTCCATCTACAACTGCTGTAACTAACTAGTATTCTTGATGGTAACCAGCCATCTAGAAATAATATTCATTTCACTTTAAGAAAGTGTAAAGACATCATTTTAGTCAAAAACAGTTGAGTTGAACTTCTGAAACTCAGTAGTTGTAAAATTTGTCTGGCATGTTACTGGATCTCTAGGGGGAGAGCTGTCTGTAAGGTTTCAGGTAGGAGTAACTTTAATGGAACATTTGGCTGCCGAGGAGACTGTTTTACCACCTAGATTTTGTAGGTAGAGTTTGGATACAGCTGTATTTTGGTGTATTTAGATTTACATCTTCACATCATAAAAGGCATTTCAACTAATGGTGGGATTTATTTATTAGGCTTTTCTGGTTTAGTAAGATGTTTTAGAGATGGTATATACTTTAGACACCTGGGAGTGGTAAGACTCTGTACTCATACACCTAAATTATGATGAGCCTTAAATGAAATGAATTGTGTGCAAACGTTTTTCAAAGTGTGTGGGAAGCAAGCGCACTGCTCTGAGAGGAGTCTGTATACGACCTGGCTACATAGCCTCCTCCAAGGGCCTTATATTCTTGTTTTTGTAATTGTGCTGTGGGCTGTGCGGTTCAGTTCATTCACTCATCAGTTTTCTGCCGAGCGATATGATGCGCCAGGCTTTGCCCTGGCAGTGCAGTGGTGAGCAAAACAAGAAGGTCCGTGCGGCTCTTCTCAAAAGGCCATTGTAGCTGGAGGTCGGAGATTGATGGCGCTACTTAGGTTGTAGGAACCAAATCATTCTGGTTGCGTTAAAGTTTGTCCTTGATGCTCAGAGCATTTTTTCATATCTGTAAATATATGATCACTGAATATATAAGTCACGCATAAATTCCCTACTCCGTCACGAGGAATGATATTTTCCTCACGTTTATATATTCTTGTGCTAAGCTTAAAAGTTTTTTTTGTTCTATATGATACCTAATAGTATTATAATTACACCGAGATAGTCTTATTGTTGGAGTTGGAATTTTAAAAAGTTCTCTTGTTATGGTAACATTGTTATTTTATAATACTGAGGGTTCTCTAAAAACAACTTAATCATTGCTTGCTTAGAAAGGAAAATATTACCAATTTACTTTTAGGCTATAAACATGAAATGTATAAAATGTAAAAAGCATACCAAGTCCCTTTAAAAGTAACTAAAATCCAGGGCGCCTAAGTGGCTCAGTCACTTAAGCTCGGGACTTCGCTCGGGTCATGATCTCAACGGTTCGTGGGTTCGAGCCCCATGTCGGGCTCGGTGCTGACAGCTCAGAGCCTGCAGCCTGCTTCGGATTCTGTGCCTCCCTCTCTCTGCCCCTCCCCCATACTCACATTCTGTCTGTCTCTCTCTCAAAAATAAATAAACATTAAAAAACCTTTTTTTTTTTTTTAAAGTAAGTAAAATCTATCTGTGGGTCCAGCTATATACTCTGTCTATAGATGGCACTGTATTATTAAAGTACATGATCTTGGGGCGCCTGGGTGGCTCAGTCAGTTAAGCGCCCAACTTCGGCTCAGATCATGATCTCATGGTTCGTGGGTTCTAGCCCCCCGTCGGGCTCTGTGCAGACAGCTCAGAACCCGGAGCCTGTTTCAGATTCTGTGTCCCTGCTCTCTCTCTGCCCCTCCCCCACTCATGCTTTGTTTCTCTCTGTATCAATAATAAATAAACATAAAACAAATTTAAGGTACATGATTTTAAGTTTTCATGTGTTTTAATTCACTGTTTTATGAACTGCTGCTTGGAATAGTGGGGGACATAATACAATAGATTTAATTCATTAAGAGAATAAAAGTTTAGAAGATTAGAGCTGGAATTACTGTCAGCACCAATTGATGTTCATTAACTGAGAATGCAAGCGACAGTAAAACCACAGTTAGGCAATGCAATTAACATTGGTGGTATTATGGTTACTGTGAAGATTGGAAAAATAAATAATTGAAAGTATTTTAAATTTGGCAAATTGAATGAAGTTAAAAATTGAATCCACCTCCTTGTCACTGGCTAATTTTAAATTTTCCTGAGCTATTATGATTTAAATTATTGAGCCTTTATCTGAGCTGCGTTCTGTGGGCGGAAAAATTTGGGTGGAGTGTGTGCTTTTGGAACCAGTGCTTGAAGTAGAGCTGGATTTGTGGTGGTTTACATAAGGAGGGAAGCATCATCTAGGATTATCTCAGACTCTGACCTGTGCGAGAGTCCAACAAAATAAAAAGACTGTATATAGAGTTTGGAGTTTGTGATGGTCAGTACTTAAATGACTACCCTTATACTTTAATGGTTAATGAATTTCAAAAAGATTCCAGAATCATTTCATGGTTAGTCAAAAAACGTATATTCCTGTGAGTGCAAATCTGCATTTAATATTAACATAATCTTGGTGAAATTATATTTCTTTACAGTTTTCTTTTGTATGTAGGTAGGACACTACACCTACATTTCTTGTCTAGAAAGACATTCTCCTACCCCTTTTTTGAGCAAGGCTGTTTATAATATTGTACTATTAAGAGAATAATTTCTTCACATTAGGGTATCATAGTTCCATGACTAATATTCTTTTGTCTCCATCAGTGCAAGGATAATTGAGCAGTTATTTGCCTCTTTCTTGGTGAGATGGAAGTTTTGCTTGACTCATTTGGAAATGAGGTCAAGAATCTCTCCTTAGAGTGGTTTTGACGACCGAATGATTTAATATAGCTAATGGTTAGAGCGGGACCTAGATCATAGTAAGCCTTATATAAATGTTAACTATCTTCGTCGTTGTTGCTGTTATTATTACTTATAAATACTACTTAATCTGTATTTTATGACTTGGGTTTCAAGTGGATCCTGTAAAGATGACCTATTTTTGTGTACTGTGTTTAGGAAAGAGGGTGTTTGATTTTTAAAATCCATTAAGCCTATTCCTAAACTAAATTGTTTAAGTAAAAGAATATATCACTATCTATTACATTTGCTAATGAGCTTTAAAAAGCATTTAGGAAGCATTGCTGATTGAAAGTAACATTTGGAAGCTGTCAGAGTTAGTACATTTCTGAACCCAAAGACTGGTCTAGGCAAGTGTGAGCTGTGTTGCTGTATGACAGATGTTAGAGCGTTGTGTTCACCTGTCTCCCCCAGCTGGTGTGTGTGGTGCGATGGGAGATTGGGGAGTTGGATGTGTGCGATGACTCTGAACATTGTCACTGTGGAACATAAGTAAGGATGATTGGTGGTTGCTAAATGTAGGTAGGAGGTCGCTACCTGGACAGATAGGACATGGCCATTAACCTTACACCTTTGATTAAGTGGGAGCACTAAAAATCTTTTAAAAGGAAAAAAAATTTAAGGGAGTTTCTAGGAGTCTGCAAAAGTATCTTCGGTGCAAGGTGGCTTACAATATGAATTTCATGTGTGTTAGAAATTTTTTCTTCATCTGTGAGTTTTTTACCTAGAGCCATTTTTATCAACTCCACTTATGGATTTGTTGTGTGCATGTAATTTGGATTGGCAGTGAAACCTGCATTTAATCTTATTCAGACCTAGAAAGATTCTTTGTTTCCTTTTTGTCTCTCATGGAAAGTTAGTCCGAACTACTCATTTCTCATACTTACCTCAAGATAATGAGTGTCGTCGATCCGTCTTCAGTTTCCATCGAGACAAGAACATGTATTCAACCCTAGTGCATTTTTTTCTTTCATGATGAATTTAAATAAAATAAGTGACTGAGTGAATGTGTTTACAAAAGCAGCTTGTGCCTTTATTTGAAGTAGGTAGTAATGAGGGAAACCAAGGTTCCAAGAAATAACTGGCAGAGTTCAGTAAGTACATTTGAATTGGAAGGTCAATCAGAATTCTCTCTTCCAAGTTATCTTCTTGAGCTGGTAGATGCTGATGTTTCTGTTGTACCTTGAGTTCTTTTTATCCTAGAAATTTTAAATAAAGACTCGAAAGACCCAAACAGTGAAAGCTTCAGTCAAGGCAGGGTGCATTAGGTGTATGTACTGTTTGACTTTAGCTGTATCGAAGCAAGAGATTGGCCCCTGTGGTTATTGTTTTTTTCCCTTCCTATCTATTGAGGATTTTCTTTAAAATGAATTTTTTACATTATTTTTTTTCTCTCTGTATAGTAGCTCCTCTAAACTAGAGAGAGTAACTAACTCTATATATAATATGTTAAAAATTTTTTTTAATGTTTATTTATTTTTGAGAGAGGGGGGGAGAGAGAGAGAGAGAGAGAGAGACAGCACAAGCAGGGGAGAGCAGAGAGAGAGGGAGACACAGAATCCGAAGCAGGCTCCAGGCTCCGAGCTCTCAGCACAGAGCCTGACGCAGGGCTCAAACTCACGAATTGTGAGATCATGACCTGAGCTGAAGTCAGACGCTTAATTGACTGAGCCACCCAGGCGCCCCTATAATATGTTTTTTCTTATACCTGCATACCTATAATTAAGTTTAATTCATAAATTAGATACAATAACAGATTAACAGCAATAACAGTTATGACAACACACCGTAATGAAAGTTACGTGATTGTGGTCAGTCTCTCAAAATATCTTTGTACTGTACTCCCCCTTCTTGTGATGATGTGAGATGGTAAAAAATAATTTGATCAAGTGAGGTGAATGACATAGGCTTGTGAGGTAGAGTTAGGCTACTGTTGACCTTCTGATGATAAGTCTGATGATAGGGAGGATCATCTTGTGGACCACGGTTGACTGTGGGTAACTGCGGCAGGGGAAACTGGGGAAGTGGGGACTCCCATACAGGTGAGTTTGCTTAGGGCCCTTAGAGCTGTGGCCAGGTCAGAAATACACAGGTAGCACGGGAAGCTAGGGAGACTGACAATTTAGACTCAAAGATGTTGCCTGTCCATCAAGGTAGAGTTATGGAGAGAGGATAGGTTTGTCAGCCAGCCAGCCAGCCTTAGAATTCCAGCCAGTTTTCCTTGCAAGCTGGGTGACTTTGGAGAAATGATCTTCTTAGAACCTTAGTTTGCTCATCTGTAAAGTGATGATAATATCTTCTGCCGTGCAAGATTAATTTGAGAGGCAATATATGTGAAATGCCTAGACCAGTACTGACATGGCAGATACTGGGTAATTAATGGTTATCATAATATTTCTGTCCTTGAGATCAGAGACCATATCCAGTCATGACTGCCATTGGGCAGGATAGTGCCCCCCCCCATCTTTACTGCTCAAAAGGGTACCTGCTGACTGAAACCAATCCTTTCAGGTAGGAAGGGGATTCTTCATGTAGATGAAGCATTGCTGACTCATAATACACTTCTTACTCAATCCTTTCTCTTTTCTGGTTTATGTTGTCTTAAATATTCTTTTAAAGAATATATTTTTTATTTTTACTTTATTTTTATTTATTTTTTTAATTTATTTTTTTAATTTACATCCAAGTTAGTTAGCATATAGTGCAACAATGATTTCAGGAGTAGATTCCTTAATACCCCTTACCCATTTAGCCCATCCCCCTCTCACAACCCCTCCAGCAACCCTCTGTTTGTTCTCCATATGTAAGAGTCTCATGTTTTGTCCCCCTCCCTGTTTTTATATTATTTTTGCTTCCCTTCCCTTATGTTCATCTGTTTTATATCTTTTTTTCATCTGTTTTATATCTTAAAGTCTCCTCATATGAGTGAAGTCATATGATGTTTGTCTTTTTCTGACTAATTTCACTTAGCATAATACCCTCTAGTTCCGTCCACGTAGTTGCAAATGGCAAGATTTCATTCTTTTTGATTGCTGAGTAATACTCCATTGTATATATATACACCACATCTTCTTTATTCATTCATCTGTTGATGGACATTTGGGCTCTTTCCATACTTTGGCTATTGTTGATAGTGCTGCTATAAACATTGCATGTGTCCCTTCAAAACAGCATACCTGTAACCCTTGGATAAGTACCTACTAGTGCAATTGCTGGGTCATAGGGTAGTTCTCTTTTTAATTTTTTGAGGAACCTCCATACTATTTTCCAGAGTGGCTGCACCAGTTTGCATTCCCACCAGCAGTGCAAAAGAGATCCTTTTTCTCCACATCCTCACCAATATCTGTTGTTGCCTGAGTTGTTAATGTTAGCCTTTCTGACGGGTGGGAGGTGGTATCTCATTGTGGTTTTTGGTTTGTATTTCCCTGATGATGTTCAGCATGTTTTCTAGTGTTGGTTGGCTATCTGGATGTCTTCTTTGAAAAAGTGTCTATTCATGTTTTTGCCCATTTCTTCACTGGATTATTTGTTTTTTTGGGTGTTGAGTTTGATTAAATTCTTTATAGATTTTGGATACTAACCCTTTATCTGATAGGCCGTTTGCAAATATCTTCTCCCATTCCATTGGTTGCCTTTTAGTTTTGCTGATTATGTCCTTTGCTGTGCAGAAGTTTTTTATTTTGATGAAGTCCCAATAGTTAATTTTTGCTTTTGTTTCCCTTGCCTCCAGAGACGTGTTGAGTAAGAAGTTGCTGTGGGCGAGGTCAAAGAGGTTTTTGCCTGCTTTCTCATTGAGGATTTTGATGGCTTCTTGTCTTATGTTTAGGTCTTACATCCATTTTGAGTTTATTTTTCTGTATGGTGTAAGAAAGTGGTCCAGGTTCATTTTTCTGCGTATCACTGTCCAGTTTTCCCAGCACCACTTGCTGAAGAGACTGTCTTTAGTCTATTGGATATTCTTTCCTGCTTCATCAAAGATGAGTTGGCCATACGTTTGTGGGTCCATTTCTGGGTTCTCTGTTCTGTTCCACTGATCTGAGTGTCTGTTTTTTTGCCAGTACCATACTGTCTTGACGACTACAGCTTTGTAATACAGCTTTTGAAGCCCGAAGAATATGTTTTTTTAAATGAATAGAATTTTATAAAGATTTTTTTACATTTTTTTATTTTAGAGAGAGAGAGAGAGTGCGAGTGGGGGAAAGGGGCAGAGGAAGAGAGAGGATCTTAGGCAGGCTGTACGCTCAACATGGAGCCCGACGCAGGGCTCAGTCCCACGACCCTGGCATCATGACCTCAGCTGAAACCAAGAGTCGGACGCTCAAGAGACTGAGCCACCCAGGTGCCCCAAAGAGAGTTTTTGTGTAATAAACCAAGCATAGCTTTAAAGACAAAGGTTTATGACTAGGGTCTGTACTGCCTAGCTGAAAAGGTGCTGCTTTGGACAGAAAACAGCCTCTGAAAGGCCCATGATTATCAAAGGTTGCCAAGTGCTTTTAAAGGCTCTGGTGAAAGTTTTCATTTCCGGTTTTATCCTCAGTCTCTTCAGCCGTGATTGAGAGCTGGCAGAGTCTGGAGTGTAGGAGACATGGAATGAGTGTTTATTGAGTGAATGAATTAATATGGTGATTATTCAGACATCAAAATTCAGTGGGGTCTTTGTTGGGTAGTATTTATTTGATTAGCTCTGGAGAACAGAAATAGTATACAAACTTTAAGTGAATTTTAGTAGAGCCTTGACAACAAAAGCACCTGGGTTTCCTGTCACTTCTCGGGTTTAGACCAGAGACTTGCTGGTTCACAAGAATTGCTGCTGTCACTAACCTGGCACTTTGCTGCTCTCTCTTCGAGGTACATCACAGAAAACTTTTCAGTGGGCCAGAACCCAGGATCTGAAAACCAGCACTAACTTTGTGTAAATCTCCTCTGAGGGGATACGCAGGGAATGTGTAAGTGGAAGAGTAAGCTGCGGGAGAGAGTGTGTTAGTCTAGTCCTTTCTCTTGTCTGGCTCCCTTTGCCTTGTAGGGATTTATGTCAGCTCAGAGGCACTGGTTTTGGCCCAGTACAATTAATGAAAGATGAGTGCTAAAGAAGTTACTACTTTGGTCCCCTGGGTAGTTTCTTGTTCTTCTTAGATGGACTTTTCACCCAGTCTGTCTTTACTTTTTTGTTTGATGTGTATTCAGGAAATTTAAAAAGCTTATTTTAAATCTAGCCTTCAGCAAACGTAATTAAAAAGGAAAAGTTTCTGTTTGCTGTTGCAGAAAGTCTGCTTCCCTTCCCAATCACCCCTCCAATTGGTACATTTCTTAATACTCAGGAAGAAGTGAATTTTAGGCTATCCATGTTTCTATCCCTTCATTAGTGAGTATAATGAAGAGGTGCAAGTATTTGATGTGGTTTGCCAAATTTTTAGGGAACACAAAAAGCACATACTTAGTGGTTCATGTTTTTGAAAATCTTTGTACAGTATTTGGGACGATTTTCTTTTACTAGAAACTTAATTTTTAGGCTTTTCATTTTGCTGTGCATAATTTGAGAAGACTCTATCTATCTATCTGTCCTTGTCCTTGGTATTTGAAGGATCTGCAGTATATATTCTGAATAGACCAGTCATGACCCTTGGGAGGCCTTTCCTTGGTGAGCATATCTTCAGAAATAGAGGTAATCAAGATCTGTCTCCAAGAATTTTCTTTCTTTTCAAAGCCTCATTTCCACATGTCAAATATAATATAGGCCCATAAACTCTGGCAAGTACTTTCATTTAACCATCCAAACAGTTTTTGTTTCAGTTCCAAAAAAGGTAATTTGCCCTCCTCCCATTAAATACTTAGGTTCCTTCCTCCCTCCCTCCCTCTCTCCTCCCTCTCTCTCTCCCTCCCTCCCTTCTTTTTTCTTTTCTTTCTTTCTTTCTCTCTCTCTCTTTCTCTTTCTTTCTTTCTTTTTCTTTGAGGGAGCGTGGAGTCATTCATTGCTCTTGAATTCTCTTTGGTGTTCATAGATGGGGGTTTCAGAAATTAATCCATTCAACATATATATAATAAATACCAATGTTAGATTTTTATGGAGTTTGGAAAGCTCTGATAGAAACATATATAGGTAGGCATCTACTTGATTTATAAGGGTAGCATGAAAGAATTAGAAATATTTTGGTATTAAAAGTTGCAGTATCAGACATAAGACTTTTAAAAGACTCTAGAAAGAGATGCAAAGAAACTGTTGACTGTGGTTATCTTTGGGCAATAAATATAGGTTTCACTTTCTACCTTGACATTAAAAAAAAACTAATTAAAAAACCAGAAGGGTAGTCATGTGTCTGTTTCCCAAACTAATGACAGTAAGCAAACTACTGGGAATAAAATGAGCCATTGACCATTGGTGATCATTAGATTAAGCCTTTATGGAATCAGTTGTAACATGAGGAAATATACCCAGGATTCTTTTCATACAGTATAAATGCTCAAAGTAATTAATAATCAAAGTATTATTTGATGTATGTGTGTTTGTACTTCTATCCTTCCATCCATTGACCCATCATTGATCTACCCATTTGTCTGTGATTGTCAAGGAAGAAAAATTCAGCTTGTTTACCTCTTAATATAATTGGTTTCTTTTCTATAAGGAAAGAGCTCTAATTGCTCATCTATTTAGGTAACTTGGAAAAAGCATTATTTTTCCTCCTCCTCCTATTCAGCAGGAGGGTAAAATACTTACCATTCAGAAATGGTATTGGGGCACTGAAAAGATAAATTCTGTTGGTGTGAAATCTTTTATTTTCACTGTTTTCTGAGATATAGTACTTATCTTGGTGATTTTATTGCACAAAGAACAGCTTCTTGGCTGTCATACACCACACTTTAATGAGTTAGAGCTACATGATAATTTGTGACTTGCGCTATTTCTTTTTCTAATCAACTCAATATCATGCCCATTCTGCATCAGTTTACTTTAGAATTGAAAAATTTCTTTCTTTCTTTCTTTCTTTCTTTCTTTCTTTCTTTCTTTCTTTCTTTCTTACTTTATCTTTCTTTCTTTTCTTCCTTTCCTTTCCTTTCCTTTCCTTTCCTTTCCTTTCCTTTCCTTTCCTTTCCTTTCCTTTCCTTTTTTTCTTTTCTTTCTTGCCATAAGAGAACCAAGAGAGCTTAGTGGCTTGCATTCCATTAGGGAAATAAAAAGTTATTGAATTGGCTTTTGCTGCTTAACAAACCACTCCAAAACTTGGTGGCTTAAAACGACAGACAGCCATTTATTTAGCTCATCATGCTGTGGTTTGGCAGTTTGGACTGAGTTCAGCTGTGTGATGGTCCTGGTCTCTGCTGGACTCACTCATGCACCTGCAGTCAGCTGGCAGCTGATGGTCTCATTCGCTTATCTGATCGTTGGCTGAAGGTTGGTTGTGGCTACCAGGGTGTCTGGGCTGTGTGAGTCTCCTCATCCAGCCGGGTAGTCTACACTTCTTTACATGGTGGGTTGTGGGGTTCTCTAGAGCAGTAAGAGAGGGTAAGCACAAATGCTTGAGTACTTTTCAGTTCTCTCCTTGCATTGTGTTTGCAGTTATCCCATTGGCCAAAGCAAGTTACAAGCCAGTTGAAATTCCAAGAGTGGAGAAAGACTCCCATCTCTTTGTGGGTAGAACCCCAAAATGATACTGCCATGCCATGAATACAGGAGGGGAAGGATTTGTGGCCAGTTCTGCAACCTGCCATAGATATTCTGAGGACTGCAGATCTTGGTTCAGTGGATAGTGTCTCTATTTTGAAATACCTGTAACTACTTTTCACTTTCTTCTGTGCTGCCTCTAAGTCTGAACCACTCAGTGTTTGCCTCCTAACAGGTTCGCTGCTTCCACGCTTGCCCCCTGTGCTCTACACAGCGGCCAGAGCAAACTTTTCAAATTCCGAGTCAGAGCATGTTCAGAACCTTCCATTGGTTTCCCGTTTCATTCAAAATAAAACTTAAATAACCTACCGGGGCTGCAAGACTACCTGATATGCCCCTTTCTTTGACCTCATCTCCCCCTACTCTTCTCTCCTCCTGTCCCAGCTACGCTTCCCTCCTTGCTGTTAATCAGACCCGCTAAACCTGTTCCTGCCTCAGGGCTTTGTATTGACTGTTCTCTCAGCCAGATGTTCGCTGGCTCCCTCCTTTACTTCCCTTTGGTTCTCTCTTTATAAATCCCTTTCTCAGAGAGGCCTTCATTAATATCCCTACATAAAATAACATTCTTTCCTACCAATTTCTCACTTGCTTTATTGTACTCCATGGCACTTATCACTACCTGACATTTGTTTATTTTCTGTCTCTTCCATGAGGGGCAGCGACTTTGAGTGTTATCCCCAGCGCCTACAGTGGGTCTGGCGCGGGGTTTATTCTCCCCAGGCTTCGGTGGAATGGCTGTAAAGTGCAGTTTATCACCTGGTCTTAGTGGTGGCTCTTCTCTTCATGTTCCACCAATCTTGGGCTAGAGGCAACCTATTCTCCCCTTGCCTGGTGCTCAGCTGGACTGATGTAATGATAATGAAGTGTTCATCCTATTCCCCTTTAAAAAATTTAAGCAATTTTAATTTGATGAATTTGGGATCATTTTCCTTTATAAATAGTTTTAGAAATAGAATCTGTCATATGCTGATGGTTTGTGTAAATGCATAGATATACATATGTATGTGTTTTGGAGAGAGTGGCACACAGCAAACCCTCAGGCTAGCTCTGGAGGGTCAGGTAGTTGTGGTTTTAATACCATCTTCCTGTACTCCTGAAATTCCTCAGTCCCCCAAGCCTCTTTTACTCAGACCTGTATACCAAACTACTTAGGCCCCACTGGGCTGGACTTCCTCCGAGCAACTTGGAGAGTTGCTGGTCTTCAAGTGTAATTTGTCTCTCAGATGGCTTTCCTGTAGCTGCTTCTCAGGCTTTGAATCTGAGTTCTGTTAGTCCATGGGGGTTGACCATTTGCAGGTATATGTTTGTAACAGATAGTTCAGCCTCTAATTTGGAAAAATGAGATGGGATGGAAATGAGTAGGAGGAAGGGCAGTCTAGCTTATTTTTTTTATCAAGAAGGAAGCTGAGATGTAGCGAGGTTAAATAACTTATTTATTTACAGAATCACAGAATATTTAAAAATAAAGACAGTTCTGTGACTTTTAAATTATAGCGCACATGGTAGACTAATATATAAGGGGGACATAATAAGCCATGTAAGCAGCAGTAATGGAAATATTTACAATTCACAACAGGCCTACTGAATAAGCTAAGAATTTTAAGTGGCAAAGTCTAGGTAAGGGTTATTTGACTCAGAATTTGAGGGCTAATCCAAAGAACGTGAGGAATCAGTAACTTCTTGAATGCTTCAATTTGCAAGTGTTACTGATTTTTATATTACATTTTCCCCATTGGTTAGGACCTAAAAATGTGCAGGTGCAGACTGACTTGAGCTTGCTTAGAATCACATTCTTCGAATGTAGAAGAGGAGCTGAGACCTGCTTTGGCTCCCATCCTCTGACTGTCCCAGTTAGCATTTTGGAAACATCTTCACCCATTCTAGAAAGTGGATGGGTATGTGTTCACTTTTGTTGCCCCAATGCTGATTGAGTTAGAAAGCTGGGAGACAAAACGACTGGGTTTCAAACAATTTAGTGGAAAGAGAGTGCTGATAATAACAGCAGGGGTTGTGGGACCATTCTGGGTTCTGGTGGCTCATGATGGGAAGGGCCAGGTTAAGAACATGCACTTTGGAGACAGGCTAGGGTTTTAGTCTAGTTTTTGCCATTTACTATTTGAGTGATCTGAAATAAGTTATTTAACCTCTCTACATCTCAGCTTCCTTCTTGATAAAAATGGAGGTCCTGGGGGCGCCTGGCTGGCTTAGTCGGCTTAGTCTTGATCTCAGGGTTGTGAGTTCAAGCCCCATGCTGGGCGTGGAGCCTACGTAATTAAAAAAAAAAAAAAAAAGGATGGGGTGCTGATAGAGCCTGTCTCTTAGATTTGTTGTAAGAAGTAGATAAAGTTATGTATGTCAGAGGCTTAGTACTAGAAAAGGCACATAGTAAATGCCCGGGAAATGTTGAGAAGGCATACTTTCTCAAGAATCTAGAAAAATGCTGGTACCAGAAGGCCTTAAATTGGCACCAGGGCATAGTCTGGTGTGGTGTTTTGGCCCCTATGAAAATACCGAATACCCGCAGTTTGCGAGAGGGACAGGATGGAGGGTGACAGGCAGAGGGAAAAGGGTTGCCATAGCATTCCTAAGGACTATAGCTTGGGGGTGGGGGAAGCTAGTGAGTGGGGTGGTTTGGTGAGGAATGGGCAGGGCCTTTCACGTGTACACAGTGGCTCCAAAGAGAGGAGTGTGAAGTTTGTGAGGAGGGAAAGCACACACCTGGTAGCGAGGCCAGAGAGCCACGGGAGCAGGAAGAGGACACTGGTGTGTATAGGAGAGTGTTGGGGACAGGGGTGGGTGGTAAGCGAAGTGAGGGCTTGCAGGCTTCAAAGTGGCAATTACATTTGTTTCTAAGGCAATTAGGGGCCACTCAAGCTGAGCCTCTGCAAAGGGAAAGGGTATCACCAAGCTCTGGCAGAATAGGGTTCTTCCTGTTGGTGTCTGACAGATCCCTAAGATGCCGCTCACATTTATCCACTCAAGTATCCACAGGAATAAGAGAATTGCCCAAATCCTGCAACTTTCTGAAGTCTTGTATTTTCGCTTTGAAAATTCAGAGATTTTTGCATTTCATAGTGTATTAGTTTTCTTTTCATTCTAAAAGTTGGTGTTTTTAGTACAGGTAATGGCTCCGTGTTTATCCTGTGGCTTTTGGAAGGTACTCACACTGCTGTCCTCCGATTAATCCAGGAGCAAGGTAATTAGCAGGTCAGGTATTTAGACTGCCAGGACTAAAGGGCTTTACCAGGTGCTTCCTACTCACAGCCGACAGACAGGCAGAAGGCGCCCCTCAATTACTCTTTCCCCAGTCCCGTGGGCCCCAAACCCTTTGTTTCTGCAAGGCATCTTGGGAGTTTTTGAAGGCCCCATTAACAACAGTCCTTTAGCACTCACTGCTTCCTCATCATATTTTTTCTCTTCCCATGGCCTAAAATACCTAACTTCTTTCTTACTGGTTTTGCTTAAACAATTTCAGTGAGATATAATTTACATACCCATACCATTCTCCCATTTAAAGGGTTCAGTATATTCACAGAGTTGTGCAACCATTACTGCTGTCTCATTTTAGAACATTTTTGTTCCTCCTAAAAGAAACTCTACTCGTTATTGGTTATTTCTCCTTCTCCTACCTCCACCCCTGTCACTTCCAGCCCTAGGTGACCATAATCCACTTTCTGGATACAGATTTGTCTATTCTGGACATTTCATATAAATGGAATCATGTATTATGTGGCCCTTTGTAACTGATTTCTGTCACTTAGGATAATATTTTCCAGGTTCACCAATGGTGTAGTATGTATCATTCCTTTAAATTGTTGAATAATAATTGCGTTGTACCACATTTTGTTTATCCATTCATCAGTTGATGAACATTCAGGTTTTTCCACTTTTTGGCTATTATGAATAATGCTACTTTGTTTTTGTGTGGACGTGTTCTCAGTTTTTTTGGGTAATACTGAAGGAGTGGAATTGCTGGGTCATATGGTAACTCTATGTTTAACTTTATGAGGAACTGCCGAGCTGTTTCTTTCCAAAGTGGCTATACCACTTTGCATTCCCACTAGCAATCAGAGGGCTCCAATTTCTCTACATCCCTGCCAACACTTGTTATTTTTTGTCTTTTTGATTCTAGCCATTCAATTGGGTATCATTTGCATTTCCCTGGTGGCTCATAATGCTGAGCATCTTTTCATGTTTTTATTGGCCATTTGTGTAACTTTGGAGAAAAGTCTGTTCAAATCATTTGCCCGTTTTTGGTTTGTTTTCTTGTTATCAAATTGTAAGAATTCTTGAGTACAAGTCCCTTATCAGATATATGATTTATAGATATATAAATTTATATATATTATTAAAATTTTTTTACTGTTTTATTTATTTTTGAGAGAGAGGGAGGGAAGGAGGGAGGGAGGGAGGGGCAGAGAAAGAGGGAGACACAGAATCCCAAGCAGGCTCCACACTCAGAGCTGTCAGCACAGAGCCTGACTTGGGGCCCAAACCCATGAATGACGAGATCATGACCTGAGGTGAAGTTGGATGCTTAACCGACTTAGCCCCCCATGTGCCCCTGTGTAAGTTTATATTTATATAAATATATGTAAATCTGCTGTTCAGCAGTTTATCTTTTTGCTTTCTTGATGGTACCTTAGAAGCAGAAATGTTTTTGGTCTTGATGAAGTCCTGTTTATTAATATTTTCTTTTATTGCTTGTGCTTTTATTACAGCTTTTTAATCCCTAACTGTTCTGCAGAATATTGGGCTAGGAACCAGAGCACCTGGGTTTTAGTTGCCGCTAATGAGCTGGTTGACATTGGGCAAGTAATGTCTGCTTGCCCTGCCTACACCATTCTTTCCTCCGCAAAAGTGATCTCTTCCTAAAACATCCAAGCTGATCATATCACTTCCCTATTCCTAAATGCTCATTGGTGTCCTCTTGTCCATAACTGATAAAATTGAAACAGTTCTGTTTGACATTTAAACCTCTCCCACAAGCTGGCTTGCTCTGTTTCTTTAGCATATCCTCTCTGCACTCTCTACTCCAGACTTACACACACATAGAAATCTCTCATACCCTTTCTTAGGTCACGGATCTACGTGTGCTTTTTTTCTTGGTGAAGAATGCCTCCCCTACCCCCTACTCTGCTTTAGGTCATAAGCTCCTTTCCAGAATCCAGGGCAAATGTTCATTGTTGTGTCCATGCAGTGCCTGGCAGATAGTACGTGCTTAGCAAATATTTGTTAAGTGAATGAACAATTGAAAGAAACACCACCTTTTCTTGATAGCCTCGCTCGGCTTTTTATACAAAGTTGTCATTTCCTCTCTTGGATTCTTACAGTGTATACTTTCTCATATCTGTTGTACTCCTGCTCTCTTTGGTAGTTTGTTTTACTGTCTTTCTCCCCTGCCCAGTAGTACCTTGGGAGGCAGGTGCTATGGTCATTATGGTCCAAGCCTGAGCAAGTGTAGTCGGGTCGTAAGTATAAGGATGTCAGTAACCATTGCCTGTGAATGAATGAGTTGCTTTGGGGAGTTCCGTAAAGTGAAAGAGGGGATGCATCTGGTCTAAATTGTTGGTTTTCAGCTTTCATGAACCAGTTTAGATAAGACTGTACAGTTTATGCAGATGGACGTGAGGAGTTAAATCCTTAGAAAAAGAGATTTTCCAGGTGCAATCCAAACTCTGACAGAGAGTGGACACAGGCTGGCTCCATGACCACTGCTTCCCTTGCCTGATGTGTGGGGATGGTGTGGGGAGAGCTGAGTGAACGGTGAAGGGTTGAGTGTGCCAGCAGGTTGTTACTGCTTTTTCAGAATACACACCCACTGTCCATGTGGATTTCCTCGGTTTTAAAGTAGTCACTGCCATGTTTAATTCTCTTCTTAACCTTTGAGGTGCAAAGCTGCTTTTGGTACCTTTGGAATTGTCCTTGGGAGTTACCAGATTACATGCTCCTACCAATGCTTACTGCTGTAAGACTTCTTTTAGCTCTAAGATTTCATGGTTCAAGACTTTGTCTTCCCCATGAAATGGTCCTTGATTACTTTAGTCCTCAGTGATTTTTCTTATCCCAAGTCGTATAAGACGTATTCCTGTGTACTGGACCTGTTCATTCATTCATTCATTCAGCAGACACTGTACTAGGAACCTGCAAATGCTGGAGTGACGAAGATGGCTATAACAGCATTCATTTGAGCGTGTAACGAACGCATATTTTAGGCTATGCCCTGGGGATTATAATGTGAAGAAGACAGGTGACAAGCCTTTTGAATTTCGAAGGTTGTTGCTTTTCATGGGTGTTGGTTTTCTGTCCCCAATTAGACTGTAAGCTATGTCTTCGATTTAATTTAATTAATTTAATTTTTATTTTTAATTTTTATGGCGGGGGAGGGGCGGAGGGAGGGAGAGAGAGATGGGGAGAATCCCAAGCAGGCTCCATGCCCAGCGCTCACTGGCGTCTGATGTGGGGCTTGATCTCATCATCAGAAGATGATGACCTGAGCCAAAATTAAGAGTCGGACACCCAACTGACTGAGCCAACCAGGCGCCCCTAAGCTATGTTCTTTATATTTCATTCCCCTGATTATCTTAATATGCCATATAAATAGTTCTCAAGGGTTACTTGATTGACTTCTCGTCAATCCCTTGGATGGGGGTTCTTTTGCCAAGAAAAACCTCTTTTGTCAAGAAAACATGAGGCCTGTTTGGTGGAATCAGAACTGTGAAGTTTATAATCCCTACAGTGTGTACAGGTCTCACAAGTAGTTACTTGAGGACGATGGTGGTGTGGCTGATATTTTTTCCCCATTTGGAAGTAGCTGGGAGAGTTCTTTAGAACTGACTTCTCATACTCCCTATTCACTTCTGAATGATGAACGTATATATTCCAATCTTGGACTCAGGACGCTGGCATGTGATTTTGGTACTGCATGCTTAATCGGAACTTCAGAGAG
The DNA here is from genome assembly GCA_028646485.1 of Cryptoprocta ferox. Lineage (NCBI taxonomy): Eukaryota > Metazoa > Chordata > Mammalia > Carnivora > Eupleridae > Cryptoprocta > Cryptoprocta ferox. The sequence goes on from CM053560.1 coordinate 35,481,175, forward strand.
CTTTCCTGTTCTGTTTTGTTTTGCTTTTGCAGTCAGGACTATGCCCTTCCTAGTAAAGCAGAATTTTGTTTGTTTGTTTGAGCTGATAGGAGTTTTTTCCAAGTGGTTTTCTTCACATTCTGCCATCTCAGCCTTTTAATAAAGGCATTCAAAGCTCTCATGAAATTCTCATAGTTTTATTTTATGTAGAGGAGTCAGACTATGATTTTTAGATGTGAAACTCATTAAAATACACAATACAGTAACATGATTTTGGGGAATGAGAGTAGTAGGGAGGATTAAAATAGTATCTTTAAAACCAACTGTCTTCCTGGGGCCCCTGGGTGGCTCAGTCGATTTAAGCGTCTGACTCTTGATATCAGCTCAGGTCATGATCTCACCATTTGTGAGATCGAGCCCTGAGTTGGGCTCTGTGCTGACAGCATGGAGCCTGTTTGAGATTCTCTCTTTCTCTCTCTCTCTCTCTCTCTCTCTCTCTCTCTGCCCCTTCTCTGCTCATGCACACACACTGTCTCTCAAAAGAAATAAACTTAAAAAGTCAACTGTCTTCCTTGCAACACTTAAAATGTGACTTAAATGTAATGTACTCGATTTTGCCCTTGCTGCTTTCATTATGTTACCTTCCTGCTGGGGAGCAGTTGTTTTCAGACTTGAGTGTGCATAAGAACCACCCGAGGAGTTGGTTGGGGCGTTGTCACTTCGCCCCAGCCCTTCCCAGTGGTTCTGATCAGGAGATCGTGTCTGAACACCTGCAGGCCAGATGCTTTGGAGACTGTGAGCCATGGCTGGACCGTGGTTTGGAAGCTTCACAGTGTTCCTTTCTAACCTCTTATTGCTCCTCCCACACAGGCCAGCTGGCCTGTCCTCAGCCTGCTGCCCTGTGTTCTTCAGTGGCCTTCATGTCTTTGCCCTGTCATTACTACCCAAGATGGAAATGCATCTCCTTTCTCTCTTTTTATTTTATATATGTACGTATTTATTTTTATTATTTTCTTAAAGACTGTATCTTTTTTTTTTGAAGTTTATTTTGGGAATAAGAGAGAGCAGGGGAGGGGCAGAGAGAGAGGGAGAGAAAATCACTAGCAGGCTTCATACTGCCAGTGCAGAGCCCGACGCGGGGCTTGAACCTATGAACTGAGCCAAAATCCAGAGTCGGACGCTTAACCCTACTAAGTCACCCAGGCGTGCCTCTCTTTTATTTTTAACGATATTATTTTAAGTAATACCTACACCCAACATGGGGTTTGTACTCACAAGATCAGGAGTCACATGGTCCACTAATTGAGCCTGCCAGGCACCCCCTCTGTCTCCTTAGAGCTCAGCTCACAAGGTGGGCTTCCCGATAAGCTGTCTCTTCTAGGTTAGCCCACCCTGATGATTCCTTCCTCTAAACTCCTCTGTGTATATCATAGTTTTAAAAAAATTGTCAACATTTAGACATCAGGAACTACTTACAAAAAATATTTTTCACTCTCATAGTAATGACTGGTTGGAGCTGATTTGCAGCATTTGTTACTTTACAGTTTTCAAGTCTTACTTGTCCTGTTACCTCCTTTATTCTGGACAAGGGTCATTTGTTGTTTATTTTCACCTTTGTGCTGCTGCCTTATTTTCATTGAGCTGGTTTTGCTCATAATCTTTCCTTATTTGGCTCTTGTGAATATTGAGTGTGTAATTCTTGGTTTATGGTCTATATTGCTCATTGGACCATTCCCAGATATTTGCCTGCCTTACTTAGTGTATCTTTCAGAAGTGCAGCTTCACAGGTTGTATGCTGCATGATATTCTGTGCTGGCCTTGTGTCTTTTAATGTAAAAATATTCCATTTCTCAAAATAAGATTTTAAATGCCTTGAAATAGGAATAATCTTAGGCTTTCATATTCTCCACAGCGCACAGTGCCTGTGTTTCAACTTATTTCTTCTAATTTTTTTGTCAATTTCATATAATAGAAAAAATGGTGGTACTAATTTGTCTTTTATTTAGAAAGGAGTTGTAAAAAATGACTTAAGATTAGCCACAGAGTCTTAACTTTAATGAATGGCACTTCTTTCATGTGCCTTCTTTGGATAATTTTCTTATAATGTTTCACTGATAATTTTGATTTTATAAAATCTCAACATGGTAACATTTATTCTTCCTATAGGTGGTACTTGATTATTTTAGAAGCATTTTCATTACGTCATGTTTCATTTGGTCCTTTTGGCAAATGAGGGAATGAGGAGGATGAGTATTATCAACCTCATTATTTACATAATTTATAGAAGGGAAGTTATGGGCAGTAGGGCCAAGGCTTCCTGCCTCTAAATCCGCTGTCCTCTGTGCTGTTGTTGGTTTCATTAAAAACAAAACAAAACAAAACAAAAAACCCTGAAACTTAAAAATAAATGATATTAAAGTTGCAAAAATAGAGAATTCAAACTGCTTCCCCTGATACTAGCAAGTAACATAACTGTCATCTCCATTTTTTTTCCTGTTGAGTGTGATTCAGGTTTGAATATATATCACCACCATCTTAAAAAAAAAACAGCTTTATTGAGATATAGTACATATACCATGCAGTTTACTTATTTGAAGTGTACAATTCATTTGTTTCTAGTATATTCACAGATTTGTGTAACCATCATTACAGTCTAATTTTAGAACATTTTTATTGCCTCAAAAAGAAACCCTATGCTTATTAGTAGTCACCGCCCATTTCTCTCTTCGCCCCTCCACTCCCCTCCCCTGCCCCTCCCTACCCCCCCCCCCCTTCAGCCTCAGGCAACCGCTGATCTCTGGGTTTGCCTCTTCTGGACATTCATATAGAATTCCCACCAGCTTTATATCTTGTTAGCATTTTCTATGCGGACCGTGGAGCTCCACTGCCTCAGTTGAAATCCTGGCTCTCCCATGGTGCACTTGTCATTTAATTTGACTCTTTCTTCGTTTCCTAGTTTCTAAAGTGGGGGATAATAGTATCTGCATAGGGGTTGTAAGAAATAAATGAATTATGTGGAAAGCACTTAAAAGCTGTATCTTTCCCCAATAAGTACTCTGTAAATTTTAACTGTTATTATTTTGTGAAGATCATATTGCTGATTAATTCATTTTATAGTTTTCCATATTGGTATTTACTGTTTTTCCTTCGTTAACAACTAACCTTATATGTATATAAAAATTATTTAGGTCAGTTTTAGTATTGTGTCCTATATCTTGAGTTTAGAGTTTAGTCATTATAAACTTCCTCCTGTCATAAAGACTTAGTTGGTAGAAAAAACTGTAGCATTTGGCAGTGTAATCATGCATCTCATTTGGCACCTTGGTGTATTTATTTGAATGGGAGATGATACACCCATCTGATTTAGTTCAAGTAGAAATAAATCTAGGGCATTGGCTTCTGAAAACCAAGTTGTACTTTCATTAAAGTAAGTTTGTTTCTTGAAAAGTTGCATTTGACACTGATTTTTAAAAACACATTTATTTCTCATAGACTTCCAAGATCAAAGAGGAGATACACTCCTATAAGAAAAATTTGTAGTACCCAAAATATATCCACCACCACCACCACCTCCGTAGATGGGAAAACTCCGAGAATCTGTTTAAATGATCTGCAGGATAGTAAAATGAAGCGTGAGAAACGTCTGTTTAAAACAGTTAACACTGTCAAAGTAATTTTCAACATAAATGCGAATCACATCTAGATTAGGACATAGGAGAGGCATTGTGAAATACCAGATAAGACACCGCAGATGCTGGGCTGGGAACCGAAAGTTCGGGCACCTGGACTTCCTGCCATCAGCCGAATGACCTCCAGGACAGAGCTCCAATTCTCTGGCCTCCAGTTTCCTCACTTATAAAATGAGGAGGCAGTGGGACTGGACCAGATAAATAGTCTCTTGGGGCCTTCCCAGAGTGAAAATTCTTTGGTTTCTTTCTGATAACAACAAACAAGATGCTACTAAGCATCAGTTAGTCCTCTCTGCACATTAGTAAGGGAAGGCCGTGGAAGAGAAGTTTCTGCACTTGTATTTTTACTCCTCCTTTTCCTATTCTTTCATTATTGCCAGGGCCCTTCTAGTTTCTCAGTGAGGTGGCTATTTTACTGTTTGTGTGTTTGCATTTTGGCCACGTGTACTCATCTGTTTGAAGCAGCTCTGACCTGTGGTCCTCCAAAATCTTACTAAGATTTTAGTTACGGATGCTGCGGCTGAGCTCGAGACTAAAATCCGCCTTCCCTCTGCAGTGGTGGAAATGGAAGCTGGCATGTCCTGTGTTCCAGTGTCTCCCGAGGCCTTTTTATGAGTAATTGCATTTCTTAAAAATTGCCTGTGAAGGAAATGTTTGTGTATAAGTGATATTTGTGACAAATTTTGATTTTAAATTTGGCACTGTAGTTTCATAGGGGAAAACATATTGGCACCTGACCCAATAGATTTTCACTTAAGATTCCAAGTATTTACTTTAAAGAAGAAGTAGTTCTGTTTGTTAACTAGGCAGTGTTCTATTTCGTATTCTTTGCCACTGGTTCTCAGTTGCGGACTCTGAAGCTTGGAGAGGTATATGAAGTTATTGTAAGGTGTTTAGTCATCTGTATGAACCCCTACGCTGCAGGCTAGATAAAAAATAGACCTGGGGCATAAATATATATACTGATGTTTTTCAGATGTACGTAGATGCTCGGGGTTAATAAAGCACAGACTTATTTAAAAACAACTAATAAATTCATGAAAGTTTTTTGTCACTGTATTTTCTTTAATGTTATCAATGATAACAGTTACTAGCATGTAATCTAAGAACACTTAAAAACTTCCCAAAGGAAGTTTAGAAACTTATGAAGCTTAGAAACATTCTTCTTTACAACTGTGTCAAGAAGGTAGTGCAATGGTCAGAGGAGCCACCTCATATTATACGTTTGTTTGGAAGCATGTATAAATTAAGTAACATTTTACTTAGTAAACAAAAGTAAAACAAAAAAGTTTCTGTTTTGAGTAAAACTTAAGGAATTTAAACAGTCTTTGCCTTTTCATTCAATAAAAACTTTTTCTCTTAAGGATTTAGGGCATTGGGTTTCAAGGCAGAATGAGTCAAAAAAAACCGTCAAGATTTGTTTGATCTTAAGCGATCGAACTTATAAGGAAAAGAAAATTAACTTCATTTCTGATAAGATGATTAGTTTTGTTGACTGACTTGTCATCCTGCTTAAAATAAGACATAAGCAACAGAAACTGAATTCAGTTATTGCCAGAAGTTCACCTAATACATTACCTTCGCCTATGTGAATACGAAAGTGAGATTTATTGATATTTGTGACAAAAGAAATACTGAACAACAGGTGTGTGGTATGCCAGGTGGTGGCACTAACACGAGTGTGTTCCTGGCCAGGAAAGGAATAGTGTTCTGTGCGTGACAGCTCACAGTGGTCATTTCATTGATCTACCTTTCAAGTTTCTGGGTGAACTTTGAACAGGCTTTTGTGTTTATACCCAGTTCCATACTCTGTATACTATTAGTTGGGCAATTTGGAAGGGCAAGGGGTGTGGTTTATTCAGACATGGTGCTTGTCAAGAAAGGAAAGCATTGTGGCCTTTTGATGTAGAGCCAAGTTTTCTGAAATCCCGTGGAGCCAGGCTTCAGATCCAGGGTTCTAATTGAATAAAGACCTTCAAGGTTCTTTTGTTGTATTGTTCCTTCAAAGGAAAGGAAGTACTATCACATTCACATTTATGTATCCCTATATAAAATGTTTGGAAATGGTTACATATGGATATTGTATATTTGTGATAACTGCCTGTATAAAGGTTAAAATGTCATGGAAAAATGGGGAAACTGAAGCAGGAGGAAATAGGTAAAGTTTATTTTTAGTAATTTTGAGTGTTCTGTTGAAAAGCAGTTCCACAGGCTTGAGCTGTGGGCAGGGGGAGGGGTGCTAGGGTAGTTTAAAGGCCATCGCTATTATGGTGAATGTCTGACATTTTGTTTTGAAGTGTGTCTGCTCATTTATTTTAGAACCAGGAAGATTTCTTGGAAAATTGCCTTTTTCACTGCGCACCCAGATACAATAGTTCTCCCAAATGTAGAATTGAGAGTGTAATTTTTATTAATTGTCAGGTCTGTCAGTCTTCCAGGTGTTTGACTTCTTTAGTTATTCATTCAAGATTTAAGTAGGAGAGGAAAAGCTACATCAGTAAGTTTTGATCATTTAGGTCAGTAAGTGAAAAGGAAAATTAGAGTCACTTAAATATGACTGCGTATGATCAGATTCTGCTAAATTAAACAATAAACATATTAAATATTTCTTAAAAGTAAGCATTCTACTAAAACTACTTCTCTCGGTATATGTTCTTAGTTGTTGATTAGTCATGGTTCAAGAGGGCAGCTAGGTAAGGTTTCGTAACTCTGAAATTGTTTGGCAAATTGAATTAAGCCTTATGTGACTCATTTGAAGTCTCACCAATGTCAGTGTTGTTAATGTTGATGGAAAAGTGGTGAGTACCAACCATTACATCCCAATGTGTGGTATAAAATTACCCACAAACCTGAATTTATAGAAGTGACATTTATAAAAGAAAGCTTTTAAGCCTTAAATTTGAGAATTGAAGGTAGCCTAAGTCTACTTTTAAATCCATGTCTTGAGAAATATCATTAATTGCTTAAGAAAAACACATACTTGTCAAAAGGGTGAAAACAAATTGGTGTATATTCCTTTCGACTTTTTTCTTTGTCTACATCTACATATGTTGTATATATATTATTAAACAAAAATGGGACTGTACTCTCTCTCACTATATTTTCAAACATTTATTTCTCACTTTTTTTGTTATATTGTTGCTTTTTTACCAGCTGCACAGTCTTCCAAGGTGTGAATGGAGAGTAACTTATTTAAACCATTTCTTTGTTAATAACATTTGATGTATTTCCGGTTTATTGCTGTTATGAATGTGCTGTGGGATCTGTTTAACGCATACCTCTCCTTGTGCATAGATGAGTCTATCTGTAGGACAGATTCCTAGAAGTAGAATTTTTAGTAAAAAATAAAGTTTGATAGATGCTGCCAAAGTGCTTTATGAGGAACAACTTACATTCCTGGCAAGGGTATCTGAGAGTACCTGTTTTCTCACAGTCCCTGAAAGTTCTCAGTCCTGTTAATCTCCGCTAATTATATTGGTCAGAAAGTAGTATCTTATTTTTATTTTCGAACTATAGTTCTTAAAAATAACAATCTGAGTCTGGGAGTTGTAACCTTCTGTCGTCTGAGCAGTTGATCTGATCATTACTGGTTAATCTGGAGAAAAAAAAAAGTTAACCACCTAAATTAGTACTGAGCCAAGAAGCTTTGCTTCTACTGGAGTTGAAGAATCTTGTGCCCCAAGACGTTCGGCTGGTTGAGTATCCCTGGAATACTTCATTATATTGTTACCTTTATTGTTTGAGAATATCAGAAAGTTTGTGAGAAGTAATTCTTACCAGGTGTGCAAGGCCAACTGCTTGAACACAACTTGCCACCCTGGGTACGGTGTGCCTTTGACTTTGACTCGGCCTGCTGCTGCAACTTTTTTCAAGTGCTTTTTGCCCTGAATACCATTGATTCTCAACTTGGGGCATTTTTGCCCTCTCCAAGGGGCATTCGGCAATGTCTGGAGACCTTTTTGGTTGTCAGAACTCTAGGGGTGGGAGTGGGGGGCGCGAAGGGAGGTGGTTACTACCAGTATCTAGTGGTAGAGAGGCCAAGGATGCTGCTGTGTATCCTGTAATTCACAGGACATCTGCCCACAATAAGAATTATCGGGGGCCAAAACATCAGTAGTGCTGAGGCTGAGAAACCTGGCTCTGCACAAAGAACATTCGGGTGTTCAGCCTTATGACTTTCTCATTCCATCACGTACACTGATTTTGCCCTGTTTCTTGGAGCTACATGCCAGCCTTATCTGCAGTGTGTCAGAATTCCTTACCTAGAGTGACTGGCAGGTGACTGTGGCTGCCCTTGGTTACCTTTGGGGACTTTGTTGTTAGAATGGTCTAGCTTTTCTCGCATTTTGCTCAGAGGTAGAGACAGGCAGAGTCAGATAGAGCTTGGCAAGGAGAGCCTGGTATAAAGACTCAACTTCTGAAATCTGGTAATTTCTGGTTATTTCTGGACCAGAAGAAGTGGCTATTATTATTTTGCTAGTAAGTACCTTTCCGCTCAAATGGAGAAGTAAAACAAACACGTAATCTCCTTCCCTCCAAAACACACACTCACTCACCCACCCACCCAACCAAAAAAACCCAAAACAAAACAGCCAACCAAAAAAAAGAAAACAAAAACAAAAACACAACAAAAAACCAACCCAACAGACAAAAACAAAACATCTGTTGAACAAGAAGAACCTAAAGTAATTTGCTTATTCCACGTTTCAAGTTTGTACTTGACCTGGGCTAGCATAAAGAAAACTAACTGGTATGACTGTCCTGAGTGCATTTCCAGTGAAGAGGCTGGGAGAGTCCAAAAGAATGTTTTGAGTCATCAGATCCTTTTAAAATGCCGGATTCTTTCCATGGGGTTGATTTAAACCTGTTGTAACCCTTTAAAAATCTTCACAAGAGGCCTCAGGAGCCATAATGACACGGAATACTGCTTGTTTAATGGAAGTCTTTCTAAAGGGCACCTTTATATTTGTCCATAATTCTTACATCATCAGCCATCACGTAAGAGAAAAACAGATAGTAGTTTTTGGGTCCTTAACAGGAAAGAATAGCTGCTTGGGGCAAGAGATTCTCATGAAGTAATTTCCTTTTGAATTAGAAGGAAAGCTCTCCCATTGGAAAATAAGGTATATTCTTCTTTCTTTTTCCTGACAGTTTAGGTTTAGGCTAACAATATGAATTTTGTATTAAGGTGTAAAAAATTCAGTGTGCTACTTATTTAAGATCCACCTGTAATTGTTCAGAGGTAGTAAATTGTAAGTCAAATTATTGAGGAATTAAGGATGATTGGGTTTCATGCGTGACCACAGAGTGGAATGGTTCTGAGCTATTCCAGGTCCCAGCGAACAGCAAGTTTCTTCTTTGTTTTTGTTGTCATCCTTTGTCCCCTTTGTTTCTTTGTTGTCATAGTTTAGGGCTCATCCCCAAAAATATTTTGCAAACCAATATGTGAGCCATCTATGTAATTTGAAGTTTTCTAGTAGCCAGATTTAAAAAAAAAGTGGAAACAGATGAAAATGATTTTAAAGTTTTCCTTAACTCAGTATATCTAAAATACTATTATTTCAATATGTAACCAATATAAAAATGAGTTATTTTATATTCTCTTTTCCTCATACTAAGTCTTTGGTTTAAAAATTTTTAAATGTTTATTTATTTTTGAGAGAGAGACAGACAGAGTATGAGCAGGGGAGGGGCAGAGAGAGAGGGAGACACAGAATCCAAAGCAGGCTCCAGGCTCTGAGCTGTCAGCAGTGAGCCCGATGTGCGGCTCAGACTCAGAAACCGTGAGATCATGACCTGAGCCTAAGTTGGACACTTAACTGACTGAGTCACCCAGGTGCCCCTCTCATACTAAGTCTTTGAAATCTTACATGTATTTTATACTTACAGCAAGTCCCAGTTAGGATTAGTCATATTTCAAGTGCTTAATAGTCACGTGTGCTGTGGCTACAGCACAATCTTGTTTCCCCCTGCTTTATTGAAGTATGACTGACAAATAAAAATTGTGTATATTTAAAGTTTATAGGGGCATCTGAGTGGCTCAGTCAGTTAAGCATCCAGCTCTTGGTTTTGGCACAGGTCATGATCTTGCGGTTCGTGAGACCCAGCCCTCCGTTGGGGTCTGCACTGACAGTGCAGAGCCAGCTTGGGATTCTCTCTCCCTCTCTCTCTGCCTTTCCCATGCTCATGCTCTGTCTCTCCTTCTTTCAAAATAAATAAATAAACGTGAAAAAAAAGTTTACAACACATTTTAATATATGTATGTGTATGTATACAATCAAGCTAATTAATGTAGTCACCATTTCATATTGTTTCCATTAGTGTGTGTGTGTGTGATGAGAACAGTTGATATCTACTTAGCACATTTCAAGTATGTGACCATTATTTTTAACTGTAGTCAGCTTTCTCTATATCAGGTCTTCAGAATTTACTCATTTTATAGCTGAAAGTTTGTTCTCTTTGACCAACGTCTCCCTATTTCCACCATCCTTCTGGACAGCACAGTCTTAATTGGTCTGTTTCAATTCTGCAATAATTGTTACTACTTATGAGTTACAGGACATTCAGACAAAGGTATTTGTATACTAACATATAATAATTTAAGACAACTTTTGTAGTTGGTAACTTCAACCACTCTTGTTTAATTTTTTTTAATTTTACGTATTTTTGAGAGAGAGAGAGAGAGCAAACATGAGTGGGGGTAGGGCAGAGAGAGAGAGAGGGAGACAGAATCTGAAGCAGGCTCCAGGTTCCGAGCTGTCAGCACAGAGCCCAACACGGGGCTTGAACTCACGAACTGTGAGATCATGACCTGAGCTGAAGTCAGATGGTTAACCAGCTGAGCCACCCAGGTGCCCCTCAGCCACTCTTGTTTAAAATCAAAATATGTCATGTTTCAGCATTATAGTTGATGGCGTAGATTGGCCCAAACTTCATTGTATTTGTGGCTGTGCATATGCCAATTTTCCAGGGACATGTATTCTTTGAAAACAGGCATATAGCTGAGAGAAGTGTCATCCAACGAAAAAGAAAATGACTTTCACTTGCATTAAATTGTATATTCTGATAGGACATTCTAAACCTAAGTGTCATCAGGAAGCTTGTTGATAATTTACGTTGAGAATTTTGGTATTTGGTGACCAACATTGAGTGTGGTGCTATATAAACCCATGAAGAAGAAAATGGGCTCTGTCTTTATTAAAACTTGACAAATTGAGGACTAAATGGGATGTAAACTTAAACTGCAGTAAATGAAACTCAGTTTTGAGAAATACAGCTTGTGCTGGGTGAGGGTATATGAGAGACAGTGACACTAAAGAAGTGAATCAACAGAGGTACCTGGCTGGCTCAGTCGACTTGCTCTCAGGGTTGTGAATTTGAGTCCCATGTTGGGTGCAGAGCTCACTTAAAAATAAAATCTTAAAAAATAAAAATGACACTGCTATTTCTTAAATAAATAAATAAATAAAAGTGAATCAAAAATATTTTATTCTTACTTTTTTACTTTCCAGATATTTTGTAGTGAGCCTGTGTTTTTGTAATCAGAAATAAACCCCCCTCCCCCCATTAAAGAAAACAAAACTAAAAGCAAAAGGAAGCAAAAGCAAAACCAACAAGCCAAAGTCAGAAGTAGTACACAAGAGTGAAGAGATTTGAAGATCTGGATTCTAATCCTGGTTCTGTCATTAACCATCTGTATGATTTGGGGCAAGTCCGTTAACCTCTCTGGTTCCCCATTTCTTCATCTGTAGAACCAGAGATTATAGTTGATTAGGTTCTTTGGGTCTTTTGGTCAAATGGTAATGCAATTCCATGATTGTTTTCACGTGAGACTTTTGGAGAAGTTTTTAGAAGGAATATATAGCTTGCAGAGAGTCTAGGACCTTCTCCTGAAATCACACACTGAATGAATATTTATAAGATGCCTGCTAAGTGTCAAGCAGTGTCCCTTAGCTCTAAAGAATTTGAAAGAAATTGTCCTAAGAAGGGTTGGGGGTTGAAGTGGGGATGGAAAAAAGGAATGAAGCAAAAAGATGAGAATGAATAATAGAAATAAAGTGAGTCTGTACATAGTATGCTATAATTTAAAAGGTGCTTTCCTGTTTTAGTGTCTCATTTAACACCATTTAATATTTCAGAGACATGAGGGAAGTATATAAGGAAGTAGTTGGGATGACGTGAAAGATAAGGAAGAGGAAATTAACAAAACCTTGAGAATGCTGTAAGAAAGCGGTATTTAGAAGAATCTGAGAAAAGGATATTTGGACTAATTTTGAGAGTACTTAAGAAAATGTGATTGTGTTGTAATCACTGTGTGAATATGGAACCCAGAAATTAAAGCCTGAGTGTTAGAAACAACAGGAAGGATGTTCGACATAGTAAATACATAGAGGGTATACAGTTGAATTTGTTGCTGCGTTTAAAGATGTTTTGAAAGCAGAGTGACCAATTTTTAAAATTTGTTTATGTATTTTTGAGAGAGAAAGAGAGGGACAGGGCTGAGAGAGGGGGAGACAGAGGATCCAAAGCAGGCTCTGCACTGACAGCACAGAGTCCGATACGGGGCTCGAACTCAGGAACTGTGAGATCATGACCTGAGCCAAAGTCAGATGCTTAACTGACTGAGCCCCCCGTGTGCCCCGCAGAGTGACCAATTTGTAAAGTAGAAAAGATTACAAGTTTGATAAGACCTTCGAAACATAGCTATTCCTTCTAGGTTTATGTTGTAGTCTCTGAAGTGTTTTTCAGAAACCATTGGATTGATTTCCAAATGCTCACATCATTGGCCCTGACCCTGTCTATTTCTCCACACTTAATTCCTGTCCTTCCCTTCTGCTTTTGAAGAATTTTCAAGCTCCTTTTCTTCTCCAGATGACTAAGATGAAGAAGAAAAAACATCTGTTGGCTCTGGAGAAAGACCAGAGGAGTTTTAAAAGAGAGGCAGGATAAATTGTTGTAATTGTTTAGTTTAAAAAATTTTTAAATCTGATTTCCTAGGGAAATATATCATTTTTCTGTAATTTTAAAATATCTTAACAACTTGAGCTAATAATTTGTTTTCACTTCAAGTAATGTGTTTAGTTGATGGCATTATGGAAACCCAGGCATTCTGTTAAAATACTGGGAGACTGGTTTTGTATTTCTTTTCTGGACAAATAACTTCCTCTGATTCTTTCTAAGGTAGAAACTGTGCTTGTTAAAGGGCCTGAGTACAGGTGGGGCTTTACAGGTAGCTGTATTTATATTAAATTATTAGAAAAACATGTGGGTTTGAGAGAGCTCAGCTCTATTCATGTTAGATGTTGGTCTCTGAGATGCTACAGGACCACAAATATAATTAAATATAACTCTAGGAGGGCAGATACAATTGGGTCATGAAATCTAGTTAAGTGCATAAGAGAGGAATAAGCAAGGGACCCTGGAAGCTCAGAGGTAGGGAGAGATCAGATCAGGCTGCGAGAATCCCCCGGAAATGCTTCATGAAAGAAGTACCATTTGAGAGGGACCTCTAAGGATGGCTGGAGATAGAGGCTGGAGGGGGAAGGGGCATCTGAGATGGCTGGAGCAGGGAGAATGAAGGCTTGCATAGATTTAGCCGAACCACAGGTAACAGTTTGGGTGAGGCTTAGAGTCTAAAAGGAGGAGGCAGGGAAGCAGAAATAGGCTAGGAAAGAAAATGGACAGGGAGGGAAATGGTGGAGGACCTTGGATCTCCTGCTTCTTGTGGTTTTATATTCTGGTGTGACCCATCGATGGCGTTGCTAAATACTTTGTGATGAGCACTTGCAGGGTGCAATTTAGTATATATTTCAATATAATAATATTGGCATATGTACATAATAGATCTTTATGTAGGAGTGTGTATGTCATTTAATCTGGAAAAGAGTGTTTCTTTCTGGAATTTGTAGAGAATCCATCCTTTGTGCAAATGTTTCCTCTTATGAGCATCATAGGGGAAAAAAGTCCTTCCTGGTGGAAGAATCTGTGTGTGTGTGTGTGTGTGTGTGTGTGCACGTACGTGTGCATGAAATGGAAATAGAGGGGAGGAGAGGAAAGTTGGGTGAGGCTATGAGGAGAGGGGAGAGGAGAAAAGTGAAAAGCGGTAGGGAGTGCAGAGCTAGAACTAAATGTAATCAGGGCACATGTTTTAGAGGAAATGCCTTTTGGGGAGGCTTCTCCATCACAAACGTTTGTCAGTATATGTTCAACCCTGCAGATCGCAACGCACAATTCCAAGTTATCTTTTACTAAAAATGAAAATGCCTGTAGATTTTTATCTTTTTTTCTTCCTTAAAAAATTAAGAAAAACATGAAAGAGGGCATACATATTTCATAGTTCATCTTGTTGCTAGTATGTTTTTATTTGAATACCATAACAGTACTAGCTCTCCTGTGAGTTAGAGAGATATCAGCCCAGAAATCTACAAAAGGAATTGATACTTCATTCGGATAGAACATTTACATTTGTAAAAACAAAGCAGGTGAAAAGGCTATTTAAAGAAATGAACTGTTGAGTGAAGATATAATAATTGCTTCAGGAGAAAGTTTTTCTTTTCCCTTTTCTTAAAGTGCCCAAAAGTTATTTATTTTTAAAATGAGAAGCGCTGTCACATTGTTCCTTCCTATTGGGAGTATTATCAAAAGTGCACCCTCTGAGGAGAGATGAGCAAACTTGCCCAGTTTGCTGGGAATAGCTTTTCTTTGCTGCCTTGGTCTTCTGCAAATTTAAAAGAAATTACTGGCTTATATGTTTTCATTGTGAGTTATTGAAGTACTAGGCTATAAAAATTGAACTTTGTGGTGGCCTGGTAGTGTTTTTAAACTTCTCTTGTGTCTTTTATGGCCCTGAGAAAATTGTGAAGGACTTAGCAAATATACTTGGCCTAGGTTTAGAACCTTTTTGTGTCTGGCCTTCCTGATCTTTTGAGTAGGTTCAGAGTACTTCTCTTTGGTTTGAATTATACCATTGTTTCTCGTGGTTCTGAAAATATTCTGTAATAGCCTCATTTTTGTCATTGCCTCATTCTTAAGAAGCTGCTTTTTGCTTTTGAGTAATTGTGGGCATTTGATGCACTGCATTCTGGGGACATATGAGAAGTATTAATAGTAGTGTTGATGCGAGCTAGTTCTTTCTGAAAATGGGAATGATTAGAAGTCCTCAGTGCTCTTCTTTATACTTGGTATCGTGTGTGTGTGTGTGTGTGTGTGTGTGTGTGTGTGTGTAAGAGAGGGAGAGGGAGAGAGAAAAGGATCTTACCTATTCTGGTGTCTTCTACTACCTCTCTCAGAGTTTCCCTATTTTAGTGAGTGGCACCATCCTTTCCTTTGCGGCCCAAGCCCTGTCCGTTGGAGTTCGAGTCTTTCAGCCTCCAGCTGCTTAATAGCTTTTTGAGTCCGTGCTGCCTTCTCCTTTCCCCATCACCGCTCTGCTCTTTATTTCTTGCCTCGTCCCTTGTGAAGTCACTTCTTAGAGTCCTTTGTGAGCTTTGTGTATCACAGCTCTGTGGTAGAGAGCTCCCCTGGCTACCCTCCTCCCACATAGAATATGGGAACCTTCTGATCGGACCCCTGCCTGCCTCTCTCCTGGCTGCCTCCTCCCCCTTACACATGGGGGTGACATGGGGGGCTGCCTGTTCCCAGTGCTCTGGGTCCTTGGCCTTCTGGGTGCCTCCACACGTGCTGTTTTTTGGGCATGGAGAGCCCTTAGTCCTTTGTGCCTCTGGTCAATTTCTCTTGTTCTCTCAACCATTGGCTCAGATATCACTTCCTCCAGGAGGCAAAATTAAGTCTCTCCTCCTCCACATTCTCAATGAACCTTGAACAGATCTCATGTGGTACGTATCATCTTGAGGTCATAATCATGTAAATGGCTATCCTCGCCCCTCTTCATTTCCCTTTCCTTGCTTTGCTTTTTCTTTTTCCTATTGCTGCTTAACCCCTTCTAACATAGTATATAATATTCTTATTTATAATATTATCTGTGCCCCTATGCTGGAACGTAAACTCCATTAAGTCAGGGATTGCTGCCTCTCTTGTCTGATACATAGAAAATGTTGAGAAATACTTGGTGAAGGAATGTGTACTTGAATGTCAGGGCCGGGCTCACAGCAGGCATTGGATAAATTAAACTGTTGGTGAGCAGTTTATTCTGGTAGACTTTCTAGGGGGTGTAATGCTTTGTGCCTTTGTCTGGTACTTCGATGTAAATTTAATTAAATACTTTTTAGGATTTTCTTGTGTTCAAATAAATGCATTCTTTTTGTAAAAGGTTGGCTTACTCTGTTTATCAGTTTCATATATCCTGGTCAGTTAGATGTGTTTTGTGCCCCACTTATACCACTCCCTTTTCTTAGATAAGCCAACACTCAACAGCTGAACAACTGAGAAAATATTTCATCAAAGTTTAAGCTTTCAGAATACCGTCCTTGTAGAGTCCAAAATCATACATGCCCCAAGGCAGCAATTTTCAAACATTTTTGGTCATGTGAGCTTGAAAGAACTTTGTATGACATTGAACTTCTGCACTGATTCGAGAAGTTTTCCTTGTATGTTTAGATAATTGCATAGCATGTAACTTCCAGGACATGGTAGATATTGACATTTAGAGAATGTCAGAGAAGCGGAGTAGTGATGGGTGCATGGGGGTGAGGGTTCATTATACTGTTCTATCTACATTTGAATGCATTTTAATATTTCCATAACAAAAAGCAGACAAGACAAAGCAAACATTCTTTGTGGAAAGTGTTCCCATGTGTGTATTCTGGTTTGAGACCACTGTCCTTTGATGCTACGGATACCATTAGTCTTAGTACTAATAGCAATATAAGGCATTCTCTTAAGTAGAACCAAGTGAAATTGCCAGTATCTGACCATCTTTGAACTGTAAAAATGACAGTTTCTTAGGATTCAACCTAAGAATATTTTATTGGATGTATTGGTCTTTCCCTTCGAATCAGGTTTATCTCACTAATTGAGATATCTCACTAATTATATCACAGAGCTTGGTGGCCCAAAGAGAATTTTTTTCAGGCTCTTTAATCCTCAGACACTGTCTTTTTAAGTTAAGATTTGTCAAAAAGAATTTTCATTTGCTGTCAACAGTGTTAGGCGCCATTTAGACTGAGTTAAACATGCAGCCACTTCTTCCTTCATTTTAGCAAAGACTTAAGTTGCATTTTGCTCAGCTCTTTCTTCCTAAGTGTGGGCAAACAAACCGGTCAGTTAATTCAGTGAGGTGTTGAGTGAACAGAAGAGAATGTTTGGGCCAGACAGAGGGAGCCGTCACCTGAATAGTCCCTGACAGGTGGACTTTAGAGAGAAATTAATCTTCTAAAGAGCTTAGAGTGTGTCTCCGTGTTTTTGTCTTTGTTGTGAAGTATAAGAATAACAAACTGGAGACAGATACTTAATGTTTTCTTTAGCAGAAGGAGGTTGGGATCTAGAGAAGTGAAGTGATTTAATCTGCTATCATGGTAAGTCAGTGTAGAGTCAGGTTCTCATGAATTCTCGTTCATGCCACATACCCGAGACTAGTCGTTCTCAAAATGTGCTGCCCTGGCTAGCTTTGCTGTTTGTCACCCAGAGTTTCCTGTCCCTCTAGTTATATGTGTTAATTTTATGTTTGTTAATTTAATAGAGAATATTAAGCATTTAATATATTTTTTGCTTAGTTAGGCATCACCCACTCACCCACCATAAATTGAAACAAAACTCTGGCTTTTGTGTTAAATAGACCTAACCTCTGAATTTTCTTTTTGGAGAGCTCAGTAAAGAGTTTGCCCAAGGTACAATATGCTCTGATACTTCACCCTCACTATACAGAATCTCATATGTATTATATGATTATTTTATGGTAATTCACAAAATAATTATGATGTTCGGAAATGGTCTTGAATTCATAGTAATTTTTATGTTTTGAATGAGAATAGAAGAGCTGCCATGGTTTATAACTACTAAGCTGTGTGATTTTAGTTTCACCTGAGTTTGGTAGGATGACATTCTTGGTGCAGTTCTAGGTGTATATTTCAGGCTGTGGGTTACATGTAGGTACCGTACCAATAGATACAACTTAGGGTTGGGCAAAGGTTATTTTTCTTTTCATGAGTTTTGATACAGATATGTATACATCTCAGATCCCGTTTAGTTAATATTACGGGAAAATACAAGATCACTTAACAGTAAGACTGTCCTGGAAAATCTAGGATGGTAGTTTTCTGATTTTGGTGCTACTTCCGGTGAAGAATTCATTTTACATCCTGACTCCCAACACCCACACTAATGCGAGAGTGTACACTAGTATTAAAGTTAAATGAAGTAGAACATAATTGTACTTACTATGTTAGATGCATTTGTTTCTAGTATGTTGTATTTTCTCATTCGTTTTAACAAATATGGTGTTAAAAAATAAAATAGAAATATAGTGTTGTAGCTCCCTGAATTGAGTTTGAAAAAACAATGAAATAGGTAGGACATATTGTTACTGTACGTAGAAGGCGTTTTGGGGAACTGTTGAATATCATTTCTTCTGCTGATTACTTGGATAATCTCTCCTTTTTTCTTCCCTGCCTCTGGTATTTAAGGGTTACTCTGTGTTAGGCCCTGTACTCAGTGCCTAAGGCAGATAGTCCCGACCCGCTAGGGGATTGTACTCAGAATAACAACAGTGATAACTTGTACACCCACAAGGAGATTATAGTAACAATATCAATAGCTACCACTTATTAAGTGCCTGTTACTTGCCAAGTGTCGCACATTGTGTTTTATTTCTCACCACAGCTTGCTGGGAGGGTGGTATAATTCTCCGTTGGTGAGGAAAGGAGGAAACATTTAATCAGTGAGGGAACCAAGATTCTCTTCCAAGTGTGTCTGATTCCACTGTGCTTTCACTTTCTGCTGGACTGTTCTGCTTTCTTGTTGAACTTAACTTCTCTGGGTTTCAGTTTCTCTGCTCTTAAAAAAAGAAAGATTGGGTGTTGGATATTAGGTTGCCAAGGACCAGAAGTTGTCATTTGATGTTTAACAGATTGTTTGAAAACCATAGTCTCCGTGTTCAGCACTACAGGATACATATCTCCATCATAAAAAAAAAAAATTCCGTTTGCCCTTCTTTGGTCCCCTTATTAGTAGTTTCAGCAGATGACCAAGTATCAAATGAACCAAGTATTAAATGAAACTGAGCTGTGTCTTTTTTTGTCGCTATTATTTCCACATTTGAGGCAGGAAAACAGCTTGAAATGTGTATCAGCTAAATCATATTGATTCATTTGCCCTTGTTTTGCTTAAGAGCAACACTAATTCATTGTTTCTCTTGTGTAGATTTTTTTTTGGTTTTTAACTGTTAGTGTACATGTCTGTGGAGCCCTTTTTCAGTAGGATCCATAGTAGTGGATAGATAGAGACTCATAACCTATGGCTGCCCTGCATTTATACTTTTCTTTGAAAGGGCCTGCCTTTAAATGAAGATTTGCATTTATTTGGCATTTGATTTTTACAGATAATGTGTTAACTTCTCTTTCCCTCTTTTCCCCCTATTTCTTCTTCTTCAATCCCATCTCCTTTTCCTGTCACTCCCATTTTTTAAAAACATAAATGAATCTGTAAAATGATAGAAAAATACATAAACACAAAGACTGTAAAACAAACCTTTGGGCAGCCATCATTTAACTTGCTCACTCTTTCCAGAAGCTTTGACTTTCTTTTTCTTTTGGAAGTATTGCCTATTGATCTATTTCCTGCTCTCTTCCCAGTTTTCCTTTGCTCTCCTCATTGTGTTTTCCGCCATTTTTACTTTACTGGATTGTTGCGAAGATCGAATAACACTGATAGTAATTTCTAGTATTTGTGGAGAGTTTATCATGTGCCAGCCATTGTTTTGAGCGCTTTACTTAAATTAGCCCATTTCCACTCGCGCACGGTGAAGAAAGCCTGGTGCTGGGTTTCTCCCTAACTGCCACTGCGACTTAGGGCAGAACACTTAGTCTCTGTGTATCTTAGTTCCTTCACTTGTAAAGTGTGGTGTTGTGAGATAACTTCTGTAAACCACATAGAACATTCCCTGGCTCACCATATAGGCTCAATAAATGTAAGCAGCCATTATGTTTTTTTGTTGTTACTGTTGAAGCAGATTGGCAGGTCCTGAAATGTATTGAATGCTCGGTACATGGTAGTTATTCATATTACTTGATAATACTGCATTGCATATTTGCTTTTAGAGGATGTATTGAGTTTGGCTGAGACAGATGTGAAGTAGTAGTATTCTTATATGCTGTTTTAATTTCTAATGAGAATGGTTGTCTTTTTTATGAAGTGAGATTGATGCTGATATTCCATGGCTGTGATCCAAATATTTAGTACATATTGTGGACTTTTACAAAGGCTACTCTGAGAACAGCCCACGCTCTCAATCCATTAATCGTCTGACTTCTGTTCAGGTCATGATCTCGTGGTTCGTGGGTTTGAGCCCCGTGTTGGGCTCCATGCTGGCGGTGTGGGGTTTTCTTGGGATTCTCTGTCTCCCTCTCTTTCTGCCCCTCCCCACCTCACACACTCTCTTTCTCTCTCAAAATAAGTAAATAAACTTTAAAAAAAAAAGTATTTATTTTGAGAGAGCATGTGCGTACAAGTTGGGGAGGGGCAGAGAGAGGGGGAGAGAATCCCAAGCAGACGGGCTCTCCCCCACAAAGTGTGAGATCATGACCTGAACTGTAATCAAAAGTTGGACTCTTGACTGGTTGAGATACTCTGGCGCCGCGCCCCCCCCCCCCACAAGCATTTTAAAATGGAGATGTATTAGGGGCGCCTGGGTGGTTCAGTTGGTTAAGTGTTAAGTATCTGACTTTGGCTCAGGTCATGATTTCCTAGTTCTTGAGCTCAAACCCCGCATCGGGCTCTGTGCTGACAGCCTAGAGCCTGGAGCCTGCTTCAAATTCTGTGTCTCCCTTTCTCTCTGCCCCTTCCCCACTCATGTTCTATCTCTCTCTGTCTCTCAAAAATAAATAAAAACATTAAAAAAAATTTTTTTAAATTATGTTTTAAAATTATTTTTGTGTTTAAAAGTATTAAACTGTTTAATACTTCGCAGTCTAAATCCATTCATCTTTTTCTTTAATTTTAAGTTATTAGTGGACAATGGTCATGTATCATAAAGTACCTTTTTACTCGGGTTAGTGTTAAATACAGGATCTTATTTATGAATGTCATGAATGGGTAACTTATAGATTGCCTTACGGCTACTAATTGTCGATAGGTTTGACATCATTGGAATTTCTGAGAAGTAATGGAAAGACAGCGGCCACTAGCAGCCTTATAACAGGTTCTGTGTACTCATTAAGGAAAATAATACAGTAACATAATGAACTGTCAGAATTGGTTTTCTAGTAATATAGCCGTATAGTAGGGCATCAGGTGCCTTGGAACTGATAATCATAGCATGATTAATATTAATATTACTTGAATGAATAGTTGAGTCTGTTTGAAAGGTCCAAATATGGTATGTGATACTTAAACCAGTTCCAGCAGAGACTTGAAACCCCTTTATTAAAGGCTGTATTAATATAAATGTTAGTGGAAGGAGCAGCAGACTTCTTATAGTGCATAAGACCTAGATTTGAATGTGGTCGCTGTTACTATATGTATGATTTTGAGTAAATCATGCGTCTTTGGTGCAGTTCAGGTTCCTCAGTTGCAAAAGGAGTGTAAAACTTAGCCAGCCTCACTCATAGGTTTGTTAGGATTATTGAGTGAATAATACCTTTTGAGAATGCCTTGAAAAACTTAGGAGTACTCTACAAATATAAATCAGCATTAGTTCTACTTTCAAATGTAAGGGCATTGTTTGGGGAGTGTTCTGTCTCCAGCTTGTGTTTATGGTTTTAATTTTTTTTGTTTGTTTGGGTTCATCAATGGTAAGTACAAGCTTTAAGAATCATAATCATCTCTTTTTTTGACCACTAATTGAAATGAATAACGTATGTATTTGTGTCTAGCTGTGTAGACATATGCATATGATAGCAGTGCTGTTCATGACCTGATGGTCAAGCATTTGTCAGAGTTTCCACTGTAAACTTCCTTTTGGATGTTTTTTTCATTTTAGCTTGGCTTTCCTGTGGGATAAAATTATAGGGCCTGAATGTTTTTGGATGGAAACTTTTTTCTTTTTTTAATAGGGAATGAATGCATGCTACTAAAAACTATGTGTGTTTTCTTGCATTTTATAACATTTTATCATGAAAGTCCTAAAAATACTTATATATATTTTTTCTTTCAGTAGTGATTAAAAAATATATGTTGTGACTCCATACTCAAAGTTTTTCTTTGCTGTTGGAGTTTCTCCTCTTAAATTGATCACTGTCTTCAGTGTATTTATCCAAGTTAAAAGAATGTAAATCATTTTTATCAATTATTAGAAGATACAAAGAGCAATGATATCTTGAATGAACATCTGGATACCTCTCCCAAGTTAAGAAAAAATGAACTGCTTATAATTTATACACTTAATCCTTAGACTTTCATCAGTAAATGTATTCATTGGTCTTTGTTTTAAATTTTAGTAAAGTGTTTTTGGAGGCAGGCCAAGACTTAGAAGACCCCTCATGTCCACTGATCGTCTTCTAATGGATGACTGGTTTTTTTGTGCTCTGGTCTCTGATGACTGGATTGAGTGGCCACTTGACCCAAGACCGTCCAGTAAATAGGCAAGCTTTTGGTATTGGCAGTAATCTGGCCCAGAGGCTCTAGTCAGCAGAAATGAGAGTGACTTGGTGTATCAATCAGTTTGAACTTGGCATAGAGCAGTTGAAGGAAGGAATAGAAGCTGAAGACACAAGAAAAAAGGTGTGTTAATGGTGGGGCCATAGCATAGGTTTCCATAAATTCTTGCTGTTACATGGTTCTGCCTTTACAATGCTTTACTGAAGTTACTCTTATCAAGGTCACCTCCAAATCTAATGGACTTATGTCTGTTAGCAGCATTTGATACTTAATCTGCATTCTCTTTGTGGAAACCTACTCTTCTTTGGCTTCCGTGATACTACTCAGGTTTTCTTTCTACTTCTGGCAGTTTCTTCTCATTCTCTTTGCTGGTTCTTCCTCCTCTTCTCAACCTGTATGTGTTGGATTTTTTTCGGGGCTCCCTGTGCTTCACTCTCTGCGCTCTCACCATGGGTGATCTCATTTATCCCATTGGCTTTAAGACTGTTTATATACTATTCTGTTGGCTCTCATACTCCTGTCTCGAGCTTTGACCTTAGTTACTTCAAACTTCGGTCTTATATATGCAATTACTGACTGGACATCTTTAGGTGTGTGTTTCCCAAAGATCTCCAGCTTAATACATTCTCAGTGGAACATTTGATTTCTCCACCAAACTGTTTCTTCTTTCTTTTACTGAATCCCTCCTCTATTCACCTAGCTGTTCACACCAGACAGCCGAGTCATCTTTGATTACTCTCTGTGTCTTGCCTTCTGTTCACCTTCATACTTTGCCCCAGAACAGTTACTGTCAGCAAGTACTGTTACTTCTGCTCCCAGTAGTTATCTCTGATTTGTCCACTTTGCCATTATCATGACTCTATAGCAGTAGTCCCCTAACTGGTTTCCCTACTTCTCTTGAATGAATTGAATTCATTCAATTCATAGCAAGCAGAGTGATCCTTTTAAAAACACAAATCATATGCTGTGTCTCTCCCTCAGGCTTTAACATTGCCACGGTTCTTCACTGCATCTACAGTTAAACCCAAACTTCTTACTTTTGCCTTTTGAAATTCTTTTCATCTTGGCTTTCCTCACACAATTTTCCTGACATTGCTAATTAAAATTTCATATTAAAATCAAATGCACATGGGCTGACACTCCTGAGTTTCTAAAAACTTGAATGGATTTGATTTCCCCCCCCTTTCATCTTTTCCCCTTTTTCTTCTTATTCTTTCTCCTAATTTAATAAAATCACACCTTCCTTGGGGCACCTGGCTGGCTCAGTTTATAGAACATGTGACTTTAGATCTCAGGGTTGTGAGTTCAAGCCCCACATTGGGTGTGGCACCTGCCTTAACATACATACATGCATGCATACATACAAACAAAAAAATCACACCAAAAGTGAACCACAACTAGCTCTATCTTAGTCCCCAAGGTCTTTGAATTGATTAGGTATCTCTCAGACCTCCTTGATAACTGGGTTGTTTCATTAGCATTGGGGGAATTTATTTAAGGCTACTGAGTTTTTCCGATTAATTAGGTTATATACTGTTATCATCAGAAGAGGCATGAAACTTTACGTGTGTGTGTGTGTGTGTGTGTGTGTGTGTGTGTGTGTATGTAAGTAGGTTCCACGACCAGTGTGGAGCCCAATGAGGGGCCCAAATTGATGATCTTGAGATTAAAACCTGAGCTGAGATCAAGAGTTGGACGCCCAACCGATTGAACCACCCAGGCGTCCCTATTTCTTGTCTTTGGTGACCTTCGTCTTCTTGGTTCTGTGTCCCATTACACACTGAGCTTTCTGCGTCATTGTCAAATTTTCTTTATTTTGTCTCTAGCTGCCCCATGGTTCCACTCAAAAATTTTTTTTAAATGTTTATTCATTTTTTGAGAGAAAGACTGGCTGCCTAAGATGTCTTCTTACCTATCCTGTGTTTATCTGTTGTCCTAATTATGCTTACTGTCTGGGAGCAGTTCAACCTGCCACGTGTCTTCTTGACCTTAGGCTCTGCCAATGACAATAGTGGGTTGTTTTCAGGATGTAGAGGGGATCAACAGATGTCAAGTGTTCCAAAACAATTAAACAGCTAAATCTCTGTGTCATTACATTTCCTTAAAGTAAATTAAATCCAAACAGAAAGAATGTTGAAGTCTTTAAGGCAAGTTAGGTGCAAAGGAAAATGTTGGAAGGCCATAGTAGACTTGAAGGCATCAAGTGTTTGAGAGACTTAGCACCACCAAAAATATTAACAAAGTAGCAAGCCAGCTAGAGCATCTGTATAATCCCTAGTAGTTGCATTTTACTTGGTACAAAGTGGAGGGAGATGACTGAACTCATGCCTGCTTATGTTTGTATTAGAGAATCTATTAGGAAGATTAACCCTTCCAGATGGTCCCTCTAGTGTATGTTTTAGGTATTAAATGAAGAAACAACAGTGGTTAGTGATAAATAAGCAAACTCATGTTACCCTTTAGCAGAGGTGATAAAGCATTCAAGTTCCAGATTGCCTGGATCTGAAGCTCAGCAGGGCCCCTTTCTAGCTAGGTCAAAGTCACAAAATACCTCTGGGATTCATTTTACGATATGTAAAGTAAGGATGATAAATCCCACTTCACAGCACTGTGGAGAGGATTAAATGAGTTAATACACATAAACTGCTTAGAACAATGACTGTCTCAGAGTACAGGCTTACTAAGTTTTTACTATTATTATGTATACAAGATATGACTGGGAAAAGATGACTCATTACAGATTTTCAGAAAGAACTGTTTATTGTGAAACAGGAAATGGGTCTTCAGAATGTATCTTTTTTCATACCTGATCTGTCCTTCGTGACCCTTGTTTATTTTGGTTTATTTATTCATTAATAGATACCTTTTAACATTGTTTATAGTGTTGGCAGATCCTTGAAAGAGCAGATTGTAGAAGGTCATATTTTCAAAGAAGACAGATTCTGAAAAAGACTCTAGTGTGAGTGAGGGTGTCCTGGTCCAACTGGATCTCTGAACAATCTGTAGAAAAAGCATCTAGTTTCATCAGAAGTTTGAAACATACACATTTTTGTATGTGTTCTCCATTTCCACAGAGAATCTGATGCATATTTTCCCAGATTTATGTAATATGGGAATTTCCAAGCTCTAGATGAATATCATTCAGAACAGTTTCTGCTGCGGCTGCTGTACTTGGCCCTTTTCAAAGAAACATTGTCATTTTTATGCGTTACCTGGGAACTCTCAAGTCTTTGGGCTTAAGGGGAGGACAGAAAGTGGCTCAAGCCTCTGCTTGGTCAACTTTGTGACATCAGGGTGCACTAGTGGTACAGACGAGCAAGCAAGGCACATTGTTAAAACTTCAGACTAAGATATTTTTCTTTTTATCAGTGTGTGCTTCCCCCTGCCACGTCTGTTGATAAAGGTTGCCTTATGATCCTATGAAAGGAGAATAGTTGTAGCTTGAGGGGCTGTAAGTAATTTGCCCATTTTATGTTCTGAAATTCCCATGGTTAAAATTTGACCATTGGATGAAGCTACTTTAAGTTACTGTTTCTGTGAAGTCTTTGCAATATTATAAATACGTTTCTTTGCAGGGGTAAATGCATTGTCCCTTTAGCAGCCAGGGTAGTCAGCCAGTTATAGTTTTAGAAAGGAAGTGCAGAATTTTGTAAGTGTGGAAAGGTCATGAGCACGGTTATGATTGTGGTGGAAATACTTTGTGGCTTGCGGGGGGAGAGGGTTAGAGGTGGGCTGTAGAAAGGGAGGTAGAGATGAGGGGGACAGATTCATTGCTCTGATGTCCACATTCCTACTGCCATCTGTATCTGTCCAAATTAATGTCAAAGAATTATTCTATTTGATGTAAAATTTATCATATCTTCTGTTTCTGTGTGATGCAGCTGCTTCTACACCATTGCTAATAAAACTAGACCG
Source organism: Cryptoprocta ferox (assembly GCA_028646485.1). NCBI lineage: Eukaryota > Metazoa > Chordata > Mammalia > Carnivora > Eupleridae > Cryptoprocta > Cryptoprocta ferox. Next base: position 35,507,466 of record CM053560.1, read on the forward strand.
CATGCCGCCTCAGTTTTTGTATCTGTAAAATGAGAATATTAATGCCTGCCTTGCGGGATTTTTATAAGGCTTCAGTGGGAGGACACATGGTGAGACCCTAGCTGGAACATTGTAGGTCCTTGCCAAGTGCTTTTTCCTTTCCGGTCTCTCAACTTGGTCCATGAAATTTAGATACTTAATAGCATTTTCTTGCTCTTATTTATATTATATATGTTAATCTTACTGTAAATTTCATTGTGGATAAGCACCTTGTTTTCCCCTTCAGCACCTTTGTTTTTCTCCATTCTGTGCATTGTTTGCACAGGTATCTTGTACCTTTTTCTTCATTTATTTTTCTTTCATTCTTCATTCTGTTTTACATTTATTTATATGACTATTTAATTAGGTTTTCTTCATTTTTGGTCTGTAAGCTTCCTGAAGTCTAGGATCTTACTTGATTTTGCTGAGAAATGTAAATTAAGGCCTAGAGCTAGACTAGTGCCTGGCATGCAAAAAGTGTTCTGTAAATATTTGTGGAATAAATGAACAGATGATTGATTATTAAGTTAGACATAGTAGGTTCTAAGCAAATACTTGTTCTGGGAAGGTTGAAACTACCTATCATATTCCTTCCAGACATAGCCTGGAGGCTGTAAAAAAGTTTGCAGAATTTTAACTAACGCCTTAAATCGTTAAATAACAGGGTGTGTGGAAAAGAGAAAAGGTTTACAAAATACTTTGAAGTGGTTCAGTACTTAATGTTATTTTAGTGGGAGGTCAATAATGTTTGTTATGAATATGTTATTATAAAAAACTCTAAGTAAATTACTATTATTAATTTTAGCTAAGATTTAGAAGTATTACCATCTTTGAATGCTAATATTAAAATGTGGTATTGAAGGACAAAGCTGTCAAACATTGCTTGTTTTCTTTCTTTGGCAACCTTTGCACAAACCTGATTATATCTTCATAAAAAAGTTAATTTTGTTCAAAAAAATTTTTTTAATGTTTTTAATTATTTTTGAGAGAGAGCGAGAGAGAGAGAGAGAGAGAGAGAGAGACAGAATGCAAGTGGGGGAGGAGCAGAGAGAGAGGGAGACACAGAATCTGAAGCAGGCTCCAGGCTTTTAACTGACAGTACAGAGCCTGACGCAGGGCTCAAACTCCATAACTGCAAGATCATTACCTAAGCTGAAGTCAGATGCTTAACCAGCTGAGCCACCCAGGCACCCTGAAAAAGTTTATTTTGAAAGAGAGTGTGCATGTGAACGAGTGGGAGGGGGCAGAGAGGGAGCGAGAATCCCAGGCAGGCTCCACACTGTCCGCACGGAGCTGTACACAGGGCTTGATCTCATTAACCGTGAGATCATGACCTGAGCCAGAATCCAGAGTTGAACGCTTAGCCCACTGAGCTACCCACGTGCCCCCAAACCTGATTATATCTGAAGGGAGCTTTGAGGATGTCTGAGAACCGGGTGTGTCCTGGTCTTGGCAGTGCTTATCCAGGCTGTTGAATTCTTAATAAATTTTTGCTTTTCTGTCCCAAAGGCTCTGTTAGTCTGTCATTCATTCATCCAAATGGTTAAGTCCCTTCATCCTTTGGGATTCTGGCACATTGCTGATGCATGTCCTGGTACCTGAATCATCCCACACATCAAACTGAGTCAGTGCCTTCACCTTTCCTCCATTCACATTACAGTTTTACTTGAAAGTAGTCACACTAGATATTAGTAGGTTGAGATCAGTCTTACTATTTTTTTAAAATATGGCCTGCACAACTGGATGCATACAAAAGAAGGGAAGACGCCCTATACACATCAGCACTTCCTGTTGTTCTTTTGATAAGTGTTTTTTTTAAGCTGACATTATTGAACGTTTTCATGTACCAGGCACTGTGTAAAATATTTTATGTATGATTTACCTCCTGAAATTCTCAAGCTCTCTCTGTGACAGAGCTACTCTTCTTAGACTCGTTTTGTAAAGCACAGGAAGGCTCAGCAGTGCTTTTTAACAACAATTTAGCAACTGAAATTTATTGAGCACCTAATATGTTCTGAATATTATTCCATGTGTTTTTATTTTTATTCACTTACTTAACCCTTCAGTCAACCATATGAGGTGGGGTACTATTATTATGCCCTCATATATACATGAGCGAACCGAGGCACAGAGACTCACCTATGGTTTCCCAGCAAGGAAGTGGCAAAGCCAGGCTTGGAACCCAGTCTCATTTTGTAGCCCATTGTCCTAACTGTCACACCACAAGCCCCAAATTGTCTAGCTGGTACATGATAGAGAGTGGTTAGAGCCCGGGCTCCCTGACTTTAAAGTGTGGGTGTGTGTGGCCATAAGAACAGCCACAGCCATCTGGAAGAATGCAGAATGGGTTTACATTTTTTTTTTCAAATTTCCCAGTTGTGCCAAAAGAAATTGACTTAATTTGTAAATGTTTCCATGATGTTTCTCCAGGATAACAACTGACAGACTTTTGAGATAGTGGACTTAGTTGCCCAGCTCAGTTCTAATTTTATTACTCTTAATGTTAAATGCCAGATCTTATTTTTTATATTTGGTCTGGCTTCTTAAGTGGAAGATACAGCTATGGAATATGTTTTCTGAAAGGGGCAGTCATTATAGTATAACCAAAGAGAAAATATTTGTACTACCTGGTGGCGTTTAGCTAAGCCCTGGGGTACCACATTGGGCACGGAATGTGGACTTACATCAAGCTTCAGAAAAAAGGCCTGTGCTTAGAATTGCATGATTAGCCTGCGTATCTTTAGGTTTCAGGGACTTTCGCTACTCTTGCTGACAGCCGGTTTGTGGCCCGGAAGTCAGTAGCAAAAAAAAGGACTTGAGCTGTAGACATGCTGGCTTACACTGGTATCCTGTCTTACCGTTCAGTGTTTTAAAATGCTTCTTTGCTCTGAAAGTGTTAAGCTTTCCAGACACATATTCTTTGTCTTTTATACAGTCTTTGTATTACTGTTGTTGAAGCTTCAGTTTTGGAGTCATACACTCACACTTGTGTATACCTGTCTAATACATCCATAAGTACGTACTTACAAGTTTCTATCTCTCTTTCTCTACTATGTTTAGACACCCTGGAAAGTAAGGTTTTAAAAGGGACCTCCTTTTTCCTAGTATGATGTTTCAAATGTGAATTTTGGATTTCTTCAACGTTTATGTGTGGGCTTACGTTTATGTTTAATTTATATTAAGTAGTATGCCTTGTATGAAGCATACACGAATTCCACAGTAAGCAGGGTGTACTACATGCTGGGTTTTATTGCCCAGATTATGACTTTAATTATAAATGTACACTCTTTATTACTCTTGGGATTAGAGGCCGTTCCATCAGTGTCTTCCCTCAGTCCTGTCACTCTCAGGAGCTTACGGTCTCATATTTAAAACTCCCAACTGAGGTTCAGAAATAGCATCTCTAAGCCGGCATTGCAACATTGGATTGACTCTTCTTTATACTTTAAATCTTTTTTTTAAAGTTTAAAGATATTTTTGGTGTCAATTTCAGTTATGAAATAATAGAGAGTGGGCTTAATTGATGTTAATGTATCTATTTCTCTATGTATCTTTCTAACTTGTTTTTAAACCTTGTATCATAGTGTTAAAATAGCTGCAGGTTCATCCCATCCTGAACTGATTCACATTGATGTTAATCCTCAAAACAAATGGAAAGTAGATAGGCCATTTTTTATCCCTTCTAGAAGTAATCTCTGGGGGAGGGGAAACCCTCAATTACCTGAAGTACTTGAGAATAATGTGATCTTTTATTGTTTTTTTTGTTTTTTTTTTTTTGGAGGGGGAGGGTCAGATGAAGGGTAAGTGCTTGCTGAAAATTTGTAATTCCATTAATTTATTTCTTTACCTTATAACCACAAGTAAGAATAGTCTTTTTGAAGGTTTTTGTGGCTCATGCTTTGGAACCCAGCTAAAAATTGGGCTTCAACAGTGTTGACTTTTGGATATATCTTAGAAGTTTGTTCTATTAATTTCTTTTTATCAGATTATGATTTTATGACTTTTCTCTTGGTCTTAAAAGCCAAGTGTGGAAGAGAAGATGAGTTATGGTATGTGAAGGTTTAAATACTGAAAGTGTTAAGTGAAAGATGACCTTTGTTTGATTGAAGTTTGATATTATTAGCATAAAACTTCAACAAAAATTTAGTATTTCTAGAAGGTCTTCAGAATTTATTTTTTAAATCATTTAAAAATAATTTCGAAGCTATGCCAAACATGGTATATTTCTATACAGAAAACAGTTTTTTTTAAAATTTTTTAATGTTTTATTTATTTTTGAGAGAGAGAGAGAGAGAGAGACAGCATGAGCAGGGGAGGGTCAGAGAGAGAGGGAGAAACAGGATCCGAAGACAGGCTCCAGGCTCTGAGCTAGCTGTCAGCACAGAGCCCGACGCAGGGCTCGAACCCACGAACCGTGTGATCATGACCTGAGCCGAAGTCACTTAACCAGCCACCCAGACGCCCCCTACAGAAAATAGTTCTAATGAGAGATATAAAATAAGGAATTGATTCTGTGCTGTTTGTTATAGATACTTGATAGATGTTTTTCAAATGAAAATTTTGTGAAAGGCATTTTCAATCCTACAGATGGTTTTTTCACTTAAACCTCACTCGACCCTGTGAAGTACGTTTCCTCAGTTTTACAGATGAGAAAACTAAGGCTCAGAGAAATAAGGGGCTTGTCCATTGTGACCTACTACACAGTAAAGGTATGATTCCAGTTCAGACCCAGAGTCAAGGCCAAAGTCTAACAGTGCTTCACAAGGCCCGAGATGATCTACAGCTACTCATACCTTCCTCTTCTGATCCATCTCCCCCACTTTTCACTTTGCATGTGGCTCCAGCCACGTTAGTTTCTCTGCAGGTGCTCAGACTCGCCAGCACACTCTCTGCTGCAGAGTACCTTTGCACTTACAGTCCCTGTTCTTGGGCCCCTTTCCCCTCAGATGCCCTTTTGGCTGACTACCTCACCTCCTTCAAGTGTTTTCTCAAATGCCATCCTCCAGGTGAATACTCTATTTAATGTTGTACTGTCCACCCCCAGCATACTGTTGCTCAGCATACTGGTTTCCCCCATAGCATATCCCATATAACATATTCATTCATTCATTCATTCATTCATTCATTTTTTTTTTTAAGTTGATTTTGAGAGGGAGCATGAGCAGGGGGAAGGGCGGGGGGGAGGGGCGGAGAGAAAATCCCCAGTAGCTTCTGCATTGTCATCGCAGATCGTGATGTGGGGGTTCAAACTCATGAATCGGGAGTTTGCCAAAACCAAGAGGCAGACACTTAAGGGACCCAGCCACCCAGACACCCCCATATTAATTTTTTAAATTTGCAATTATTTGTCTCCTTATGCTAGAATGTAAAACCCTTTGAGGGAAGGAAAGGGTCTTGGTTATGGTGTCCAAGCACTGCTTGACCCTCAATGGGAGTTCATTGCATATTTGGTGATTGTATGAGTAAGTGAATACAGAGCCTATGCCATTTGCATTAAACCTTCCAACTTTTCTTCTTTCTTTTTTTAATGTTTGTTTATTTTTGAGAGAGTGTGAGTGGGGGAGGGTCAAGAGAGATGGGGACAGAGGATCTGAACAGAAGCAGGCTCTGTACTGACAGCAGAGAGCCTGGTGTGAGGCTTGAACTCATGAACCATGAAATCATGACCTGAACCAAAGTCAGATGCTCAACCAACTGACCCACCTTTTCATTTATTAATGGTACACTTGGCAAAATTATCGGGTTATTTTTGCTATGGAGTGCATTCCAAATTATACTGTTTCATTGATGTTGTACATTCATCTTCATTTTGAATATTTTTCTCTCATCATTGAATATAAACCATTTTGTTATTTAAAAAATCAACTAAATAAAAAAAGTTGTTTTCATTATTTTTGAGAAAGAGAGCAACACAATATGAGCAGGGGAGGAGCAGAGAGAGAGAGAGAGAGAATGAGAGAGAGACACACACACACACAGAATCCTAAGCAGGCTCCAGCCTCCCAAGCTGGCAGCACAGAGCCCGATGCTGGGCTCTAACCCATGAACCGTGAGATCATGACCTGAGCCAAAGTTGGACACTCAACTGACTGAGCCACCCAGGCACCCCTCAACTAAACTAAAAGAAACTTTGCTGACATTTTGCCTTTTTTTTTTTTTTAACTATTTATTTATTTTGAGATAGAGAAAGCATGATTCAGGGAGGGGCAAAGAGAGAGAGAGAGAGAGAGAGAGAGAGAAAGTTTGGAAAGAGAAGGGGAGAGAGAGGATCCCAAGCAGGCTCTGCATTGTCAGCACTGAGCCCGACACAGGGCTCGAACCGATGAACCGTGAGATCATGACCTGAGCTGATGTTGGACGCTTAACTAACTGAGCCAGCCAGGCGCCCCCAACTAGATTTTTTTAATGAAATGTTAGAAAAGAAGGCGTTGTTTTATTAGATGAGTAAAGGGAGGTGATATTTTAAGAAACTAAGGAACTGTATTTTTTTAGTTAGGTTTTGTCAAGTAAGCTGGCCTATGTTTTTCTTTTTATGTTCATAAATATTGTATCATTAAAAACCATCCTTGTCTGTCTTTTCTTCCTTCTTCCTTCCACCTTTTTTGAAATGTAACTGACATATAACATTGTATAAGGTGTATAGCATGTTGCTAACACCTATATCTGGTCACATAATTACTATTTTTTGTGGTGAAAATGTTTAAGATCTCTCTAAGTAATTTTCAAGTATATTATACATAGATCCCTGAAACCTACTCATTTTATAATAGGACGCTTGTACTCTATGACTAACATCTCTCCATTTCCCTCACCCTTGAGGTCCTGGTAGCTGTCTTTCTGGTCTCTGTTTCTAGGAGTTTGGCTTGTTTAGATTTCACATACAAGTGAAATCATACACTATCTGTCTTTCTCTGTCTGACTTATTTTGTTTAGCCCATCCTTATTTAGGGTTTTTTGTCTGTTTGTTTTGAGAGAGAGAGGGTGCAAGGGCATGAGTAGGGGAGGGGCAGAGGAAGAGGGAGAGAGAATCCGAAGCAACAGGAGGCTCAGTCGCAATCTCAGGACTATGAGATCATGACCTGAGCCAAAATCAGGAGTTGGGTGCCTAACCTAGAGTGAGCCACCCAGGCACCCCCATTCTTACCCAGGTGCCCCCATTCTTATTTTTTAATTTTCATTTTATGATTTGGTATTATTAAAATATTGAAACAATTCATTTTATTTAATATTAATATTAAACCTTTCCCTCTATTCTGCAGTATAATTTTACTTCCAGAGGAATAAAGTTCTAATTTACAGTTGGAAACATGGAGAAAGAAGATGCAATATGTAGAATTTATTGATTGAACCTGTTTCTGTTGTGTACTTACGATATTCTAGAAACTTCTCCTCGGGTCAGGGTATTAAAAGAGGAACAAGACATGTGTTTGATTTACTGGTTTAAAAAAAAAGTACCAGTGTCATGTGGCAAGTTCTTGGCTGGAGGTGTGTATAAAATTTTGGGGAAATTTTTATGTTACATAGTTTCTAAGGACTACATGGCTGCCTAAAGTGAAAAACTCCTGTACTATTGTAGGTATATGATTATCTTCTCAGCTTTTATAGCCATCTAAACACAATTGAAATTGGTATATCATTATAGCTAGAACTCTGTTATCTATGCTGCTAGACAGATGTTGGAACAAAGGAGGGATGTGACCCAAAGAGTCCCAGATAAAGGCTGTGAGAAAGTCGTTCCTGGTGCCGAGCAAAGTGAGCAGTAAGTAGAGGGAAGGAAGGTCAAGGTGGAGAACCCACGATGATATGTGCATGTACACGGATTTAAGGAAGGATTGTCTTTAATTCGGAGATTGCCCTTTTTCTTCTCTTATTCTTCAAAGGAACCTTTCTTTTTATGAAATTGTAGTGAGAATAAATGGTGGCTACTTAACGTTTTAATGACTTTTATCTGAAAAAAAAAGGTCAACATGATCTTTTTTGTAATTTCATGGATATAGAAAATCCTCTAAAATAGGGAATCCCTGACAAAGATACTTCTGAATGCTGTGTAATTCTTGCAGCCCTTTTTGGGGTGATATAGCCCTGCATGATACAGGAGTTTTTTTGTGTTCAGAGGCCCTGGTTCCATCTCTGGAAATAAGCTCGTAGGTGATGAATTAATAATAAGATTGATGGAGCATATGGATGGGTGGCTCAGGTGGTTAAGCATCCAACTCTTGGTTTTGGCTCTGGTCATGATCTTGCTGTTCCTGGGTTTGAGCCCCGCATCTGGCTCTGCGCTGACAGTGTGGAGTCTGCTTGGGATACTCTCTCTTCCTCTCTCTCTGCCCCTCCCCCATTTGCACTCTCAAAATAAATTATTAAAAATTAAAAATACTTAAAAACAAAAAAATACTAGATTGACTTTATCAGCCAGAGGCTTTGGTGGCTTCTGTCCTGTGGGTGATTTTTGTGGCAGGAAAGTAATCTACGCCTATAATTAGGAATTGATCAATTTTAAAATGTTTTATTTCTTGTCCTGACAAGTTGCAGTGACTGCCTTGGCATTAGAAGATAAAGCATGAGGGATAGTTAATACGACGGGTTGGAAACAGAAATATTTATTAGAAGTTGTGTGTGTATGCATGTGTGTGCATGTGTGAACGTGTGTGTGGGCATGCATGTTTTTCTCTCTTCTGATTGGAACGTAGTGTCAAAATAAGGCAAGAGCCTTAAATCCTGTAATTTTGCTGCTGCAGCCACTGGTTTGCATCAGTGGTGACCTCTGGGTTTTGCTTATAAAGTGGACAGCATGTATTTGTCAGCTTTTGGGAAAGGAAAACTGGAGAGATCCACGGAAGAATAATAACAAATACATGTTGATTGTCTAGGCTGTGTAGAATAATTAATACATTGTTGTTTAGAACTTTAAGTTACCTATCTACCATTGTTCACTAGTTTAGGGCTGATTTTATGCTGTTTAAGTTTTAAAATATGTGAATGCTTGTAGAAAAGTCCATCAAATTTTCCTTCGCTTTTTTTAAATTACAACTTTCCTTAAACAAGGGTCTAACCACGCCAGTTTATCCACAGCTCCGGTGGTGGTGGTGGTGGTGGTGGTGGGGTGTTTAGTTGCTGTTATTGATCATAGTGACCATCAGCACCATCGCCGTTGTTACCCGTGTGGGCTCTGGGATAAGATGACCTGGATTCAGATACCAGCTGCAGCTCTTAGTAGTGGGTGATGTTGGGAAAGTGACTGGTCCCCAGTCCTTTCTTCTGAAACACTGGGATATTAATAGTGGGCACTCATAAGGTATTCTGAGGATTAAAGGGGGATGATTCCTGTAAGGAGCTTAGTACAGTGCTTTGCAGTAGTCTGTGTTCATTATCATTTTGTCGTTCTTTTTACCTTGAAATATCAGTACTGGCCTTTTCAGTTTATTGTTTAATTTTGTTTAATACTCACACCTTGGTCTCATTTTTTGGTTACTTTTTCGTCTGTGTGGGCATTCTATGAGACGTGCTTTTTATCTTTTATTTTTTTTTAAGTTTGTGTGTTTGTTTATTTATTTATTTAGAGAGAAAGAGTGAGTGTGAACATGAGGGAGGGGCAGGCAGAAAGAAAGGGAGAGAGAAAATCCCAAGCAGACTCCGTGCTGTCAGTGCAGCGCTTGCTCTGGGGCTCCGTCTCAGGAAGCCGTGAGACCTTGAGACGTGCTTTGAACCTGTGGGAGAAGCACATGCTGGTAATGAGCAAAATGTTTTCGATCTCTGTACATTCACTTCTACAGTCCAGGCGAGGAGAAATGTTTCCACTGTTGTAGATGTTCCCAAGGACCTTCCTTTGCTTGGAAATGGCAAGTTTTCATGGTTAGTTTTTTTTGTTTTTGAGTTGCTGTTTTTATCTTTTTTATTTTATTTTATTTTTTTGAGAAAGAGAGAGAGTTGGGAAAAGGGGCAGAGGGAGAGAGAATCTTAAGCTGGCTCCGTGTGCAGCGTGGAGCCTGACACGGGGCTCGATCCTGTGACCCTGGGATCATGGTCTGAGCCAAAATCAAGAGTGATCGAGATGGCTGGAACCAACTCAGTCACCCAGGCGCCCCTCAGGGTTAGTTTTCAGTGAGCTAAATAAAAGAGAAAGAATTTCAAAGGTGAAGAAGATGAAAGAAGGATTTTATAGTTATTACTTTAAAAACAGTGGTTTTCAAGCGTAGCCTCACATTTAAATCACTTGGGATGTTTTTAAAAAATACAGATATGTAGTCGTGGGAACACTGCACCACCACCACCACTGTCATCAACAAACGTTTTTGAACCCACTGCTTTGAATACAGTAATAAAGTAATTGGAATGGTGAAGTTTTCAATACTTTTTTAAGCTAACATGTTAGTTTTGAGTTAGTGTCTACCTAGGACAGGAAACCTAATATTATTACTTGGTTCATTAGAAAGAGTTGTAGTTTTGTCTCCCTGTTTTGATGAAATATAGCTGGTTATATCTGTAATTTTTTGGGTGCCAAAACCAATTTCTAATTTAAGCGTAGTTCACTAATAAAATAGAATTCCGTTTAGTTTTCCGAAAAGATGTGCTACAAGAAGAGAATGCCTCTCGTATCTGTGTTTAGAAGTAAACTTGGTGGCAAGGGTTTGGACAAAGCACGTGGACAGGCAGTTAGGCATTTTACTACTGGTACTAGCATTCCATGCTTCAGTCCGTCAAGGCTGAGTGACCTTAATATTTTAATATTAAGCTCTCCTTAGTACTGTATTTCTGTAACTATAGTTTCATCTGCTATATGCAAATAAAAGTCTCATTGACTTTATTGAAATTTTAGAGGGTTGTATATGATAGGGATGGGGATTTATATACTTAACAGAGAGTTGTAAGGGATGAGGTAGGAGTTGGGGATCAAAGACCATATTTATATTCTCTCTGTTGGTAACTATTTGTGAGAGTAGGAGAGGGGGATGTAAAAGGGCTGAGTTATAGCTTAGGACATTTTCAGGTGAAAAGCATTATTAAGTTAATAGGATTTTATTGCAGATCTTTTTGAATTAAAACAATTGGTTATAAATATTGTTCATTAGGAGCTCAAATAATGTTACTGCTTAGTTTCCAATGCAAACATCATTTTAGAGAAATGCTTATTCGCTCTATTTCCACATTGATTTTAATAGCCTGTGTGTGAATAAGTTACCAGCCCATATCTTTTTTAAGATGAATTTGCATTTTTTCCTGTGATGATATGACTAATCAATGTTATAATGATGTAAATCTTCTTTATTTATTTGATTGGCCTGTTTGCAAAATGTGAATTTAATGTTCTGATTTTCAGCAACTTCAGTTGAACGGAGTCGTAGAGCACTAAATGCAAAGGACACCTAGATTATGCTTCATTTCTTGTACCTCTACTGCTTTTTGCTTTGCAAAGTCCTGAGTCAGGCCCTGGGGGAAGATGGGCCGGTATTGGATCATGATCCTGTGCCCCAAACATTAGTTGGGATGGAATAAGGGAAACTGTTGACTAGGCAGGAATGAGCTTATTTTGCTAATTATAGACAAACACTAATAAACAGCCAGCTCTTGAAATCATAGTGAGGGTGAGGGGAGGTGCATGTGTGTGTATGCGTACCCGTGCATGTGTGCAGATAATGTGGGGAAAGGGGCTTGGGCTGTGTGGCTAAAGTGTGTATGAGCTCCTATTGACTTGCCCTTCGGACACAAGGAGAATCTTTGTCTCTTAGTTTGAACGTGCATCCCCCTCTACTGTGGAATTCTGTGTTCCTTTTCCCATTCCTTCTTGTTACTTGTAAATTTTAAAATGATTTGGGTATGAACACTTTGGAAGTGGGAGTAGTCATTTTCCCCAGCTTATTGATGAAAATTGATAGGAAGATGCTGGGAGGTGTAATAGAAAAGGCATATGGGAGAAAATGACTAATGCTTAAAGAGAAAAAGAGGGACAGTACAGTGAGTAATATAACTGCCAAGTGGTTTGGCCACTTGGCTGGTCACTACATTATTTTCTTGGGTGAGAAACATATTTTGGAAATCAGCTTAATTTTAAGAGCTGTTCCAGAGCAGTAGAATCAGATTTTATGAATCTTATCAAACTATGATAGTTGAATCCGTTATCTCCTCTTTAAACAGATGCTAACATTGGATGGTTGGGTTGTGGTGCTCATGACCTTCATGGTATTATATAACCACTTATTGATTCCTCATTGTTTATGGTTATGATTCTATGGAATTCTTCTCTTGGGGGCAGGGACCGCTGTGTAGACCAGAGGTTTCCATTAGAAGAGAGACGACACAAGCATCCATCCACTGCCTGGTCTGCTTTGGGATTCTAAGATGACCTTTACTTTTTCTAATATATTTCCATTTTATTTATTTCTATTTATTTCTAATTTACTTCTAAATGTCTGTAATTTGTAATTTGTTTGTTTTCCTTCAATCTAAGTTACTTCACAAGTGTTTAGATTTTCAGGTGGCTTGGATTTGGGAGGTGGGTCACTTTGAATTGTTAAAATCTAGTGTTGTTACATTACGGTTAGAATGTATTGCCTATCTGATTTCTTATTACATTATGGTTAGAATGTATTGCCTATCTGATTTCTTCTTTTCCTCATTTATGATCTTCTTTTTTCCGACCTAGTACCTGATACTTTTGATGAATGTTTCTTTGCAAAGATATTTGTTATCTGCCTCTGGGAATGGTTCCGTAATACATTAAACTTATATCATCGAAACCTTCTAGGCTACTTAGAGTGTTTCTTTTCTTATACCTGCTTGTTCTACATTTTCACATTACCCATTTTCATAGCTTGCTGGGATTAGGAGAGATGAGGGCAAGGAGGTTAAAAACAGCGTAGCTATTTGAGGCAGCCAGAGGACCAGACATTACAACAGCCCTTTGCTCAGGCTGATTTAGGTCCTCCTTCAGTGAGAATGAAAAAAAAGTTTTTTTTAATTGTTGCTATAATTGAATTGTCTCTTTGAGGAACACTCCCCCCTCTTTTTCTTTCAGTCAGTCTTGATTACTTCTGTTATTTAAGGAGAAGAGATCATTTGGAAGAATTGAGCTTGTGATAAAGAATAAAGAATAGCTTATTGCCATATGTGTTAATTTCAGGAATGGGCTAGAGGGAGGATAGAGAAGGGGCTCAGCCTGGTCCTTTATGAATGGGGCATGTTGGAGATTAATTGTTGATTTCTCTCTGTGTTCTTCCTCTTATCTCTGCACACACACAGTTTTATGAAGTCTGATATTCCTTTTGCCTTTTCTTGAGTTTTATGGTTGCATGGTGATGAGGAGTCCTGGCTCTAGAGCCGGTCTGCCTGGGTTTGAATCCTGTCTTTCTACTTGTTAGCTGTATGATTCTGGGCAAGTCACTGAATTTCCCTGTGCCTTGATTTTTTCATTCGTTAAATAGTACCTACTGCATAGAACTGTCGTGGTATTATATGAGATATAATATGTGAAAATGCTTAGAATAGTATACAATAAATGTACCCAATAGTGCTTAATAAATGTAAGCTATTATTTTTCCATTAGGCAGACGGATAGCCTGCTTCACATTTGTCTATGAAATTACGTCAATTTGGATAAAGAATAAATTTCAACTGCCTAACATAAAAAAAAGACTAAATGTTAATTATTGTCTGAATTTTAAAAATAGCCAAATATATGAATCTATTGAGGATTATTGCAGTGACCACAGTAATTAATCATTGTTGTCACTTCTTAAATGATGGTTTGCTTTTTGGAGGAAAGGCTGTCATTTATAGATGCTTTCATAATTCATATGTGTGACTTATGCAGTTCTCCACGTAAATGGTCTGGTTTTTAAGCTTATTAAAGTTACTGTGTCAAAAATAGGGTTAATTAAAATCTCCTTTAAAGATTTTAACCTTACTGTTACATTGATAAGATTGTTTTATTTCCTGTGCAGCATCAAAACTTCCATTCAGCTTTGAGGTATGAGGTCTGATTTAGAACTTGCAAGACTTCAGTACTTGATCATCATGGTCCTATGCATGTAACTAGTCATTGGCTATGGATATATAGCCATTTTCATACGCTGCTTAGTTTTGTTTTCTCATTAATTAATTTTGAATACATGAGGCAGGTAGCAATTAAAGAGAAAGCTTGATCTAACTAAACTCAGTTCTTATAGTCTTTAGACTAGTTTTAGACTAGATTTAGACTAGACTAGTTTTAGCTAGATTTTTTCTTGAACTTAATTAAGTCTAGAGGCATAGAATAAGATACCTCACAGCTTAACTCAAATCCCAAAGTCTTTGTAATACATTAGGCTTTTGGGGACCTGTGGGGGTGGTGGTGGGAGACAAAACTTACTGGTTAAGAATAATTTCTAAATTTATAACTTGTTTTTACTAAGAATAGCAGTGATGCTCTACATACCTTCAAAAATACCGACTACTTCTTGTTCCTTTGTATCTGGTAGAGAAATCCTATGTTTTCAGGTGTCCTGCCCACTGTCATCTAGGCTTACCTTAAAGTTGATGTCAGTAGGGAATGTTTTGGGGGAGAATTATCTCTGAGGTCCCAGGTACGTGGACTAGCACTTGGGTTGTGGGATGTGAGCAGAGGAAGGGGGTTGTGGAGAGGAGTCATGTGGACCCTTTGAGTAGGAGCCTCGCCCTCACTGCCTTCTGCTAGGGCTGCTGGCGTTGTAAGGTGGGTGCTTCTAACTGTCGCACTTACCTCCAGAGAAGAGGTGGCCCGTGTTTTACAGCTGCTGGAAAGCATTTACTGGGAAGCTGGCAACTGAAGGTGGTTGCAAGTGACAGGCCAAACATTGTTAAAGTCCTTCTTGAGTAGTACAAAGGGAGTTTGGAAATGTGGTTAGAGACCTGGGCACTGTGCCCAGCTCCATAACTTGTTCATTGTGGGACGACCTCAGTGATAGTCTCTAATTTTCTTTTTGGGAAAATAATATAATGCCACTTGCTTACCTTTAAGAGTGTTTTGAGGATTAATGAGTTAATCACCTTGGATGAAGGCAGGAGCCTGGTCATAATTTCATTGCCTTTTTAGAGAAGTTCCATTTTTGGGGGATAAAGTAGTGAAAATAAAGGAATGGAATGGGCTGTCTACCACTTGGAATGTTTCAAGTCCAGCTGTAAATCAGGTTTTCATTCTAACTGAGGAATTTTAACTTAAAATTTATATATATATTTGAGACGTGACACCAAACCAAATGTCTGACCTGCTGTTGGTGGGAAAAGAACAGATGTTTATTCTGAGACCATACTAAAAGATGTTAGTGGTTTTCTCCCACCGTAAGGGAATAAGGTGGGTCATAAGAGAGAGCAGAGATTTAAGTATCGTTTGCTCTTATTGTCCCATCACGGGTGTGTTCTTTTTGAGAGAATTGATATTACTTCATTTGTTGGTTTTCCAAGTTTCTTTGACAAAGAAACTTCATAGATGTCAAGCCAAAACAAAACAAAAAATATAAACACACATACAACAGTTGCTTTAAATACCAAGGATGTCAGCATGAAATTAAAATGAATTTACTGACATTTCTGCTTTGAAATTTTTTTAGTAAAACTAATTTAAACCAACAGTGAAAACTTGTGGCTTTACCTTATAATGGGAAGTTTGACCTTTTTCAGTGCTTTTGGCTCAGGGGTTTTGACATGGGATGTTTTTGGTTAAAATTTGCTTCAACTTTCTAATGGCTCTTGGGATTTTGGTCAATCTTTGGTTGTGGAATAGCAAATGCTGTCTATTGTGTTGGTACCATGTAGTTTTCAAAGACAAGGTCTCTGAAGTAGTGGCTATGGTATCCCCTCCCGCCCATGTGTAATTGTTAAAAAGAACACTGTTGTCATGTGAATTCTTATTTTTTTGAGCTTGCTTTTGAAGTAACTTTCACAGAGAATTCCTGTTACCTAGAAATTGATGACAGACTTACACCATTTCCTTTTTTTTTCTTAGACGTTCCATCCTCAGAGCAGCCTGAACTGTTCCTAAAGAAACTTCAGCAGTGCTGTGTCATTTTTGACTTCATGGACACGCTATCTGATCTTAAAATGAAAGAATACAAGCGCTCCACTCTTAATGAACTGGTGGACTACATTACAATAAGCAGAGGCTGTTTGACAGAGCAGACTTACCCTGAAGTAGTTAGAATGGTGAGTTTCTTTTTTTCGCCGCGGACACTTTTCAGCACCTTCCATAGCGACGCACAGGTGTAATTATTGCAGAGTCAGGTCACTGGAGGTCACCTCCACAAATGAGAGCCAACCTTCTGAGAGCTAAGCTAAAGTAGTCGGAACAATACTAAAATTTGAAGAGTATGATTTCATGAGAATGAAATCCACAACTTTTCGCCTACAACAGTACTGGAGGAACCAATGACTTCTGAATACGAAGCCAGGATTGCCAGGGTGTTCTTGGATTTCTGGCGTTGGGAAAAGAAAGACACAAGAGAATCAACACAAGTTTTAGATCTGTGTTTGAAAAATATTCAAGCCTGTTGGATGTCTTGATTTTTTTCCCTTTTTTCTCCCTGTTCCTTGTGGTAAATTAGAAATGGCTTTAACCTTAATAAAATTGTGATTTGTAGAATCTAGTTAAAGCCTCTCCTGGCTTTATAAACTAATCATTCTCATTATGATCTTGAAATCTGGGATGATGTCTTTCATTATTTTTAAACAGTGTCTTGCACTTTGTGTGGTCATTAGGAGTTATGAGAAGAAACATTATTAGCATAATGGAAGTAATTATGTTCTTATTGGGTCAATAATTATATTAGTTTTTTTAAAGCTGAGCCAAAACATGGTTTTCTGTTAGATTTCTATGGGAAGCTTGCCTTCCTTGGCATCCCAGAAGATCTTGGATCTAGAGACTACGTGCTCTCTGGGGGAGATGGGGCTCTTCCCCTAATTGGTGAAATTATGCTGCAGAGATCCACAAGGGTCAGCGCAACCACTGAGAAGCCCCTTGGAGAATCTGGCCCAGTCTCTCTGTACTGCTGAAACCTGTCTAGCTTTTCAGTTCAACTTTTATCATTTGTATTCAACAAATACAGAAAAGAGACCTCTGTGATGAAGTAGATGTGGTTAAAAATGAATAGTTCAGATTTGGGAAGGGATGTGAGTTATCATAACTTGAGAAACTGATGTGTGAAGGTCATTTCAAAACAATGTCCAGTGTATCCCTCAGATCTGTGTTTGAGTCTATGTTGCATTGTTAATTTACAAGAATATAGTAGTAGAATGCTTTGTAGGTTAACTGTTAACATTGTAGCTCTTGAGCAGTGGTTCTCAACGGAGGAGTGATTTTGCTTCTCAGGGCACTTTGGCAATTTCTAGAGACGATCTGGCAGTCACACCCAGGGGTGGGAGGGGCATGCTACCAGCATCAAGTGGAGAGAGGCCGAATTGCAGCGGAACATCTCACCATGCACACGACAGCCCGCCAACAAAGAATTATCTGGCCCTAAATGTCAGTCGTGCTGTTGTTGGGAAGCCCTGCTCTCGAGTTTGCATGCTCTCTAAACCTCTTAACACAACACCTAGGGTTTTCTCTAGGCCATCTGCCTTCTGCAGAGCATGGCCGCTTGGTTTTAACCTACCCGTGTCCGCAGCCAACAGAGGTATCCACAGTTTATAACTTCCTTCTATAGCATTCCATGGATTGTCCATGAATATGTAAGCATATCCGAGCATATAAGTATAAATATACAAGTGGTGGCATACTATACACACTTCTCTGTACCTTGCTTTTTTCATTTACGTGTATATAATATATATCAGTGCACACACATAAAGCTGTCTCGTGCCGTCTTACAGGTGCGCGATGTTTCATTGTGTGAGTGCACCGTAATTTATTTAACCGCTATCCTGTGAATATCCTTATATACCTGTCAGTTTACCCTTGTGTGAGAACCTCTGTAAGTTTACTGATTTGTTTTTCTTTAATAGCCCTTCTTTCCCCTCTGTTTCTGGACCTTCATGTGTTTCTTGTGCCCCACCTCTGATTTTCCCCTTCCTTCTAAGACTCGGCTTCAGGTGCTACTGCGGTTTTCCTCAAAAGCCCAGAGTTGTCTCCTACCTTCATTTCCTTCATTTCTTGGCCATTCACCCTTTTGGAATTTGTTCATTTGCTGCTTTTTAATTTTTTCACACCTTTATCTGATTTTTCTAATTAGACTATAAGCACTTCTAGGCAGGAACTGTGCCCTGCACATCTCTGTGGCCTCCGGAATACCTACTAGTGCAGGTCTACCAGGAGTTTGTTGAATGAGTGAATGAACTCCCTCTTAAATGTGAGTATTTCGGGCTCTCAAATTATCTCAAATTAAGATATTGAATGTCATTGGGTTATATTTAGTTTTTAAACCCAGTATTTGGCATAATCAAAAATTCTTTTATTCTTATGAAACCAACTTGGTTCTAAATGAGCTCTGGTCTCTTAATGGAGACTGTTTTTCCTTCTTACCTCCTCTCCCCCAACCCGCTTCAAAAAAATGTTTTTAGAAGTCTCCTGTCAGGTCAGTCGTGTGTGAATGCGCGTTTTAAAATATACTGGAGTCCTACCTTAGCAGGTGTTAAATCTGTAGCAGGCATGCTATTCTAGGGCATTAGAAAATTAACTTTCCAGATGGTGGTTAGGGTTCTCAAGGGCATAGTTTATTTTTTAGATCTCATGATAAGTGAAATTGTAACTATTAATTTTACATGGTTCTTAGGCAGTCTGGGGGCATTTCCAGAGAAGGAGTGAGTGTGGGAGAGTCTGAAAGAGAAAGGACTTTGGAACAACACAGACCTGGGTTCAAGTGCCTGCTCTGGCCACACCCACTTTATCACCTTGGATGGAGCCCTTCCTTTGGGGCCTTCAGTTTTTGTGTGGTGATAAGAGGCACGTGGGATCAGGGGAAGGGTCCTTCCTGCACTGCTCCATGAATACTCTGCCTAAGTAAAGTTGTTGTGCTTTGTACACCAAGGTCCTCACCTCCTCAGGTACACATACAATCTAGCAAGTTGGGTGCTACTGCTCTGTAAGAAAGGTTGGAACCCAGTCCTCACTTGGTGCCCTCTACTCCCTTGCATTTTGCCACCTCGGAGGCCCCTTCTGTATATAAATTCTGGTGCTGCCACTGCTCACTTTCCTCATCTGTATCATACCTGCCCTTTTGGGCCTTTTGTGAGGATTGGCGGTAACTCCATATTAAGTTCTTAGAATAGCCCCTAACATACAACAAGCATTCATTCAATAATATTATGTTTTGATGGTTCTGTTATTATATACTTGATTTTACAATCGTTGGTGGAACCCAGAGTTCCTGTTTGTGGACTTGAGATGCGGTCAGCTGGATGTATTGTATTCCATTGCCTCAGTGGTTCTCAAATTCTGTAATTCCAAGATGATCCTGCCTGTTGAACAGATGTCACTGTCCCCACCTGTTCTTTCTTGTTACTGTAAAATGCAACTGCTTCATTAGGTTTAGTGAAGGAAATGGTGGTGCTTTTAGTGAAATATCAATGAAGTGATAGCCAGGTTTTATAAACGAGGATGAGTAATGATTTCCCATGTTATGTTCTCGTGTCAGCGCTGTTACCAAAAGCCCTTTGATCCAACCTGAGGGGACCTTGTCCTTTGAGAGTCCTTAATCTGTTAGGGGAAGAAAAGAGTGACAGATAAAAGTAATCTGTGAGTTGTGGAAGCCATTTTTAGCATTTAAATGAAGTCTAGATACCACCTCCAGGCTGCTAGAATTAAGAAAGCAGAGCAGCTCTTGATGTGTAAACAGGATAAGACGTTGTAGTACCTACCTTCCCTGTGGGAGAGCTGTGCGGGCTGGTGGAGAGAGCCCCAGAACGAGAAAGTGGAGGTCACTGTCCTCATCTCTCATCTTCCACCTGACTGCTGGTGAGGTCTTGGGCAAATAACTCATTTCCTCTCAAGCCCCAGTTTCTCCTGTTGTAAGTGGAGGGGGTCGATGAAGATCACTCCCACCTCCAGCTCTGAAAACCACTGGCTCTTTCAGTCAACACAGTCTAAGAAATTGAGAATGGATTCCACTTCCAAAATAGGTGCTTAGGTAAGTGGTTTGTTTCATGTATTTCGCATGAGGGCATATCTGATGGAAAAACGAGAATCAGGATTTGTCGTGCCTTGAGGCTTTGGCCCATTCTGCTTTGTATCATTTCGAGTGTCAGGCTTCTGTCCTTGAGGCAATGTTTTTACCACATAATGCTAATGTTTTCTCTTTGGTTCTGTTGCCATGCATCCATTTGAAAGACTTTTTAGAATTTTGGCTCTCCCAGTAATCTTGTGCTATTTTTTTTTTAACCCAAACTCGAACTCTCTGTATTTTATGCTCTTTATATCTGCACGTCTTCCTTTTCAAAAATCTCTCTTTGGGTCATAGTTTGAATGTGAGATGAAATCTCATTGGTGAAGACATTATTTTAGCTAACTCCAGGTAAAGTTTACTGAATGATTTTACATTTTGATGATAAAAAAAGGTTGGGTCCTGCTCTGTCTGCAAACTCAAAATCAGGTAGAAGGGATACTCATGAACGAATGTAAGAAAATGTCATACATGTATTAATAGAAGTTTGTACAGGTAAGAAAGGAGTAGAGAGGGTGAGTAGTCAGAGGTAAGCAGAGATGGTCAAGGAAGGCTTTCTACAAAGTAAGTAAAGCTTCAGTAGGTGTTAAAAGGTGAATGCATGTTTTCTAAGTGGCTGAAATAGTGTTGAAATGAAAAAGAGAATTACATGATGCAAGAGATTTCCAAACCCAAGATATATTCAGAGAAACACAAGTAGTGTTGTCACAGCATACTGTGTGTGTGTGTGTGTGTGTGTGTGTGTGTTTGTGCGCGTGTGTTGGAGAGTTTGAGGAGGTGAATGGTGGCAGTTGAAGCTGCAGGCGTGGGCCCGTTCCTGAAAGAACCTCTCAGACAGTGGATAAAAACACTGGAAAGTTTTAAGCAGTTGAATGACATGGTCAGATTTGTATTGCACAAGCTGTGGGCCAGATAGATTGGAGGGGGCCAATTGAAGGCAGAGAAGAATCAGTTAGGGAAGGGGTGTTTTAGAGATGCTGTGGAGGCCCTAAAGCAAGCACAGGTATGAAAGTAGAGAAGAGGAAAGGATGACATTTCAGCCTCACTTACATAAAACTGAAGCCACTTGGCCTTTGTGCGGATGTTTGCAGTGTGAGAGAGAGGAAGGGGTCGAGGATAGCTTTGGGAATTAGGTGGTTTCTTATGCTGTTATTTGAGAAAGGTATAGTAGGAGGGCGAGTGGGTTTTGGATGGAAGCTGAGGAGTTGACTTTTGATGTGTTAACTTGGAGGTTATGGGAGACCTAGATATGGAAAGCTAGGAGATGAAGATTGGGAATTGTCAGTATGGGGGGAGGACTGGAGAAACAAAGAGCAGCGATGGAATTGCGGGTGGTACAGGGAACCACTGGGCTTTCGGGCAGCAGTGCAGGTGGGAGCTCGGGGTTGAGGAGTGCGCCAAGTATAAGGAAGTTGAGATGGTGCCTGTAGATGGTGATTGCGTGTTCACTGGTGGAATCTTGGGCATACTGTCTTCATTAGAATAAAATCCTATGCCTTCTCTTGCAGAAAGTATGCCTTGTTGCACTGGTTTTTTGCCATTATATATTTTCATATTTTGTCTTAGCTTTTATTGGTTTCAAAGTCTGCTCCACTCCTAATCTGTGACTAAATTTCTATATAGCTCAAATCATAGAATATGTGATTTTTCCAAAGGTAATCTAGTTTTAAGATAAAACATTTCTTTTCTCTTGAAGTCTTTCCTTGAGTCCTAATTATTGTTTCTTGGCCACCATTAGCTTTGTTTTTCCTGTTCTCAAATTATACCCTGTCATTTGGTTATCCGTGTGTTTTATCTTTTATATATCCTTTGATTTAACGAGAAATCACAGCTCTGGTTTGTCAGTTAATAGAAAAATACGGTTCTGTAGAAAATAATGAAGTTCCAATTAAAGGTCTCAGAGTCTGCCTACACTTTAAGGAGTGTTTTGTTAATTTCACTACATACTTTATTGGCTGAAGGACAGAGTTTCTTTTCATAAAATAACAACTATCTAAAAGTAGCCTTGGGAATGATAACTGCCAGGGGGACATCTGAAATTTCCATTTTTCATCTTATGGCATCTGATAAGGAATGTAACCATACATCCTGGCCAGAATTTGCCTTGGAGGTGACTCTTCAGACTGGAAGGAGATAAGATCTGACCCACGTGGTGGTGCCGGGGTGGGGGTGGGAGTGGGGGTGATGGTGGTGGAGATTGGCTTCTTACATTATTGAAAATATAAATAATGGAAGAGAATTGAGTGATACCTGGGAAAGGCCTCTAGGAACTGAAATTATTGGCAAATTTTGAGAGTAAGATACGTCTAAAAGATAGGACCTGATAATTGAGTTGGGAGGTGAAGGATTCCTTGGTGCTTAGGAAAGAATTTAAGGTTACGAGAATGAAGATTATCAACAGACATTTTTAGAATGAGATCAGGAAGAATTGGCCGCTCAAGGTTAGGAGCATATTTGTTACCATTTGTAATTTATCAGAGGGTAGAGAAACTGGCAGGCACTTTGTCCTTTCCTTAATTACCGTAAATCTTAAAAAATTGCACTGTGCTTCTTCAGTTAATGCTCACTTAATAATATTCATTTGGCATCCTAAAATGTCTATAGATTGTTTTTATGGGGTCAGTGGACCCTCTGATGTTGACTGCAGAATTTTGAGTGTTTCGTGTATTTTTTTTAAATTGTAGAGCATGAGAGGGGCAGAGGGAGAAAGAGAGAGGGAATCCCAAGCAGGCTCCATGCTCCGCATGGCAGAATCTGATGCAGGGCTCGATCCCATGGCCCTGGGATCATGGCCTGAGCTGGACCCTCAGACTTAGACCCTCAACTGACTGTGCCACCCAGGCGCCCCTGTTTTGTGTATTTTCGTGGTAGAAGACCCATAGCTTTTGATTGAATATTCAAAGACTCACCTGACTCCAGAATGGTGTAAGCTTGATTTTACCACACGTGCAATGCTCTGCTACTTGCTGCTCTCTTGGAAAATACAAGATCGGAAAGGAGCAGGGTTTTCCCATGTATGGCAGTAACTAAAGATGAAAAACGAAGTTGTTAGACTGATTGCACCAACGAAACCATCTGTGCCCGTAGTTTTCTCTTTTGGAATGTTTCTTCTGGTAGTGCATTCGGTTTCTTAAATGCATGTCTGACCCTAGATTTTCTGTTTCATCTTGTGTCAGTTTTGGTAGGTTGTTCTCATAGTTACACAGTTGACAGCTGTGGTCAAATACTTGAGCCTTTCAGCTTCTTCACAAGGGTGGGTACTCGTATTGGTTCACCAGCACTTGTACCCCTTCCATGGTTCCGGCAAAATTATCTGCAGCACCTACAACATGTGAGCTAATTCAGTCTTCACAACAACCCTGTGAGATTGATAGTAATATTATCTATGTTATTTTATAGATGATATGAAGGAAGTAGAGAGAGGCTATGAAACTTTCCCATAGCTACTCACCTGGGGAACAGGCAGAGTTGATTTGAATCCAGACTGTTTGGCTCCAAAGACCATACTCTTAACTGCTGTGCCTAATGCTTTCCTGGAATCATTCTTTACTATAGGAATGAGGACTAAAACCCAAAGATTGGACTCCTGCCTCTGTGCCGTGTCCTTTTCCTTGAGCTCTTCTAAATAAATAGGTAATAAGGCTTTTGAATAGCTTTTCCCTGAATCTTGCTGCTTCTGACAAGCCAGACCAAATAGTAGACTTCAGGATTAAATGTTCATTTTTGCTTAAGAAGCAGCTTCCGTCTCACGCTGTCTTCCCTCACCACTTCACTACCCTGCCTTTGTGGTTTTCTTGAATTAAGAGTGCTTCTCAACCTTGTTTTCCCTGCTCTCCCACTCCCTCCCAGTATGTGAGAGTGAATGATGGTTGGGGGGCCGAAGGGGAGCTCAGGAGGAGGGCTGTGCAGTTCAGAACTCTCCTCTGTTCCACCCAAAGCACGGGTCTTGAGAGGATGCTATCTCTTAAGTTCATGTGCTCCCCCTGTATCTCTTTTCTCTGTTCCCCCCATTAGAAGCATAGCCAAGCTCTACCAGCATAGCCAAGGCATCATTGCTTGCTTAGCTTGAATTTGGAGCCAGGGAGTTAGATGATTGGAACGTCCCTTGCTTTCCAGTGTGGTCCCTAATCCTTGGAAGCGCTTAAGTGGGTACAGCCTCCTTTTTGTTGCCCTTCCGAGGTGAGTCCTGCCACTTAGGTGAGTCTTCACCTTTTTAAACTTGTGACTTTATAAGATTGTTATGGTGTCATTGTCGGTGTCCTGGTACTACCTCAACTGCCCCTGTTGACTTCCCTTTTTCTTTAGAGGGTTTAATCTGTTTTTCTAGTTACAGGGATTCTTGATAGTCTGAAAACTTTTTTTTTGGTCTCTTTAAGGTAGCTTTCCAGATCTTTTCTCTGACTGTTGACTTAAAATTTTAATTTTTCGTGGGATATTTCATGTCCAGGTTTCCCCCCCCCCCACCTTTGGAGGACCCTGTATATAAATCTGCACATGCCTGTGTGGTTAGAATTATATGTACATGTGGACGTATACAGCCCTTAGTTTACCTGAATACAAGTTTTCCTGATAGACTTGCATATTCATGTCTATACTATATTAGTAATTCACCATTTCTTTCCAGCAAACATTCTCTCTTAAGGAATCTGACAGGGATTATAATGTGTTTAGTTTTAATTTAAACGTACAAAGGAGTAGGTTTTTACTCAGGAAAACAACTGAGCCACTCATGATTGCTATTTGCTTCATTTAGAAGCTGTAGTCCTTCTGGCTTGACTGCTTTACAGATTGTCCAGAGTTTTCAATATACTTAAAATTGTTTGACAGCTGTGACTTGTCTAGCGCGGATGTATCCAATACTATCATTTCACTGTTAGGAGAACATTCCCTCTCTTTCTTTCCCCCTCCCCCGAAGCTGGCTGCAGAAGTTTTACAGGATAAGTCACAGAACCGCATTCAAGTTTTGGTTTCTCTTTTCTCCTACCTTTTAATTTAGCCTTGAAACTGAAAATATGGTTAGAGGTGTAAGGAATACTTCTGGAAAAATCTCCTGAGGAAAATGTATGGTAAAAAGATTGGCAAATACCGCCTATGGTTTCTATATAAGTAGGTCTTGGATAATTCTAGCACTTGCTGTGTATGTTCAACCATCTCTCTACCAAGGACAGAAATGAGAGAGGAAGGGATTTATTAATTGATTCTCCAAAGAGAAAGCTGATTATACCCCAGTGATGCATTATGAGCAGGAAAAAACAGAAAATGAGTGTCCTCAATGTGGAATTCTCAGAGACCGTAATGCCTAAGGCAAGAATTTGGCAAGAAAACAACAAGCAGGTCATTTCCAGGAGGTAGCTGGCTTCTGACCAATATTGAAAGCCAAACTTGATCTGTTGATGAAAACAAGAAGAAATATGCTATCCAGTGTGGAGGAAGTTGCCTCTGGAAAGTGAGGATAAGATAAGGGACTCTAGAGTTAAAATGCAGTTACAATAATGGATAGAGAGAGGTGGAGGTTTGCAAAGCGGTGAAGGGAGAACTAGAAGGACCAGAGCCTCAGGCAGCTGCAGGTCCTGGGATCAGCACTGCCAGGAAGGCAGGGGGTGACACGTGGAGGAGAGGATGTTTCGGGATAAAAATAGGACTGGTTATAACAATTTGGTGAGTTGGAAAGCAAGTTTATGTTTTAATAAAGTGGGTAAGCAAGCCATATTAGAGAATATAATGTCTCTTGACTCTTCAGAGTTGTAGGTAACAGAGAGTGGGGGCTGGTCAGATAGCATTAGGTACTAAATGGGTTGCTTTGAAATACTGTGGCATTTCCCTTACTGAAGAAGGTAAGGCCTTTATGAGAATAGGGTAGAACACTCTGGTATAATGCAGCCCTCTTCCTTTTGTGGTGACTTTTGGCCTTTTCTCTAGAAGTATTTGTTGGGTTTAGACAATAGAGAAGGTGCTGGAAAATTGAGTTTGTATTTGTGCTGTCCATCAGGTACAAACTGGGGAGTCTCTTGTGCCCTGTTCTGGAAAGTAAGAGGAGTTATTTGAGGGGTAAAATAATCAGAGGGGTAATATAATCAATTTAATGATCTTTAAATACACATTTAAAACAGAAGCTAACAGGGTTGGTGGGCAGTTCCTGTCTGGAGAGCCCTTTCTTGGTTTCTTTGTGAGGCACTTATACTCACACTCCAGCCTCCCCTCCAAGATGTGGCCAGCATGCCTCCGTGAGGCCCATGAGGCGGGTGAGGGAGGGTTGTCTGTCTTGCCCTCCCTTGCAGTGGCTGACCTTACTCAGTTCATTATGAAGCTTTATGGGTAAAGAGTGATGTTAATCTGTGATCATGTGTTCAGGTGCGTTTTTGTTTTCATAACTCACCAGCTAAGCTCAAGGTTTGTTTGACTCATGAAGGGTCACAGAGACAGAGAGACACACACATACAGAATAAGGGACAGTGACAGCGTGGTCAGTTTCCTGTTTATTTTTAGTGATTTCAAATAAGAACATATGCTCAAGAGCCGCAAACATACATCAGGAGCCTCAAGTGCTTTGTGTGTTTTTTAAATTCAGAATTTAAGAAGTTTAAATTTCTTTTAGCATTGGCTGCTTTTGAACCATCGAATGTTCAAAGCAGATGTTAGAAATATGTGTCCTCAAAAAAGCCCCATGTTGTTACTGTTTTATTAACTTGTGTACTTTGGTTCTTACAGAAAGCACTTAATTTAGCAGTTTTAGTACTTTTCTAGGATTGAGGACCCAAAGTCCATGCACAGGAAAATGTAAAACCCTGCTCTTGCATGGCTGGCCTCTGTGTGGGGCGGGCGCGCCCAACTGCAAGCACCAGCCAGTACAAGGGCCTGCTCTGTGCTAGGACTATTGCAGTGTTTACACCTCTATTTTTGGATTCTAAGATTTAATATCAACAATCTTCACTTTTGGATTCACTGCTACATTTCCAATTTTGGAGACTGTGTAATCTAGTTGTCTCTGTGTGTGAAATACCATTTTACTGTGATGATTTTGTGTGGGGCGCACAGACTCTAGAGAGAATTAATTTAGCGTTACCATCACCACTTCAGCAGGTAAAAAGAGTTGCCTCTTATTTTGAGCAAAGTTTAGTCTTGAAATAGAAGTCTCATGGGAGGGGAGGGAGAGGGTTTCATGGTTGGGATTTGTGAGTAATGGGGGAGAGGCGGGGATGGGTCTAGATTACGGGGGTCTTGGCAAGCCAAGCAAAGGAGGTTAGACTTAATCTCAGAGACGCAAGCGGGGAGCTACTGAGGTTTTTGAACAGGAGGTGAAATGCAAACGATACTCTTATTTTTCTTTCAACAGCCCCCACCTAGAAAGTCTGTACTCTTCTGCCAGCGCCTTTCAGGGGGTGTAAGGCTGGCAGATTTTACCCAGGATGGCTGATGGCAAAGGACTGTTGTCCTAATGTAGTCAGGATGGTGACAAAGAAAGAGGAAGTGGAGAGAATATATAAAGAACTCCCCATCCTCCTATATTTTCCCCTGTGCTCATCAAAGAAAACTTGAAACCAAAGAAAAAAATTATCTATAGTTTCATTATTTAAATGCAATCAGCATTCACATTTTAGCCAATTTCCTCCTAGCCTGGTTTTTAAATGAGGCTTTCCCTTAAATTAAAAAAAAAATCCAGATATACTTAACATGCAACATAGATTTTAAGAGCAGATCTTAGGCAGTGAATGTTCAATGAATTTAATAATTCTTTGTACTAATACAGTCATAACCCCAGCTCTAGAACACGGCCATCATCCTGGAAAATTTCTATGTGTTCCTTTCCTGTCTTTCCATATTAAACATTTTTCCCCCTAAGGGGAAAAATATATAAATTATTTCATACTAATCTTATTATATAATTACTTGTGTTACTTGCTATATATATATAATTTGAACTAAATTTTTTTCCCTTAGCATTGGGATATAAATATGCTTTCATGTAATTAACTAAATTTAAAAACATCATTCTAATGGCTGCCTCATTATATATCCCCTCATTATGGGGATATATGATTGTCTGCTTAACTGTTTTGGGACATCGAAACCATTTCCAAATTTCCACTATTAAAAATAATATCACCGTTAGCACCAAAGAGTTATTGTGAAGGCATAAATAAAGTGACCTGTTGATAAGTTGCATAAAGCAGATACAGGAGAGGAAGAGTTAAAGAACATTCTAAAGGCTTAGACAGAATGAGGAAGGTGAGAAGAGAATTCTGTTCTAGAGGAAAG
This sequence comes from Cryptoprocta ferox, assembly GCA_028646485.1. Lineage (NCBI taxonomy): Eukaryota > Metazoa > Chordata > Mammalia > Carnivora > Eupleridae > Cryptoprocta > Cryptoprocta ferox. The sequence continues at coordinate 35,535,839 of CM053560.1, forward strand.
TGGAGGTCAATGAGGATGAGATTGGTTTTGACTAGATTGAATTTGAGATCTAGGGAGATGTCAGAACTGCTCTGTATGTAACTGGAAAAAACAGAATTAAGGACATCCTAGTGCCTTGGAAACAGAAGTAGTAGTAGAAGAGGGGACAGAGAACTGAGTATTGAGAGAAGAGCGTCATGCCATGGATTCAGCTTTGCTCTACCTGGAGTTCTAATGCTGACTTTGTTGGGTTTTTTTTTTGTTGTTGTTGTTGTTGTTTTGGTACGGATGTGTGTTGTTCATTGGATGAAGCAGAAGCGATGACTTTGAGACAGGCGTTTGACTTCTATATTCACAGTCTCAAGATCCAGAATATGCTTTACTTTCTATTTTGCTTCACACTAAGACCTATTAATGTGGTTGGTGTTAATTCTGAGAAAGAGAAACTGTGGTGAGGGTATCACATTACCTTGGCTCAGGGTAGCAGGGCTGCCGTTTGGTTTTCTGGTGGTTCTACTGGATTCTTTCCCACTAAAAGGGATTGACATGTTCACATAAGAAAATTAAATTACTTGAATTAGTAGAAGTTACTGGAGAATGGAAGAAGTAATTGAATAGGAAATAATTGCTAACTTTTGAGTTAAATGGGGGGACTTGAACACATGCACGTATTTACCTCCTGAAATCAGATAGAGATTACTGAGAAGAAATGAAACACACAAAAACAAAGCAAAGTGGAGAGGAGATCTTAGAATCAGGCTTTTGGAAACTTGAAAGCAAAGGAACTGGTGGTCATTACATTGGCAGATGAGGAAAAGCGGAGCTGTCAGCAGCAGCAGGGAAGTCTGGAAGTAGCCCACTCACACCACATTAACTGCGGGAAGCTTCAGAAGGATGCCTTTCTAAATGCAAGGGTGCACGGAGGCAACAAGAGGAGACTCGGCAGAATGTCTGTGTAAGATGTAGCTAGAACTCCTGATCCCACCTCCCTCCCCCCAAAACCAGAGAGTGTAAGACTGAAGGTTTACTCTCTGGAGGGAAGCTGGGCTCGTGGACATGAGGCACTGCTAAGAACAGCGGGCACCTTTCGGAAAGTTGTGGGGCATGTTGAATGGGAAAATCCTCAACCCTCTTGCCCCTCAGCTCACAGATCCCTTATGCCTGTAACCAGGAGACGGATGATGATTCTTTGGAGAATCAGATAAGCTCAAAGGAAAGACCTACAGGCACCTGCTAAAGAAGAATTCTTAGGTGGATGGTGGTCAGGATGTGGCCCAGCCAGTCTCCCCACAAGCCCACTCCTCAGTCACTCAGTGCCACCGTCTCATACGGAGCTCCCATTTTAAATATGCCTGGATGTGGCACTGTAATAAAGGCACAGCCTTTCTTGGTTTGACTCCTCTCTCCTGACACTGTCCTGTCATTAATACTGTTAATTAGTTTTGTATGATTTTGAACTTTATATAAATGTACACGGATGGGACTCAATTCAGATGTCTTTCTCTTTCCCTTGCATCCTCACCCCGTGCTCACCCCATCTCTTTTCCTGCCCTTGTGGCATCTCTCTCATCTGATGGGCATACAGTGGGTCAAAGAGAGTGGAACGGAAGACAGAGTACTTTCTTTCACACATTTTTCTCCCTTTTGTCTCCTAACTAAAATGTTGATGTACTCCTCAAACCTACCTTGTATGCACTTGGATCTGTACCCAGATTCTATTGATTCTCTGTTCTTGATCTCATGGACAATTTCTTTTCTTCCATATGGTTGTCAGTGCTCTAATTCTTCTAGAAACGGAACATCTAAAGGGATCAAATTATTTTCAGAAACAATCGGTATATGTTAAATACAGTTATACCAGTTGATGAGAACAGTTATCAACAGAACCAACAGCAGCAGCAGCAGCAGCAGCAGCAGCAGCAATAATAACAATGAAAACGGATTTTTTTTTAGTCTGTATAAATCTAAACTACCTAGTAGATTTTGAAAGAAATACTTGCTAAAGGATATATAAGTAAAATGACATCTCTGTGAGTTAGGAAAAGAGTACATGCCCAAGATTTCTATGACTTTAATCTTGTCTTCTGGATTTGGCATCATTTATAATTCTGATGGAGCAATATAAGTTCTTAAACTTCTTTTTTTGTTTGTTACTCATTCCCTTTCTCCAACGGACTATTAAGCTGCTTTTATCATTTTAAGATGTTCCTTCTGCTTCATTTCAGAAATCAGTTTTCATAGAACAGTGCCTAAGTCCTAGAAAGCCCTGCTAATACAGATTAAAGGTATGACCGTGAATGTGTAGCAATAATAAGGTTGAAATCATCAACTTCAGAAATCCTCTTCTAGATTTCCGGATGTTGTAAAACAAATCAGCTGTCACAAGTGCATGTTTCCTAATCACATGTAAACAGTGTACGCTGTCTTTAGTTCTGGTTCAGTGACTGTTTTCTCCTTAAGCGTAGAGCATTGTCCAGAAAGGTGGTTTTATGATAAAAATGTGAGCACCCTTGGTGGAGTAGCTTGGCCATACCTGTGTATCACAGTGTTTTTGTCCTTTGCTTGTGACAGACAAGAGCATTGTGGTGATTCTTTTGCCTCAAGGAATTGTATTTAACTCAAGTGAGCATGTTTGTAATAATAACTTCTGGAAATTCTTGCCTGAAACTTTTAATTATATTGATAATATTCCATAGTAGTGATGGTTATGTATTTAGTATGTTAGAGAATAAAGGTAGACCTGCAGTGGATGGCTTAACAATGTAAGTTGTTGTCATACTGATTTCATTAAATTTCTCTTTAGATTTAGTGCTAAGGACGTGTCTTTATGTTAGAATAAGGGATTTTAATGGTTTCACGTGTTCATTCACACCGATGGTGATGGCAAGGTTTAAAAAGAGACTTTATATCTAGTCTGCAGTGGAAACTACTGTAAACTTATGATAATTAAAAGACATGGTTTGGCTTTAGAAACAAATTACTGATTGAGTAAATTGCCAGTGAGTTAAATTAAGGGCTAGTTGAAATTTTTAAAATTTTGCTATTTGTCTCCTAATCAAAGTACAAGCTTAAAAGATGTATAGCTGCTCTGATTCTAAGTTTCTTGAACATAATTATAAAATGTTGAAATTTTTCTCCTGGTTTTATGTATCAATAATTATTTATAATTATTTTAAAAGGGACTGAGAGTCAGATTTGAAAGTTTCTTTATCACTGGGACTATTGAGAATTCTTAAATTTGGTGTTACCAAAGGTAACTTGACCTTATATGTATGTTTTGTATTTATTACTTTTATGTTCTAAAACATGAATAGCATAGCAAGGTATCTAGGCATATCTGTTAGAATTTTAGTTCTTAGAGTTTGAGTATGTAATACAAATTCTAATATGTTTGGAAATAGTCTTCTCTGTATAAATGTCTGATTTAGAGGTTTAAAGTAACTTTTGCTTATTTTAATATGTTTCGTCATGTTTATTTGATACATTTACTTTGGACTAACACAAAATACTGTGAGAATAATGCATGCTAACATAGTTTCAACATTGCATTTACTAGGTCTTCCCTCTGGTTCTAAATGCTTGATTAAATAATTTTGTTTCTTTTCAATACCTGATGAATTAATAGAATTAACGAATGGATGAACTGGATTAAAAAACTGAGGGATATTATTGAAATTGTTACTTGCGTAAGACCTTAATACAAATAGTGCTAGAGGAATAATGGCACTTTGTGATTTGCTTGGATGTTTTCTATTTAACATCATTTGTATTGTCCTTTTCTGGTTAGAAAATTTACTTTGTAGATGTGATTTCAAGAAAATTCATTTTATAGCTATGGTGTCATTATTTTTGTATTTATGGTCAATATATTTGCAGTATTGCATAATTGCATGAAATTACAGTGTCACAGATAGGGAGAAATGTTCGTGAGGTCGCCTAGTTCATCTGCATTTACCCAAGGAAGATAATACCTACTCATCTAGAAAGTTGTAAAACAGAGAGAAGATGATTTAAGTTGTTTCGTTATACCGTAGTTACAGGTGGTTTTCGGAGTACATTATATGCCTGATTTTACCCAGGCCTTCAGTACTAAGTGCTTACCAATATATAACTAAAGGGAATTGAAAGTATTCATTAGTTGTGTTTTTTTTTTAATAATTCACTATATTTTTCTTACCTTTTGTTTTGTTCATTGATAATCTTGGCAGATATTTAGTGAGTACTACCAGGTGCGCGGCACATTCTCTTCTTTTATAATGTGCTAGTCATTTTCCTTAACAGCAAAATATCAACTAAAATCAAGGTGTAAAATTAGTAGTAGAATTTCTCTGGAGATAAAGAGATTTCGGGAAAGTGAGTTTTTTTTTTTTCCTGCAGTAGCTTAAATAACTATTTAAAAATATTAAGAGTTGTATTTTGATATTGTAAGTCAAGAAACAGTAAGAGGGTTGTTTAATCAAAACCTGATTAAAATATGCCTGTTAAGTTGTCTCTTTCACAGTTGGCCAAGACTTTGAAATTTACTTTTTTTGCATCCCAGTTAACAGTAATCAGCATTAAGCTAAAGAGCTGAAAAAGAAGAGAGCAGCCTGTCCCTCAGAGTAAGCAGCTGTTGGGTGCCTGGACTTGCCTGAGGCAGTCTCCCCCTCCCTTACCCCCCATCCTCTCCTCAGGTGCCATGGTGCCCGGGTCACAACTGAGTTGTAACCAGGACAGGTTCTTTCTTAATTAATATTAGTGTTATTTTAGAGTTGTCAGTTTTAGCAAATAAAATACAGGGCACCTGGTTAAATTTGAATTTCAGATAAACAACAAATATTTTTTTAGTCTAAGTATGTCCCATACAATATGTGGAAATCTAACTGGGGGAGATGAGACGAAGGGATGTGAGGAATAGGGGCACCAGAGAGGAAACTTGGCAATAATCGGGACGTTTGAAGATGGAGGTCTGAACCAGATGGTGGAGATGATTTTGTTCTATTTTTCTGCTAATGCTGAGAAAGGTCACCATAGTTCTGAATGCTCACAGCGGGGAAGACAGTGTCTGTGGTTGCCATTGAGGGCTACTGGAGGGAGATGATGGGAAAAGAGAGATAAGAAGTTAAAAAACGGCTAGAAAGAAATGTGGTGGGGGAATCAGAGGAGAAATAGAAAGAGACAAAGAAGGCAGGTCCATGCATGGTCTTCAAGGATGGGATGGAGGTGGTGTGCCAGAGAAAGGACCCTGAGAACCATCCCGTGCGTATCATGGTGCTGTGTTATCTTGCAAAACTCACAAGCTATTTGGACTTTTCTTATTGGTAAGAGAAGGGAGCTGGATGAGAGAGAGTCTCTAACATGATTGGATTCTAGAAGCAACATGGAATTCCTAATCCTAAATTTTCTGTCTTTAAGGAGGGGTTATTTAGATTTTAATACCTGTGTCTCCTCTTCCCTCAGCCTTGCTTTCTGTCCTTAAGCCACTTTCTAGAGGCCAGCCCAGTGCCTTCAAACTTTTAGTTTGATTCCAACATTCAATGTTTATTATATTATAATGCCTTTGGAAGGAAAATGAATCAGATTATTCATACTCAAAGACACTTATTTCTTAAACTTCTTTTTCTTTGCATTGACACCAGTGTAGATTAAAATAAAATAGTTGAAAGACAAATCCTTGTAATGTACTGTAAAAATTGCTTTTGTTCTTTTTGGATAACCCATTCCTGAATGGATAAAAGGGCCTAGGACTAGAGCCTCATATTTAAATACATAATAGAGACAGTTTTCGTGACTTTAGAAATACCAAGTTGCATTTTAGTGTAGCCACATAGACTACAAAATTGCTTTGTGGTTAGGAGTGTTGCTGGTGGCTACATGTAGTCATGATATATTTGCATAAGCATAAACCTGCTGTTAGCTATTTAATAATGTTACCTATTTAGTAATCCCTTTAAAACCTGGACTGTAAGTCAGAAGTGGCTTCCAGTGATCAAGATTTAATGGAAGCAAATTTACCATGTTGGATAGTGGGGTGTTTTTTTTGGATTTGATTTGTTTTTAATGTTTATTTTTGAGAAAGAGCATGGGGTGGGGGAGGGGCCGAGAGAGAAGGAGAGGAGGATCTGAGGAAGGCTCTGCACTCACAGCCTGCCAATGCAGACTAACGTGCGGGGCTCAGACTCCTAACTGTGAGATCCTGACCAGGGCCAAAATCAAGAGTCAGACACTCAACTGACTGAGCCCCAGGATATTGGTTTTTAACCATTTTTCAATCGTGGAAATCTTTTGAAAGTATGACCAGGGCAACTAAATCTTTTCCCAGATTGGACTCACATGTACTAAATGTTGCAAAGAAGTCAGGGGATTTGGAGGACCACCTCGCCTTCCCCACTTTTAGCTGTGGATAAACCAGTTTTAAACTCATGATTTTGGAGCTCAACTGTATAGTTAAACTGGTCCATTCACTGAGTCTTTTAACCATTGTTCCTGAGCTAGGCTCTAGGCATTGTAGAAAGCTCTGATTTTTAACTCCCTCCTGACAATAATAGTCTCAAACAAATTCAAGAGCCTGTTTTCATTTTGAAATTAAAGGCATAACTTATATACACCGTAGGTCTCTAACTTAGGCTTTTTATAGATTTAGGACTTGTTTTGTGTGCCCCAAGAGGAATTACAGCAACTGCCTAGTTTATCATCCATATTCTTCTTGCTACTACAGCTTTTTAAAATTTCCCTTTAGATACCCATCTCCATCCCGTAAGGTTAAAGTCTCATCATTTGCAGTTGTCTTCCCCCTAAATCTTTATTTATAAACATTTCTTTGTGCTTCTGTATAGCCATCATCTTTAATGCTGCACCATATTCTGAGTTGACATACCTCTTGGATGCTGGACGTAAAGATTATTTCTAATTTTACGCTTTTTGTAGAATGTTGTAAATGACTGCTTTAAGTAGTATTTGCAGGGGTGCCTGGGTGGCTCGGTTGAGTGTCTGACTTTGGCTCAGGTTGTGATCTCACAATTGGTGAGTTCGAACCCAGCATTGGGCTCTTGGCTCCTGGCTGTCAGCACGGGGCCTGCTTTGGATTCTCTGTCTCCCTCTCGTTCTGACCCCCACCCACATGGTCTCTCTTTCTCAAAAATAAATAAACATTAAAAAAATACAGAAAATAATTTTTTAAAAAGTAGATTTTTCGGACTTGTCTTGGATTAGTGTTTCACAAACGATTCTCAAGGATGGGAGCAATGGCTCATTCATTCGTGACATTTTTATTAAGCACAGTGCCACCTGGGTCAAAAGCTTGGCCATTTCCTGACACTTGATATGCTTTGACATTCTTTCCAAACCTGCTAGCAAACTACTTAACCAACTGAGTCAGCTTTTAATTGTCCAGCACATTTGATCTGTGCTTCCTCGTTATTCATCTGGTCAGTATTTAGAAGTAAACTAAATAAAGCATTATAAGGAAGGCAAATCTGAAGAAATAAGTGTGTGGCTAAATGAGATGTGCATGCCTTTAAAATCACTTGGTGTTTGGATTATTTCCACAACCTGACATTCTTCTGATGTGATAATTGAGAGATGAAACTTTGATCAAATCAGAGGTTTAGATGAACTCTGTACAGAGTTAAACAATTTAAGTTAAATAATCTAGCTTTATTTAAATTACTCAGAAAACTTTTAAATTGAAATTTTAAAAAGCAAAATTGAAATACACAGTTTTGTAAATGTGTCCAGGTTTTTATTTTGTGAACATGTATTGGATCCCTTGTATATGCTAGGAAAACAAATATGAACGTGACAATGCATATTCTTCATTAGGGGAGAGAGTTATGTAAACAAATAATTGCTGCAGCACGTGGTGGTCACTGTAAGAGTGTATATATCCAAGAGTATAAAGGGCCAGAAGTTTCTGTGTCCTTTTAGTTTTTACTGTGCAGAAGCCCACCCACTTTTTAACTTTATGGTTTATTTTCACATCTTGGAAGAGGAAAAAAAATTGTTACAGAGTACAGTAAATACGAATGATTTAGTTGGAATGAAAATTCAGTTTTTGAAATTTATGGTTTAGTTAGCAAGTAACTAAAGGACTTTTGCCCCTTTGTTTATCTATTTTTTTTTAATATTATTTATTTTCAGAGAGAGAGAATAAGAGCATGGTCGCACAAGTCAGGCGTGGGGGTTGGGGTGGTGCAGAGAGGGAAGGAGAGAGAGAATCCCAAGCAGGCTCGGCACTGTCAGCCCAGAGCCCCACAAGGGGCTTGAACTCCCAAACTGTAAGATCATGACCTGAGCCAAAATCCAGATATGGACACTTAACAAACTTAGCCACCCAGGTGCTCCTGCCCTTTTGATTACAGTGTGGCTAGCTCATTGAGGAGAAGTCATTCGTTGATGGCTTTCTGAAAATTCACTAGTTTCTTTGTAAACGGAAACAAAAATAACATGATAGACCTATGCATGCTGTCATTAGCCATGGCAGAAATGGTATAATAGATTAATTGTTTTCAGTCATCTAAGCTAAAGTAGAGCAAAAGAAGTCATCTACCTACTTTTCTAGAACACTGTGGTAGAGCCTGACAGCCTGGGTTCAGTTGTAACTGCTGGTTACTAAGTGCAACCTCGGATCTTAACACCTATGTTTCTATTTCCTCAGTGGTAAATTGGAGATAATAATAGTATCCACTTCATAGAGCTGCCGAATCCAATAGGTACTGCTCTGTGTGCATCTTAGTCAGCCTCAGAGTAGTATTTGCTGCTGTTGACTTCTTTGTCCTTCCTAAGATACTCTTAGCTCCTGAGAACCTAAACTAGTTCTTTCTCCTCCTACCTTTTATTCGTTTTCATTTGTGTTGCTATGTGGTTCTTTTTCTGATTTCTAAATGTTGGATGCCTGAGGGTCTTTCTTGTTTACTCCTTTGAACGCTAATCCATTAATCTCATGGCTTTAAATATCATCTGTATGCCAGGGAGTCCTTATATGTCTCTAGTCCAGACCTGTCCAGCTCTGACATCCAGATTCATATGTTTGATTGCCTTCTAGATATTCCTTTTTTAACACATTCCTAACTGGATCTCTGGACCTCCCCACCCACACATGTAAAAAAAAAAAAAAAAAGCTTTTCCTTTCCCAGCCATCTCCGTCTTGGGTAGATAGCCTTGTACCTGTGACTCATCCTTGATTCTTCCCTGTTCTTCATCCCATATATCCAAGCCAGCAGCAGATATTCCCTCCAGAGTATTTTTTGAATCAATCTATTTCTGTCTCCTTTGCTATACTATCCCGGTCCAAGCCATCATCATCTCTTGCCACCTTAAGAGGCTTCTAACTTGTCCCCTCCCTGTCTGTTCAATACAGAGCTATCAGAATGATTTTTTTTTCAAAAGCAAATATCAAATCATGTCACATTTCTTTTTAAGATCCAACTAATGGCTTCCCATGACACTTCAAATCAAATCAAAGCAAACCCCCTTTCCATAGCTTACATGTCTGGGCTCAGTTTCCATAGTGAGGAAATTGGGATACTTGTGGATTTAAATAAAATACAAGCTTCTGGAGGGCACAGACTTTTTTCTGCTTTGTTCATTGTTATTTTTCTGGTGCCTAGAATAGGGTGTGAACATAATGGGCATTTAATAACTATTTGTTGAATAAATAAACACATTTGGATTAATGGGACCCCAAAAGCCTTTCTTCTTCCCTCTTCCAGAGCAGCATTTTATATTTAGTATTTTCTGCATTATATAGAAAGTCCAGCAAAGGCTTCTAGTGCAGTCTCCTTTCTCTTTCTTTCTTGTCTTCTACACATTTTACCTCACTGACCCCCATTTTTTCTTCACGTCAGGGAATATGTTTGGGTCATTGAAAGAGGATGGATGACTATGTGGAACAAGAAACGAATCAAAAAGGAACCCCAAGAATAGTAGCAACCACATCTTTAAAAATGTTTTTAAAAACATTTGAGAGAGAGAGAGACAGCCAGCCAGCCAGAGTTCCGAGTGGGGGAGGGGCAGAGAGATGGAGACAGCATCTGAAGCATGCTCCAGGCTCTGAGCTGCAATCTGTCAGCATATAACCTGATGCGAGACTTGAACCCACGCGCGGTAGGGTCATGCCTTAAGCCAGAGTCAGACGCTTAACAGACTGAGCCATCCAGGTGCCCCAGCACATTTTTAAAATACGCATTTTACTACAGAAATCTTAGAATATATGCAGAAATAGTAGACTAGCATAAAGAGTCCTCATGTCTTCATCACCCAGTTTCAACAGTTATCAACTCCTGGTCATTCTTTGAGCAACCAGCATTTAATTTAGAAATTGCCTGGGATAACAATACCTAGTCAGTTCATAGAGATTTGTATCACAGATATAGCTTACTCGGGGCATCGTTACTGTTTTGTAAACCAACTTAGAACAGATGAGGGATGATTTTAAGCCTGTTAGGTTTGGAAATATCTTTTCTGATTTGCTTTTTGTAAATGCCTGGGATTTTACCAGTAGTTCAACTGTTAATTTGCAGATCGTGAATAAACCTTAAAAGGGAAATACATAAAGCCCATTAGCGCCATTAATTATTTATGTCTTAGTGTAAATTGGTGAATTAGAAGCATGCTTGCCCGGTAAGTGAGCACGAGCTGGCTTTGACGGGAGGTCTGAAATCTAAGGGGCCTGGGCAAGGAGTACTGTTTAGGAGGGCTGGAGGTGCTGCTCGGCTACTTTCTGGCTCTGCCTAGAGGTGCTCCTGGCCTCGAAGCCCGTGGAAAGAGGTCCCCGTTCCAGTTTCATGGTGTTCCCGTCATCTGTCATTTGGGTTCCCTTTGGCTGGCTGCAAACCTTGTGTAAGGCTGCCCAGGAGGGGCCTCCAGCTAACTCTGCTGCTTGTTTCTTTTTAGGTATCTTGCAATATATTCAGAACTCTCCCTCCTAGTGACAGCAATGAATTTGATCCAGAAGAAGATGAACCTACCCTTGAGGCATCATGGCCACACTTACAGGTACTTGGAACTACCATTGGTTATAAAAGAAAGATCCATTAACTCATTAGCCAATTAGCATGGGAGTTTCTTGAAGGCCTTTAGTCACCTGGAAATCAAATTAGAGTACTTTAGTGGAAAGCTTAGAGAATGCTTTCTGTTTCTCACTCTTGATAATTAGGATGCCAAAAGAATAAAATAATAAGTTTCGGTGTAATGCTTTCCTGCGGTTCCTCGCAGGTTGCACAGTTCTTGTTCTTTTATTAGAGCCTCTCTGTGATCTTGCCTGCCGCAGCCTCCAACAGGAACTGAGCTGTTTTCACATTAATATTAGTTAGATGTGATTAGGTCACAGGGTCTATATCTCATTTTCAGCAGCAGGTACCCTGGGGGCCTTGAATGCCTGTCTTCATGATAACCACAGAAGTGTTTCTTCAGCCTGGAAGGGCAAAAACAAATTGCTGTAGCTACTACATAGTGTAAGGAAGAGCAACAGCCGATAGGAAGCTTGTACGAAGGCCAGTTTTGTTCTCTTGCACTGAGAAGGCCATGTTTTCCAGTCCTACGCATGTGCCAGGACAAAGCAGGGCCATCCGCGCATCTCCGCTCCCAGCACCAGACCCATCTGTACTGTATTTACTGATCCGTACTGGTCATTTCCCATCCTCCTCTCCTGGCTGCTCCCGCTCCAGGCCAACATTTCTTAAAGGAAGAGAACAAGGAAATATGAATGGAATGGTCCCCAAAGCTATCTTTCCATTGAGTTAGGATGTCCTCAGAGGCCGGATCACAATCAGCCAGGGGGGAAAGGATGGAGAGAGGGAATAGAACCTTGTACATTGTCACCCAGAGCCAGAAGTCATCGTATCTTTGAAGTGTGCTCACGGCTACTAGTTGACTTTCTGAAGAGCAGAAAACTGTGCAACAGCAAGATGAGGCCTAGAGATATTCCAAAAGTTTATTTTTTCCCCACGTCAGAATTTTTGACATCGATTTGCAACTTTCCCTGCCTTGCTTTGGCAGCTCAAGGTCGCTACAGATATATATGTATGCTATTTCCCCTCGTTATGAGGAGAGCTTTCAGGGGCTCTGTTTTCTCAACTCTTACCCAGGCATGTTATACATATGTATTCCTGCTGTCAGTGCCAGGATTGAGTAAATTAGTTAAAACAGTGTAGCTGATTTCCTGTTTTAGCTGCTTGATTTTTTTTTTAAGGTGTCAGACATACTATCTGCAATCTAAGAAATTTGGAAAATTATTTGTGTTTTTCATGGTATATCCCAGATGGTGACAAAAATTCATCCTTTAGAATAGGTGGACTTCTTGTCATGTCTTATTCCTAATGTGTGACACCAGCTCATAGAAGTGCAGTGTAGTCTGGAAGAAATTTAAAGAACAAAACAAACAAGAAAATCTCAGGGAAGTCCTACATCTCACCGTAGAAAAGACAGGAAGAGAAATGTCTTCAAAGCTTCAAGTTGTCTTCTCTACATCCCAGAGACAGTGGACCACTCTGGCCCTTTGCAAGAGCTTTTTGAATACTCTAAATCGTGATCACCCATAGATATAAATTTCTCCTAAAGCACAGTAGAGTTTAAGTATTTCAGTTAATCCTTCCTAAGCTTAATGACTATAAAATACAGGACCAAATTAATTTCTAAAGCTATTAAACTAAATTCTGCCACCAAAAATCTCTAGCTTACACTGTGTCATTGCTACTGGAACATTAACTGTTAGTTCACCTGAAAGTCGAAAACCGAAGCAACAGTGAGGAACGGCGATGAGAGCTAGCCCCTTCTGGGTGTAAAGTCACAAACTGCATTCCAGAACAGTGTGGCTCCATCTGTGTTGACACCCTGTTCAAGCCGATAATCCTCTCATCCCTTCTTTAGCTCAGGGAGAAATATGACTTCAGTTGGATCAGGTAAAGGAAACCTACCCTTAAACTTCACAAATTGACCTTTATTCCTAGTAAAGGTCAAGTCAGTGGGCACACTCTATTGCCTTCACCAACTATTCCTTTATGGAAGTCTTTGTACTCAAGATTCCTCCTATGTTTCTCTTAGGTATTCTGATTCCACAAATTCGTCACCTTTCCATTTTCACTGATAGGTGGTTTTTAGAACTGATGAGCACTCACTGAAGGTTCAAGAACTCTCTTTTTCTATTCATGATAAGTCATTCATGTTATAGTGAGTTATCACTAAATTTAACATTCGACTTTTTAACTGATCCAACAGTCTATTTTTCTGACCAAAACACAGCACTTTCTTAGACCTTTTCACTTTTTGTTAGCTACAGCATTAGCAGCATGCTTCTTCTTGTGGACCACATTTTATAAGGAAGCAAAGCGTTCATTACTGAATATCTGATAATAGTAGAGAACAACCGAATTGCATTGAGATGTGGTTATTGGGTAGACTGCCTCTGCACACATCTTGTCTGATTTTAATTTGTGGCCCATACAAGATTACTCATAACAAATCTTGGCTCTTTGGAGATAATTTAAAAATAGAAAAATGTTTAACTCCACAAATGTTTACCTTAAATATATCAAAGGTTCTACTGTATGTATGTTATTTGATCTTTTCTGTTATCTGCATTGGTATCTTTTAAACTGTTATTCCACACTTACCATGGTTATTCTTTGTATATTTTCTGTATTTGGGTCTGTATTTCCCGTAGAATACGATTTTGCAGGACTTCCATTTACAATCGGGATTGTTTTTAGTGCCTTTACATACACTTGAGACTGAAAAATAGAAATGCTAAAGTCTTTTTACTCATGTTCCTTGGAGAATTTACTTATTTGAGCTTGAAAAGTAAATTATTCTCAGTCCTCAGTTTGTTTTTACCTTTGGAAATCCAAGAGAGATTTTTGATTCAAGTGTAAAAATTTGTCTCATAAGTGTAGAAAACATTTGTACTTATTAATACATGTGTCTGAAGTGTTTCCACCCAAGTGTTTTAAACCATAACTGCTTTCAAGTGACTAGAGGGGAGAGAGCACTTTGCCAATCTTGCTGGAAAGTCCTGCCAGCTCACAAGTCAGTCCTGCAAGATGAGAATCGCTGTCCACGTTGTGGGAATTAAACCCCCTTTTCTGGTTATTTGAACAAGGCTGGCATTTATTTGTAAAAGAGAGTTGAAAACTTAGTGTATGAAAAAAGAACAATTCTTCTAAAAGGTGTTGGGGCTCAGTCGCATTATTATGTGCAGCGTGACAGGGGCACCTGGATGGCTCAGTTGGTTAAGTGTCCAACTCTTGATTTTGGCTCAGGTCATGATCTCACGGTTCATGAGATGGAGCCCCACATCGGGCTCTGGGCTGACAGCACAGAGCCTCCTAGGGATTGATTCTCTCTGTCTCTCTGTCTCTCTCTTTCTCTCTCTTTCTCTCTTTCTCTTTCTTTCTCTTTCTCCCTGTCCCCTGAACCCTTGCTCTCACATGCATGCGTGCTCTCTCTCTTGCTCTCTCTCTCCAAAAATAAACAAACATTAAAAAAAAAAAAAAAGAAGTACAGTTTGGCAGTGTTCAGATCATTGGGCAAGAAGTTCTTCTGAATTTCAAAGAGAAAAACAGTTTTTTACATTAAAGTAAAATCCTAATGTGCATATCTAATTTAAGTGTTAAGAGTCTAAAGTCGTAGGTAAGGTCACGGTATGATGCATTTGGGTTAGTGGTATCAGCAGACCTTTGGGGGACCCTGAGACCTGATTTTCAGGCCTGTAAAGTCAAAACTGGTTTTATAATCATACTATGCTGTTTGCTGTTTCCTGTGTTGACGTTTGAAATCCTATTTGCAGAAGCATTGGTGGTTGAAATTGCTGCTACGTTAGTACAAATCAAGGCAGTTGTGGCAAATTGGCTTAGTTGATATTCTTCACTGGCATGCATTGACAATTTTTAAAAAAAGCCAATTTAAATAAAGAATGTTCTTGGAGAAGCAGCAAAAATTATTAAATAAATATTATTAAATCTTGACTTTTGAGTCCACATTTTAAAAAATATTCTTCATGACAAAGTGGGAAGTATGCATAAAGCCCAGTGCCTACATACTGAAGTGTACTGATTGTCTTGTGTGCTAAAGCATTTCTGTGATTGTTTGAGCTACAAGCTAAACTAGCTGTTTTTTCAGGAAATAATCATTTTTACTTACAGGAATGTCTGACAAACTGTGGTTGTGTCACCTTGGGTATTTGGTAGATGTTTTCTTGAAAATAGACAAAACCATCACCACCACTGATTAAATTAGAGTATTCCAGCAAAATTTAGAAGTAGAATTTTGGAAAACTTTCATCTTTCTGCTGAACTTTTTTATAGCTAAATTAAAACTTAGACTTTTTGATGAAATTGGAGATACTAAGGAATGTGACTTTTTTGATACTATATTATAAAATTTGTCACCATTTGAAAAATGTATAACTCCATGAACCAATATTTTCCAGGAAATGGTGTTAGGAAACCATGCATGGTAAAGATCCATTCAAAGTGCATGACAGGCCATTGGAATTTAGTATTAACAGAGTATGAAAAATTCATTGATTTTTGGTTTCAGAGTCTGCAATACAATTCCTATTTAAGAAATAACTGTTGAGTTTTGGTGTAGTATCAAAAAGGAATATCCACAGTTATGTGAAACTACTATGAAAATACTCATCCTTTTTCGTACTGTTAGATCTGCATGAGGTTTGATTTTCTTGATATACTTCAACCAAAACAGTATGTCACAACGGATTGCATACTGAAGCAGATATTAATCTGTTTTCTAATATGCAATTAAAGAGATTTTTCAAAAATAAAAAATAATGCTTTTCAGTAATTGTTTTGGAAAAGTTATTTCCCACAAACATCCATTATTTATGTTAATGTGTAATATATTGTCTTCAAATGAAATAACAAGTACGTATTTGAAATTTTCTCAGTGTGTATTTCTGACTTTATATATGTACAAATATATATATTTTCATATTATATAAACAAAAGGTTTTGGAGTCTTCAACAACTTTTAAATGTAAAGGAGATGGACTAAAAACTTTGGAGAATGCTATTTTAGGTAATAGTAATAATAGTGATATGTATTAGTTACAGTGCCTAGCGCTTTATATATATTATCACATTTAGTCTTAGGGATTATCATCTCCATTATTCAGTTGAAGAAACATACTTCTAGAGAAATTAACTTGCCTAGGGCTACACAGTTACTAGGGGGTGGAGCTAGACTCCCAATCCAGTATCTGTCTGCCCCTTACAAGTTCTGTTTTTTATATACTGTTGTATAGTATACCAGGATCTCATGTGTACTTTAACATAGATTTATTTTGCAAAGAACATAAACAGTGATCTTCTGCTGTTTATCAGAACAGTTATTTGAGATTGATTCTGCAGATGAGAATATTCTCATTCCTTGCAGATAAGAGTTTTCTGCTAAACCATCATACATTGCTTAGAGGAGTGTAAATTGCCACAAATTTTCTGAAAGGAAATTTGGCAATAAATGTTGAAAATCCTGAAATGTTTGGATATCTGTTGCTGTAACATTTCTACTTCTAGAAATATTTGCTCATGCACTAATTGAGCAAATGCACACTGATGTATCTTACATAATATACATGGTGGCATAATTTGTTAGAGAAGTAATTGAGAAACTGAATATTGAAGCATAGGAGATTGGTTAAATTGATAATAATGGAATTATTAATTTAAAAACTATGTATAATGGACTGCTTATAGCTACTAAGAATGATGGCTTAGTTATTATTGACATAAATTGTACATAATATATTGTTTAGATGGTAAAAGTAGTTTGAAGACTATATAAAAACATATTTAGGGGCGCCTGGGTGGCTCAGTCCGTTGAGCATCCGACTTCAGCTCAGGTCATGATCTCACGGTTCGTGGGTTCGAGCCCCACGTTGGGCAGCTCTGTGCTGGCAGCTCAGAGCTTGGAGCCTGCTTCCGATTCTGTGTGTCCCTCTCTCTCTCTGCCCCTCCCCTGCTCATAATCTGTCTCTCCCTGTCTCTCAAAAATAAATAAATGTTAAAAAATTTTTTTTAAAAAATAATAAAAAAAAATATATATTTATAGTTCACTGATGTAGGAGTAGAGAAAAATCAGGAGGCTTGTACATTAAGTAGTTAAGGCTGCGGGGGATTTTTATTTGCTTTGTTTGGCTGTATAATCGGATTTTAATTTGAAAAGTTAAAAAACATAATAGCGACTGTGAACCACAAGAAAGGCTAGCATAGCTTGTAATTGATATTAAAACTCAGTTTTCTAAGCCCTGTCAGTTTTAGTGTTGCAGGCTTTTTATGGTTTTTGATACTATGCTCAGTGAATTATAATTTGAAATTAATTATAATCTGTTTGTTGCAGCTTGTATATGAATTTTTCATACGATTTTTGGAAAGCCAAGAATTCCAACCCAGCATTGCCAAAAAATACATAGATCAGAAATTTGTATTACAGGTAAGCAAATTTTTGTGGTTGCCCGAATTTGTTATTCAGTTGATAACACTTTATCTTATTTTCTCTTGATTGTTAAAAACTCTTTCGATGACAGTTATATCACTTTTTAAACAAATATATTCTGTATATATGTTACTTTCCATTATTACCTGTTAAAAGTATAGGTACCTCTTTAATTTATTACTTAATTTATTGCTGGAAATTAATTACATTTTAAACAACAAGGAATGCTAATGCCTAAATCCCTGCAGTTTTCTTGCTTAAAATTTAATTATAAAGGAATTTCATTAATATAACTCTGGTTTGTGTGAAACTTTATGTAGCTTGAAAACTCCTATTTGCATAAGGATTCTTAAAGAACTGTTGCTTAGGTCTGTTAAAACTGAATAAGCATGGCCTACAGCAGAAATAACCTTCAGTAAATAATCAAAGTCAGATACTGGTGAACTTTCACAGTATGAAATGGCAAAGCTTGACAATTTCAAATTCCCATAAAGGGATTAACTCACCTATCTAGTTGGAACTTCTCAGGGTATGTATTCTTCTTGACTTGCCATTTTACATTTTATAACTACAGATCACATCTTCCTTCTTATGTGGGACTCGGGAATGTTCATGACAGTGAATTTTTAGGTAACATCTTCTTGCTCCTGTTGTTGACATTCATCTATAAAAATGGGTACTTGAGCCAACTGGTGGATCGACTGTTGTAGCTCCTTTCTGAGTGATTACTGAGCACTTCATGTAGAAAAGAATTAGTATCTATCTCCTAGTGAGCCAGTAAGCAGAACCTAAAATTTAAAACATTGTTTTTAGCAGGCATTTGGTCTTCTTGTGCCTTTCCTGGATAAAGGTTGATAACCTTTGTGATGACCTCATTTCCCCTCCTAATTAAATTAATACATTTAGAATTCTGGATATAGTAGGTTGAGAGGCTTTGGAAAAGTGAGGTTTGAGATAGAGATGGAGAGAGGTAGGTAAATAGGTGGATACATGGAGCATTCATTCATTGGGTAAATAGGTAGACTGATGCAGATTCTTTTACCAAGGAGGCAAAATGCATGTTAGACAAAAAAAGCAATACTTAATCGGTTTGTGTTTTGTATTGCAAAGTCCTTGCATTTATATAGCACCGTAGCATTTTTACATACATTATTTAATTTAATCTGTACAACAGTCTAGAATAGACACAGCTAAATTTTAGTCCCATTTTACAGATGAATACACTGAGGTTTGGAAGATTATCAAGTTTTCCCAAGGACATTTCCTGTTCTGGTTTTCTGTCCATTATGCCATGATGACTCCTTGTGATTCCCCTCACTATAACTTGGAATGACTTCAAGGCAGGAGTAGTCCTCACTTGTCAACACTAATGAAATATTAAGGTTTCCATATGTTTATGGTAAATTAAAATACCCAAGAGGATCAGATAGTGAAGCCTGTGTTCAGTTGACATGGAAACAGTAAGAACTCTGATCTTCCTATGAAGCTAGTGCTTTTCTTACACGGAAAGCCTGCAAGACCCAGCTCAGTGTGCTCTTAATGGTAGATGGGGTACTGATGATAATAAGGCTCATTAGACTAAAACATCAGAGAAACCCAGATTGAAGGGATGTTTTGGATTGTCTGTTCTCATTCTTTATCCAGGGAATTAGTCTCCTTTGGACCCTGAAAAGGGGTGACTCTCATTTACTCTTTTTCAGTGAAGAAGCACTATATACTTGGGCAGGTTATTCTGTTTTTGTTAGAAAGTTCTCTTTTTATTGAACCTCCCTATACCTTGTACCCTCTGGCCTTATTTCCCCAGACAGTCCTTTAGTACTCAGTAGCTCGGACATAACATTTCAGGTCTTACATAGAACATGGCATTTGTGTTTACCTCTTGGCTCTTTTCCCTAGAACAGCAGTTGCAACTCAAATGCTTATAGGCTCATTTATAATAAGTATGGTGGCCAGGTGTCAGATAATAGGAGGTAGACAGGTTTCTACTAAAGGGAGCTTTGGTTACCCCTGTTCTTTGTGTTATTGGTAGACTTTTTTTATTTTTCTTCCTCAAGAGAAACAGAAATCCAGATTGTGAAATTTTCTGATAGTTCTAAACTCCTGTTTGGGATGAACTATGCCCATCTGCCTTCTGGATCCTAGCCGAGCAGCTGTCAGTATGCATTCTCTGTTCTAGACCGAGTCTTTAGTTCTGTGGACCCGGTTTCATTTGTCAGTTTTGGAAGTCTTCTGTCTCTGTCAGAACATAGTGCCCTGAGCCTGGTCAGTCCAGCACAGCTTGGAATTGGGTTCTCCGTGGGTGCCAGGTTTCTTAAAGGGGAAGTCACATTAGCTCTTCTTGCTGTTCCATGGTGCTGTTAACTTATGTTAATGCAAGTTATGTTAACTTGTGGTCTTTAACTGATTTCTAATTTAGCTTTATGCATAATGTAAAGCCATGTTTTCTCTTGTTCTCGTTAGTCGTACAATTTGCCGTAGGATTTGACATGTTTTTCTGCAGAATATCGTTTCTCCTCAGCCTTTTGAAGTCTTTCTGTATCTTGAGCCTGTCATCCACTGTATTCGTTGTGCCTTCCATCTCGATCACATCTGCGACTTTCTTAACTCTGCTAATAGCTGTTGGCTTCATCTCAGGTCATTGAAATTGTTAAAACAGCCAGCACTGATGATAGAGGCCTTTGGCATGCCTTTAGCAACTTCCTTTTATTTTAGCACACATTCATTAATCGACAGTCTTTGAATTCCATCCTTAAACCGTTAGAAATTTACTCTAGAATGTCATCATTCTTCTTCTTATATTTTAAAATTTTGTTCCTAAGGAGAGTGTAGAGACTTTGTCAGGTGTTGTAGTAAAAGCCAGGACTTTGTGCTTATACCAGCCCCTCATTTATGGGCCATGAGACTTTATCATAAATGGAATGCCGTTCATCTGCCCTGGGACATGAGTGAACTTCTGGGGGCTCCTGCTCTTTATTGGTAATGATTCCCTAAGTACTTACAAACCATGTGATTGATCATCTGTCTCCGAGTTTTTCCAGAGACAAGAAATTAAGTGAAGTCCGTGTACTTATACTTTGTTTTCAGCCCTTGCCTCATTTTTACAACTTTTGCCTCCTTTACCTTCCCTCTGCTGGATCTGTTGATGAACTCAACCTTCCACACTCGGGCTCACCGCAGTTCCTGAATCAGTCAGGAAAGGGACAGGCAGGCTATTGGCAAAATCAGTAACACCACATGAGTGGTGCTTGAATGTAATCATATGACTAACCAGAGCATTAACTGTCATGTTGGGGTTAAGCTCTGGGTGCCGATTAGCTGCCATTTTCCACAACTCCCGTTCATTCGTGTTGGTAACCTGCAAAGTTGGCCTCCTGCCCCTTTTCATACCTGTTAGTCTGCTGATGACTTACCTGGGATCCCAGCACCTGGTAGGAGTGGGGTTGCCATCCCCTATGTAATTCTCCTGAGCTCCCTTCCTGGGAGGTTTGTTTCCGACTTGGGACCTGCTTGGCCTTTTGAAGCCCAAGGCATTGTTGGTGATTCCACTCTGCACCTACCCACCCTCCTTTTCCTCCTGCCGCCATGCCTCAACTCTCCTGGAGCTGGCGGCTCCTTCATTTGTGTACCACGTAGTCCCGCTCATTCATTGTTTACACTCCCACTCCCCCTGCTTGTTCCTCTTCCCACAGCCTACTGTGGCGCCACCTAGTCCTGGCGTGTTTTGTACCTAAGCCTGGTTTTCTTATGACATGGGAACCCCCCTCCTACCTTTCCCTTTTGCAAATCAGGATGACATTTACTGCATTCCTTTTCTTGGAGCAGATTTTTTATTCTCTGTAGATTCTCAAAAGATCTCAGAAGGAATTTTTGGTCATCTCAACTTAAAACTTTTTTATTTAGTTAGACATAATTTATTCTAGCCACAAGATTTCAACCTATTTTCTATAGCAGCTAGCTGTGTTCTTCACAATCTATTTTGATTCTTGTTTCTCCCGTCAGTAAAGACAAAAGCAAAATTAAGAATTGAGCTATTTTAACATGATGTAGTGGAAGGAAAGTTAGCAAGCTGTGGATTTGCATCCTGACTCCCCTGTGTACTCTTAAGTAGTAGATTATAGGGCTAAGAATATGCACTGTGGGGTAAGAAGGAACTGCATTAAAACAGTCTTTTCTGCCTACTTGGCAGTGTGGCTTTCAGCCAGTTAATACACTTGCTGTCCAAGCTTGGGTCTCCTCATTTGCAACATGAGGTAACAGAAAAAATAAGATTTAAGTAAATAGG
The DNA here is from genome assembly GCA_028646485.1 of Cryptoprocta ferox. Lineage (NCBI taxonomy): Eukaryota > Metazoa > Chordata > Mammalia > Carnivora > Eupleridae > Cryptoprocta > Cryptoprocta ferox. The sequence continues at coordinate 35,557,527 of CM053560.1, forward strand.
ATGTATACCCAAACCGACGATTGAGTTGGCACTATGGATACAAAGCCAGGCTTCCTCCCTTTGGTCGTAAGCATGACTTGAAAACTCAGGCAGATTTTTTACTATTCTGAACCTCAGTGTTTTCTTCTATCAAATGGCTATAATGGTGACCTCTCTTACAACAGATTATAACAAGTAGGGTTGTTAGGATAATAAAATGATATGACTTGTAGAAACTGCAGGTATCATACATGGATTATAGTAGTTGCTCATTAAATACTAATTCCTCTTTTTATATCCCCCCTCCTATTATATTGTTTACCTACACTAGTAGTCTATCTTAATTTTTGATTCCAATATTAATTTTAAAATCTCCTCCCTGGGTGGCTTAGTCAGTTAAGCATCCGACTCTTGATTTCAACTCAAGTTTTGATCTCAAGGTCATGAGCACAAGCCCTGCATTGGGCTCTGTGCTGGATGTGAAGCCTACTTATAAAATAAATAGATAAAATAAAATCTTCACCTTTTGAAATGAAATTTAAAAGTTTATGTGAGGGGTGCCTGGGTGGCTCAGTCAGTTAAGCATCCAACTCTTGATTTCAGCTCAGATCATCATCTCATGGTTTGTGAGATCTAGCCCTGTGTTGGGCTCCACGCTGACTGCAAGGAGCCTGTTTGGGATTCTTTCTCTCCCTCTCTTTCTGCCCCTCCCCCATTTGCTCACAAGTGTGTGTGCATACTCTCTCTCAAAATAAATATGTTTTTTTTAAGAAAGTTAATGTGAAACTTACAAGAAATTTTTGCAAAGAAGTCTTGAACAAATGACATATTCCTAGATAGGAAACTTGCTATCATAAGGATAGCCATCGAATCACCAAGTTAATTTATACAGTTAGTGCAATTCTAATTAAAATTTCAGTAGTTTCTTTATTTGAAAATTTCAAATTTCATGAAATAAATATTTAAAATAGAAAACCAAAGATGCTTTGCCTATTAGATATTAAAACGTATGAATGTACCATATTAAAACTATAAAGGCACATGTATTGAAACAGTGTGGCATGGGCACAGGAGACTGGAACGTAGCAGAGACTTGAGTGGAAAATATCAACCATAAAAAATGTACCAATACATGTATTCTTTTGGCTTAAATTTTATCCGTGAGAAGTAGGATGTACACATAGATATATGTACAAGGAGGGCGAACACATCATTGTTAATAATTGGAAGCAGTTTAAATGTTCCTCAGTAGGGGGTTAGTTGAATAGACTGTGGACATTCATATAATGGAATATTCATCCTTTGTAGAAAGAATGAGATGGAGCTACCCGTGATCTGTTTTTAAGTGAAACATGCATATTATGGAACAGTATGATGTTTTTGAATCTGAGCCTCTTATTTTAGGGAAAAGGAATATTTGTATATGCACTAAAAGTTTTGGAAGGTGATATAGCCAATTGTTATTAATTGTCTGGTAGAATGTGATTAAGTGTAAAAGATCATTACTTTCTGATTTTTATATTTCTCAATTTTTACATTAAAAAAATAATGAACATATATGTTATAATCAGTAATACTACTAAAACTTTTAATTACATTAATTTTTAAATTTTATTTAATAAATAAAATAATTTATTTCATAATTCTCATTGTTTTGCATTGCATTTTTCATCAACCTGAGCTGACTCTGCATTAGCCTTGCTACTACTGTTTTTGTAAGACTACACCATTCATTTATACTTAAATTTGTTTTCATCACTTGTATGTGTCCTTTTAAAATTTGAAGCTGAGTGGAAAGCTTCCAGTGTTGCCCCAGGAGCCTTTCTCAATACTATTCATTTTCCTTCCTCATCAGGAAGCGGTATAGATGACTGGCGAAGTGGATAGACTGGTTTGAATTCAGACTCGGCCATTTTTTAGTGCGTGACCATGGGCAAGTTATATAACTGTGTTGCCTCCATTTCCTCATCTGGAAAGTAGATCCAAAATATCCACAGTATAATCGTAGTTTTGTTGAGAGGTTGTTGTGGAGATTTAATAAGTGAATACATGCATTAGCACTTAGAACAGTTCCTGACAATACTAAGCGCTCAGTAAACGTTCTGTTGCTTCCGCCACCACTGTTTTTATTAGGATCAGTTCTTGTTTGGAGAATCCTCTTTCATCATATTTTCTAGAATAGCCGCAGTCCGTGAAGTCACGTGATGTTTGTATATCAACATCTTAACCCCCACGTTATGAATTTTTTTGAAATTCGACTTTTACCATTCTAAAAATCAAAAAAACCTGGACTCTGGCTATTGAGATTTTTTCAGATGTTAAATGTGGTCTCTCCTGTCCTTGGATTCATTTGGCCAACTGATTTCTTCCAGTGTTAGGAGTGAATGTGTATTAGTGCCAGGAGCATAGACTTTTAATAGGTGAGAAGAAGCAGAGGCGCCTGGGTGGCTCAGTCGGTTAAGCGTCTGACTCTTGATTTCGGTGCAGGCCATGGTTTATGGGATCAAGCCCCACCTTGGGCTCTGTGCTGACGGCGCGGGGCGTGCTTGGGCTCTTCTCTGTCTCTGTCTCTATCTCTTTCTCTTCCCCTCCCCTCTTCATGCTCTCTCTATCAAAACAAATATATAAACTTAAAAAAAATAGGTGGAAGCGGGGATAGCACATCTAAATCTTTACTGAGGCCAGACAAATGGTACAAAATGAAGTAGTCTGACAGGAAGGAGTGATGGAGACATTGGTGACCTCAAGAGGTCAAGAGAACTCGGAAATCCAGATTTCTGTACAGGCCAGACAGAACTCTCTGTGACTTGTACCTTTGAAGGGTTTGCTGTTTTTTATTTAAGAATGCTTATGACTGAGTGGCTTGCTTAAATTTCGTTGTAATTTTTATTAAATCTAGATTTACATAACCTTTAGCATTTCTTGTATACTTAATCTAAGTCTTTATAAAAGACAGCTGTCAGATTTATCAAGAGAGTCACTTGATTACATAGTACACTTGTGTCTGTGGCAATGCTGATTGTAGACTTAGTCACTGCCTCCTATAGCTAGAAGTGTGCAGGCTCGTGTAGGCTTACGGAACATGCATGTTTATTCCCATTAAGGATAATTTTCATCTGTGTTAGGACGGTTGGGAAAATGGTTTCTTTATGATCTCCTCTCCTTCCCCCACCCAACCAAAAAATGGGTTGCCAAACCTTGAGTTATTTCATTGGGTGTATTATTGTGGTAAGAGTTTAGTAGCATATTTCTAAAGACTGCTTTCAACCACTCTGCAAATCTGAAAAGCAGTCAGTGGTTGCTAAGAGACATACTATTCAAGTGTCCGCATAAACATATGTGCCGCTGGAGACTGCGATTTAGTAATTTGTATTTCACATTTGCAGTTTATATTTAGCTGAAAGGTGCCATAATTAATTATCATGCAAATTATGCAAATCATTTACCCTGTCCTTAAAAGTGACCTTTTGTTATTGTGTTTTAAAAACTCAAGACAAATTGGACATGACACACACCAACCTGTTAAAAAAATTTTAAGTTCTAAACTGAAATACATTTCATGAGGTCTTGAATCTCAGCTTCAATACAAAGAGCTATTTTCTAAACAAGTTCCTTGAATATGTCAAAATGTTTACATTCTCTCTTAGAGTCTGTAGCAAATAAAACTTTAGAGAATTTATTTCTATCAGGAATTTTATCAGGTAGCCATTACCGATGAATGGTAAACTACCTCTTCACCTCATCCCATCCAGTCCAACCTATACCTTAAGAACCTTGGGAAAGGGCTTTACTGCTCTGACTCCTGCATTCAGAGTCAGCTTTCTGGTTGTACAGCTTGTGCAATGAGACGGGCCCCAGGCTAAGAATGGCCCTGCTCTTGGTTTAATGCTTTGCCGTTGAGGTCTTGAAATTCTTAACAGTTTTCAATTTTTTTTGATGTTTAATTTTTATTTTTGAGAGAGAGACAGAGTGTGAGCAGGGGAGAGGCAGAGAGAGAGAGAGAGAGAGAGAGAGAGAGAGAATCTGAAGAAAGCTCCAGGCTCTGAACTGCCATCACAGAGCCTGACACAGGGCTCGAACTCATGAGACGCAAGATCATGACCTGAACCAAAGTCAGTTGCTTAACCCACTAAGCCACCCAGGTGCCCCAGAAATTCTTAATAGTTTTTGAACAAGGAGCCCTGCAGTCTCCTTTTGCATTGGGCCACACAACTTATGTAGCTAGTCCCTGCCTGCGTCATTATGTAGAGTAACAGCTCTTTCTTGAAATGCTGACCAAATTGATTGTCTTAAGATTTTAAATCACAAGGTTTTGTTCAATCAGTCAAAATGAATGCTTGAGGGAGAAAACAGTGGACTTCTCTAGTTTGTGGGAAGAATGCCTGCAATTAGGAAGAAAATAAAAGCATGTGACTTGGCAGAGTTGTTCATGTTTATGTGACTTCCACCCTTGAAATTTTTATACCAAGTTTCCAGAGTTTTGAAGTCTGAATTGCTAGAAGCTTCCTTTGTGCAGCCTTTCCACCCCTTGTACCCACCATGCTTTCAGTGGTGCCCACAGATGAGTTCATTTCATATGTTAGTCCTCTTGAATTATTCTCAATCAGTTGGAGTCAGGCTGCCCGTTGGCTCTTGTGACTTGGTTCTGGGCTGTTTGCTCCACATGCATTACCTGGTCAAGGTAAAGGTGTTTGGGAGATAATCATTTCTCAGGTTGTAGAATAGCTAAAGTTAAAGACAAAGCCAGAAATTTGGAGACCTGATTTTAGTTGGGATGAAAACATTTACATGAAAACCTTTAGAGTACCAATTTCATTGTTCGCTTGAGCATTTCTGATATTCTTTAAATTTAATATTTCTTTACATGGAATGGAGGGCAGGGTAGTTGCTTCTTTATCCTAGTAGAGGGCAGTTGGGCGTTTTGTTTCAAACCTTTTGGCCTTAATTTTTAAAAAATAGTTTTAATTAACAAAGTAATGTCTATTAAATAATTCAAATATATCTATATGGTTTATAAAGAAAAATAGCACTCTTCTGCCTCATCCTTCCCCAAACCAGAGTCTCAATCCCTAGAGGTAACCACATTCAAGTCTTCTAGCTGTTTCCTTATATGTATTTCCTGGTATGATTTCCATTTCTCTAAATCGCATTCTTAATACTGCTGTTCCTTGATTTTTAAAATCTTTTCCTACTGTAAATCTTTATATGTCTCCCTCACTATCTCCTCCTTTATATCTCGGCAATGTAGTTATGTCACAAAATTTAATGAAATTATTGTGTTTGTATTTGTGTACCTGTTGTTCACAGCCGAGGCACATGTTACGCTGTAATTGTATTTCTTCTCCGGTAGAGCCTTTTTTTTTTTTTTTTTTTTTAAGCCCCTGGAATTAATAGTTGCCTTATTTTTCACATGCTTGCTTTCCTGTGTATTGATTACTAGTTCATCCCTTGGTTCTTCTCTGAGAGCAATGTACAGCTTTTCTCAGTCTGGCCCACACATCCGCTAGTCTGTAGTTCCATTGTTTTCCGTGGAAGTCTCCTTCCTAAAGCTGGAGCCCTGGGCATTTTGCTCTAGTTAGCACCGGTGGCTTCCTCTAGGCTGTGCCCCCTGTAGTCATCCTGGGACTCCCCTTTGCCTCTCTTTAGCACTGTATCTTTGCTTGCCTATCCCCCTCTCTTTGATTTTGGCAGAATACATCCTCTAGATGCTTCCTAACAAAGTATGAATGGGATGTACATTTTTTCAGACCTGCTTCTCTGAACATGTCTTTATTCTACTCACATACTTGATTGACATTTTGGCTAGGTATAGATTCATGGGTTAGAACCCATCCATATTCCCTCAGACATTTTAGGGAGTTCTAGATTGTCTTCTACCTCCAGTGTTGGTATTGAGAAGGCCTGCGCCAGCTGGGACTCCTTATCCTTCATAGTGACCTATTTTCTCTCTCAGCTTTTGAGATCTATTCTTTGTCCCCAGTGTCCACATAATTCAAAGTGATGTATTTTGCTGTAGGTCTTTATTAATTGTGCAGAGAACATAATAGCCCTTATCTATATCGAAACTCATGTTCCTTTTTTCTGGAAAATTACATTGAATTCTTTCTCAGATAATTTCATTTGCTTTACTTTTGTGTCTCTGGACCTATTCTCTGTGCCTGTTTGGAATGTATTGGACCTTCTGGATGGATTCTCTAGTTATCTTCTTTCTTCTATATACTATCTTCTTTTGGTTCAACTTTCAGGATAGATTTGCTCATTGTAATGTTCCAGTTCTTCTGAAATTTTTATTTCTGTTACATCGTGAATTTCCAGAAGTTCTTTTTATTTTCTGAATATTCATCTGTAATTTCTCTGCTTTTGTTTCAGGGATCCAATAGATTTGTTCATTTCTGGGGATGAGTTCTTTTTTGCAGTTTTCTTTTATCTTTATTTTGGTTTGTTTGTTTTCTTGCTTGCCTTGTGGTTATTTCCTCTGAGGCCTTTATGATTGTTTGTTTTGGTCTCTGTCTTGTATGTTAGAATGCTGGTGATCCTTGGTTTCCTAGTTTCAGGTTAGTCATCAGAGAGGCTTTTTAGAACCATTGAAGAGCCTTGTGTGTATGCGCACGCCCGTGCATGCACACAAATGGGAGACACTTAGCACATTGGGCAGAGACCTTGCTCTTTTATTGACAAACCCTCAAATATCAGTGTATCAATAGGTGTTTTCTCTTGAGGCTGTCAAGAGGCTGAGGGACCTTTGTATCTCCTCCCTCATCCAGAATTTTGTGGGCTTAGTCAAAGAGACTGGCAAAGGTCTCACTCTTTAGCATGCCATTGTCTTTAATCCTTTTATTTTCAATAAATTTTTCACTTAGCTATGTACAGTGTCTTGAAGATGAGAGACTTGCGTGTTTATTCTTTTCACATTTGGATTGTAAATCTTTAGTCTACTGCTTGGGACATGAGATCTGCTTGTTACTCTTTCGACAAACTTTCAACCAGCCCTCCTGTTTTTAGCTCCCCACACCCTTGCCATCAAATATATCTGGTGTCTTCAATTCTTAAGCCTTTTAAGGGTTCTCTGTTGTGAACTGGCTTGCTTCTTGCTGGCTTCCTTCCCTGCTGGCAGAATGGAAAAACACTTAGCAGAGTGGAGAAAGAGGAAACCTAAGATAGTTACCCCTTGCCATCCACTTTCCATCTTTGAAGAATGTGTAAATTTGTCTCATCTGCTCTCCATTCCTCTCTGCCCCATGGGTTTCTTCCATTTTTATTCTTTTATTCTAATCTCAGGGAGGACTCAGGAGAGAGTTTCAGGCTCCCATGTCTGATTGGGAGACCCTAACTGCCTTTTTCATTTTGCCCTTTTCATGTCACTGGAGATTTATTATGAGGTTCAAAGGAGGGTTCTTTGGCTAAATCACTGCGCAGTTCATCCCTGTTTGTGGGCTTCAGGAAGGCTGCGTTTGTAAACTAGGAGTCAGCATGTTGACAGGTCTCTCTTTGCTCTGTAATCACCTTGGAAACTCTCCAGCTCTTCTCTGACAAGTTGCCTGCTATACTGTAGGGAGTGCAGTTCACTGGGCATTTACAGATGCTGGATTATATTTCTCATTGCTTTTTTGTGGAGAGTGTATATGTGACTAAGCACAAATGTGTCATTTTGTTTTGGAAAGCAGAGCTCATCCTACTCCTCCTTTTTTCGACCTGTGCATTATTATACTTTTTCTTTTGTCTTTTATATCACGAACTCATCAAAAAGGTGTTCTATTAGAGCAGCAGAAAAGTAATTTATATGATGTAATTTGTCGTTCTTTCTCATAAGACATCATATATACATATACATATACAAATATATATATGTATGTAAAATATTTGTGGCTTTGTAAGTGACATAAGTTACATGCCTGGTAATGCATGTATTTTGAGGGCCTAATGAAAACACAAGTTAAATAATTTTTGCTTATCATATTTTCGTTAAACTCTTTAAAAAATTTTTTTTTAACATTTATTTTTGAGAGAGTGAGACAGAGTGTGAGCGGGGGAGGGGCAGAGAGAGAAGGAGACACAGAATCCAAAGCAGGCTCCAGGCTCTGAGCAAGCGTTCAGCACAGAGCCCAACGCGGGGCTCGAACCCATGAACCGTGAGATCATGACCTGAGCCGAAGTCAGACACTTAACCGACTGAGCAACCCAGGCGCCCCTATTTTCGTTAAATTCTTAACGTTAGTAGTACATAAGTGTAGTTGATGCAAGTTTTGCTAACAGTACACCCCCTCAAGCCTTCTCTTATGTTGGTTGCAAATTACCCATTAAACCTTTTTACAACACTTACAAATAGAAACCAAATTAAAAAATAGAACTTAAAAGGTTAATTATTTCCATTAACAAGGAGTAGGCTGAGTAGGTTAGAGATCTTATATCATTTTGTGTGTGTGTGGTAGATAAGAGATACAGGGCCCCTGGGACCTTTTTGCATATGGGACCACATACTTTTCTTTCTTAGAGTGTTCTCTGTGGAAGTGTATAGTTCACTTGCTCATTGCCTTCCCTGTGGGCTCCCAAGTTTTTCACTAGTGTGCGTGCGTGCACAGTAATAAGGACAGTTCTTGGCGCGTGCAGAGATTGAATGAATGGTTGATGGACCGCATGGTTGATGGGCCAGAGAGATGGCAGTTGTCTTAACAGGATCTTCTGTTCTGATAGGCTGCTGGTGAAAATATGTGCTGTTGAATCTGCCATGAGCACTCTGCCTCCACTTCAGCCTCCTAATTTCTTTATGGGTCAGCCTGGATGTCACTTCCTCTAAAAGCCTTTCCTACCACCCCACTTCTCCCTAGTAGAGTAGATTTGTCTGCTGTGTATTTATATAGCATTCTAAACCACTTATGCTGTCTGTTCACATGTCTCCCTCATTTCGACTAGGCTTTGTGAAAGCTGATTGTGTCTGTCTTGCTCACCATTGTATCTCTGACACCTTGCCCAGTGGTTGGCTCTTAATAGGCAGACATATTTATTTGAGGTACTTGATTTTTGGATGGATAGACAGGTGGATGGACGGATGGCTGGATGACATTGTGTAGCCAAAAATTGCATTTCTTTCACTGTCCAGTTTTGAAGATTCTCCTTCAGTTTGTACTTCCTGCCATTACTTGAAGGGCCATTCTTCGTCTATAATTTTGTCTTTTGTTCAAAGAAAAGCACCAGGCAAGAGCAGATAATTTATTTGATTACTGCCCACTGAGTTATTCTTCTGCTGTCAGCCTCATGTCTTAATCACCTGAAACCAAGCTTATGCATGTCTTGATAGCTTTTTTGGTACTTAGGGTAGTCTGTGTTCATTTGTATACTGTCAGTATGCTCTTGAAATGTTTGGCTGTAAAGTCAACTTCAGTATGAACTGTGAGTCTTGTTTTATTGTGATGATAATGAATGTATGAGGAACTCTGTAAAATTCAAACCAGTCTCCAAGCTAGAGGAACCTACCCACTGTCATTAAAAACAAAAAAAAACCAAAACAAAACAAAAAAAAACTTTATTGAGATACAATTCACATATCATAAAATTTACCCTTTTAAAAAAGTTTACAATCTAGTGTTGTTTAGTATATTCACTAAGTTGTGTATCCATGACTGCTATATAGTCACAGAACGTGTTTTATTATCCCACAAAGAAACACCATACTCCTTAGCAGACATTCTTCATTCTGCTTTCTGTCTCTATGGATTTGCCTACTCCATATATTTCAGATAAATGGAATTGTACAATATGTGGCCTTTTGTGTCTGGCTTCTTTCACTTAGCATGATGTTTCAAAGGCTCATCCAAGTGGTAACATGTGTCAGTACTTCATTCCTTTCTATGGCTGAATAATGGTCCATTGTAGCACATTTTGCTCATCTCTGCATTAGTTGATGGACACTAGAGTTGTTTCCACTTTGGGCTATTGTGAATCATGCTGCTATGAACGTTCATGTACAAGGTTTTTGTTGATATCTTATCAGGATTCAGTTACTGACTTTAGATGACAAATGAGTAGAAATTCAAAAAATGTTACCCATGTATAATATGCATACAGAAATGATAAATGTTCACCTCAGTGAGTATTTACAAAGTGAGCACACCTGGGTAATAAGAACCACGCTCTACAAAGAGAACATCGCTGAGATCACTGGGGACTTATAGATGGTGGCTTTGCTTTAGGTTGTTTGATTTACCTGTATGCTCGGGTACAGCTGAAGACTTATCTTAACTGTGTATTTGGAACAGTAGGTAGTTAGGTATAGGAGTGCAGCAGCTGAGATCACAGACTCTAGGGCCTCAGTTGCTTGGATTCAAATCCCAGTTCTGCCGTTTATTAGTGTGAGACCATGGGCAAGTTGCCTTACATCTCTGAGCCCCAATTTCCTCATCTGTAACATGGGGATAAAACTACCTTATAGGAAGGATTAATATAAGTAGTGCTTATAAAGTGCTAAACATGCTTGGAAAGTTGCATGATAATCATGCTAACCATGTGTTACCTCTTGTTGTTATGATGATGATGATGATGATGATGATTGTGTCTGTCTCTTCATTAGAATATAAGCTCCTTGTCTGACTTCTTTATCTTTGTATTTCAAAGACTAGGACCGTGCCTGGCACATAATAGATACTCAATAAACTTTTGAGGAAGGAAAGGAGGGAGGGATTTTAAATCACCAAGTGACAGAATTCCTAAATCCTTTCTTGAAACCACTTTTGACAGCGACTCTCTCTTTCATTTACAACAGCTTTTGGAGCTGTTTGACAGTGAAGACCCTCGGGAACGGGACTACTTAAAAACAGTCTTACACAGAATTTATGGCAAATTTCTTGGTCTTAGAGCATTTATCCGAAAACAGATTAACAATATTTTTCTAAGGTAAGTGGGGGGAGGGGGCGGGGAGGAGAAGTAAAATTGGTGGTTTTATAGAAGTGTTAAATAAACCTCAGGTATTTGAACATTGTGTACTGACTTTATTCTGTCTTTTCTTTTTAAAAAAGGTTTGTTTATGAAACAGAACACTTCAATGGTGTAGCTGAACTGCTGGAAATATTAGGAAGGTAAGCACATTTTTAGCTAATTGCTAAGCTCAGGTGAATAGCATTTTGCAAATTAGATTCACGTGGCACAGGGCCACTCTGACCTAGATCTCTTGGTGTATGTACATCGGGTACTCTCATTTGTGCCTTAGCATGTTTTCCCAGCTGACCCTATGAGACATGACTTCTTGTTCCCCCTTGTTCCCCAGTTAGGCATTGCTCATTCTACCGGAATGACCGAAAGAGCCAACAGTTTGTTCATTCCTACAGAGACACTACATCTGATTGCAGTCAGGCCAGTTACTCCAAAGCACCTATTCTTGTTAGTTTCTAGGCTGCCTGTCGTTGGCCATATCTTTGGACAGCAAGTTCAAATAAATTGGAAGGGTTGCCATTTTCCCAGGAACCAGGTACCCAGGTGTCGTTCTGGAACAGCTGCTGCCTGGATGAGTGGAATGAATTGGAAAGAGACAGCTGTTGTGTAGGTTTCCACACACAAGGGAGGTTAATGTAACTGGGCAATGTGATTACTCACTCTCTCCCCCTAATAGGAGGAGACAGAGAAGGTGGAGTCCCATGGTTTTTTCTGTGACTTCCCCAGGCTGGGCTCTATATCTGTGGTATTCTGGGTCTGAGAAGAAATTCCAGGAATGGTGTCTACAAATGGAAAGGGTCATAAGTGAGCAGTTTTAGGGGGAAGGAAAAAGAAAGAGTTCTTGATAGAAGAGTTTCTGTTGCTCTTAAATCATTGGACTCGGTTTAAGAGCCTGTGCTAGGAGATCATCAGGAAATTTTCTTTACTTTCCTTCCTACTTAAATATACTCTTTGAAGTAACTGGGAAATCTACACTGCCACCAGGGTGGGGTTTGGGTTGTTCTGGACCAAACAGAAACTGATTCTGATTTAACCTGGTCCTTCCATGAACAGGTGGTCTCAGTTCAGCTGGTTGTGATCATGCTGCTAATTCATGGTTCTTTTTCTTTTTCCTAGTATTATCAATGGCTTTGCTTTACCTCTTAAGGCAGAACACAAACAGTTTCTGGTGAAAGTGTTGATCCCTTTACACACCGTCAGGAGCCTGTCACTCTTCCATGCCCAGGTAGAATTGTATGCAAGTGCTTTTGGAAGCAAAATGAAAAGTTTATAAACTCAGCGTTTCTTTGAGATTGATATTTCCTTAAAAAAAAAAACAAAAAACCTAAAAACTCGTTCAAGTATAAAATACTTCCTGAGGAAAATGAAAATGTGTTAATAGTTTTCTATGCACAGGGGAATCATGGGAGTCTTTTTCAAGAGGGAGGAGCATCTGTTCCGCCATCTCATTTTACATCAAACTTTGATGACTTGCCTAGTGCACGAAATTATATATTGAACACATTGTGTAGAATAAAGTGTGTGTGATTTTTCCAGATTTAGATCTCTGGACATGTAGTCATTTTTGAGTGTTCTGGAACATTTGATCTCATCCTCATCTGCATTAGCCTGTCACTTGCTCTCTGCCCCCTCTCCTGGTTAATTCACTATCGCCTTCTCACTTTCTCCAGGCAAATAAACACACTCCCGAGTAAACAAATCAATCAGTATTTTCACATCTTTTTATTTTTAGCCTCCATCACTTTAAAAAGCATCCCTTGTCTTGTCCCAAGTCTGGTTTCCATGCTAACACTGCCTTGCGTGGTATGCGTGTCCCTAGGGGACAGATAAATGATGTAGTGGCATTTTAATTTTAGTATTCCAAACCAATGGGAATGTTTTGAGTTTGCATAAAAATGTCACACATTTTTCTGAGCAGTGTTCCTCTTTAAATGTGAAATTCTGTGTTTCGAGGAAAAATTAGTCCATATGTTTCTAATTTAGAACACCATCAAAATGTTGTTTCGCAAGGGTGCATTTCTTGTCCAAAAATCTTTACGAGCCCTTTTACAAATCTTGCCTCTAGTTTTTGAAATGGAATATTACATCTCAGGATCGTGTAAAAGAGTTCTTACCTAGATGGGCTAGCATCAGATGTAAAACTTCACATTTCTCCCAGTTCTAACTGTGGCAGGTACAACCTTTTATCTCTTCATGAAACCGCTTCGGCTTACATGGGCCACTTTAGGCAGTGAGCGGGAGGGTTAGTAAGTGCTTGCCTTTTGTATAGGACTCTTCCGGAACCACAGTAAAACCCCGGACTGTTGATGTTGGCAAAGAGAGAAAGGAAGCCCATGAGATGTAGCTTAGACTGTATGTAGATGAGATGCTTTCAGAATATACTGAATGTGATATTTCTGCTTTTCATTAGCTGGATACTTCATGTCTCAGTTGTCTTTTTTTAACAAAATTCCTCTGGGGTGTTATTAGGTCAATCTTTGGCTTGAAAAAGTAGCTTTTTATTTCATTTTATATATTATTTTTAGAATGAATTGAACATGAAATTACCAAAACCAGAGTCTAGAAACTTTTTAGGAAGTTTTGATACATCTTTGAGCCCTTTTGAGTGTATAGCATTTCCAATTTTGTCTTTTATTTCTCTGTTTCTCCAGCTGGCATATTGCATAGTACAGTTCCTGGAGAAAGATCCTTCACTCACAGAACCAGTAGGTATTTTTTCCTCAATTTCAAATGATTCAAAATGACTACTTTTCATAGAGTATATGTGGACAATTAAGTACCATTGTTTTCTCCTTTTCATTTTAGGTTATTAGGGGGTTAATGAAATTTTGGCCTAAAACATGTAGTCAAAAAGAGGTAAGTGCTTAATGTCAGTGTGTATTTAATAACTTACTAAATACTTTGCAGAGTGGCAGCCTCTGAGCCTAAAAGCATATCTAAAAATACTTTTATCTCGTCTAATCTTCATTTTATCTCTGTAAGGCAGGACTGTAAATATTCACATCTTACTAGTTCTAAAACCGAAGCATGGAGAGCTGAAGTAGCCTGCCTGAGTAGATTCTACGTAGAAGTGATTAGGCCAGAATCTGCCTCCCTAATTCCTGAACTCTGAACTTTTATCACGCTCTGCTCGATCCCAGGGAAGCCCAAGTCAGGCTCCGGTCAGGTGCCCCACTGTCTAGCTTTATCAGAGTCATCTTCCTAGTGACCACCTTCGTAGTGTGGAGGCTTTGGTGTTACCGTAGACCGATGCTAGAGCCACCTGCCCAAATACTCCATTTTAAAATCCAGTCTAGATGGGATCTTACTATGTACAATTCTAAACTATGTTACAGACCTCTAGTTTCAACTTTTTGGAAGTTGCCCTGCAAATTTCTGACCTCCAATCATTTGCACTTTTGCCAAGACCTAACCAGCCATGTGCCATGTGAGGTCATAGGGGAGTAAGTCTCTTAGCTTAGACGTGAGCCTAGCTGGGTGCCAGACCTGCATTCACTCTTCTACGTGGAAAATGGCCCAACAAGAAAGGTCAGCGGTTAGTTTCACATTTTGGGAGACTTTGGGGGAGAACTTCCCTATGTTTCTTGACAAATGGCAAGAGTCTACTGCCTACTATGTATTCCTTTTAACAGAAATACCCTCCTTTTCAAATCAGTTTCAATTCTCCAAAACCTTACTGTATACAATTTCAGAAAGTTATCTGATTTTTTTAATACCCATTAGACCAAATTAAACCCTACATTGCCACCCAGATGCACCTCAAGATACGAAAATGTTGTCATTTGTTGTATTTTAATTTGCATAGTTAATTTTTTTCTAAGGTAATGATTTTTTTGTGCCTAAATAGGCAACCTTTTTATTTCTTTGTAAGTTTTCCGTTGTATTTAAAACAATCCAATGCACTATTGATTTGGCTCCATTTTGTGATCTAAAAGCTCAGTTTCTTGAGACACATAGTGCTGAGGCTGGGAGTCGTTGTGCTTTATGGTGGGCAGTTGTGCACGCATACGTGTGCGTACGTAAGAATATGAAGGCGTGGGGATCGGCTCAGTGTGTGCGGATGGGATTAAAATGGTACCTGCATGTGGGTGAATGTCCTTGTTTGTGTCTCCATCTCTGTGTGCTGTTAACTGGTGTATCCTATGGGAGCAGCTAGCACACAGCAGAGGCTGTAAACACTTAGCAAATGTCTGCCTGCTCTGCTGTGGCCCTTTGTCCATCCATATGCAGGAGGACTGCTTTCCCACTGTTTGAAAAATAAGAGTAGGGGGTGGGGGGCAAATGCTAGGTTGATAGCAATAGAGAGGAGAGCCCCCAGGGACATTGCTGTTTCCCAGGGGCCCTGCCACAAGGTATAAGTGCCCCCGTTCTGTGTTATAGATGTAGCACGTAGAGTAATGTTTCCAAAGTAAATGAAATCATCTTTTCAAAGCTGTAGGGAATTTGCTTTTAATAAGTACCCTCTGGTGAATTCTTTATGAAATGAGCATCTAACATAAGACAATGCCTCATTTTTTCCTGTTTGGTTTCATGTGTAAATTTTTCTTAAAACATTACAAACCCTCATTCCTCCTCATCATTCGTTTGGATTTTTTAACGAAGTACCTGATGTTTTGCATTTTGTATATACTTACAGGTCATGTTCCTTGGGGAGCTGGAAGAAATATTGGATGTGATTGAACCCTCACAATTTGTTAAAATTCAAGAACCTTTGTTTAAACAAATTGCCAAGTGTGTATCTAGCCCCCATTTTCAGGTTAGTAATAAAGAGAGGATGAGCCAGAGTAGCCTCTGCAACATAGGTTATTTGGTAGAATTTTATTTGTATTGGAAAATGTCATGGACACTAGCTACCTGTTGTTTTTTATTTGCTGTTTTTTCCTATGATAATAATTTTAATAATAACCTCCTTTATGTTGAACACCTGCAGTCGGACAGCCACCCTGATGATACTTCCTGTCTAGTAAACTTCAGTTTTTGTGATCACTCTGCAAAGAGGGCATTATGATTTTTACAGATGTGAACACGGAAGTTCCAAGTGGTAAAATAATTTGTCTCAAATACAATGGCTGAGTAAGAGGTGGACTGGTAGGGTTCCTGCAGAGGGTAAGAGAGAATGCGAAATAAAGCTTAAGAGACAAAGAGAACACACACATTCTGTACTGAGCTTAGATGCTTTACATCTATTCTTTGTAAACTTCACATTATCGTGTGGGGCTCTCTCCACCCGCCTCCCTCCCTGCCTGCTATTTTCCAGATGAAAAAATTGAAATTCAGAGAATGATTTGCTCGAGGCCCCAAGTTCATAAGGGAAGGAAGCCGAGTGGCTTCTTGTCAAAGCTGGTGACCTTCCCATGGCACCACTCTGCCTCCTTGTGGCCACTCTGGGGGATCACGGAGAAGCGAACCCAGCAACCTTTTCTTCAACTGGGCCTATTGCAGCAGTGCTGCGGAACCCACACAGGAGGGCAGGGGGTGACCTGGAGTGAAAACACGTCAGGTTTTATCTTTTCACTGTCTCACCAAGGTCTGCATCACAGACCTTGAAGATGAACTCTATCTTTTGATCGGAACAGATTGTTCAGATTGTAGTCGGTCACACTGTTAACATGGTGGACTCGATGGTGGACCTTTTCCCTGAGCTGTCATTACCCTCAATAATTAAGAGACATTGGCTTTAGTTATTTTAATTTTTGACCTAAAGACACGTTAGTATGTTACAGCGGTGATCATAGGACAGTCTAGTGATTGTACCACAAAGCCAAACTAGAAGAAAAAAAAAAAGGAAGCTGTTATATGAACCATTACATGGCATTCAGATGATACAACACATGTCTGGATAAACAAACAATCAAAACACAACTGCAGGATACTGTGTAGGTGTTTTTGTATTACACACGGCCCGAGTGCCCGTAATTCTGGGTTGTCTACCTTATTTTCCTGTTTTCATCAGATGTTTGATGTTGTGGAAAGCAAGGAGCAGAAATCCCTCCCTCTCCCTCTCCCTCTCCCTCCCTCTCTCTCTCTTTCTCCCTCTCCCCCTCTCTCCCTCCCCTTTTTTCTTTCTTTCTTTTTTCCACAAATGTCTTTTAAGATCATCAGAGAGCCTTAAATGATGCTCAGAAGCTTTAGAAAGGAGACAGTGTGTAGTCAGCTACTGCTGTGTCCATTCAGGCTGCTGTAACAAAGTGCCACAGCCTGGATGGCTTATAAACAGGAGAAATTGATTTCCCATGTTTCTGGAGGCCAGAAGTGTGAGATGAGGGCACCAGTACAGCTGAGTGAGGCCTCTCTTCTGAGTTGCAGATTTCTTGTATCCTTACTTGGCAGAAGGGCTCATGGTCTCACTGGAGCCTGTTGTATAAGCACTAATTGCGTTCACGAGGGCTCCATTCTTATAACATTAAGTACCTTTCACAGGCCCCCTGTATTCATACCATCATCTTTGAGGGGTTGGGACCTCAACCTATGAGTTTTGTGGGGACATAGGCACTCAGATCACAGGAGGCTTCTATAACAAAACACCACAGACCATGCGACTTAAACCACAGAAATGTATTTCTCACAGTTGTGGAGGCTGAAAGTCTGAGACCAGAGTGTTGGTCTGGCCTGGTTCTGGTGAGGGCTTCCTTCCTGGCCTGCACGTGGCTGACTGCCTTCTCGCTGTGTCCTCACATGGCCTTTCTTTGGTGTGTGTGTGTGAGGAAAGAAAAGGAGGTCACTCTCTTCCTCGTCTTCAGACCACCAAGTCTATTGCATTAGGACCCCGGCCTTAATGACTTCTTTTACCCTTAATTACCTTCTAAAAGTCCTGTCTCCAAATACACCCGCACTGGAGGTAAGAGCTTTTCAACACATGAATTTGGCAAGTGTGGGCAGGGGACGACAGTGAAGTCCATAGCAGGAAAAAAAAATTCACAGTTATTTGACAGAAGTACGACTTAGAACTAAAGAAAGAAGGACAGTAAAGAGGTTCTTTTTTTTTTTTAATTTTTAAAATGTTTGTTAATTTTGAGACAGAGTGTGTACTTACACATGAGCTGGGGAGGGGCAGAGGGAGGGAGAGAGACAGAATTCCAAGCAAGGTCCATGCTGTCAGTGCAGAGGCTCACTCAGGGCTCCATCTCACAAACCATGAGATCATGACCTGAGCTGAAATCAAGAGCCAGACATTTAACTGACTGAGCCAGCACCCAGACACCGCAAAGAGGTTCTTATTTATTCATTTCTTAGGTGTTCCTTGGTGCATCCAGCAAACATTTTTCCAGTGCCACTTAGTGTAGCCACATGCCTTTCACTCCTTGCCCCCCTGAGTGGCATGGGGGTCAGAAGGCTCCTATCAGAGACCTCACCATGTGCAAGGAGGGCCATGGGTCCCAGGAAAGTAGTAGTGGTTCCGTCCTAGTGTTAGACATGCTAATTTTTACTTTGCATAAGCATTGCCTTTCCTCTTTAAGGGGCTTTGCTGCATGTTGACTTTCTGTTAGTGATTTTGCATAGTAACACCTACATCCAATAAAATACTTGTTAGCATTAAGTAGCAGGTAAACATTAAACTTGTAATTGGATGTAGGAAAATCCTAGGTTTCTCCTTTGGTACCAGCATCCTCTGGTGGGCTCTTTAAAAATTCTTCTCTTTGGTTGTAAGTTTCAGAACAGCTTCAACCCCCTTCCTCCTCTTGTCCCTCTCTTTCCTTGTGCTCTGCCTGCCTCAGCCACACCATATGCTTCACGGTTTCTAGACCCATCGTCCGTGTTAACACTTCTGCCCTCCTTTCCTGTGATTCTCTCCACCTGGAATGCCTTTTCCTTCTTTGCTTCATCCTTCAGAGCCCAATTTAGATGCTATTTATGCTATTTCCTGTGTTACATTCCTGCTACTCCTCCTCTCCCTCAGGTCATCCAGATTGTTCATTCCTGTTCATTCTGTTCTTTCCTCGGCCACTTTGTTTCTTCTTTATTGGTTACAGCATCTGTCACAGTTTACAGTGGATAGGCCTGTAGATCTCCCCTTTCCTTGCTGGCATATGAGCTCCAAGGGGATAACAGAGTAAAGAAGTTAAGAGCAGGGACTTTGGAACCTGCCACTTGCTAGCCATGCAGCCTTGAGGCTATGGCTTATATACTTTGGGCTCTATTTTCCTCATTTGCAAAATGAAAATGACGGCACTTATGCCATTGTGAGTCGTGAAGATTCAGTAAGGTAATACACGTGTGAAACCCTTAGCACGGTGCCTGCCATGTACTCAACATTCAGTAATGACTGTCTTCTTTGCACTCTCAGGGTCTAGTGCCTCATGAGGCCCAGGAATTTTTTTTGAAGCAAGTTGAATATGTAAATGGAAAGGCTTAATTTCTCAGAGTCTATTGGTGGGTACATCTTGTACCATTTCATTAAATTAAATTATTAAATTTGAATTAAATTTAATTCATTAAATTAGAATGTAATTTTTTAATCCCTCTGAATGAAAGAAGCCACTCTTTTTTCTTTTTCTCCAACTCTAAAAACTACCCTTGTTGAGATTTTAGCCTTTTTGAGATTTGGGGTTTGGTTATTCTTATTTTAGATCCCTTTTGAGATTGCTTAGGTTATTTTTTTTAATGTTTTATTTATATTTGAGAGAGAGAGAGTGTGAGCGAGCATGAATGGGGGAGGGGCAGAGAGAGGGAGACACAGAATCGGAAGCAGGCTCCAGGCTCTGAACTGTTAGCACAGAGCCCAATGCAGGGCTTGACCTCATGAACGGCGAGATTATGACCTGAGCCTAACACTTAACCGACTGAGCCACCCAGGTGCCCCTGTTTGGTTATTTTTTTGAGCCCTTCCTTTGAATTCATAGTCTATTGGCTAGCATGGTGGTCAGAGAAAAGGGACCTGAGCTAGCAAGCGGGTGTGTCCCTAAGTCCGAGAACTGAGTGACTTTCTCCTGGGTGATGCAGTTCAGAGGAAGGGATCACAAATAAACTGCGGAAAAGAGTGTGGTCACGAGACTGGAGTCCCAGTGCTCACCATTTACTAGCAATGTGACCTTGCCGGGTTGTTAGCCTCTCTGAGACGCAGTGTCTCCATCTCTACAAGGAGCACACAGCCCTCCTCCTCAGATGGTGGCAAGGGTGGTACGCGTCCCGTGTGCAGTGTGGGCACAGTGGGTGCGCCAGCAGAGGAGCTGAGCAAATGTGACTGCCCTGCAGAGACAGGCAGCTGGGTGTTTCTCAACAGCCATTGCCCGAATGCCAGCCACGTGCTGGGCCCTGGGGTCGGTCTGAAGTGTGCGAGATGAAAGAAGTGAGCCAGAAGAGAGTCGAAGACCCTAGGAAAGCAGTATGCATCTAGAAGGAGAGGAAAGGTATTTGGAGTTGGGAGGAAAGATGTGGAATCAGATGAAATGGGCAGTATTAAAGGAGAATACAGAGAAATAGGTAGGAAAACTTTTTTCCTTCCCCTGATCAATGAACCTCTTTGGAATTTTCTAAAAGATTTGAAATACACAAATATAACGTGTGATTAATACTTAATTTCACATTTGATTGAATGATACAAAAATAATAAAATATTTTTGTTTGTAGAGATTTTAATTTTGTTTCATCTGTCTTTTTCGCTCTCTTAATATTTTCTTTCTCTTTTTTTTTCAAAGGTGGCAGAAAGGGCACTCTATTATTGGAATAATGAATACATCATGAGTTTGATAGAAGAGAACTCGAATGTCATCCTTCCCATCATGTTTTCCAGTCTTTATAGGATTTCAAAAGAACACTGGAATCCGTAGGTTTTCAGTTTCTCCCCTCTTCTCCCTTCCCCCCTTCCCTCTCTCCCTCCCTCCTTCTCTTTTGCTTAATAAAATCTTGTGATGTGCTGGATGCTGTGCCTATTGGTGAAGACAGATGTGTGAAAATTCCTATCTTTTAGAAATTCACTGACTGGATGGGGAGACCCACAAGTAAACACATTTTACAAAACACTGTTTTTTAAGTGCAGTTACATTAAAATATCTGCTTCCTTGTGGGATTCCTGACTTGTCTATGAATGTAGCAGAGTCACTTTGGGGTGGTCTGGAGTGAGAGGAGAGGTTTGCTGACATTGACGAGGTGGTAATGCCCAAAAGGATTCTTAAAGGACTGTGGCAGGTGGACGGGCAGGGAAGCCCTTTCATAGTGTGGGTCTCATCGTCACATTAACAGGCACAAAAACATAAAAAGCACCTGTCAGGTTCTGAAACCTGTATGTTCCGGAGGGCTAAAGTACCAGGTCTTTGGGGGAAGTGACTAGAAGATGGGGTTAAAAGGGGGAGTGCATCCCCACACGAACCTTCACCAGTGGATGATAAGGAAATACTAAGGAGTCATAAGGAGGAAAGTGCTTTGAATTGATTTGCATTTTAGCAGGATCCATTTCTTAAAAACCCAACTCCGTTGTTACACATGTTCTCTAGGAAAAAAAGTTTAAAATCTTGAAGGAGATGTTTAACATCTAGTCCTGTGAGAGTTAAAGCATTCTGTATTTGAATGGCTTTACATGTTTCTCTGGGGAATAGAAGGGAAATTTAGTGTGGTATTAGATATTAGTAAGATGTTATTAATTATAATCCTAGTATGTGTTTAGAAGTTTTGCATACAAGTGTAAGATACCACATTTCTTATTTTACAGATGTGCAAAGTTTTGTTACTAAAACACGTAAAAATAAAGAAGTGGTAAATAATTAAGTCTTATTATGCAGGTGGTCTCTTGAGGACCTACAGAGTGGTTCTAGCAGGTGTCTGTACTGCTCAGTATACTGTATTTTGGCTCTTCTCCATCGCTGTCTGTTGTATATGAGAAGGTCATTCCCCTCAACAGAAGAGAGTTTAAGTTTTCCTTTTAATAGGCCCAGGGCAGAACAACACAGCAGGTACCTTTATGTTGTGGAAGCATCAAACCCATGGTTTATTTAACCTACGGCCTGACTTTTTACCAGTGCCTTCTTCAGTGGTGTTGGTAGCAGATTTGTTGCAAAACAGAAGTAGTGTACAGTTTTGCTAAGGGCAATAGTCTTTAGACTCTAGTGTGAAGATACCAAGCCTGTCATGGGCATAGTTCTCAAGATGTCAAGAGCTTATTTTTTCACTTGATAAATCTGTGTGTGGCCGTTTTGGCCATTTAGCTATGTTCCACAGCTAACCGCAGCCATCACCAGCTTGCTGGTCACCTTACTGACACAAGTGTTGGGTTGGCAAGGGAACTTAGCGGGAGGGAATGGACTGAAACAAATCACAATTAGAAACTTATATTAAACTGCCCGACTTACAGGGGTTTGGTATCATATCTTTGAATATGAATAATATACATATTATTTGTTTACATGAGGACAGCTTTTGATTTTGATGAATTATGTATATTATCACTTTAAAAATAAAATTCTGTGCAAATTCAGCTTTCTAAGGTTAGTCCTACGACAGGTACTTCTTTTAAGGGAGAAGTTGCTTTATTTTTATACTTGCCTTTTCATTAAATGAAGTTAACAAGTGCCCACAGGCAAGTCTATTCTGGGTACTGATAATTAGAAGGGCAGAATTAGATTTTTCTTTTTCTAATCCTGCCAACCCCTCTGAAAGATATCTTGCCTGGAACAGTGAAGAATGGAACTCTAACGGTGTGGAAATGAACCGTAGGTCATTTCTGGTTGTTGCAACTGAATAGGGATGGAGATTCTGTAACACAAGGAGCTCCTTCAGACACGGGTTCCGCTCTCCCTGTCTCCATGCAGCTCCCATTGTGGAAGAGTAACCAACGCCTCCTCTTCTCTCTGTGCTTCCCAGGGCTATCGTGGCGCTAGTGTACAATGTGTTGAAGGCCTTTATGGAAATGAACAGCACCATGTTTGATGAGCTGACAGCCACATACAAGTCAGATCGTCAGCGGTAACTTTTTAAAGCTTTTTTGTCAGCTGTGCATAAAACTGTTGAGTTCTCTCCTTGCTCTTTGCCACCGTTGCCTGATCGCACCCCAAATCATAAGCAGCACAATTTTATTTCTTTATATGTTCACTTTTGCATGCTCATTAATTGTGCCTTTATTAGTGTGCCACTAGGTAGCAAAGGGTCAGTTTGAGAAAGGCTGCTTTCCCCCTTCCTTTCAATGATGTTTCTCTTTTGCCTCAGGGTTAAGGGCCTGGCATGTAACTAGTATTTCAGGCCCATTTAAGGAATCCAGCAGGTAGTTTGCCATCCGGGCTTACTCCCATCTGGAACTTATTTGAACTTGAATTGGGCATATCTTTGTATACTTCAGCAGCAAGAGGGAACTTCAGCAGCAAGAGGGATGTGGCACCATTTTAGTTTGGCTCTTTGGCCCAAAACTTACTTTCTACTCTAGAACACAACAAATTCATTAGGATTTAAAGGACAGGGAAAAGAACATGGAGGTGAAGAGTCTGGTATTACACAAATTTGAAATGTTTGAGGCCAAAAGGGAGCAAAAACCAGTTGCATTCTTTACATAAATGCTTATGGCTTAGTAAAGCCTTTCTTGATTTCATTTATACGTGATTTCTTGTTCAACATGTCCGACTTTCTAAAAGACGTTGTCTTGGTCCATTTGGTGTGGTCTAACAGAACACCACATACGGGTGTTTTATGGGGAGCTTATAAACAATAGAAATGTATTTCTCGGAGTTCTGGAGGCAGGAAGCCAAGATTATGGTGCCAGCATGGTTAGATAAGGGCCCTCATTTCTGATTCATAGCCAGCACCTTCTCACCATGTCCTCACATGATAGAAAGGACAAAGAATCTCTGTGGGATCTCTTTTACAAGGTCACTAATGCCATTCATGAGGACCCCACCCTCGTGACCTAATTATCTCCCAAAGGCCTAGCCACTGAACCCATCACCTTTGAAGATGAGGATCTCAACATAAGAATTTTGGTCAGGACAGGACACAAATATTCAGACCATGACATTGATATACTTGGAGAGCTTGAGGAAAGTCTAGAGAGTTTGTTAGTAGTTGGGCTTCTGGTTTGGCTTTGATCCAGAAGCAAATGTCAGCTTCGTGTATTATTAAACCATGGATTTTAGAAGATCCCAGGGGTGTGGACAACCGTTCAGACCCAAGACCTTGCTGAACCGTCTGGACAGAGCTATCTGTGGTTCCCTTGCTTCTTTGCTTTGCCTGATTTTGCATGTTTCATTTACATTTTACTGATAAAAAGAGCAATGACGGGAAAGGTTTGGTGGTGGGGCAAAGGACTATCACAGTGATTTTTTAAAAAATTAACAAGATGTGGTTAGATTGAAAAGCAAATTTAATTATGGAATATGTCAAGTGTTTAACTGTAGACAGAAGAGGCTGGGGTATTTTATACAATATTGGAATAAATATCAATTATGGGATATGTTGTGCCATACTTGTAATTTAAGAAACTTTCAATTTAACTGTTTACAGTTGTTGTAAATTATTACATTTATAACCCTCCTTGGCTCAAACTCTTTAAGTCTTTAAAAGTGTTATTTAAGTAGAGGAAATAAAGGGCACATTCTCATATTGTGGCATACCATTAAAGACTGTGTTTTACGTAACGTCCTTTCTTTTATAGCAACTGAAAACCCATAATTATTATCCTGTTTCAATAAGGATTAAATAAAAATCTAGAATCACATTAAGAGAAATAAAGACCTTATGTCTAAAATATTCAAATTGAATTAAATTAATTCGTATTTATTGAATTTTGGTAGCTTATCATTTAGACCAAATTCTTGAAAAAGATACCTATTGACCAAGGGGCCCAGGAATAGACATGGTGAAATTGATTGTGAAGATCTGGTGTATTAGAGTGACTTATCATGAGCAGACTTTCTTAATAAGAACTTTTTTAAAGTAAGGGTAATATTTTATCAAACGAGAAGTAGAAGATTGTACTGAATAGATGGAAACATTGGCTTCTCCCTGGATGTGAGAATAGGGAAAGAGAAGAAAGAGAATGATTTGGTACTATTAGAGAAGAGCTAATCGGAGGAATTTACTTCTGGACGGCACCAAGTGTAAGTGTTTCAGTTTAGGTAAAATTTTTAAGTATTACAAATCTGGAAATGGTGAGTGGAAGAAGTAACTAGCATTGTTAGATGCATATGCTAACATTAGTGCTATGTGAAATTGAAATTGGAAGAGAATTTGACAGCCTCCCTAGCATGACAGTGTGGTTAAGCTTTAAAGTTCCCACCTACAGAGAGAGAAAAAAGTAGAAAAGAATTGAATGACAGTTAACTATATCAGAAATATTTAGAATATTTGAAGATAAAGTTGTCAGTATAAAAGATGTATAATAAGTCAGCCTAAAATTCATCTGGAAGAGAGCTCCACAGGACAAATTGTATCGAATGCCATAAAACTTTTATTTTTTATTTTTTTTTAACATTTATTTATTTTTGAGAGACCAAGAGAGAGTGTGAGCAGGGGAGGGGCAGAGAGCAAGGGAGACACAGAATCTGAAGCAGGCTCCAGGCTCTAGGCTCTGAGCTGTCAGCACAGAGCCTGACACAGAGCTCGGACCCATGAACCACGAGATCATGACCTGAGCCAAAGTCAGACGTTTAAACCGACTGAGCCACCCAGGCGCCCCCAGCCATAAAACTCTTGATCAAAGATGTGAATGAAATGCTTCAGGAACAAGATGATGAGTGTTTTAATGATGTCAGCATTTAATTTAAAGTTTAAATTAGGACAGTATGAACCTATGTTTAACTGTGTTTCAATTAAAGAAAGTTCCTGGGTGCCTCCATGGTTTTGTGGGTTCTGCCCTGCGTCGGGCTCTGTGCACTGAAGACCTGAGGAACCTGATTGGGATTCTCTCTCTCTCTCTCTCTGCCCCTCTTCTGCTGATACTCTCTCTCTCTCAAAATAAATAAATAATTAAAAAATAAAAAAGTTTCTAAGCTCTTGCCTACCACCTTTTTCCCCCTCCAAATGAAAAGGCCATCAGTGTTCTATGATAACATTTATTTAGACCTAATACTATTCCTAAACTTTACTGAGAAACCAAAAATGATTAATTTACCAAACAGCTTACTTATAGTTAAGAATTTGGAATTCATAATGATTGGAGGATCATCTAATTTTGTCTCTGTTGCCTTGCAAATATAATTTCTAGGGTCAAAATTACCAGATAGAGAACTGTTGGAAAAATTATTATGCCCATTGGAATTCATATTGTGCAGATTGTATTTGAGATAGCTGAAACTAGTCATAGTATACAAGGCCTAAATTATCAAAATATTATGAAATGATATTTTTATATTACATAATCAAATATTTTCTCAGGACTAGTGAAGTGAGAATAGAAAATTAGGTATTTCTAGAGATGGAGTGGGCATGAAGATTAATTTGTATTGCTATAGATATCAAATACTTTTTAAAAAAATTAGTGATGACATTAAAAAATATGAAGCATTGGAGTTATATACAGATTTCACTTCACTTAACTTGTGTGGATTTCCCTAGTGCATGCTGTAATGTAACTGAGGTTAAGTCCTTGCTATCTAAGGTCTCACAAGGACCATATATCCCCATGGCCAACATGGCACAGCCCCCGTTTTCAGGAAGGATCAGATTCACAACTATTATCTGAGTCTGCTGTTACTGGTTCATCACAGTATGAGAAAGCTAGGGATAGCAGTGGGTTATTTTTAATAAATGGGTATGTACTCAATGTATAGTATAGTCCCATATTCCTCGATTTTATACTTTCTACCTGGTTGATGTTAAAATTAACATCCTTTCTTTTACAAAAATATGGTGATCTAAAAGGTCCTTGGCAAAATAAAATTTGTAGACCCTATTTTGGACGTCCAGTTTTTTAGTAAAGCTTACCAAATTTACTTGTCAAATTGGTACTGAGCCAAATTTGAAGGCTTGGAACATTAAAAGTTTGATTCATGATAATGTCAAGGAAGTTCTTTCCAGATCATTAAAACTGAAGTCACAAAAGAAAGAACATTTTATTTGGTTGTATATATAGGTATAAAATAAGTTAGTAACTTGGATTCTGTGGTTGATTAATACTTGCAAGAACAAGATTCTGTTAAAGGATTTACTACATATGGTGTAGGGAAGATAGATAATCATAAAGGGGAAATATATTTTCTTGGCCTGCTACTTTCTCTACATCACTATCATTTCTAGCATCCCTTTTGAAAAACTCTTTGGAGACAAAATTAGATTTTAACTAGATCCCAGGTAAAAATCATGTAATGTGTCTTTGGATCTTTAGGATAATGGATACATAGAAATGATCCCTGTTTTTGTTTCTCAGTCATTTTGAAGTTAACTTTCATTATTAAGCTAAATATAAAGGAATATTAATTTTGAAATCTTAAAATATTCTTGTCATCTCTTGCTCAGTACATCAATACAACGTTTCCGTGTAAGTATCAAGAAAAAAAAAAAGTGAGAGAAAATCCGAAATGAAAAAATACCCACAAGCTTAACGCCAAACTTTTCAAAGACTGCTTGTAAAACGTACAGGGAGGAAGGGTGTGGGCAGTGATGGTTGGATAATCTTTTCAAACGTTCCTAGTTGTTTACCTTGTACTCTGTTTTCTCCCCAGTGAGAAAAAGAAAGAAAAGGAGCGTGAAGAATTGTGGAAAAAACTGGAGGATCTGGAATTAAAGAGAGGTCTTAGACGTGATGGCATAATTCCAACTTAACAGAAAAAATGACAGCAACATTACTAACCTGTGGAGTCACACATTTATGTAGTAGAAGATGGAGCAACAGTTTTCTGTATTGTGCAACTTTGCAGTAGATTTCACATTTGTTTCATTATTACAACAGCACTGTATATATCTGTCTCTAAGTAAAGGAAACAAAAATAAGGACTTCAGTCCAAAGTTTGGACAGTAGATGGACTTCTCAGAACTTTGCAAACATAATCATTGTTCTAACCCTCTTAAAAAAACATAAAAAGCAGTCTTCAGAGATCTGTTGATGAAATTGCTATGTTAAAATTCTATTATCAGGAGTTCCTTATTTATCCTTAGCAGAGAGTATAAAACAACTTTCAAATGTGAACAATCTTAAATTTAGCTTGTCTTTCTGCTAAGCTGTTAAATGTATTTATAGTAATGGAAGAAAAAAAAAGACTGTCATTTCCTTATCGGTTTGTATAACATCCTCCTCTGGATAACTTGACTGTAATTTAACATCTTTTCCTTTTGCACATCTTCATGAGTTGAATGTCCATGTGGAAGGGGGCCATGAATTATAAAGGTCCCTGGTAAAAGTTTACTGGAGTGAACATCTTTCCAGTAACCAGGTAGTCCTGGTACTCCTTTAGTTTTAAAATTAGGAGTAAAAGAGAAGAGGTGATAAACATAGTAGGGAAGGGAATTTTGGATTCATGCATCTAGTTTATGGTGAATCCAAATCAATGTCTTGAATCCTTTGAAAACAGGCACTGGGACATAGTAGGCTTCAGTACCTGACCAGTATTAGTTGCATCCATCATTGAACACACATACCAGAGATGTTTGAGAAATGTTAGAAAACATCCTTTTGGACCATTTTGTAATAGGAAAGACAAACACGAAACAGTACAACCATGAGATTGATCACCAGGATTGCAAATCTAATTGGGAAGAGAGTTGAGCAAACAGCTTGGACTGTTTGGAGTTGTTGCCTTACTTTTTAATATGTATTTATAAAGTATTCCAGCAAAAGAGGATGTAGCCTCTGGGAAAAAACAAACAAACAAACATATTACAGTGTTTTTTGTAGATTCTCGTTCTATATCTCATCACAGTGCCAGCCCTGTTTTTAGCCAGAAAGGATTCAGGATAAACATGATTATGCATTCTGAATTGGATGCGTATTCCTAACTACTGTATTTGTTACCAAAAGTGGTTCTACAAATGCTACTGAAAAAAAAAATCTGGAAACCCCTAATGTCCTGAGTATTAATAATAAAGTTTAAAAATGCTTTTATATCAAAGGTGCATTGTGACCAAATTGTTTAAGAAAAAAACCAAAACACAAAACAAAATTTAGGGCTGTATTATAGATCTATATCTTATTGGCTCTCTGCTTTGTATTTAAAAGAGGAATCTTTCTTCTTGGGGAGATAAAATGCAGATGAAATTTGTGTCCAGTATGTACTTACCTGATGCGGTTGCATTGTTATGTACTGAAAGATACATGTTTTGGAATTTATTTTCAGGATGCTTTTGCTTGTTATGGACATGGCAGCAGTGAGTTGGTAATCCTAAACTGTCACCTCCAGCAGTATTCGTGGCATAGGGCTGATTCTGTGTTCATGTATTGAATTGTGATAGTAGCAAACATGAACATATGAAATGTTGTTGCTCTTAATAGAAATATACTATCAATATGGACTTGTATATTTTCTTCCTTCCACTTAAATATAAAGTAGAATATGCAGTTTTATTGTTTCCAAGTAAAAAGGAAAAAAAAAGCCGCTGACCTTTCTTCCCTATTAAGTGTTTCAGGATTATCAGGTCACAGTTTGTGCGTAAAAAAGTCCGCTAATTATGGATATTGTCATCTCAGTAACTTTGTAAAACAAAACTTGGCTATGTTAATTCTGAAAAAGAAACAGCAGGAAAAGAGTCATATGCAACACCCAACACAACATGGTTTAATGGAATGAAGAGTTTTTTTGTTTTTTGTTTTTTTTTTTTAAAGAACATTGATGGGGATTCAATGTAAAGCTGGCAGAGGCTGCCAAAATGAAACAACTTACTTTAAAAGTGCTGGAGCAAAGGTGCAAGTTCAAACACTAAAGATAAAAAATAAATTTGTAACAAATCATCTCCTTTAGCTCTTTTGATTTGAGCCCCATTCTGCATTACATTTGTTTTTGACAGTATAAACGTGTTTGCCATTAATTCATCTTTTTAGATAGAGGACATTTAAAAATCACAGGTTCATGGACTGTCTCTGCCCATTACAATGAAATGCAGTCATTTGCGATGAGAAAGATGAGCCTCCTGTCTTGCACCTTTCCCTGCCTCCGAGCGAAGGTGAGGACTGCACAGATACCCTTGATGTTAAATCTGTAATGTTGACCATTCCAAACCAAGAAGAACAAAGCCGAATTTTAGACAGAAACAATTATAAATTGTTTTATGTGCAGAAACAATTATAAATATATGTCTAAAATGTATAGGGCAACTTCTGAGAAGAAACGCTGTCTTTTCTTTTTTAAACCGGAAGTGACAATGTGACATCTGTCATGTTGTGTCCGGTGGCGCAGAGTAACCGAGGTGACTTGACTGTTGCACTCTGTGACATAGTTAAGGCCGTACTTGCTGCATTCACAGCAGCCCTCTCTCTCTCTCTCTCTCTCTGTCCTTTCCCACATTTCTGCTGTTGCTGCAGCCTGACTTAATTGTGACAAATGCATCTTTGTGTTCTATTTTGTTGGCTTCATAATTTCCAGAACTATATATAAATATATTTTTTAAATAGCAAATATTGTAGTTAGTGAGTGACGATCACTCCAACCTCATCCCTACCATATTGGTTTCAGGGGTAGGATAAAGAGTGTCTTTGGAAGAAAAATAAACGAAACCAAACCAAACCCTGTGGTTTTAGAATGATGCCGAGGCCTTAGGCTGTGGGCCTGGAACAACCATGTGAGTGAACTGACCCATCTCATACTTTGAATCAAGCATGCATTCCTTTTCTTGTTGTGCAAGTGGTCCCCAGTTGTTTCCCTTCCGTGTTGCGTTTTTTGTTCCTTTAAATTTGATTATATTTTGCTCTCCCTGACATCTGACTGTTTTTTATAAAAAAAAAAAAAAGAAATAAAAAATAAAAACAAGAAATAACTAATACCCTCGATGCCGCTGGATACTCGCAAGCAGGGTTATGCTCCTTCATCTTGGGCTTGCTTGCCTAAATGGAAGGGTTTAATTTATTTTGTACCTCCTTCTATGCGTGGGACAGTCCAGGAAAGAGCCAGGAATTGCTTGTAATTGCACCTGCTATACATAAACGTATAGCCCTAGGCTCGATCACACTATGGAAAGAAAAAAAAAGTATATTTAGAGCTTTAAAAGCTTTTTTATTTTTTTGTGGGGATTGGGGGGGTGGGAAAGGGAAGATGTATGGATGTTATTGGCATTTTTAAGTCTTCAGAGTGTGCGTGTGTGTGTGTGTGCGCGCGCGCACGCGCGCTTTCCTTCCGTTTTGTCCTTTCCCTTTAGGTGCACTGAGCTGGCCCAGGAAATGAAGAGATTCTTCTCTTTTGATGCTATTACCAATGTTATCACAAAGTCGTGTCACCTGTAACAAAAAGGTGGCATGAGCCATGATCAGTGGTGTTTTATTTGCACATCAATATTTTTATTTTTATATTCTGGCTCAGCTGCTTCTCTGAGTGAAGTTACAGAATGACCCACAAAGGATTTTTGTAGTAGGCCTATTGGCAATGCGTTTTATATTTCTCAGTATTTAATTTTGAAAATCTAAAAGGATTGTGCATCTTGAGAGAAAGTTGAGCAAATTTTGATATGGTGGAATGTTAATTTGTGCTGCTGCTTGTGCACGACAGCGGCAGTAATATCTCTCTTGGAAATAAACATCCCAGTTTATGATGTCTATGAATATAGGTTTCCTTTTCTTCCCTTCCTCCTTCCCACCCTCTTCCCCCTCCCTCCTACCTGCCTTCTCTCCCTTCTTCTTTCTCCGTTCCCTCCTTCCCTTCTCTTTCTTTACTTTTTTTTTTTCGAAATCACTTATTGTAAATAAGTTGAAATCCAGACCTCATGTATCAATGGGGGAACTTTCAAATATAAATATTACCAATACATTTTCTGGTTGTTGTCTGATTTTTGATTGAGTTATCATGTGAATGACATAGCCATTGCTTTTGGTTCGAGAATTTCGCTTTAGCCTCATGAATCTTTTGGTATTTTAGTATTCCATTGTTTTAGCAGGAGAGGGCAGCAAAAGTTTATGTTCCCTGTTAGAAATGCTGTGGTTCGTATTGGTTTTCAGTTTGTGTGTGTGTGTGTGTGTGTGTGTGTGTGTGTGTGTGTGTGTGTGTTTAAAACAGCATCTGTTTGTGGGTAGAGGTAAAAATGAAACATTTTTGATACGAAAAGTTGCATATGAAAATTATAGACTGATTCAACCAGACAGTGAAGACTTCTGATCCACATCAAAGTGAAAATGCCACAAAACAATCTTCCAGCTCTGGCTAAAATATGCTACTTCCTTTTCCAACACAACAAAATGCAAGCTGAGTCTTAAACACTTGGAATTTAAAATGTCTTTCTTTGAAAATGATTTACTTTCTTCAAAGTGGTAACAGAAACAAAAATGAAGGTGCTCCCAAAGAGAAATGTAACCTTCCCCTTTCACAGCCCTGTGAGAGGCTCTGTACTGTGGGTGCATCCTAATAAAGCAGTGAAGAGTTTTCAGGCGCCTGGCTGTTTGTTTGTTTGTTTGTTCGTTTGTTTCTGACCTCCGTGCCCTTTTGAACCATACAAATAACAGATTTGATCAACTTAGCCATGAGGCAGTGGGGTTGGTATGTTCAGGCTTTCATCTTGAGAAAAATCACTTTGTGATTAGGGGGATGTAATGTTGGGCAGTGGTCCAGTGTCTTTTGCTGTGTGGGCAAACTACTCCAAAACTGAGTGGCATGGCTCAGCAGTTATTGTTTCATCCACGAGTCTACAGTTTGGGTGGGCTTGGCAAGAACATCTTGTCTCTGCTTCTCAGATGTCGACTTGAGTTTATCAAGTGGGGCAGGAGAATTCGCTTCCAACGTGGCTGGGACTCACATGGCTGGCAAGCTGGTGCTGGTTGTTGGCTTGGGGTTCACCTGGAGGCCTCACTTCTTCCAAGACATGGGCCTTCCTTCTTGGGCTCCCTTATAGGGTGACAACTGGGTTCTAAAAACGATTGTTCTAAGAGACAGGAAATGCAAGTTGCCAATTCTTTGAGGCCTGTGCCCCAAAACTGTCATGGCATCACTTCTGGCGTACCTTGTTGGTCACGCGGTCACAGGGTCTGCTCAGAATCAAGTGCAGGGAACAGAGACCCCACTGTGATGTGACAAGAGGGATGTCCTCTTTAATCAACCATGGGATACTTTGTAAAGCATTTGATTTGGATGTGATCCACTCTCTTGGCTAATGAAATTACGTCAGATTTGGAACTATGTAGAATTAATCAGTTAATGTTTCATGTTCAGGTTTGGGGAGGGAAAAATCCTTGTAAATTCAGCAATTTTATATTTCAAAACAACCATTTGTAACATCCGAATATCACCCTGTTGGTAAGTTACAAGGAAAAGAAACTGGTAACAAAGAATTTTAGGGTTCAAAGATAATCTAAGCTGATTTCAATGAAGTATCTAATTCTTTGTATAATACTGCCTCCTGCCTATAAATAAATATAATAATGGAGGCAAAGTAAGTGTACAGTCCCATTCCTGTTTCCCAGATCTTTATAAAATAGTTTATCCTGTTATTTCTATTAGATCAAGTTCACATATGATTTTTTTTAACAGAGACTAAACTATGGGATAGCTAGGGGAATTAAAATCTAATTTTTTATGATATATGTTCATGATACAATTCTTTAAAAAGGCAGATAAAAAAAAAAGTTGCCTAACTGCTCCCCAAACCTAGAAGTCTGCTACAAGGTGTGCATTTGTTGATTGATTGGACCAGTGTTTTTTGATTGGCTCTTTTCATAGTCTCACCCATACCCTGATGTTCATATTTTCTGTTTCTTTATTCTCTAATTTAGTTCACCTTTTTCGAAACCATAGTCTGAACTGATCATATAGTTTGAGTCAAACTTTGCTGCTACTAGATGATCTAAGGCCTCAGAACCAGGATGGATGTCAGCCACAACCCCCTTCATCCTTGTCAAATCTCTCAGGTAAGAGGTCTCTGGCTCTAGCACCCCACATGAAGGCTGTGGGCATGGAAATCAGAGACCTTGGGATCATTTGGCTTCTACTTCCAGCTGTGTCACTTTGGAAAGTTTCTTGATCTCAGCCTCCATTTCATTTGTAAAGTGCAGGCAAAATGCTACTTATTTTATAGTATTGTTGTAATACATTAGATAATGTGTGTAAAGCAATTAGCACAAAGCTGGGCACATGGTAACCTGGGATTATTACGTGCAATAAATGCTTGTGTTATTTGCAGTAGTGATTTAACTATGAATGAGTAACAATGATAGCTGTCATTTATCAAATGCTATATGTCTTATATTCAAAGAATTTTATATTCATCATTTGGTTTTCACAACAATCCTGGCGTAGAAGTTATCCCCATTTTATGGATAAGGATAACTTATCACAGCTGTCTAACTGTGGCTTAGAGAAGTAATCTTTCTGAGGTCACACAACTGCCAAGGACTGAAGGAAGATTCTGACTCCCAAATTGCTCTGAACAGTGATCGCTGTCCAGTAGGATGACTTGTTCTGAGTACATACACAACATTTTATCCCCCATAACTTAAAAGATTGAAATTTACTCCCTTGCAAGAAAGAGCCATATTTCATTCATCCTTGCATTTCCACTCACCATCCTGTCCATTCCAGGAGCTACCCCAAACTTCTTTTTTTTTAATTTAAAAATTTTTTAAGTTTTTTTTTATTTTTTTATTTTTTATTTTTTTAAGAGAGAGAGAGAGAGAGCATGAGCAGAGGTTGGGGCAGAGAGCGCCGTGGACAGAATCTAAAGCAGGCTCCAGGCTCTGAGCTGTCAGCACAGAGCCCAACGTGGGGCCCAAACTCACGAACCGTGGGATCACGACCTGAGCCAAAGTCGGACACTTAACCCACTGAGCCACCCAGGTGCAGAGCTACCCCCAAACTTCTATACCACACTCTTCACGTTCTTTTATCCCAACCCCACCCCCTTTAATGTCAGTAGAAAATAAGATTACCAGCTACAAACTTCTTTAGTTTTTTACTGGCTTAGCTGTTTTAGCACCTGTCCCCACAGGTTACCATCCAAAGCCCTAGGAAGACATCTCTTCCCGTCTCGGCTCCCACCTCCTTACAGGGCCCCACATCCCACTTTTGATTTTCGGTTGCAATGTCAATTGTTTCCTCTTGAAATTCTTGTTTGGGAAAATATTATATTCTCATGGAAAATAATTCAAACATTATCTAAAGGCATAAAATAAAAGTCTTCCCAGGCCTAAATCCTTAGCCTCTCCCTTAATGTAGTCACTACTCAAATTCATTTTTGTTTTTTTTGTTTTGGGAAAACCCAACTTTAGAGAGATACAGTCCACATACCATAAAATTCACCCATTTTAAGTAAGTGAGTCAGTGTTTTTAGGATATTCACAGTTATGCAACCACCACCACTAATTTTATAAAATTTTTATCACCTGAAGACAAAAAGCCCTCAAAGTCATGAGCAGTTACTCTTCATTCCTATGTAGTCCCTGCCCCCCCAGCCCAAGGCAACTGCTGCCTATTGTCTCCATAGATTTGCCTTTTCTGGATTTTTCACACAGATGGGATCATACAACATGTGGTCTTTTGTGACTGGCTTCTTTAACCTGACATAATGTTTGGAAAGTTCATTCGTGTAGCATGTTATCAGTGCCTTATTTCTTTTTATTATGAAATGATGTTCCATTTTGTGGATTTACCATATTTTATTTTAAAGGGTTTTTTTTGTGGTCTTCAAGAAAACTTAATGTATGTCTCAGCATGCTCTTAAATGTTGAAAAAATGTGTGCACACATTGTTCTGCCCTTTTCCCCATTCCTCAGATTTTATTATGAAAAACTTTAGCCATTCAGCCAAAGCAAAAGAATCGTACAAGTGAACACCATATATTCACCATTAGCTTTTTACCATGTGTGCATTTATCACCTTTGTATCCATTTATCCATTAATCCATTTTATTTTAAAAATACATTTCAAGGTAAATTACAGACATAAGTAAACTTTCTTCCTAAATACTTTAGCATGTATATCAAACAATTTAATATTTGTTTACAGTTGTATTCTTTTGGGGTATAATTTACATACAGTGAAATGAATTTTGACAAACCCATATACCTGTATAATCCAAATTCTTACCAAGATATAGAACATTACCATCACCCCAGAAAGTTTCTTATGTACCTTCCAGTTAATTCTAATGCTCCCTGACATAAGAGAACTATGGTGCCTTTTTCTCACCATAAATTAGTTTTGCCTCTTTAGAATGTTGTAAAAGTGGAACTATGCAGTGTGTATTCTTTTGTGTGAGGCTTCTTTTACACATTATATTTTTGAGATTAATCCATATTGATTCACGTGTCAGCTGTTTATTCCTTTATATTGTGAGTAGCATCCCATTAGGTAAATATATGTTTGTTTATCTAGTCTCCTGTTAATGGATACATGGGCACATGGACTGTTTACAGTTTTTAGCTTCTGTGAATGAAGGTGCTATGACAATTCTTGTATAGCTTTTTTGTGGATGTGTTTTTAATTTTCTTGCAGATATATCTAAAGTGGAATATTGGGGTCAGATGGTAGTGTACATTTAGTTTTACGAGACACTAGGAGTCTGGGAGGAGGGCAGAGCAAGAAGCACCAGGAATCTGTTCCTCCCACCCTCACCTGGCCCACCTAGACAACAATTGCATTGGCAAAATCTGAGGTAACTATTTTTGGAACTCTGGAGTCTATTGAAGGCTTACAAATCCCAGAGGAAGTCATGGAGGGAAAATTACAGTTAATTCTGATCAATTTCAACTTTTAGTACAGTAGTAATTACTCATCCCCCACCCCCAGCCACGTGACAGGCAGCTGTGCACGTTCCTGGAGTAGTGTGCACACAGTGTGTGGGCACTAAGGTGGGAGAAGGGAGATCTGTCCTCCAAATGTTGGAGATCTTATTCTGATTGCTGATTGCTGCTTCTGATCATGAAGATGCAAACAGGCAGGCAGCCATTGTTTTTGCACCTCCCTCCATTACCTGCCCACCCACCCCCACAGCTGAAGTGACTTCCAGAGGATTTAAAGGGCTCGAACTCTTTTTATTGCTCCTTTATGTTTCACTTTCTCCCTTTCAGGAGCCAGCCATTAAAAGCTGAGACTTTTCTTTTTTAAGTTTTATTTTTATTTATTTTGAGAGAGTGTGTGTGTGCAAGCAGGGGAGGGGCAGATAGAAGGAGAGAGAGAACCCCCCAGCAGCCTCTGTGCTGTTAGTGCAGAGTCCCTGAGGGGCTCCATCTCATGAACCATGAGATCATGTCCTGAGCTGAAACCAAAAGTGGACGCCGGACCAACTGAGCCACCCAGGTGCCCGTATGTGGTTATTTTTAAATGTCTTGGCCTTCAGGTTGATTTCAGCTCAGGTCATGTTCTCATGATTCACGAGTTCAAGCCCTGCATTGCACTCTGCACTTAC
Organism: Cryptoprocta ferox; assembly: GCA_028646485.1. Classification (NCBI taxonomy): domain Eukaryota; kingdom Metazoa; phylum Chordata; class Mammalia; order Carnivora; family Eupleridae; genus Cryptoprocta; species Cryptoprocta ferox. The sequence continues at coordinate 35,594,811 of CM053560.1, forward strand.
AATGTGGAGCCTGTTTGGGATACTCTCTCTCCCTCTCTCTTTCTGCCCCACCCTCCATTCTGTCTGTCTGTCTTCTCTCTCTCTCTCCAAAATGAATAAATAAACTTGAAATAAAACTAAAAACAACAACAACAACAACAACAACAACCAAATGGTATATTTGGGAAAATTGGAAAGTGACCACAAATGCCCAAGAGGCTCAGAAAAGACGTGAGAAGACATTAAGTTTATAAGCCAGGTTGATCCTCAGCATGAAAACAGCCTACAACAATTAAAATGATGACATCAACAAACAAAAAACTAATAATATATGGCAAATCCTGGAGAAGGAGAAGAATCTGATTTCCAGTGTTACCATATCATTAGATACAAATGTCTATGTTCAACAAAAAAATTCCCAAAGCATACAAAGAAATGAAGATATGGCCCACTCAAAGGAAAAAATAAATCAACAAAAACTCCCCAAAAAGACCTATTGGCAAGTATATGAGATAAAGAGTTTAGGGATGCCTGGTGGCTCATTGGCTAAGAAACCAACTCTGGATTTTGGCTCAGGTCATGATCTCATTGGCTCATGAGACTGAGTCCTGCATTGGGCTCTGCGCTAACAACACAGAGCCTGCCTGGGATGGTTTCTCTCCCTCTCTCTCTCTGCCCCACCCTTCATCTCTCTCAAAATTAATAAATAAACTTTAAAAAAAAGACTTAAAGGTGCTCAAAGAGAAAGAAAGATGTGAAGAAATTCAGAAAAATGAAGTGCAAACAAAATGGAAATATCCAAAAATGCTAGCAAACAGAGTTCAGCAGTGTATTAAAAGGATTATACACCATGACCATGTGGGATTTATTGCTGGAATATAAAGGTGATTCAACATGGGAAAATCAATCAACATGCCAGATCAACAAAATGAAGGAAAAAAAATACATGATCATCTTAATTCATGCAGAAAACTCATTTGACAAAATTTAACGTCCTTCTTAATAAAAATACTCAACAAAATGGGAATAGAAGGAAATGACCTCAACATAATAAAACCATATATGAAAAACCCACAGTAAAGATGATACTCAGTAGTAAAAGACTGAAAGTTTTTCCTCTAAGGTCAGGAACAAGCCAATCATGCCCACTTTCACTACTTACATTCAACACAGTACTGGAAGTTCTATCCAGAGCAATTAGGCAAGAAAAAAAAAAATAAAAGGCATCCAAATTGGAAAGAAGAAGTAAAATTATGTTTGCACTTGATACAGTCTTATATGTAGAAAACCCTAAAGACTCCATTAAATTTTTTAGAACTAATAAACAAAGGAGAATACAAAGTCAACACACAAAAATCAGGTGCATTTCTATATACAGTGAACAATCTGAAAGGGAAATTATAAAACAATTCCACATACTGAACAGCATCAACAAGAATAAAATCTTTAGGAATTAGCTGAGAAGGTGAAAGATTCGTACAATAAAAACTATAAAACATTGCTGAAAGAAATTAAAGAAGACATAAATAAATGGAAACATACACTGTGCTCATGGATTGTGTCTTCATGGATTGGAAGACTTGACATTGTTAAAATGTCAATATTACCCAAAGTGATCTATAGATTCAATGCTATTGCTATCAAAATCCCAATGAAGTTTTTTTGTAGAAACAGAAAAATCCTTTAAAAAATTCATCTGGAATCTCAAAGAACCCTGAATAGACCAAATAATCTTGAAAAAGGACAAAACTGGAGGACTCACACTTTCTGATTTTAAAACTTACTACAAAGCTACATATAGTATTGGCATAAGGACAAATGTATAGACCAGTGGCACAGAATAGAGAGCCCAGAAATAAACCCTCACATATACGGTCAAATGATTTTGCCAAGGACGCCAGGACTATTAGATGGAGAAAGGGCATTCTTTTCAACAAGTAGTGCTGGGAAAATGGAATATCCACATACCAAAGAATGAAGTTGTGGTATTGCCTAACACCATATTAAAAAATTAACTCAAAATGGATCAAGAACCCAAATGTAAGACCTAAAACAAAACAACTCTTAGAAGGAAACGAGGACAAAATCTTCATGATGTTGGATTTGGCAATGATTTATTGGAGATGATATCAAAGACACAGGAAACAGAAGAAAAAATAGAGAAATTGGACTTAATGAAAATTCAAAAAAATTTGTGCACCCAAAGACACAATCTACAGAGTAGAAAACCGACAGAAAGGGAGAAAATGTTTAAACACTGTATATCTGATAAATGGTTGATATCCAGAAAAGACAGAGAGCTTCTGAAACTCAACAACAAAACAAACAACCCAATTTAAAAATGTGCAAAACACTTGAATTTCTCCAAAGAAGATAAATGTATGGCCAAGAAGCAGATGAAAAGATGCTCAACATCAGTAATCATTAAGAAAATTAAGAAATGTAGTAATCATGAAGAAAATTAAGCAATGAAGGGCTTTTGGCTCGGAGGAGGCAACGGTGCAGCAGTCTTCAGTTGTCCCGAATCCAGGGTCATCCGACACCAACCGCCTTCACCATGCTGCCTAAATTTGACCCCAACGAGATCAAAGTCGTATACCTGAAGTGCCCTGGTGGTGAAGTCGGTGCCACGTCTGCCCTGGCCCCGAAGATCGGCCCGCTGGGTCTGTCTCCAAAAAAGGTTGGTGATGACATCACCAAGGCAACCAGTGATTGGAAGAGTCTGAGGATTACAGTGAAACTGACCATTCAGAACAGACAGGCCCAGATTGAAGTGGTACCTTCTGCCTCCGTCCTGATTATCAAAGCCCTCAAGGAACCGCCAAGACAGAAAGAAGCAGAAAAACATTAAGCACAGTGGAAATATCACTTTTGATGGGATTGTCAACATTGCCCAACAGATACAGCACCAATCATTAGCCAGAGAACTCTCTGGGACCATTAAAGAAATTCTGGGGACTGCCCAGTCTCTGGGCTGCAGTGTTGATGGCCGCCACCCTCATGATATCATAGATGACCTCAATAGTGGTGCAGTGGAATGCCCAGCTAGTTAAGAACTACAAAGGAAAATATTTAGTAAAGGATCATTTGACAACCAGTGGGAAAAAAAATTAAGCAATGAAGAAAATTGCTGTGGGTTTTTCATATAGTTTTTATTATGTTGAGGTCGTTTCCTTCTGTTCCTATTTTGTTGAGTATTTTTATCAAGAGAGTCCCAAGTCTTTCCTTATCTTTCATGACTGACACTTTTGAACAATACCAGTTATTTTTTAGGATGTCCCTTGATTTGAGTTTTCTGATATTTTCTCATGATTAGGTTGAAGTTATGCATTATTTGGAAGGATTCTTCAGACATGATGCTCCTCTCTTAGTGTATATATTGCAGGTACATGATGCCACTGTATGTTCTAGGCTGCAGAGAATATTCACAATAGTCTTATTAATGTAATCCTGATTACAGATGCAATTAAAATGGTGATATAACTATGTTAGGAGGATGGGAAGCATACATAGGTCATGCAAAATTAAGCTAAATCATTATTACTAGTAATGTGTATAGAGTTGCTAAATCAATAGTGGTATAAACAATTGGAAACGTGGGAGCAACCATTGACAGGTTAAGGAGTTCAAATTAGCTAAAAGTAGTCAAAAAGGAAAGAAGAGAGTGATCCTATAAAAGAAGCGTAACTATCTTTCACCAGAGTCTCAATGCTTGAGAAATAGGTCAAATAAATAGTGTGCATTCTTTTTTTCAAAAGCCTAGTAAGACAGACCACAGGCAGCCTCAGCAGCAGATTGAGACGTGCCTGTTGGTATATAAAGTGCTCTCTCTGAGGCCAGAGTAATTACAATATGGAAGGATAAGGCAGATCCAGGTCAAGCATTAGGGATAACATGTTGAGCCCACATCCCCCTAAATACGTAACTTTTTTTTTTTTCTGAGTTTTTAAGAACGCAAGCGTCAGGGATTGACCCACGCCATTGTTTACTGTATCCCAGATTAGAAAGAAAGCTGGCACGCAGAGCCTTCTAGCTTGCTTGAATGAGGAAATGTGAACATCAGATGGTGTTAATTAGTTAGGCGTTTCCAGGCTATTTCACGGACACAAAAAGGATATTATCGCTCTTCCACATGGCTCTGCAGCACCTGGTATGCTCAGACAATAGTGAATTCACATCCTGAGCCATGTGAAGTGTCAATGATTGTGATCAAACAAATCAAGCCTGTGGAATCTCAAAGGCAAGCCCTTGCCTTGTGAGAGTTTCGGAAGCCCAGGCCGGCTGCAGGCGGGCCTGAGAGCCAGGAATGGGGGGGTCTGAGAGGAGGCAGTTGGGAGGTGGAGGGGAGCTTCCATTATCGCTTCCCCAGCCTCTAAATCTGAGGCCCCCAAAGGTCACGAGGCATCTTTGTGAGGGTGTCCTACTGCTCTCTTCTTATGGGTAATTTGGTGAGGAATTATCACAGAGGGAAACCTCTGAAGATTCATGAAACACGGCATGAACAGATTAGCTAAATTACAGCAGTGGGAGAGGGAAGGGAATTGCTGGGCAGAAGCCCTTTTAAAAGCTCATGAATAAAAAGCACATCAGTTTTGGAGGTTTTGTTTTCATCATGAGATCGCATGTCTCTTTTCATCTTTACTGCTTACCATAGTATCCCAGCTTCGCAGGAAAGTGCACACGTCAGACATGAGCAGCTCATTGGCCATTTACTGATCTCTTTTTAAAGATAAAAGTGAGAAACCAAAGTGAGGAGTAGAGGACAAGTTGGGAGAGACTGTATTCTGCTGTCACCATCCAGGGTCAAGTGGCTTGACGCTCCGGGGTATAGCCTGGTGGCCAGGTGTGGCCGCACCTCTCTGGAATTGTCTCTACTCCTTGAAGGACCAGTCACGATGGCCTCACGCGTGAGCCCTCTTGGGGATGCCCGCAGCTGTCCTCCTGCCAACTTCATGCTGCAGCCAGCAACACGTGGGAAGGTAGTCAAAATCTTCAGGTGTGGACTCGACAAGAAATAGGACTACAGGCAAGTAAGGGGACACATACAAAGGCCCTACTATGGTTTTCCTAGGAAGCTCATGGTTTGTTTCCATCCCATGACTCATCACTGATTCAATAAGTGAAAGAAAGCCTGAAGGAAAACCAGTGGCTTGTTCTGAATGTCACTCTTCTGGGATCACAGGGAGCCATCTTTGAATCTGTTCCCCACTGTCTGCCTCTTGGCTCCCAGTGGTTTGCCCCCTGCTGTGTATCCCTCCCATACACAAAATATATTCACCTCCTTCCAAGGGGAGCCAAGAGTCTCAATGTCCAGAATCTCATGATCTAAATCAGGAACTATACCCTTTATCTGAAATTCCTCTAGATTTATCAATTTTTAAAACCAGAGAGACAAGTCATTCACCCCTTGCCTCTGTGACCTGCAATTGAGGAATAGGCATAGATTAATAACTATGGATATTTCAGTTCAAAAGGCAGAAATGGGAAATACAGAAGAGTGCTGGGAATAATTCTCCTTGGCTCTGTCCCCTGGGTTCTTGATTCCATCCTGTCTTTTTAAATGAAAGAAAGGACATATTTGCAGTTTAATAATGCCATCAGTCTGCTTCCTGCTAGTGGGGTTTTGCGAGTCCAAATGCCTCTTTTCCTGGTACTATTTCTATCCCTTTCAGTCCAACCTAGTAGTGTTTTTGCTGAAATAACTTTCTTGAAAAATTTAGGGGTCTTCCATGGATTTCACTGGGGTTCCATTCAATGAGAGCCACATCTTACAGATCTTTTTGAGATAAGCCCTTCTCCACCTTGTGCTCCTGCTGAGATAGCTGTGGGACAAGGCTCCTAAGCTTCCCATTGGCCTTTTGATTGGATTTAGAGGATCCGGGAGACATACCCTTAATGTCTTGAAAGGACCCTTTACATGATTCTTGAGACCTGTCTTGAGGTTTTAACAAAAGGTTGTATAGTTACACTCTTGGTTTTTTCTCCTTGCCATATTTTCCTGACAGTGTAAGGAAGCCATTCCTTAATTTTAGCATCATTTGCCATCTGAGAAGTCTAATACTTTTCAAAATAATTAAGTGCTGTCCTTTGTGTAACAGTTTCCCTTCAATTTATCTCTCATCCTGTGCATTTTATTATTATTATTTTTTAATTAGAGAGAGGGGCAGAGCACATACATGGGGAAGAGGGGCAGAAAATGTGAGAGAGAGAATCCCAAGTAGGCTTCATGCTCAGTACAGAGCACCATGTGGGGCTCGACCCCACAACCCTGGGATCATGACCTGAGCCGAAATCGAGAGTCAAACACAACTGACTGTAGCCACCCAGGGGCCCCCTCCTTATGCATTTTAATATAAGCAGCAACAAGGAATTGGGTGGTATCTTCTTCACTTTGCTTGGAAATCTGTTTAGCTAACTAATCAAGGTCATTCCTTACATGTTCTGCTTTCCATTTAGCTACAGGAGACAACTTTGCTGAGCTATCTGCCACTATGTGACAAGCATTTCCTTTTCTCTGTTTTCCAATAGCATGTTCCTCACTTCCTTCTAAGACTTCATCAGCAGTATCCTCAAAATCCCTTCTGCTAACAATCTATTGGGGCCAATTTAGGTTTTGTCTCTGATATCCTTCAAAATTCTTCCAGTCTCCACACAGTTCCAAAGTCACTCTTGTATTTTTATGTATTTGTTACAGCAGTGCTCCACTTCCACATACCAGTCCATATTGATAGATTTTATGTATGTGTCCCAAGTTAAGTTAAGGGACATTTAAAGATGACTCACTTTGATTTCTTAAGTGTTGAATGAAAAGCTTAGCGTACTCCAGCAGCATATTAAGTGTAAGAAAAACGATTTGATGGCAGTTACCTTTTTGTGAAATGTTTGATACTATTGTCCTGACTCTATTATTCCATCATAATAGATAGATTTCTGTTCTCTGCATGCTTATATGCCTGTGGGGTTCAGTCTCTCTCTTCTGAGTGGGTAAGGAAAATTTCCTTGAAGCAAAGCCACTAGGTAAAGATTCTAGGCTTACCATCAAGGACACTGGGTTTTAAAAGGGGCTTAGAGGGTATTGGGGATGGAACATTTGGTGCTGAGTTTTTGTTTTCTTTATTTTTTTGTTATTTATTTATTATTATTATTTTTTTAAATATAGTTATTGTCAAGTTGGTTTTCATATAATGAGTTTGTGTTTTCTGATCTCCAATCCATCTCAAAACATGGATTCCCCAGCAGGCCGTTGGGCCACTGCCTGCATGTTTCCTCCAGCACCCTGACCTTTGAGCAGAATGAGGAGTGCCTATGATGGCTGTCCCCTGGGGCAGCAGCCAAGGTACCCAACCATCCTGACACATGATAAAGAAGCTTCAGGCTAGAAAGCACTCCTGGCAACCCTGTTCTGCCTCTAATGAGTCACGTTGGCAGTGAGATTCCATGACCTGTGTCCACTCCTGGGAATACACCCAGAGACCCTGGGATTCCACCTGGGGGCTTCCCACAGCTCAAGAGTACTGCTTGGTATTCATTCTTGGTCCCCACTAATCTGGAACATTTCCTGTAGCAAACACCAGGATGAAAAATCTATAGACATCTGAATGCCCTAAGAATCACGCCTGTCTAACTTGGTCTGTATTGCATGACCTTAATTCAGCATGATCTCATGAGTCCCACGGACGTGTCCTTATAACTTAGTGTCCTCATATCTGAGTCGATCCAGTAAATCATTCTTCTGCATGGGAAATTGTTATTGCATGTACAGCACCCATCTTTATAGATGTTCCATTTCATCTAGGTCAATGTATTCCTCAGTTCTAACCAGGATCCTCTTCTCCACTCTCATATAAATATACTCTCTTTCTTCTTTGAAAGATTAGATTTTACTTCTTATCTATTAGGAAAGCTCTCTCAGCCATGGGTGGCCGTGCCTTGTAATTACCTCCAGGAGCTTTTGTCAAACTTTCCAATCAAGTTTAATTAAACTCATCTGTTTTCCTTTTTAGGTGGCTAAGAGGCAGGGTTCGCAGGAACAGGGTTGGATGGTAATAATTGTTTCAGTTGATGTGAGAAATAGCAGTCTTAGAGTCTCTTGCTAAGCAGGAAATGCCAATTCTTTAAGAAGAAAAATACTTATAAAGGCATCTCTTGTTCTATTAGTTATTTTGGAGTAGGTTCCTATTCAAGTCAAGTTGAATCACATTATTTTTGATCATCAGTCCTGGAGTGTAAATTGTCCAAAGGCAAACAAAGGATAAGCTGGCTTGGTAGAGGCAAGCATACCATTTCTTTTTCCGTGCCTGTCTCCTCTGAAGAACAGAAGGGCCCTTCTCTTGTCTCTTTGCCTAGGGTGTAGTGAGTTGAACGGTAGCCCCCAAAATATATGTTTACCCAGAACCTGTGAATGTGACCTTATTTGGAATAGGTCTTTGCTGATGTAATTATGTTAAGAACCTTAAGATGCAACGAGTGCCTGGGTGGCTCAGTCAGTTAAGCTTCTGACTCTTGGTCTCAGCTCAGGTCTTGGTCTCAGAGTCGTGAATTCAGGCTCTGCATTGGGCTCCACACTGGGCATGGAGCCTACTTAAAAAAAAAAAAAGAGAGATTATTAAGATGCAATCATCCTGGGTTTTGAATAAGTTCTAAAACCAATGTCAGATGTCCTTAGAAAAGAAAGACAGAGGGAGAAAGAGACACAGACACAAAAACATGCGCACAAAGAGAAAGTGATGTGAAGACAGAGGCAGAGATTGGAGATATGCAGTCAAGGAACACCAAGGATTGCTGGCAGCTAGGAGAATCTAGGAAAAGGTCAGGGAATGGATTCTCCCTCAGAGCCTCCAGAAAGAACCAATCCTGCCCACACCTAGATTTTGAACTTCTGGCTCCAGAATTATGGAAGAATAAATTACTGGTTTGTGGTAATTTATTATTGCAGCCCTAGGAAACAAACACATATGGCATGTGGCAGGGATGTGGTGTGTTATTATTTGCAATATCTTTTGGTATCATGGGATAATCTGGGTTCCCTTCAAGAGAGAGACTTGGGGACCAGAAAGTTATTTGGAGCTGGTATCCTGGGTTTAGACTGGCTATTTCAAGGCCTTTGAAGTCAAAGGAGGCCAAGACAGGGTCTGGAGGTCTCCTGGCCCCATAACACCAGGCACTTGGCTGACGGAGGATCAGAGAAGTGTATTTCTGTCATGTGAGACTGGTCCATGCTGTCTGGGTGGAAAAATAACATTTGCAGAGACAAGATTTATTTGTGCTTAGATAAGCGTAAGGAGGTTTCCACAGATTGTCCTCTCGTAGGCAGTACTGCAGGCCAGAAAAGAGGTAGCCAGGCCCACTCTGGGTATATATGAATTAACAAACACTGGCCTACACTGTGGAAAACAGTATAGTGGTTTCCCAAAATATTAAAAATATTACCATATGATCCAGCAATTCCACTTCTGGGTACATACTCAAAAGAATTGAAAGCAGGGTCTCAAATATTTGTACACCCACGTTCATAGCAACATTATTCACAATAGCCAGAATGTGAAAGCAACACAAGTGTCCATCCACAGATGAATGGATAAGGAAAATGTGGTTATGTACATACAATAGAATATTCAGGCTTAAAAAGGAAGGAAATTCTGACACATGCTACAATATACATGAACTTTGAGGACCTTATGCTAAGTGAAATAAGCCAGTCATAAAAAGATAATACTGTATAATTCCATTTAGATGAGGTGCTTAGACTAGTCCAAATTATATTTGAGATTTTTCTTGCTTCTTGAAGTAAGCTGTATTGCTATCAACTTCCCTCTCAGAACCACTTTTCCTGTATCCCAAAGATTTTGGACCATTGTGTTTTCATTTCATTTGTTTTCATGTAATTTTTGACTTCTTGGTTGACCCATTCATTGTTTAATAGCCTGTTATCTAACATCTATGTATTCGTGCTTTTTCAGACTTTTTCTTGTGGTTGATTTCTAGTTTTATAGTGTTGTCATCAGAAAAGGTGCATGGTATGGCTTCATTTTTTTTTTGAATTTTTTGAGAGTTGTCATGTGGCCTAATATGTGATCTGTTCTGGAGAATGTTCTGTGTGTACTTGAAAAGAATGTGTATTCTGCTGTTTTAGGATGTAATGTTCTGAATATGTCTGTTAAATCCATCTGGTCCAGTACGTCATTCAAAGCCACTGTTTCTTTGTTGGTTTTCTGTTTGGATGATCTGTCCATCAATGCAAGAGGGCCTGTTAAAGTCCCCAACTATTTATGTCTTACTACCAATTATTTCTTTCTGTTTGTTATTAACTCCTTTATATATTTTGGTGCTTCATGTTGGGTGCATAAATATTTACAATTGTTATATCCTCTTGTTGGATTGTCCCCTTTATTACTATTATAGTGTCCTTCTTTGTCTCTTGTTACCAGACTAGTCAAAATTATAGAGACAGAAAATAAAATGGTGGTTGTCAGAGGCTGGGGAGAGGGAGGAATGAGGAGTGAGTGTTTAATGGGTACAAAGTTTCAATTTTACAAGAATGAAAAGAGTTATGGATACAGATGGTGGTGATGCTTACACAACATTACGAACATACTTAATATCACTGAACTGTATACTTAAAAATGGTTAAGATGATAAATTTTATATAATACATATTTTATCATAATAAAAAAATTGGAAAAAAACTGGACTAATGCCTTGGCAGAGTCTCCTGAGAGAGAAGTTGAGAGCTAGTCTATTTGGCATTTTATCAGCCAGGGCTGTCTACAAACACTGGCACATTTAGATCCCTACAGAGTAAAAATTAATTGAAAATAGCTAATCATAATAGAGGAGGAGGAAAGAATGGCCACTCTCCCTTCCTCGTCACCTGTTATGGAGACTCTATGGACTTCCACTAGTGATAGATATCATAAGAGCTGCCAGAGGATCTGAGTTCTAACTGGGAGCAAGTTGTGGAGGGGCTGTCTTCATTGAGACGGAATAAGGTGCTAAACAGAGGGGAGAACAATTCCCTCATGTCCATGAGACCTGGATTCTAATTTTGGCTGTGCTGCTAATTTCTGCTTAGTATATATTCATTGGATTTTTGCCTGCCTACATTTGAATCCCCTTCCTACCCATGGGAGAATCCAAAGAGCTCATCCCCTACCACTTTCCTAGGCTTTAGGATCTAGAGTGATGCCTCCAGAAGATGCGTCCTTTCCTCATCCAGTGATGGGGGCCCGCTGTGTGCATCCAGTGTCCAAAGGAGAAGGTCCAAGCAGAGCTGGTCAATATTATGTGGTGGTAGTGCCTATGGTGGCCCGTGAATAGTGTCTCTCTGACCAGGTCATTTCTGCTTTCCTTGATATCTGAGCCTAGTCTCCAGCCTTTCTTCTATTTTCTCTTAAGTCCATTAAAGTTGGTTTCTCTTGTTTGCACAATAATGTAATTTTGTATAAATTAAACTTGCTGGCATTCAGTTTCAAATTAAGCTCCTTGGAGTTCTAAGATGAAAGATTAGAAGCTAAAGGGATCAAGTTTTTGGCCATGGGGTTAGAATACAAGCATGCTTATACGTTGCTCCTGACCAGGAGATAAAAGGCTGGGTTTAAGAAGTAATCATATAGGTGTTCAGTTATTGATTACGGCATGGGTTAGGGGAGTAGAAGACTGGAGACCATGAAGCAATAGGGTGTTATATATGGAAGGCACTATAGCATGGAATATACTATAGCATACCATACAGTTAGTAATGAAGGATGAAGGAGATCTCTAAGAACTGATAAGATGAGATCTCCAAAATATGTCATTGGGTGCAAAAAGCAGTATTAAAAAGAGTTTATACAGTATACTTACATTTTTTGTAATAAAAAAAGATTTTTTTTGATATTTTCTTAAACTTGCCTAATGAAATATTGGAAGGACAAGTAAGGAATTAATATAAATGGTTACTGTAGGGGCAAGATAAGACATTGTTGGAGTAAGACTTGTAATGTTGTTTTGCTTTTTTTAAATGTTTGTTCGTTTATTTATATTTAAAGTTTTTTATTTTGAGAGATAGAGGAAATGAGGGAAAGGCAGAGAGAGAGGGAGAGAGAGAATCCCAAGCAGGCGCCACACTGGCAGCACGGAGCTCTATGTGGGGTTCAAGCTCATGAACTGTGAGATCATGACTTGAACTAAAACCAAGAGTCTGACGTTAAACCGACTGAGCCCCCTGGGTGCCCCTAATATTTATTTATTTTTGAAAGAGAGAGTGCAAGTGGGGAAGGGGCAGAGACAGATTGGGGTGGAGGATCCAAAGGGGCTCTGCACTGACAGTAGAGAGCTCAGTGTGGGGCTTGAACTCAGAAACCATGAGATCATGACCTGAGCTGAGGTCTGACACTCAACTGACTGAGCCACCCAGGTGCTCCAATATAGGCTTGCTTTTTAAATAGAAATATGTTACTTTTTCAAGAAAAGGAAAGGATTTATAAGATTTAGGCTTTTACTCCAAATATAACACATATGATATATAAATAAAATCTATCTATCACTTATTTATCTAGAATATTTTTTTAAATTCAGTCTGACAATTTATTCTTTTAGGTAAAGTAAAGGCCTTCGGAAGATGGATTCCCTGAGCAGAGAAAGAGCAAGAAGCAAGTCAGGTGAGGTAGGTGGGGGCTAGAGCACACACAGCTTTACAGGACATACTAAAACATTTGGGTTTTATGCCAAAAACAATCCAAAATTCCTGAAGGGGTTTAAGAAGGGGAAAGACTGAATACAATTTCTATATATTGCTTAGTGCTGCTCATTTTTTTTTTCCATTTCACTGATAAACTAAAGGTATTGGTAACTCCCAATACCATATCACAACACATCACGAGGTGACTATATTGCAGTGCAGAACACTTTCTGAAACTTAAATAAAACTCATTGCTGGTAACAGACTAATCATCTAATATAAAAACCATTCTTTCAACTAAAACAGCTTTTCTTAAAATCTATAGAAATTTGATTTTGAGATGTAGGAAGAAATCTCAATAATCAATGCCAGTCTCTATATTACTGACTTCATAACCATTATTGAAAGCTAGTTGAAACTGTGTTGTGATGTATTTATTTTTAGTTCCACCATGAATAAGTTTAGGTAAAAAATGACAATGAATTCTAGAAGCAAATTAACGAAAAAATCAAATTTCTCTCTCTCACTTCCCTTCCTCCCCATTGTAGTTTCAGTTTAGCCATCTTTTCTTGTAGGGTGGTGCTTCTCAAAGCAGGGACCTTTGTTCCCTGGGATCCTTTTAGGAGTTTGCAAAGTAAAAATTATTTTCAGAATAATATTAAGGTGTCATTTGCTCTTTTCACTCTATTGACATTTCCACTGATAGAGTAGACTCAATGGAGATTAAAGTGCTGGCACCTGAGCATGAATTAAGACAATGGCACCAAACCATAATACAGGAGCAGTCATTGGCATTTTCACCCACACATATTCTCAGTTTTAAAAATAATGCCAGTTTCAATTAAGAGTGTCTTTGATAAAGCAGTACAAATTATTAATTTTACTAAATCTCAGTCCTTGAATCATTTCAATATTTGTGTAGTGATGATATGGGAAGTATACGTAAAGTACTTTTGTTGCATATTGAAATATGCTGTTGAGGAACAGCAGTCGTATGCTTGACGTAAGAGTTGAATTAGAGGATTGTTTTTCATGGGACACCGTTTTTACTTGAAAGAATAATAGACAAACTGGTGATTTAGAATTGGATATCTGGCAGATATTTTCTAGAAGATGAAACAAGTGATCTGTCACTTCAAGGAAAATATCTGTCAGGAATGGTTGCCAAAATGAAATTTGAGATTTAACAGAAAATGGGAATTTTGGAAAACTTATATCCAATACGGTGAGATTGTCAGCTTCCAAAAACATAAAGACTTTTATAATATGAGTATTGATGAAAATAATGAATATGATTTTTTGATATTGTGTGATGAAATGTGTGAACATTTGAAAGATTTGCACAATTTAATTAATGTTTTCTAAATGATCAATGCAAGATTTTACAATATCACACATGAATAAACAATCCATTCAAAGTGCAAGAGACACCAATGGATTTTAATGCGACTCATTGTGAAAAGCTTATTGGTATGGTTTCAAATTCTGCATTACAACCAACATTTAAGAAACCACTACTTGTTGAGTTTTGGCTTAGTATTAAAGAATACACATTATCTGAAAAGGATATTAAAATATTCCTCTCATTCCCAACTATGTATCCTTCTGAGGGTAGATTTTCTTTATATACATCAACAAAAGCAGCATATCACAACAGCCTGAGTATAAAAATATGTATGAGAATCCAGATGTTTTTATATGCCAGATAGTGAAGCAGTTTGTAAATGTGTATAACAGAGCAGTTTCTCTTACTATTTTTTTGGGGAAAAATATATTTTCTAAAAAATGTGTTATTTACGTTAATATGTATTAGGCAGGGAGCCTGGGTGACTCATTCAGTTAAGTGTCTGACTCTTGGTTTTGGCTCAGGTCATGATCTCATAGTTGATGAGATTGAGCCCTGCACTGGGCTCTGTGATGACAGCATCGAGCCTGCTTGGGATTCTCTCTCCTTCTCTCTCTGCCTCCCTCTCTCTCTCAATAAAATAAAATAAACATTTAAAATATGTAATAGGCTTATTGTTATTTAAAAATTAATTAATTGATAAATATAATATAATACACATCCATGGTTTTAAATTCTGCTATGGTAAATATCCATGGGTAGAACCTATATAAACAAAAGATTTGGGGAGTCTTCAAAAAAAATTTTTTTTTAAGAGAGAGAGAGGACACAAGTGAGCAAGGGGCAGAGAGAGAGGGATGGACAGAGAAAGAGAAGCAGGGCTCACCCAGGGCTCCTGCTCACCCAAAGCAGGGCTCATGCTTACCCGATGTGGGGCTCAAACCCACCAACTGTGACATCATGGCCTGTGTGGAAGTCAGATACTTAATGATGGAGCCACACAGGCACCCAGGAGTTCTCAGAGATTTTTAAGAGAATAAAGGGATCCTGAGACCAAAGAGTTTGAGAACTAGTGATCTAGAAAAACCTGTGTCCATTCATGTGCACATCTAATGTTATTCTTGTGCTCAGTGATTTCATGTGATAGTCTTTCATTTCAAAATTCTCAGTTGAAACGCAGCACAAACTAATATGTACCAGGATAGACAATGATTGAGATTTCTAAGAGTTTAAATATCACTCTTGGTAGTTTATTATTCTCTTTTCCTGTAAAATAGGGTTAACATTACTCATTTCATAGGGTTGTTGCTGGGATTAGATAATCCATGTAAAATGCATGGTGTGATTCTATTTGTCTCTTGATGGCATTGATTATAGATGTACAAAAATGCTTAAATATGTTTACTTTATCTGGATCTTATATTCCTCTCTGATGGCTTTACTAGCACATTCCTGGGGTATGGACAGTCCTACACCTCCCCCACCCACCCCCACCCCCCATCATCAAATGAGATTTCCATATAAAGAATATTTTAGGTATTTTTCTTGATGTCTCATAAGGAAAATGAATTCTAGTGGTAACCTCTAGGCAACGATTGTTGTTGCTTTTCTAAACAGAAAAAGTGATGAAGCCTGCTGCAGAATATTCTTTATGGAGTGCTGGAAAACCCACTCTGACGCCACATTATCCTAAAGCTATCCTGGAACCTTAGTGATTTTGAGTTACAAGTTTCTAAGAGGAAAGATTACAGAACTCTATGATGCTTTGAAAAATTCCTACTCACAACCTTTTCTCTTTTCCTCCACCTGACAAACTATTCTTAAAACCATTGTCATTGCTACTATTTTCTGTTTCTTCAGATTCACCTACCCCTCTCAAAAATCCTTGGCTGTGACATCTTGAGATTTTGGAACAATCTGGCTCATTATTGTGACTAGAAACCAGATAATGAAATTTGTGTTTGGCTTAACTACCAGGGAAAAGAGCATGGAGACATAAGCCACACATAGTCTTTCTAGTATCTTACTTTGATCAAATGTCAGGCTTATGAATAATAGAAATCCTGGTTTAGTTGGGGAATTGACTAAATAGCACAGAGTTACTATGTTATTCTAAAGTAAACAAACATGTCTTTTGTTGTTTTTGTCTTTTTTTTCTACAGATGTATTTTTAAAAGCTTTATATTTTAATAATGTGGATTCATCACTATTGATGACATCTGATGGGTAGCTTACAAACATGAATTGGAAGATTAGTTTTCTAGGGGAAACTTTGGAAAGGGCTGGAGAATATTTCATTAACAGGTAGGTATCCTTTCGGAAGGGAACTTTCCCAGTATCTAGTCATGGGAGAGGTGAGGTAGAAACCTCTCAAAAGTGTGCTGGAGAGAAATGGGATAATGGAATTGGAAGAAACCTATGTAAGGTTGATTTTTTCATATTAGCTTGTTCTAAGTTCTGAATAAGTTGGCTTTATTTGCCTAAGCACTGACGAATTTATTCTAACACTGGATTATTAGAGTCTTGTATTTTTCTGTCTTTTTTCTTTTACTTCATGATATCTTTGTGTATTTTATTACTCACAGACATTTACAACCAAGGATGAAGGTTATAACAGAAAAGAAATTTATGGCAAGATGGAAGTCTGATGGCACTTTCCGCTTGCCTTTCCTTGTTTATAAAATAAGAATGATAATATTTCCTACTTTCTAAGGTTGTTCTGAGGATTAGAAAAGATAATATGTGTCAAGTGCTCAACATAGTGGCTCGTACAAAGTAAGATCAACAAATATGAATCACAAACCATTTTATGTGATTTAGTTTTGTTGATTGAGAGGAAAAAGGGCGGCGTCAAATTAGTGGCTGACATAAGGCTTAGATTTTATCTCCGTTTCCATCAGTGTCCTTTGAATTAGCTGGTCAGAAATATTATCAACAATATAGTCATGAACCCACCCACTCAAGTTATTTATTTATTGATTGATTTTGAGAGAGAGAGAGAGAGAGAGAGAGAGAGAGCGAGCAAGTTGGGGAGGGGCAGAGAGAGAGGGAGAGAGAGAATCCCAAGTAGGCTCTGCACTGTCAGCTCCGAGCCCAAGTCGTGAACGGTGAGATCATGATCTGAGCCAAAATCAAGAGTAAGATGCTTAATTAACTGAGCCACCCAGGTAGCCCAGTAATGATAGCTCTGAACTGCCTGCTCTAAAGGCATGAATATTTCATTTAAGTGAATTCAGTGCTGGGGCGCCTGGATGACCCAGTTGGTTAAGCATCCAACTTTGGTTCAGGTCATGATCTCACAGCTCGTGGGTCCAGCCCTGTATCGAATTCTGTACTGACAGCTCAGAGCCTGGAGCCTGCTTCGGATTCTGTTTCCCTCTCTCTCTGCCCCTCCCCTGCTTACTCGTGAGCACGCTCTCTCTTTCTCCCTCTCTCTCAAAAATAAACATTTAAAAAAGTTTTAAGTGAATTCAGTGCTACCTACCCATGGCAACAGCCTTTTGTGAGTTATACCCTGAAGGTGAGGGATTCTTGGTCTCATTGTATGTTATCAAGTGGGATGGGGCTGCAATTAACAGAAACCTAATAGTGGCTTAAATAATGAAAATATTTATAAATTCACATAATCAGAAGTCTGAAGTTTGGTTAATTTAGTGGCACAGTGGGACCCAGGGACTTCCATCTTCTCACTTGCTGTCCTCTTCACACTGGCTTTTGTTCTCAGGCTTGTCTCCTGATTGCTAGATGGCTGCCACAGCCTAAATAATTAATCTTGTACTTTCTACGGAAGTGATATGAGGCTGCTGTTGACACACACGCTTAGTAAGGGATGATGGGAGAAAGTTCTCTCATGTCTCAGAACTAGGAATAGCTGTGATTCTTTTGCACAACTTGAGAAAATGTTTTTAATTTGAGTATAGTTGACACACAATGTTATGTTAGTTTCAGGGGTATGGCATAGTGATACAGCTTCTCTGTACATTATGCTATGCTCATCACAAATATGGCTACCATCTGTCACCCTAAAATGGGATTACAGTATTGTTGACTATAATCTCTTTTGAGCAACTCTGTGTTGGATCTATCTATGTATATCCTTATGGATATGTATATATATGTCCTTATGGGTATTTAGATCTTCACTAGACCTTTGCTTTGGATGAAAAAAACCTCAAAGCTGAATTTGTGTTTGACTCTACCGCATGACCAGGAGTTTTAGTGTTTGTATAGTAAGACCCACCAGAAAGGGACCTGGCTGCCTGGCTGGGGGAGAACTTTTCTACAGCAGTAGTAGTGTTGTAGGGGAAGGAACCCTGAGGAGGGAGCTGTCATCCTAGCGTCTGCTTTTAGCTCTGTCCCTTGCTGGGTGCATGTTCTGGGGTAACTTGTATCTACTTTCCTGTCTGTTAATGCAATGCCATGCATCTTCAAATCTTACACCTTTTCTTTCATTCATTGGAAAATTGGTGGATGTTTTTCATGAAAGAGCTTATAAATGCTGGATAATGTCGGGGCTCGTGTCACGTGAGTTCACAGAAGCCCTTTTGTAGATGATACCCTTGCAGAACAATTAGAAAGAGCAGGAAAGTTATACTCAAAGTCTTATTAGAAACAAAAGGCTTGAGGGGCGCCTGGGTGGCTCAGTCAGTTGAGCGTCCGACTTCGGCTCAGGTCATGATCTCATGGTTCGTGGATTCGAGCCCTGCGTTGGGCTCTGTGCTGACAGCTAGCTCAGAGTCTGGAGCCTGTCTTTAGATTCTGTGTCTCCCTCTCTTTCTGACCCTCCCCTGCTCATGCTGTCTCTCTCTCTCTCTCTCAAAAATAAATAAAACATTTAAAAAAATAAAAAAAAAGAAACAAAAAGCTCGTGTTAGTTATGCGTTGTTTGTAGCCTCTAGCATTGGGAGTAGGGGAAAGAGGCCAACTTGTAATGGTGTTATTGTATCTAATGTTGAGAAAATGGCATTTTCAAAGCATGTGAAACAGTCACCCCCAAATTATTTTGTATAGTAAGCAACAACTCAACAGCTAATTAAAAAGACATGAATTATATGGAATTTAAAGCTTCTCAGTGAAAGAGTCATAATGTAAAAAAAAATGATCAAATATCTTTCAGGGGTGATATATTAGAAGTCAGTTTGTGCTTTTGCAGCAGGTGAAATAGGATATTGTAATATGGATCAAAGGACAGACAATACTTCTGATGATTTTCAATGTCTCCTTGTGGTTCTACTCTCTAGTAAATCACCCTCATGCAAGAGTTGTGCCCTGAACAACTTTTTCGTCAAACTATTTGTTTACAGTTCAGGGTATCTGGCTAGTGATACATTCTCAGTAATTTATAGGATTGCCCATTTTGCTGACAAAATATTTTCTCCTGTGCTGAATTGTTGTCTTTATTCACATTGCCTGAATATGAATTAAACGACCTTTAATTACTGTGGAAGAATGTTGTATCTTGTATATGCTTCATGTTTGGATACCAACTTGCAAAAAATGCTCTCCTGTGAAATGTGTTTTGCATTGCTGTTTCCATCTCCTTTTCCCTCTTACAAAAGGGATGTATTTGGTTTCCTTTCTCCCAGTGCTCAGGCTCTTCTGGGAGGAAAATTTTTGAGGCAGCTCCCTGATCTAAGAGTCGTATTTAACTCAAGAAATATCCCAAGGAAATGATCATGTTTTAAGATCCCTGGAGGCCAGTTACTCTAGAAAGGGTTCCAGGGGCTTGAGGAGTTCCCTGAAGTCAAAGATTGTAGCAATGCCAGCTGGTTGTCTATCTAGGACAAGCATCCTCCACTCCTTCCTCATGCCCATGGCGGGGTATGGGGGCTGACTCAGCTCTTCTCCAGTGGCAGGTCCTAAGTCACATGAGCCAACTTTGGATTTTGTGTCTCCTTTTCAGGGAACAGTTTGGGGCAGGCATATGAAATAAGGAGGCTCAACCAGACTGAAGGGAACGACTTTTATTCTATGATAGGGATGTAATGGTTAATTTTATGTGTCGTCTTGAAAGAATCCTGATTAACACAGGGGGAGAGTCTTGTTTTCTCTCAAATGGACATGAACAAGAGAGCACATGGCTCCAGTTGCTAGGGCAGCCATCTTGTGACCCTGACGGCAGCCTCCGTATGAGGACAAAGCTGACATTCAGAAAAGGGGAGAACCCAGAGAATTGTAGAGAAAGAGAAAGCTTTGGGGATTTAGCCTTGGGAGATAATAAATTCCTTAACTGGTTAAATCTGTATGAGTCAGAGTTTCTCTTGCTTTAGCAACATATTTAACATATTTCTACTTAGCAGCTGTTATGTGCGAGGCACTGTCCTAGGTATGGGCTGTGCAGCAGTGAATGGTATGGTCAAAGTGCCTACCCTCATGAAACGTCCTTTCTGGTAGGAGAGAAAATACCACATGAATATGTAATACGATGTCAGGTAATCAAGCAGAGTATGAGATAGGGAGTGTTGTTGGGAGGTCACGTATCTGAGAGGCATGCTATTTGGTCAGGGAAGTGAACAAAGTGAGGGAGCCAGCCATTAAAACATTTGAAGAAAGAACTTTCCAGGCAGGGGGAATAGCAAGTTCAAAGTTCCCAAGGCAGGAAAGTGCTTGGTGTGTTTTAGAAAAAAGCCTACAGCTGAGTGAGATGGTGCTTGGTGGTAAGAGGGAGGCAGTGGTGAGAACACTGAGTTCCTAGAGGCTGTAGGAGGGATTTGGAATCGCCTCTCTATGTGATGGGAAGCTATTGGAGAATACTGAGAATGGGGGTTATTTGCAGCTCCAAGCATCCTAATGGTTACAGAGTAAAGTAACTTGGACCCGAAGTGCAATCTGCAAATGCCAGGGCACTGTGATACCAAGGCTTGCCTTTGAGTCTTGGAAAGTTCATTACACTCAGTCTTCAAGGAACTCATCAGATCAACTAACTGTTCTGCATCTTTATAGTTCTGAATAACCAGTAACTATATACATAGGGGAATAACTATATATACATGGGAATATACATATGATATTGAGAAAGTACTTATTTTCCTATTTTACTAAGAATTTAAATATTTCAAATCAGGAATAATTGTGTTTATTTTATCACATGCTTTGGCAGCCTCCATTGAAATGATGTCATGAGTTTTTCCTCCTTTGACCTAATAATGTGGAGAGTTACATGAACAGATTTCCTGTTACTGAATCATCCTTGCATTATGGGAATTAACCCAACTTGGCTGTAGTATATTATTTGTCTAATATATTGTTGGATTCAACTTGCTAATATTTTGTTTAACATTTTTACATCAGTGTTCATAAGAGAAATAAGATTATTGCTTTCTTTTCTGGTGCTCTCTTGTTCTGGTTTTAGTATAAGTGCTTTTATAAAAAGAATTGGGGCATTTTCTCTCTCTGTCTCTCTGGGATTGTTTAAATAGTGTCAGAATTTTCTCTCCTTGAAGACTTGAAATCATTCAGTTTTTATGGTTAACACAGTCTACCCACCTTAATAAACTCTTATTTGTATGATTATCCAGTTTTTGTCCACAGGCTTGTATAACTATTTAACAGATATAGTTATGCCATTTTTGCATTCTGATTTTTTTCCCTTAACTGTATTACAAATGCTTTTCAACATGCTACAGTATTTATAATAATTTTAATTGATAAATATCATTCCATTATGTGGATGGGCCATAATTTAATACTTCCCTGTCCTTGTCTGAGCAGGATATCTCTCGTTGCTCTTTTTGTAAAATAATGCTGCAATAAATGCATTTTGCATAAGCTTAATTCTCATTTTAGAATTTTTTTTCCTTAGGACAAATTCCCAGGAATAGCAGAGTAGAAAACTTTCAGTGACTTTGAGACATATGGACAAACTGTTTCCCAAAAGGTTTGAACAAATTTATGAGGTCTCTAGAATCTTGGGAAGTTATTTGCATAGCATCTTTGTTAGTATTGGGTGTTGTTTATATATATATGTGTGTGTGTATATATATGTATATACACATATATATTTTCTGCTATTAGGTACGAAATGGCATCATCAACATCTCGATTCTGGTCTCAGAGGTGGGAGAATGAGAGCACTTTCCATTAAAAGTTGACCATCCTATTGAGATTCTGGAGTTGATTTAGTTGCCAATGTTTCACGGTGCAGTGAGAGTTAGTCCTGAGCTTTGTCTGGGCCCCTCGCTTTGGCTCTTGGCTGCACGGTACTAACTGAGGCCAAAGCCAGAACTCGAACCTTGTCACCTAACCTTGTCACCTTTTTGTTTTTATTTGCTTTGCTTTTTCATTTACAATATGGCAAGCACAAAGTCTTAACTTGCATTTGTTTAGTTAGTTACCAACCAGGACACAGTGGCTGGGGAACATGAAGACTTCCACAGGCAGATGGAGCAGGAACCTGCCGCTGGTGGCCTCTTTTCAAAGGCAAAGGCCTTCTATCTTTACTGTCTCTCAAACTTTCTAATTTAGTGACTATAAACAAATCATTATCTTCTAAACGGGCTGGCAACTGGTTCAGGGAGGAGAGAAAAATCTTGGCTCTTTGACACTGAACTTGTGGTTCTTCCCTGGTTAATCTGTATAAAACAAAACACTACCTGCTACCTCAGCAAAGAAGACCTCTTATTTTTGTGAAATCAGAGTACTTTGTAACCATGACAAATTTCCAATGTCAGTAAACTGTCCCAGGGAGAGGTTCTGATTAAAAGCCTCATGTAGAATAACCATGCTTGCTTTACCTCGAGCTGAATTGTCACACACGTAGTGTCTCCACGAGAGTGCCTGATCTAATCCTGCCCACTAGGGGCTCAGATGATGGTTAACTGAGAGCAGAAGCCAATCAGGATTGTTTCTATGGTTTTTAAATTTAGTTTAAAAAATTTCTAGTGTTTTTTTGTGAGAGAGAGACAGTGCAAGTAGGCAAGGGGCACAGAGAAAGGGAAACACAGAATCCGAAGCAAGCTCCAGGCTCTGAGCTATTATTTGTATGTTGCAGCTCAGAGCCTGATGTGGGGCTCAAACTCATGAACTGAGAGATCATGACTTGAGCTGAACTCAGACAGTTAACGGGCTGAGCCACCCAGGCACCCCTATATTTGGTTTTAAAAGTGAGCTCAGGGAAGCCAGAAAAATGGTGAGCAAAGGAAGCAAATGGTAGAGAATACAAACCACATTTTTGTTCTTAGGTGGGTAAAGAGAATGAGGGGCAGTGGGTAGAGGTGTATTCTTAGATTAAAATTCAGTTGGTTGGGGCACCTCGGTGCCTCATTTGGTTAAGCGTTCGACTTCAACTCAGGTCATGATCTCAGGGTTTGTTGAGTTGGAGCCCCATGTCAGGCTCTGTGCTGGCAGCTCAGAGCCTGGAACCTGCTTCAGATTCTGTGTCTCCCTCTCTCTCTCTGCCCCTCCCCTGCTCACATCCTGTCTCTGTCTCTCTCTCAAAAATAAATAAACATTAAAAAATTAAAAAAAAGATTCAGTTGGTTAAGTGGATCAGTCGGTTAAGTGTCTGACTCTTGATTTCAGCTCAAGTTATGATCTCATGGTTTGTCAGTTTGAGCCCCACATTGGGCTCTGCACTGTCAGTCCAGAACCTGCTTGGGATTCTCTTTCTCTCTTTGTCCCACACAGGTGCACGTGAGCTCTCTCTTTTTTTTCTCTCTCTCTCAAAATAAATAAATAAACTTAAAAAATTCATTTTGAGTGACATACTACAGCCTCATGTTTTCCTGAATTTGAAGCACCCTGGACTTGCTATTTTTTGTCTTTTCCATAAACTACATGGAACTATATACAATCATTGTTCAATAAACACTTATTGAATATATTGTTGTGTACTTGACCCTAGGGATTCTAAATCAAGTAAATGTTTATCCCTACTTTCAAGTTGATTGTGCCTAATGCAGGGGGAAAAAAGGACATGGACATAAAAATGATGGATTTTAGGTCAAGGTGCTATGAGAATCCTGAGACAAACACTTTGGTCCAAATGAGCTGAGTACTAAGGTATGAGCCTTCTTATTTGACTTCTTGTCCCTTTTCTTTACCACACATCTTTCCTGGGACAGCTCATTCATCCCCAAGGGCTTTCACCTCACTTTGTGCAGATGACTCAAATGTTTTCTGTCTTGCCTAGACTTTTCTCTGGACGGCAGATCTACGTGTTTACCTGTGAGTAGACCTCTCTACTCAGATGTCTGGGGGATATTTCAAAATCAACACCAAGTGAACTCATCTGACCCCAAATCTACTCCCACAGAGTCCCCTGCTGGCCAGTGGTACCACCACCTACGGACTCAGCAAAGCCAGACACTTGTGCCATCCAGATGCCTTCCCTCCGTCATCCTTTGTAACTAGATCTGGTTGGGTTAACCTCCTAAATAGATTTCAATTGTTCTCTCATCTCTTATCCACACTGCCATGTCTTAGTCCACACTCTCAGGATATCTTCCCTCATTACCTCAATGGTCTCATGTCTTCTCAGGGTCTATTTTTCCCAGTCTCTCTCTCCTTCCCTTACAACATACTCACTTAAGTTCTCTGGGTCAGCAAGATCTATCTAATCACATCACTCCCCTGAACAAAATCCTCCAATGTCTGCCCAGCAGAACATATCCTTGCTCTTCTCTGACTGTGTCCTCCATCTCCCATCACTCCTTCCTATGCCCAAATGACTTTTAATTCCCTGACCTTTCTGAGTTCTAACTTCTGAGCTTTTTCATGCTCTTTCCTCTACCAAGAATGTTCCTCTCCTTTCTCTCAACACGTTCACTCCTAAGTCCTTCACATGCTCAAAGGATGCCTCATCCCAGAAAGGCCTTCCTTCCTCCTCCAGGATGCCTCAGGTATCCTTCTTAACCCATAGTCTTCATGTCTACGAAAGCCCTTATCACTGATGAAATTATTGGCTTGATTTTCAGGCTATTCCTTTTAGACTAAGAGTTCTTCAATACAATAACTATTACTGTATTTTTCATTTCTATGCCCCCCATACCTACCTAGATTGGTGTTCAATAGATGATTGCAGGGTGAATGTTGTTGAAGAGGCAGCTGAGACCCCTCACATTAAAAAATGTGGTCAAGTTTTAGGACCAAGTAATAAATAATATTCTAATCAGTCTTCTAGAACTGACACTAGAACTATTGTTAGTTAACTTTTGGAAGCATGGATGGCATCAAGAGAGCTAAAAAATGGACAAATGTTGCCTAACAATAAAAAAAAAAAATAAACCCCAAACAGACGAATCACTGAAATTAGGTAAGATTGAAAGGTGACAAATACTTAGGAAACCAATACTTATTGGCAATCAACATGAACTCACCAAAAAGTCATATCAAACTAAAAAATATTTGAGAGGTTTATGAAGCCAAGGATGATATATAAAGCATACTGATTTCAGAAAAAAAATTTTCTAAAATATCTTATTTTACCTTGTTTTTGGCAAGATGGTGGATAAGCCGTGGAAGATAAGTCACGTTCACTAGTGATATTCCAGGTGCTCTGTTCATGGTCCTATCTGTTGTTTCCAGCCCTTTCCCCTGTTTCCTTAAACCTAGTCATAAAGATGGGGCCATTGACCAGAATTTTTAAAAATAATTGGATGAAGAGAAAATACTCTGCTTGGGCTTTAGAGAAGGGCCTCCTATCTCTGCACATTTTTCCTGTCCTGTTCTTCCCTCCTTGACGTTTTGAGGTCATCATAAGGTCCTTGGTGGGGTCTTTGGATAGGATAAAGGAAAAGATTATGAAAACTTTTTTCTCTCTCTTCTCTTTATTTAAAAAATATGTAAAATTTTTAGCAAAGAAATGGTTAAAAACTCAACTACTATACCAAGAGCTACAGTGAAAAATGGCATTCTCTTGCTCTACTCACCTACTTCCAGTTCAGTAACCTGGAGCAACCATTTTAGCTGTTTCTTTTGTAATCTACTTCTCCATTTCCAAGTAATATGTCTCTACTGCTATTTCTAGATTTATAGCTTTTAGATATTATTTGTTGATGGTGTGTTATGGATGACGAGGGAGCAGGATAAGCCAGGGCACTGTGATATAACCGAGCACCATGTATCTTACCAGCCCCCTTCCCTTTTCTACATTCTTCAAATGCAAGTACTTATACTCTTCTGCTCCGGTGTGTTGCTCTCTGGGTCTTCTATATGGCTATTATTTCTGGACTTCAGTTCTCCGCATTGGATCCTTGATTCCTGGATTTGATGTTCTCGTCTTCCTCTATTTATTTCCTTGTTTACATTCTTTCATAGCTTCCTGAGAAAGGGTACACAAGGTGTACACACTTTTTGTGATCTTACATGTCTGAATATTTCTTTATTCTACTTTTATGCTTGATTGAAAATTTGTTGGGGTACAGAATTTCCTAAGATGACAATAATTTTCATTAGAATTTTGAAGCCATTTTTCATATTACTAAGAAGAAGCTGTGTTGAAAACAGTATTATGTGTTCACCAAATTTATTTCTTCTTCTTCTGGGGCATTCAGGACGACCTTGTTCCTCGGCCTTATTTGCAGTTAGGTTAGGGCTGTAAGACTCTGTTATGGCCAATGGGATGTGGGTAGGAGTGATGTACCCACTTGAGGCTTGCACAGTCTCACAGGCTCTCTCTACCCCTTGCAGGGGGTTCTATAAACCACATCATGAAGTTGATGACATCAGAAGATGTGTCCTCTGTCCCTTAATGATTGACGAACCCCACCCTCTGCTTCTGCTGATTGATTGATTAAAGTATGGTTAATCTACAATGTTATATTAGTTTCAGGTGTACAACATAGTGATTCAATAGTTCTATCATTTAATGCTCACCATGATATAAGTATAGTCACCATCTGTCATCATACAATGTTATTACAGTACTATTGACTATATTGCTTATGCTGTACTTCTCATCTCCAAGACTAATTTACTTATTTTTTTAACTTTCTTTTTTTTAACATTTATTTACTTTTGAGAGACAGAGAGAGACAGAGTGTGAGCTGGGGAAGGGCTGAGAGAGAGGGAGACACAGAATCTGAAGCAGGCTCCAGGTTCTGAGCTGTCAGCACAGAGCCTGATGCAGGGCTCAAGCCCATGAACTGTGAGATCATGACCTGAGTCGAAGTCAGATGCTTAACTGACTGAGCCACCCAGGTGCCCTGAGACCTATTTATTTTATGCCTGGAAGTTTGTACCTCTTTATTGTGAGTCATTGAGATTTGGGAGTTGTTGTTAGTTGACCCTGATTAAGTAACTCATATGCCACTCTGATTCTAGTTCCTTCTTATGTGATTTGTTTTCCAATCTGTTTTTCTGTTGAGAAGCTGAATGGGAAGTACTCAGCAAGGGTATGAGATTTCAAGACATTCCTGAAGGAAGAGTAGGAGTCTTCTGGACAGAAGGAGCAGTAGAAGCTAGGTCAAGGTGGTGTAGTAGAGTAGAGTGTGTTTGCAGAAGACTGAAAAGTCTGCACAGGAAGTCATTCATTCATGCATGCATACTTTAAATATTTATGGTAGTGTCTACTAGCTGTCAGATATAAAACTAGGGAATGAAGAGAAATGGCTCTTATGTATTAGTGGTAGAATAGAAATGTAAACAAAAATTTAAAAATCTCAATATTGTCAGAGAAATATAACAGTGGTTAAAGGCAGGGACTCTGGACACAGACTGCCTAAATTCAAATTCTGGCTCTACTACCTTCAGCTCTGTGAACTTGGGCATACAGTTTATTCATATGTAAAATGAAGATGATTTGTTATAACAATGACTGTATTCTTGTTTTAAGTGTTAAAAGAGACAATGAAATGTAAGGTGCTTCGTATGTATTGAGTAGGAGTAAGACTTTTAAAATATTAGCTGTTATTATTTGTATTGAGTATGTGTGGACGTAGAATGATGATAGGCTGGAAAGGACCTTTTGTAAACCACGTCAAGGTTTTTGGGCTGTGCCGTGTAGACATTAGAGGTTGTTATGATACAGAGATGAGGAGAGATCCATTTTTAGTGCCTTGTCATTCTGCTTGCCTTACGACACTCAATTTCAAGGGAGCAGAGATTTTCCTAAACTCTTATAAACCCATTACATGGCAACTCTCAGTAACATGCCTGGGGCACGGTCACAAGTTCTTTTTATTATTATACTGACATTGGCTTTAAAGTTCATCATTACTTACAAGTTTTGGTTCCCTAAGGCTAATGTGAGTCAATGTGAGTCAAATTTCTTCTTTTCATAATATTTCTTAGGCTACTTATGATTTGATTCACTGCTTGGGGGCATCTGAATGCACAGGCTTAGAACCAGAGACTTTCAGGGCTGGAAGGGGCTTTGGAGAGGCACTGATCTAATCCCCTTGTTTTCCAGATAAAGAAGCTGAGGTCCAACGGGATGGTGGTGGTTGATTTTCCTAGAGTCATCAATGCTTCTGGCAGTAGTGTTAGTGTTTGGGGGTCATAAGTAACCATGACCCTCTCCTTGCTCTGAGCTTGGAACTAATAGAAAAATAAGACACAGAGATCTGACAGGAGGAGGTAAAAATATTGGCTTTCTTACTGAATGAATTTAAATTGGAGAATACAACTTGATATGTAGTCAAATGGCCTTAGCTCTGAATATCAATCAATACATTTGACAGGCACTGGTGGTTGTTTACCCCACAGATATTCCTTACTTTTCTCCTTTGCTAGCAGAGCTGGTCTTCTGCATAGATGCTGAAAGCACTTCCATTCCCAGACCTCCTGATGGCTATGATTATGTGTCCTGATTCTGGCCAATGTGATTAAAGAAGAAATCAGCAGGAAACTTCTGTAAGACCTTTCCTCTCTTAAAAGAGAAATGCTTGTGACAGGTACTTTCCTCTTCTTATTCCATTTATTGATTGATTGATTGATTGATTGATTGTCTTTGGACATTGTTACTTAAGGGCACTCAGGTTGGAGCTGGAGCAGGTCATAATGGGATGCATATTAACATGATTAGATGGCAACTGAGAAAAATGTAAAACATCTGGGTCGTTGACATTGTTGAGCAGCCATACCAATCCTTTCTCCCTGATTCTGGACTTCTTCTTCCTTAAACTTAAGTATGTTTATGTCACTTCAGTGGTTTGTACTTGTTACTTGCAGCCAAAACCATCCTAACTGATAAATCTACCCGAGTTGGAATGTCCAGGGTGTTGGGTTACCATGTTTATTCTCCAGTCACACCAGCTGATCAGATAAGGGACTCGTGGTGGGAGTGGGTAGTAGAGAGACAGGAGCCTGAAGTGTTCTATGCATACTCTTCTCTCTTGCTCACTATGGGAAAGTGGGAATGGGAGAAAAGCACCCCCTCTCCCCAACCAACCCTGATCATAATATTGGAAGAAAAAGATTAGAGTAGAGTCCAAAAATAAAAAGGTTCTGTAATTCTTTAAGTTGAGGAATTAGATCCACAATTTTATGTGAGGAACAGAACTGAATTGGGTGAATGTGTGTATGTATGTGTGGATTGTGACAGTACTTCTAAAGCTTCACACTTCTTGCTCAGTCTGCTTTAGGCCTCATCAACCTTCAAGGCAGTTCAGAAAGTGAGGCATTAACAACAGTGTTAGGCATGCCTGAAGTACGCATCTTGTTTCCAGAGCGCTGGACATGAACAATGCAAAATGGATGAATCTAGTGACTACATCTTTGAGACACAGTGATTTCATTGTGAAGTTTTTTTCTTTAATTTTGCCCAAAGAGGAGAGGATTATTAAAATTATGTCACTGCCCATCAGGCTGTCAGAAAAGCCTGAATTCCTTTTTTAAAAGAGAGCTGTGGAAGAGCAGAAGTAAGGAAGCAAAGAACTGGCTGCCAATCAAATCTAATTTCCATACTCCCCACATTTCTTTGATGAGATATTCCAAGCTGCAAAAAGGGAAACTGTTTTTTGCTTCCAAGTAATTGAAGTTAGTAATGAAACCCAACCAAACAGACCAAGGTGCCAAGAGGTGCCAAGAAGCATATGTAGGCCCTGCCTGACCACTCACATGGAGGAATTTATTCAAAATGGCAGTGGGGATGGCTGGGGTGAGGGTGGGGGTGGAAGCCACCAGATTTAGTGTCCTATGATCAGAAAGAAGATAATGGGGGAGGTGTACACTGACCCTGCTCCCTGGGCCAAATGCTTGCAGGACTGCCTGTTATCTGGGTAAGTCCATACACCCATGCGTGGGCCTCATACTGCACTGACTCAAAGCTTGTGGCCTTTCATGATGACATTTGCACTGACCCACTGAGTTCTTATTTAGATAGGGGAAGGCAACTCCTGTTGGATAGACTATTTGCTGCTCTGGAAATATTTGCCAAACTTTAATGGAGACTGATAAAGTTTTGAGTTGGGGGAAAGTGGGAATAAGTGATATTTGGTATTTTCCATAATCATTCAATCATCTATTCATTTACTTAAGTGTTTATTGCCTACTATGTGCAAGCATTGGGGATGTAAGAGCAAACTGGAGAGTCATAGAGTAGCTACTTGGAGCTGAGGATCTAGTAGGGATTGGAGACGAGCTAATGGTACTGACAGAATTCTGTGGTTGTGTGTGGTTGGGAGTGGCAGTGTTTGGGGTAGCAAGGAGCCTAGAATGAATCTCAAGGGGTTTCATTTGCAGAGATGGAAAATGCCAGATGAAGGGTGGGGGGTGGAAAGAACCTGAAGAAAAAAAAAACACAAAAAACCTTGGGATATATGAGGTTGGAATGTTTGTTTCTGTGGCATCCTAGTAAAGAGGTCGTGTAGACAGTGAGGAAATCAATGAATAGTATTAAATGTTTATGTCTTTAATATTCAGTCCATTTAAGCTTTATTATGTTCTGGGACTAGTTTGCTTCCTACTCATGACTCGTTAACTTAGAATCATGGGTTTGAGAGTTTTGCTTTACTCAGCTCTTAAAAATCTGCTGATTCCTCCCACCCCAAGCCTATTTATTACGAAATTCCTCCATCTCCTTGATTATATCAGTTTCCCTTCTCTGGACCTGATTACCATTGTGGCTTCATCATTCAAAAAACGTCAGGCGCACCTCTACTTAGGAGAGATTTCTCTCTGTAATTTATTTTGATGCAGGCTCTTCAATGATGTTATGTAAGAAAATACTGAGACTCTCAAATCATGTAATTAGGCTCAGCAGATCAGAAATCTGAAAAAATAAGCATTTTGATAAATTTCACCACCCCCCACCTCCATCATCTTTTATTTTTATAATCTCTTTACTGCTTTAAGCTTTGAAATTTCACATGCATCATCCACACAGGCTTATCTGGTGAGGGTTCAGATATTTCTAGAAGAGTGAACTAATGATCCCCTCACTGTAAGAAGGTTTCTCACTAGAACAGCATAACAATGTGGCTAAAACAGTTGGATATAGTAAAAGTCAGCTGAATTTGAATCTTTAAAAAAAATTTTTTTTTAAAGTTTATTTACTTTGAGAGAGAGTGAGCACAAGCTGGGGAGGGGCAGAGAGAAGGAGAGACAGAATCCCAAGCAGAGAGACAGAATCCCAAGCAGGCTCCATGCCATCAGTGAACTGTGAGATCATGACCTGAGCCGAGATCAAGAGTCAGATGCTTAACCGACTGGGCCACCCAGGCGCCCCAGGTGAATTCGAATCTTAGCTCCTTCATTGAGTACCTGGAAGGCCATGGTCAAATTTTTTTTAACTTTTTTTGACCTCAGTTTTTTTTCTCATAAAGAATAGATAATAATACTTCATAGGATTATCATTGTGAGAAGAAATAGATATGACACATGAAAAGAGTCTAAGAGTTCAGATAGTTACTCCTTGCTACCATGTAGCACTTCTGTGCATTAGATTTGTGCTGTCCAATATGGTAGCCATTCCAGGAAGCTCTTGAACACTTGAAAAGTGACAGATTTGAACTGAGATGTGCTGTCAATCATATGTATCAATACAAATTAGACTCCAAAGTCTTAGTATTAAAAAAAAGATGTAAAAAGATTATAAAATATTTCATTAGTAATGGTTTATATTGATTACATGTTGAAATGTAGAAAATTTGGATGATATTGGGTTAAATATAATCTTATTTCTAGCACTTTAGTGGACACTCCTGCCTTGCATATAGGACTTATCCTGAAGGACTTCCAACATTTGAGGTTGTGAACAAAGTACTCACCCCAGCCAGTGTCTCAACTCCACTCTATCTCTTCACTATGCCCACGGGCTCTTTCTAAAACACCAAATTGGCTCCTATTTGTTTCTAATTCTTTTTTTACTGTTTATTTATATTTGAGAGAGAGAGAGAGAAACAGAGAGAGAGAGAGAGAGAGAGAGAGAGAGAGAGAGAGAAAGACAGAGCGTGAGTGGGGAATGGGCAGAGAGGGAGACACAGAATCTGTAGCAGGCTCCAGGCTCTGAGCTATCAGCACCGAGCCAGATGAGGGGCTCAAACTCATGAACAGCGAGATCATGACCTGAGCCGAAGTCAGATGCTTAACCAACTGAGCCACCAAGACATCCCTCGCCTCTAGTTGTTTTAATTTAATTTCTTAACAGTAATACTTAAAAAATGAACTTCTTTGTTTCGCTTTTCTTAATGCAGAGTAATTATTTTTTCATTAAAAATTGATATATAATTGATATAACATTGTATTAGTTTTAGGTATACAATATAATGATTTGATATATGTATATATTATAAATTAATTACCACATTAAATTTTGTGAACATCCATCACCACACATAGTTACACATTTTTTCTTGTGATGAGAACTTTTAAGATCTACTTAGCAACTTTCAAAGATACGATACAGCATTGTTAACTAGAGTCACTACGCTACGGAGTACATCCCCAGGACTTATTTGTCTTATAACGGGAAGTTTGTACCTATTGGCTGTTGCACCCATTTTGCTATCTCCTAAATTAAATGTTGATTTATTTTTATTTATTTTTAATCAGACTTTTGTTTTGAGATAATTGTAGATTCATATGCAGTTGTAAGACATAATACAGAGAAATTCTGTGTACCTTTAATTCAGTTTCCTGCAATGTGTTTTATACTTAAAACTGTGGTACAAAATCACAGCCAGGGTACTGACATTGACCTAGTAATCCACCTTGTTTAGATTTACCCGGTTTTACTTGTAATCGTGTATATGTATATATTTCATTCTATGCAATTTTTGCATGTTTTCTTCTTGTATCCACCACTACAGTCAAGAGACAGAACATTTCCGTCATCAGAAAAATCCTACATGTTGACCCTTTATAACAACACCCACTTCCCTCCTTCCTTGAGTCTCCTTGCTTCCTGGAAACCATTAATCTGTCCCCATTTCTATAATTTTGTGATTTCAAGAATGTTATGTAAATGGAATTATACAGTATGTAAGTTTTTAGGATTGGCTTCTTTTCACTCAGCTTGATTTTCCAGAGATTCATGCAAGTTGTCATGTGTTTGTTCCCTTTAGTGCCGAGCGGTATCCTGCGGTATGGACGTGCCACAGTTCATTTAACTATTCACTGGTGAAGGACACCTGGGTTGTTTCCAGTTTGCAGATATCACGAATAAAGTTGCCATGAACATTTGTGTACAGATTTTTGTGTGAAGATAAATTTCCGTTTCTGTAGGATAAAGGCTCAAGAGAGCAATTTCTGGGTCATATGTATGTTGGTTTATTTATCA
Source organism: Cryptoprocta ferox (assembly GCA_028646485.1). NCBI lineage: Eukaryota > Metazoa > Chordata > Mammalia > Carnivora > Eupleridae > Cryptoprocta > Cryptoprocta ferox. The sequence continues at coordinate 35,628,450 of CM053560.1, forward strand.
TTTTCACTAGACTATTGACTCTTGAGGACAGGTTCTTAGCTCCATTTGTATTTGCATCACATATACTCAGCATGTGTGTGACATATGGTAATACTCAATAAAATATGGAAGGGCAAAAGGAAGAAAGAAAAGGTAAAGAAAGGGAAGGAGGAGGGAAATCTATCATTCCCTTAAGCTGTTAGCTAGTCTACCTCCACGCCTCCCAACATCATCATTTTATTTTTTTAATGAGTCCAGTGACTCCAGGGCTGGACAGTGCCCGGCACAGAGTCATTGCTTGCTAAATATGTGCTAAATTATGCAATGACTACTCTAGAGAGTAGAGCAGCTCTCCTCATGAGAAGCTCTGGCCCCATCCTCCCTCCACCCTGCTCCATCACTCAAGCCCAAGCATGGGCACACAAAGGCACACGCGCGCACTCTGGGGCCATGATCCTAGGGATCTTTTTCTGGAACTGAACCAACAGCTAACAAATGAGGTGCTGTTGCTTTTCAAAGCTGAGCTAACAACAGCCTTGGCCTTGTCTGTGCAACTGCCTAGGAATTACAAATGCAGGATTTGGGGACCCAGCAGCTATGTGGATTCGTTCCAATGAGAATACAGGATGCACTTGAAATAAAGAATGCTTCTTTGTGACTCATTAAGCTCCTCTCCGTTCCTCTCTATTAGGCATGTTTCTGCCATGCCAGGCAAAGCTATGACCTTCAAAAGTGGAAGAGTCAGGCGGAAATAAAAACATTCCACTTCAGCGCCTAAACCATGTGCCCCTTAATCTGAAATAAATCTGTGACAACTGACAGCTACTTCTTTCAGACAGTTGTGGAGAAAGGCTTGACTTGTCCTAGTAAATCAGACACAGTCTTCATTATTTTTAGTCTCGTTAAAAAAAAAAAAAAGTTACCATAGCAACTGCACCATCATCTAGGGCAAATATTATCTAAGTCAATAAAAGGAGGAGCTGTCCCAAATACCCAGTACTTTGAAAGGAAGAAATATCTTTTCAATAAAATTAATTTCTTCCAAGATGTCACCATTTGTCTTCATTTATAAACCCAGTTTCTCCTCCCCCCCCCCATAAGGGATATTGAAAGCAACATACAACTTTGTAAAATCTAAGGCTGACCTTTCTTGTATCTGTTTGCAGAAAATCGTTAATTCTATTAATTCCTTGAAACACATAGCTTCATTTGTGGCTTTTTTATTCATCCACAGGAGGCATAATGCTGATTGATTTGACCCTTGGATACAGCATTGTGTATTCTGAGAGGACAATGGGGGAAAACATATCAGAGCACGCACATCTCTTCTCAACTCTTGAGAGATCATCGGAAGTTATACAGAGAACAGCTTTGTTCCTGTGGGCCCTCACCTAGTACCCGTGGAACAGAGTGGGTATTCAGTACACACTGGATGGCTCGGTTAATAGCTCAGTTAATTTGACTCTGTTCTTGGTCAGAACTGAAATTGTTTGGGAGTATTTATGAAGATTTATTCATATGCTGAATTTTAGAAATATGGTAAAGTGTGTATTCCCAAAGTGTGAGATTTGGACCTTCAAAACTAAATCGTATCCTATAGACTTTTTTCCTAACGAAAAATGTGTCGTGAATTTTAGCATCAGATCAAAATACCATAGTCTGGCTGGGGGAGGCAAGCTTGGTGACACCCCATGTCTCCTGGTTTCAGAATGCTGGCGGGGTCTCATAGTCCCCAAAGACTGCTTCCTCTATTCTCAGACTCACACTTTTTCCCTTTTTCCGCATTTAGTACTTTTGAAATCAGGGTATATGTGACAATTAATTAATGGCGTGATATAATTTCTTTTTTTTTAATTTTTTAATGTTTTTAAATTTATTTTTGAGAGAGAGACAGAGAGCGAGAGAGCGAGAGAGAGAGAGAGAGAGAGCGTGAGCGAGCAGGGTAGGGACAGAGAGAAAGGGAGACACAAAATCCAAAGACAGGCTCCAGGCTCTGAGCTAGCTGTCAGCACAGAGCCCGATGCGGGGCTTGAACTCAGGAACTGTGAGATCATGACCTGAGCTGAAGTTGGACGCTTAACCAACTGAGCCACCCAGGTGCCCCTGTGATATAATTTCTTATTGGCAGCTTCTTATTTCTTAGAGGTACACACAATGATGATGGGAAAGAAAGAGAAACAACATTTGTTGCCTCTTTATCATGTAAAAAGCGCTGAGATGAGCAATTTATAGGTGTTATTTTCTAGAATCTGCACATGAAGTCTCTGAAGGAGGCATTTTCAGTTTTGTGGAAGGCTGAGACCCAGGGGTTTATGAGACTTGTCCAATATCACAAGTTGGCAAGTGTCAGAGTCAAGATTTGAACACAAATCTGGATGACTTTATTGTCATAGGAACCTTTGGGTTTTTCCATCTGACTTGCCCTCAGCTTGTTCTGTTCAGAAAAGAGTTTGCAAACCTTTAAATTAGTGTTAGGTATTAGGTTGGTGTTAGGAAGGACTTTATGAGTCATAGGGTTCAACCCTATCACGTTACAGATGAGGAGACTGAGGCTGAGGGAAATGACCTGCCCAAGCCAGTCACAAAGGAAGCTGTGCCACTGAGAGGCAGCATAGCTGAGCTAGGGAGGAGAGTCACCAGGCTCTTGTAATGTCTTCATCTCCTGCATACACTGTCCACCCCAGACACTCCCCGTTTGGGGCTGCCTCCATGGACCAGGCCTCGGTTGCTTAGTCCTTTAAGGCACTGACACTCAGCTCATTCCTCCTCTGTTCTCATGCTTCCCCAGACCTCAAGATGATTGCTCCTCCAAGGTGACAATGAATCCATATGATGATGAAAATGGAACAAGATAAGATTCTCCAGGACCTGTGCTTGAAGACATCAGCCACATCTTTGCTACCTCAAGAGAGCACCTTTAATGGTGGAAATGTCAATAGAGATAGAAGAGAAGGTGGCATAGTCACAGACTATGGCCCCAAGATATTCTGTAGGTATCAGAGCCTTAGGTAGCCCTTGAAATCACAAAGCAACCTCTCACTCTGCTTGTAGAGAGGCAAGTGGTGTGGCATAGTGCAAGGACTGCAAAAAAGTGGGATCCATACATCATTCTCCTTTTCCACACCCGTGATGAAGTTGATGAGCCACTGCCCTCCGCACTGTGACCATTCAGACGTCCTCTTAACACAGCGTCCCAGGCAGCACCTTTTGACACTTGGTTGTAGAGATGAAATAAACTTATTTGCCATCCCCACTGCTGTCAAAGGCTTTGGAGAGGGGCAGATTACAAAATAACTAAGCCTCTACTTCTCCCAAAGGAAAAAGGAGAAAATAATCACTGATGTACAGAATTGTTGTAAGACTGAGAGATAACATATGTAAGAACATAGCGGACTTCATGGATCCTGGTACACAGTAGGTGCTCAGTGACTACAAATTGTCATTCTTATAAGGTTAATGCTGATGGGGAGGTAGGTGGGATGTACAGCTCTATATTATAAGGAAATTGGAGATTGTGAAAGAAAGGTACTCTTGGTATCTCTTTGTTGTCTTTATCTTGTGACATTGCAGACACAAGTATGCATATTTCAGGTCTGATCTATAAGGGCTGAAGAGTCCTCTTTGGAAACACAGCTCAGAATGGCAACTCACCATTGGCAAACTCGAGGCCCAGCAGGTTTAAGAAGATCACACGGGGTAAGCAGTCTGTCCCACAGTACCCCAGTTCTGGTTATGCTACGCACAGGCTGAAGGCTGAAGAAAAGTCTTTGATTCCTAGCCCATTTCAGTTTTCTATGAAACACATAATAATCTGACTCTAGAGATAGGTATATGGATGGTAGAGTGATGAATTCACTGAGGGTAGTTACATGTTTTGAAAAAAAACCAGGCCCTGTATGAGTAGCTTGTATTTAAAGAATACTTTTCTTTGCAGAAAATAAGAATGCTTCTTTTAAACTTATTTATTTAGTATTATTTGTTTAATGTGCTTCTTAAATGTCTCTGGCTATGTCATTATTTGCTGTGATATGTAAACGCCTAAGGGCAGGGATGATGTCTGCTTCATTTATTTTTTAGAGCACCCAGAATAATGCCATGACCAACGAGGTTTTTAATCCATTTGTATGCTACTGTTGTAGATTGGAATCGAAATTGTGTCCCATGCTCATAAAGAATACTATTTAATTCTTAGTTTAGACTTTCCAGAACCAGAAATCTAATGAAATATTTCCCTTAGAACACCATCAAATATCATTACATGCAGCACAAATGTATACTTATGGGCTTATTTTAATTCTTGAAGTATCAATGTTAATTGATTTTCTGTTATAAAAGCCTGCCCAATGTAGAAAATGTGAAAAATGCTGAAAACTATATGGAAGAAATAAAAAGTCATCTTTAGTTCCCATGCCAGAAGACAATCACTTCAAACATCTTGGTGTTTTTTTTTATATGACTCATTTTAAAGTGTTATTAATATTATCTAATACTTAACTGATTTTAAGACTTTCAAAAGGTTTCTTCCTTTTGATTTCCATCCTTTCAGTTAGTGATCTTGTGTTCTTTCCAGGAAGAATTATTGTTCTGTTATTTTCAATGTATTGAAATGTGCTGTTGAGTTAAGGGAAAGAGTTTGCTGTGAACTGCAAGTGACTGACTCCTGTTTCGAAGGAAAGCTGTGGTTCCCATGAAGGAAAATTAATCCATCTTGCCCCAGTGCATTTGTTCCCCTGAGAACCAGGTGAACTACTTTTGACTGTTTCCCTAGGATTATGTCACCCACCAAGGTAACTTTCTGTTTCAGTAGGTGATGTTAAGAAACAAAACAACACCCCTTAAGTTAATCAGTTTTGGAAAATAGAGACTGGCTTTATATCCCAAGGCTTTGATGTGTTTAGTGGTTCCTGTAAGGATTTGCCTCTCTTTTGTTTTGATTGACAAGACCCTTCCTATATATTTGAGCAGTCAAGCAGCCCAGTGACAGAGGGTAGAGACGTTTACCCAGAGCAAACTTCTATCACTCATCGTGATTTTCTGAAATCTTGGGTGCAAGTGTGAGCCCTAAAAGCAGTTAGCTTCAGCAAGATCAGGTAAGTGCTTCTCCATATTTGTAACTTCATTCCACCAGAAGGGAAGTCTGAAGAACCCTGCTAAGGTGACAGATCAGAAGTGGATCAGTAGAAGTGGATCAGACTGAGAGATCAGATTTCAAAATAAATAACTTTGCAGCCATAATGACTGATTTTAAGCAATAACGAATTGAGGACGTTCCATAAATGCAGTGTCCACTCTTACTTTAGCATCCAGGTATGTCCTGTCCAGTGGGCCAAACATGACAGGAATGATTCTGGCTCCTGTAAAAGCACAGAAAATGACCAAGACCCAGAGAGAACAGACTTGACAGTAGATTGGGGTTATGTTTTACTCCCCTCTAATGCTTTCCAATATTTAAATTGACAGTAGATTTAAACTGAATCACAACTAGGTGCCTATTACAGGGGAGGTATAGAGCAGAGGCAATCTGTAGCTAATCTGATACATTTTTATGAAGGCCTCTGAGTCAGGTGCCAGGTTTAATAACATCTTGTGCATACCTATGTTTTTTGGTGGGTTGGGTGAGTAACAATACATTTGGGGCATACAGTTTTCATTTATCTATGCCCTTTCCTTTCCCCATCCATGACACTGAAAATATAATTTTGAGGAGGCAGGTAACATGGCACCAAGTACCCTAGATCTGAGCATAAATAATTTGTGTGTATTCATGTATTATGTTAGGATATGCATTACTTCTGGTGTGACTCATATTTTGCATTTATTTTGAAGAGACCATTGGAACAAACTTCTTGAACACATAAGTCAAGTCCAGCAGTTGGGTCACAACAAGGAAGAGCCTGAGGATGCCCTGGGGGGGTTGGGTGTCTAATGAGCATAGTGGGTCCATGGAAACCATACTGGAGTCAGAAGAAAATTCGGGGACCTGTGTTGGAGTTTGTGGGCATTTACACTTACTTGGCTCATTTCTTCTGAAATGCTAAGAGCAAGGTGCCTTTGACAGTGACCATCATATTATTGGTCACCCCCTGGAAGGAAGCTGACTCTTTTAATAAACTCTCTTTCCTTTTCCTCTCTGAAGGAACGCCATGAAGCTGGCATACCTTTTCCTTGGCCCCATGGCCCTCTTCCTCCTGGCTGGCTGCAGCTATGTCCTCAGCACGTCCAGTGGGAATCTGCTCACCTTTGTGGGCTGTGCCGTGAGGGAGTTTACTTTCCTGGCCAAAAAACCTGGCTGCAGGGGACTTCGGATCACTACGGATGCCTGCTGGGGCCGCTGTGAAACCTGGGAGGTGAGTCTCAAGACAAGCCCAGGTAGCAAAGCCTTCAGGGCCAGCCACCTGGGTTGATTCCTAAGTGTTCACTTTTTAAATAAAATGAAGTAGAGTGGGACATTTATGTGGAATTTTTTCAAATAACAGTTATTTGGCAATATCCAAAAGTAATCTGAAAGAAGCATGATCTTGCCCCTCTAACAAAGCATTGATAAAATTAATATTTTTATGTGATACAGTGTCATATATTTGGGAATCATCTTTAAGAGGTTACAATGTGCTATTCTACCCATTTTACAGATGGCAGGAGGAATTCAAGGAGTAAGTGACTGCAAGGTTATGTAGACAGTCAGTAGAAAGTTGGGAATAAATCTTTGGTTCAAGCATGCAACCCAAACTTCTCTGTATTCCTCTACCTGTGATACAGCCAGCCAACTACCAAGAGGCAGACCTTGAACTATCTAGCAGGTGACGACGGGTCCTCAGTTCTTCCCTCAGTGGCTCATGTACAGCTCTGCTCTGCCCCAGCTCCCCACTGCAATTCATAGGGGCCTTAGGGATCGTCACCGACAGGTCCACGAAGTCCCTTTGTATTCAATGATATCCAGCCTTTTAAGAGGTATTGCATTAAAAATGAGGATAAAAATCTTGGGCAAAGTTAGAACCCTATTGGGCTGAGATGAGGAGATGTTTGCCAGGTGAGCAGATGAGAGGCCCATTCAGCACCCTATCCCATCATACCACAGAGTGACTCTTGACTCTTTCTACTGAGGCCCGGCTTGGTTACTAATGAAGCACCAGCTCTGATTCAAAAACCATCACCTGGCTCAAAAGCCTTTAATGTCTACCCACTACTGCAAATTCCAAAACCAACTTCCAAGGTCTTCAGCAATATGAAGTCTGCCTCTTTTCCCAGAGGGTCTGTACATATCCTGAGCTCTGGTCTTGTCAGACTGATTTTGAGAAGTTTTATTAAAAAGCCCTTACGAAATCTCACTTTTGGTCTTTTTCTCATAGCCCTTCTCATTTCTATCTGTCATTATTAAATATATTCTTTGATGCATGTGTGCAGTGCCAACTCCTTCCCCAGAGGTTTCTGACTTGCTGGTCATCCCTGACTCTTGTTCACCTTTTGTCTAATTTTTTCCCCCACCACACAACACTAGATTCTAAGTTTTTTGAGAGTAGACTTTCATTCCTTTGCCGTTGACAGCCCTTGTTGAAGTGTCATATATAAAAAAGACCTTCAACAAATATTTGTTGAATTACATGGGATTGACCTCTATCTGGAGTCATATACCTTTTATTTTTAAGTTTATTTACTTAAGTAATCTCTACACCAAACATGGGGCTTGAACTCATGACCCTGAAATCAAGAGGAGAATATTCTTCCAAATGAGCCAGCCAGGTGCCCCTGGAGCTGTACAGCTTTTAACCTGATTGATGCTAACTTAGAAGTCGTGAGAGGACCGTGAGAGGACACCGTGAGAGGACACTGCCTTCAGAAAAAATAGCCATCCATTCAGGGACTCAGAGAGCAACCTGCTATAACTTAGATAAAATTATGGCCCCATGAGTGAATTGGGTTCTGGTGACAAAATTTCCAAATTAAATAAAACGACTCCACCTAATTAGCTTTATTTTTATATCATCCAGGGGCTTGGGACTTCCTGGCCAAATAAAAATTCAATTACTAAGTATACTGTGGCTGTGACTTGACATCAAACTTACTTCGGGGGGGGGGCAGGGTTGGCATCTTCTCATATTCAGGGCTTGGCCTGGCCATGCCTATCTCTACTCAAAGTCCTTTTCTCAGCTCTTTGGAACTCTCTCTGGGCCTACATGTCAAACCTCGTTTCTTTCAACTAAGCTCATTTTCTCTTTTCTTTAAAAATTGATGAATGACTTTAATTGGATCCTGGTCACACACAGGAGGTCAGGGACTGTGTCCTCACTGGAGAAATAGAAGCACCAAGACCTTTAGAGAACAAGATTCTCTTTAATGTTAGCCAGCTTATATTTATGTCTTTACTGTACTATGTACAGGGAGGTGACTTATAGAAAATTTAAAATAAGAGAATGAGATTTATTTTCCCAGTAATCTAAAAGCTTCTGAGATATAAAGTACTTATTTTTGGTAACTTAACTGGAGAGCATGTCTGAAAATGAGAATGTCTGTGACAGCAAAGCAGCTGGATTTACTTCAAAGGTGGAGCTATTGCTGAAAAGAGCCTTTGTTCATGGCCTGGGTTTAGGGTTGCCAGATTTATCAAAAAAACCAAACCAAACCAAACCAAACCATGATGTCAGTTAAATGTGAATGTCAAATAAGCCACAATTGTTTTTTTGGGACCCAGCTTGTTCCAAATCAAGGCCTGGCAAGGAAGGAGGTGGGGGAGAAAATACCCCAGTCTTGCTCTGCTCCATGCCCTGATCTTCTGCTGAAGTACGCAGGAAGGAAGAGAGCAAGGGAGCTCATTGATTCAGTCCATAAATATTCAACCTGGGTAGTAGGTTGAATAAGAGAGGAGAGTGGATCTAAGCAGGGGCTAATGGATGAAATTCAGCATAGCTATCTTCTGGGGTGCTTAGCCGAAATGCCACAGGCAGTATCGTTGGCTGTGAGAGTCATAAGGCATCTATAGGCATCTTATTACCCATGCAATAAGTAGAGACATACTTTATACTAAAAAAAATCTGTTGTTTATTTGACATTCAGGTATTACTGAGTGTCTTAGATTTTATCTGGCAGCCCTACTTGAGATTCCAAATCTCAAGGATAAGAGGGTAAGAGGGTAAGAGGACGTGAAGCAAACTGAGGAGGGTAAAATGCTACCTGAAAAGTAGGAGGAAGCAGTGATATCAGATTGAGCTCTTCCACACAGTCCTTGTCAAAGGCAAAGCCATTATTTTCATGACATTCATATAAGAAGTTCATCCTGGTTCTCCGTTTAACATATTTTATGCACCCAATACAAGTGAAGACATTGTTTTTTGAAAACTTGTAAGTTGTCATTTTTATTGTTACTTACTTATCCTTACAACCACTCTGAGAAAAACAATAGATTACATTTACTGAACACTTATTTGGTGCTGGGCATTGTGCGGTACGCATATTATCCTAACGTATCTCCAGAACGCTGCTGTGAGGTAGAGATTTTGTTTTACAGAGGAGGAATCTGAGGCTTCAAGAAGTCAAGTGGACTTGCCCAGGTCTTCAGCAAATGGAAGAACAGGGGCTCCAGGTCAAGGGTCTGACATAGATTTGAGATTTTTTTTTTTTACACAGTCTTTTGGTCTGTTATGTATTTATTTACTTATTTATTTAATACTCATCATGCCATAGATTCCTAGGTAATGGGTTCCAGCAGCTCAGGCTCCTTCCCATTGGTTCTCACAAAGTGTGCCTCTCTGGGTGGAGCAGGCTGGCACTTCGGCTGAACCCAAGTACCTTTCTCTTTGGCTTCCTTCTTTTTCTGATCATTTTCCTTCACACAGTTTAGGAAGCTATCTTGGCTCTTTGAGTGGTTAACATACTCAATACGTACATTAATTCTCTTGGCAAGAATCTTGCCCTTAACATGTTTGTTTACAAAAATGCCAAGAGTTTGCTGGTTAACACTGGAGACTTCCAGTCTTGGCATAGTTAACATTTGTGAGGCACTCCGTTTTGAATAGTGCCCATCCCCTTGATGTCCACAATATCACCTTTCTTGTAGATTCACCTAGAGGTGGCCAAAGCAACTCCATGTTTTCTAAAAGGCCTAGAGAGCATATAGTGGGTGCCTCTTCTCTTTCCCTTTGTAGTGGTCATTTTGGCGAATTGCCAGAAGATGGGGATTCCGCTACAGGGTTTGGGATTTTAACTACTACTTTGTGCTGATTTCCTGATCTATATGCTCTTTATAAAATTATCTTTGAATTCAAGATTTATAAAAGGTGAAGGCAGGAAGTGAATCTTTTGATTATCAGAACAGCGCACAGAACATTCCAGAACCTGCCTTGCTGTTTTCTGTCATTAATTCAACCAATAGTTATTGAGAACCTCCTGGGTGGCTGGCACCACTCTGAGTAGTAGAGGTGCAGCAGTGACTAAAATGGGGGAAAATCCCTGTCCTAATGGAATTTGCTTTTTAGAGTGGGAAAAATACAACACAAATTAACAAAATATGTAATATGTCCCATGGTACTAACAGGTGCTATGGAGAAGAAAAAGCAGGAAGAGGGTGGGAAGTGGCAGGGTGTGGAGGTGGGATGTTATGATTATAAATAAGATGGTCAGGAAAGGGTTCTGTGAGAGTGTGATGTTTGAACAAAACATCAGGCTGGTGAAGGTGTCAATCATAAGGCGAAGAATGTTCTAGGCACTGGGAATAGCAGGCCAAAGACACTGGGGCACAGCTGTTCTTAGTGGATCTGGGGAACAATCAGGAGATACTGTGACTGGAGCAGAGTGAGGAAGCCAGCAAGACAGGGTGGCTGGAGATATAGCAGGAGGTGCAGGTGCAGGGAAGTTGATGGAGGGTCTTGAGGGTGAAAGTCTTTGACCTTTACTCTGAGTGAGATGGGAAATCACTGGAGTTTTGAGCAGAGAAGAGATAGGAATCTGACTTGTATTTTGAAAGAATCACTTGGGGCTACTGTGCTGCAAATTGACTGTAGGAGGTAGAAGAGAGACCAGTTAGAAGACTTTTGCAATGATCAGGATTATTCATTTGCTGAACATTTATTGAGCACTTGCTATGTGCCATGGGCTCTTTGGGAACTCAGGATATGGTACAGAAAGCAGGTTGCTGCTTTCAGGAATTTGGTTTCTATTGGGAGGAGACAGATTCACAAGTAAACAAATGACTAATGAGTTAATTTCTGAAAGTGATTAATGGTACCGAGAACAAGAAACAGGAGGGCATGTTCTAATGAGTTCCCTGTTTTCTACCTGTGAGGATAGAAGCCCATTCTGGAACCCCCCTACATTGAAGCCCATCATCGAGTTTGTACCTACAATGAGACCAGACAAGTGACGGTCAAACTGCCCAATTGCGCCCCCGGAGTGGACCCCTTCTACACCTACCCCGTGGCTGTCCGCTGTGACTGCGGGGCCTGCTCCACTGCCACCACGGAGTGTGAGACCATCTGAAGCTGGTGTGGGCTGCAGAACACAGCTGGCGGCTTTGAGCTTCACGGACCCCCCGCATGGGCAGCATAAGCACCCATATCCCCTGGATTCAAGGACTGTATAATTATGACCACCTGTGGAGGAGGTTCTCTGTCTCCCTTAAGTCCAACTCAGGCATAAGGCCCAGAGGCACCATACTCATGCTAAAAATGCAAAACAACATTTGTGTTTTCACTAAAATGATTTCTCTAGTTCACACACTTGCAAATTAATTTATGTTTGCCTTGAATCTCAGAACATAATTTGTATATACCATGATCCTCCTCCAATCTGGATTTATAATATGTCAATAGTTTAAATGCAGTGGGAGTAATTAGGAAATGGGTCTAGAAAGTCTTTATATTCCCATTTCTTATTTAACAATTGGTCTTCAACTAGATTTATGATCAAAGAGCCAGATATTAATAAAACCAATGCTTTATCCTCAAGCCCCCAAAGAAAATCCAATTGCAAGCTTTTTTAGAGAAAATACTCCCTTCTTCTTTTAACTGAGCACTTATCTCAGATTAAAAAGTGCTCAGATTAAAAAGGGGAGGGCAATAGTAGCTCAAATTGAAACGTGTTTGGTCTGGGTGATTCTTTTCCCAAGCAAAATTCTTGAAGTTCCCCCTTATTGGAGATTCCCCTCTGTGATAAAAAACAAAACAAAACAAAACTCAGAAGAAAATGTGAACTAGAGTCATGATTTAAGTTTTAAAATGTACAGAACTAAACTCTGGGTTTAGACTCATGTGATGCTCTCCCAAAGTGATGGCCAAAATGAGTAATCACAAATATTCTTTCCCATTTAGCATATTTCAAATTTAAGTTGTAATTTTTTAAATCTGGAAATTTTGCATGTTTATAGGCATAAAGTTGCACTGCTGGCCCGGGGGGAAAATCCGCCATCATCTAGGTCTTGTGCTCTCTAAAATCTTACAGCAGCTGATTCTCTGTGACTTTTTTTTTTTTTTTTTTTAACTCTGGTGTTATGCAAGTGTCTTTAATTCTGACATTTTGAGGGTTGAAATGACCTCTGTTCCTTTTTTCACAACATGCCAGGAAAATCTGTACTAATGCCAATAAAGCATGTTCTTTGTTTTTTGAATTCATGAAAACTTTCAAAAAAGTCTTTTTAGTCTTTAACATACTTGGCATGACAATAACAAGCACACTCAAAATGAACTTCGAAGTTACTTTTACTTACACATTAATTTAGGATGTCATGTTTAGTAAGAGACACAGACAAATGACTGGATATCATAAATCACAAGGTGACTCCATCTGGACTCATATCCCTGGCATATTCCAGCTAGGAGCCAGGAGCCCTCCTTGAAGGAAGAATGGATAAGACCTCATGAAAACAGTAACATGACTATTGGGGTTGATGATCAAGGACTGGGATGCTGAAGTGAACATCTGGGAACAAAGAACATGAGCAAAATCTACCCCAATCTTTAGTGTTTCCTTCTGTTGTTAGGAAAAAAAGTCACTCTAACACAAAAGGTAGTTGAGAGCCTGGGATCTCAGCTGGACAGTGGGTAGCAATGGGAATAACACTGGGTGGCACTTCACAAGTGTTTTCAACCCATCCCTAAGAACTTCCCTCAGAATTTTCTGATAGGAATGGCTGCTTCTTAAAGAAACTTAGGGAAAAAGAGCAAAAGCAGTAAGGGCTTGCCACAGTTTGAGAAGTGAGGGGCCAGGCAGGAAACGAGTGATGCTCTGCAGTCAGACATTGAGGACAGTTAAATTGAGATGCTATTTATAAATGTGTGGGCAGAGTTAAGGAAACCAACAAGGGGTGATAAAATACTCTGAATGCTAGTTTAGAAGCAATGAACATCCCTAGGCTGAAGGAGAAGAAGAGGAAGTGATTATCAGACCCCAGAGAGCGCTGAAGAGGAATGCCTGAGGTAGCTGTGACCTTTCTTAGGATGACCCAGCTGGTCCCAAATCAAGGCCTGGCAGGGAGGGAGGTGGGGGAGAAAATACCCCAGTCTCGTTCTGCTCTGTGCCCTGATCTTCCGCTGAAGTACACAGGAAGGAAGAGAGCAAGGGAGCTCATTGATTCGGTCCATAAATATTCAACCTGGGTAGTCGGTTGAATAAGAGAGGAGAGTGGAGCTAAGCAGGGGCTAATGGATGAAATCCAGCATAGCTATCTTCTGGGGTGCTTAGCCGAAATGCCACAGGCAGTATCGTTGGCTGTGAGAGTCATAAGGCGTCTGTTGCATCACAGTTACTAAGACTCCTAGTGATGAATTCAGATGGGATATATATGGAAAGGTATGTACTGGCTAATCAATATCTATAGCATTTGAGAGATGTGGGAACAATGGTAATTGTCAGGACTGTGGGATTAGTTAGCTGTTAAGTACAATCAAAGCACTCAGGGCATGGTGTGAAAGCCACATTTGAACACACCCTCTTCTCCTGGAGCTGGAGGACAGACTATGCGGAAAGCAGGCCTCAGACCTAAGTGGGAGAGCAGCTGAATTATTTTTTTTTAATTTTTAAATGTGTTTTATTTATTTTTGAGAGACAGAGAGAGACAGCATGAGCAGGGGAGGGTCAGAGAGAGAGGGAGACACAGAATCTGAAGCAGGCTTCAGGCTCTGAGCTAGCTGTCAGCACAGAGCCCGACGTGGGGCTCGAACCCATGAACTGTGAGATCATGACCTGAGCCGAAGTCGGACGCTTAGCCGACTGAGCCACCCAGGTGCCCCGAGCAGCTGAATTATTAAAAAGGCTTGGGGCACCTGGGTGGCTTGGTTGAGCATCTGACTCTTGATTTTAGCTCAGTCATGATCCCAGGAGTGTGGAATGGAGCTCCATGTGAGGCTCCATGCTGTGGTGGAGCCTGCTTAAGATTCTCTCTCTGTCTCTCCCTCTGCTCCTCTCCCCTGCTCGCTCGCTCGCTCTCTCTCGCTCTCTCTCTCTCAAAAAAATGAATAAATAAATAAATAAATAAATAAATAAAAGGTCTGAATCCACTACCCCGGCAGTCTCCTATGCTTAAGTCAAGGTCCTCCGAGGGAAGGAGTGGGACAGGAAGACCTGGAATGGGGACAATTATTGGATGGGCTTAAGGTTCCCGTGCAGAAGTGGTTCATTCCTCCTTGCTAGAGATCAGGCTCCCCTTACTGAGACCAGGCTGAGGCCCCATCCACGGAAGATGCTTTACATGATAATACCTGGCCTCCTCAAATACTGTCCATGACCTCTCATGGATAGTTAAGGTCAAGTCTAAGGATGACTCCACTTGGGAAGGACTTTCTGTATGATGGGAGAACAAGATCTTCCATTAAAGCTGCCTGAGGACCTGATGAACATAAACAGAGATGGGTTAGAATGCAAGTGAAGATGGACCTGGAGGGTGTCCAACTCTCAACTCAATGGATGAGGGGGAGGGAGGCAGAATATAAGAATGGATAAGAGTTTTTTAATGGGGACATTGTCCCATGAATCAGGATTTAATATCTTTACTAGGGCACCTGGATCTGGTCCCAATGCACTGTTGGGATGGCTCTGTAAAGCTTAGGAGAAATGTGGCTTATATTAATGGAGAGAAGATGTCAGAACTGTCCTGGAAGAATATTTGAGGATAAAAGGCTCAGGGACGTGGCTCTGCTAGAATGGATTGTATATCTCACTGAAAATAATGCAGCATTAATTAAAAATTTTATTTTATAAAGTTTCCCAGAGGACTACTTGTATTCTTCATCCTGGAGATGTTTCCTACAAAATAATGCATGCCTTATCTTTTCAGTTTTCTTCAAAACATTAAAGCAAGTTCTTTAGAAGTAACTTTGAAACCATTCTTTAGCAAACTCTGCAAATTTTATTTACTGTGCAAAATTTCTACTAGTGAAACTTTACTGGAATAGAAGAAATTTGTTCGCTATTTGCTGGATGAATCTTCTGGCATTTCTTTTATGAATTCCCTTTGTTTTAATGAATGGAATTGTTTGGAATTGTGTACAGGGAGATCCAGAAGGCTTAGTGCCTGGTTGTTGGGATTCTGGAGTATCTGAAAGGGCACTGAAGACTTCTGAAGAGGTGATGTCTAATAGAATGAAAAAGAAATAGGGGAAGGATGAGAAAAGAAGGAGCAGGTGCAAAGCACTGTAATTGATAGTATATGGCAGAGACTTGTCTCTAGTGTTAAGGAATTTAGAGGGATTATTCTCTCCTCCATCTCCTCGGTTCCAGGTCCTCATTATCAGGAGAAAAGTAAACATGTTCTAAGCTCTTTGGCTTTATAATTGACTCTAAGTTCCCCCAACTGTACAATTTCTTTACCATACTGAATAATTGACATTGTTGTTGTTGTTTTAAAGGCTTCCCGATATACAGGATCAGTTATATGCTTTTACCTTGATTGTGGGCCATTGGGACTCCTGGAAAGTCATTCAAACCCCAAATACAATGACTCCCCAGCAAACAAACAGACCCAAAAGAGAAGAAATTTTGCCTTAGCATGGAATACCAGCATTACCAAAGATAAGAATGGTAATATTCTCTCGGTAATGTGGAAGAGATGATTACAGCAAGAAATAAATATAGATATCCCTGAGTCATAAATCATATGCAACTTAAAATTATTTAAAAGAGCATTTATTCACTTAAAATCTATATACACAAAAAAGGCTATGATGATGAATTACTAATTTTCATTATCTTGAGGAAGTATACATACAGAACTATGCACTTAAAATAGAAATTTAATCCTGTTCCTTTGCAGGTTCTTTCTACAGGAAATGTATGAACAGATCATGCTGTCTTGGCCTTGCTGTGTTGCTCATGCAGAGATTCCCAAGTGTCTACACCACAGTGAAGTACACCGTCTAAGGAAGATGATCCAAGCTTCCAGGCTCTTTTGAACCTCCATTTTCTTCTTCTTTTAAATTATTTTATGTTTATTTATTTTTGAGAGAGAGCAGAGCACACGTGGGGGAGGAGCAGAGAGAGAGGGAGGGAGACACAGAATTCGAAGCAGGCTCCAGGCTCTGAGCTGTCAGCACAGAGCCCCATGAGGGACTCGAACTCACAAACCATGGGATCATGAACTGAGCCAAAGTTGGACGCTCAACCGACTGTGCCACCCAGGTGCCCCTGTTATGAACCTCCATCTTCTGTCTCCCTCTTGAAATTTGCATATCAAGATTAAAACATTGGGGGATGGGGAACCAATTTTACGGAGTGGAATTAAGGCATCAGCATTTAAAAATATGTTGGAAATGCTTTTAAGAGGAAGATTTTGTTCAGCTTTTAGCTCCTGCTTGAGCAAGCTCTGGAAGCTAATGCTGAAACATTTCCCTATTGAAACATAAACACCAGTTAATGAGAAATAAAGTCCAATCGAAGGGGGCTGCAAATTTCAGCATTAACAAAACCTGAGCCAACTTCAGAACAGAGCCCAAAGGAACTACCGTGCCATCAATCTGCTCACGCCAATCTCTATGCTGTAAGCTGCAGACAAGCGGAGGAGTGGAAGCAAGCGGGCTCTGAGCAGGGGGTTTCTCTTCTTCAGCACTTGATCATTTCAATGTGTTTAATTTAGTAGAAATGTTTTTATTCAAATAGGGAGAGGCTTTCAGATATCTGGACTGGTATTTTCCATTAACGTTGCCATAAAGGGACGGGGAATCAAACATTCAAAAGTTATAAGTAAATGGATTCTTGACAAGAAATTGACTGTTGGTACCAGTTTTCTTCCTCTACTAGTTTCTTATGAAGAAGAGAAAATAGCCTTTACTTTGTGGCCTGGCGAAGGAAGTGGAGGGTGGGTATGCAGGGCTGTGGTGGTCCCTGGTGTAAGAAGTACTTTTTGGCAACTATACCAGTGGTTATGAGCAAGAAATCAGGGATACATTTGCAATAATGAAAATAATCTTTGGTAGTATTCTGTTTTGGGATTTGACTAAACACTTCCAAGAATGCTAGCCACTTTGGGTAGCCAAACTGCTCCCAGGTGTAAAAGCTGTCCTAGTTAAAAAATATTTTCAGTTTTGGGGCACCTGGGTGGCTTAGTCAGTTAAGCATCTGACTTTGGCTCAGGTCATGATCTCATGGTTTGTGAGTTCAAGCCCCGTGTTGAGCTGTGCTGACAGCTCGGAGCCTGCTTTGGATCCTGTGTCTCCCTCTCTCTCTCTGCCCCTCCCCCACTTGTTCCCTCTCTCTCTTTCTCTCTCTCTCTCTCTCTCTCAAAAATAAGTAAATCAACTAAAAAAAAACATTTTCAGTTTAAAGGTATCTTGGGACACAAGTGGGTTCCTGCAGCCTAGAGTGTGAAGGAGGACACCTGATTTTGAGCACCAAAGTTAGAACTCTGTCAACAGTGGAAGCAGAAGGTGGTCCTTTGCAGAGGTGGTGGTCCCTGAATGACTACATCTGCACAATGACATCAAGTCCTTATCTGGGATGGAATCACTGATATCCTAGTTGGATAATTAGTAGGCTATTTGCAGGTACAAAGGAAGTGGCAACCTTTGTGCTCTTTCTTGATTTGAATGAAGGTAGGTATGATTTGCCTTCAGGACCTCTTCAACAAAACTGGGATTTGAATATGATAAATTTCAGTGTGTATGTGTGTGTGTGCGTGTGTGTGTGTGTGTGTGTGTGTGTGTGTATGCAGGCATGTGCTTGCAATTTTTTAAAATGTTTTTTATATATTTTGTGAGAATGTGTGTACGTGAGTGGGGGAGGGGCAGAGAGAGAGGGCAGAGAGAGAATCCCAAGCAGTCTCTGTGCTGTCAGCATACAGCCCATGTGGGGCTCCAGCTCACAAACCGTGAGATCATGACCTGAACCCAATTCCAGTCAGACGCTTAACCGACTGAGCCACCCAGGTGCCCCTGTGCATACAATTTTTAAAGAGCTCTTATACACAGGGGGTGTGTGGGGAAAATAAATACGCTGAATAAATGAATACACGTCTGTTCTGTGCTTAGGGCAATGAAGATATAAATCTGTGGAATGTCCTGTTTAAAGGACATGTCTGTTGTCCATACTTATTTTGGCATCTAGCTCACCCCCATCTTAAGCAATGCAGACAGAAGCTTCACCAAGAGTTTATGTCTCAGAGATTTGTTTTAACTTCATTTTTATAAGTTTTATAACTTCCTGTGAAATGAAGTTTTCTCATTTCTTCATGGAAAACAGTTTTGGAGGGCATTTTTCGTCTCCCTTATAAACACCAAAAAAAAAAAAAAAACCAAAAACCTTTAAGAACAGAAGCACTTCAGATTTTTCAAACCAGATGCTGCTTTTGCTGCTCTGAATTCCAAAATATGCTTATTCCTTTAGTGCAGCTGGGAAGCACATGACGAGAAAAAGAAAGTACTGTGGAAAAGCCTTTTTTACTCATCCAATAAACGTGAACAACTCAAATATTATCCTAAGGAATAGCCAAACAGTAGTATCATAGAGACAAGCAAAGCTGATGGTTTCTTCACCAGGCAGCTACGTGTTTGGATGTAAAAACAGAAGGTAAGCTTGGTCATCTCATAGATCAGTACCTCTCAAATTTTAATGTGCACACAGATCACTTGTGGGTCTTATTAAGATGAAGATTTGGGGGCATCTGGGTGGCTCGGTTGAGCAGTTGACTTTGGCTCAGGTCATGATCTCATGGTTCGTGAGTTCGAGCCCCACATGGGGCTTGCTGCTGTCAGTGCAGAGCCTGCTTTGGATCCTCTGTCCCCCTCTTCTGCCCCTCCCCTCCTTGCCCTCTCTCTCAAAAATAAATAAAACATTAAAAAAATAAAATGCAGCTTTGGATTCAGTAGATCTGGAGGGGGCCTGAGTTTCTGTAGTGCTAACTAGCTCCATAGCAATGCTGCCAGTTGGTCCCAGGACACGCCTTAAGTAGCAAAGGGCTAGACAAGTTCCCATTCTAACCGAGGTCTGGGTAAAGTAGTTTTCTCAAGTGACTGATGAAGACACCCTCAGATCACTCAGAAATGAGAGTAAGGACAAAAGACTGTTTAATGACTTAAAAGTCAGAACAAGTTATAAAACAAAGTGCAAGGTTAACGAGTACATGAAGTAATACTCCATTAATTACAAAAGTGTACGTAGAACAGCCATTCTATAAGAAGCAGGTTGTAAGAAAGCCAAAGTTATTTCCCTTGTCTATCATTTCCCCTGTAGCGATCACATGGGGAGGCACATGGACTGTTTCAGTTGGGATAAAATTCTGCTGAGATGTACTGAAACAGTAATTACTGTTTATTCAGAGCAAAAAACAATTTAAGCCAGGTGATGAGAAGAATGTAGAATTCATTAACCTTCTTGCCCATGGCTCCTCTAGGAGAACAAAATCCGATTGCTTTCAAAAAACTGATTTAAAAAATGGCAGGTGGTGGTAATTTTAGGTGTGTATTTGCAAAGCCGCCCCAAACATAACATCATGCCATGAAAGTATTACTATTTTCTCTTGCAAAGAATTAACATAAACTCTGAAGAAGACGGGTGTATGCAGGGCTATTGGGAACCTCAGAGAGCTAATATGGATTGTAGGTGAGACTCAGTGCTGGGCCTTGGGGACCGTCTCCTCATATTGCCCCAGACCTCCTATCCCCTAAGACACTGATCAGACCCTATTCATCAAAGATAACTGCATATACTGAGAGGCTTGGTGGACATGGCCAAAAATACAACAAGGATACAGTGAAATTTACCAGAGTAGAACATGTTTAAAGCACACGTGCACAAAACAACTCCAGATTTTGACATGATATTCCGTAGGGAGGAAAAAAATAAGATTGTGACCAAAATTAATTAGGTAGCTTTTACTCTAATTTCCTATCATGGAAGTTAAAAGCCAATAACAGGGGGCGCCTGGGTGGCTTAGTTGCTTAAGCGCCTGACTTCAGCTCAGGTCATGATCTTGTGGTTCACGAGTTTGAGCTCCCACATCAGGGTCTCTGCTGTCAGAACGGAGCCCCCCTTTGGATCCTCTGTCCTCCTCTCTCTCCCCCTCCCCCACTTGTGCTCTCTCTTTCTCTCTCTCTCAAAAATAAACATTTAAGAAAACAAAGCCAAGAATTGTTGCTGAACTTGTATCCCTGAATTCACAGATGAGGCAAACCCTCCTTGACCTATTTCTCCCCTGACCCACAGAGATCTGCAGCGAATGCCACCCAGCCTCTGATGCCTGAAATGCCTCTGTGTAGAGCGCAGCATTTCACCTCCTTTCTGGCCTTTGTTGACCACTGACGCACCATGAACTGTTGCTTTAGTTCATGTGTTTGCGTCCCATTATTGTTGTGCATGTTAAATGCCATCGTTCCATTCAGCGATCTTGCACTGAAGATGAATAGATGGCATTCATACAAGTAACAGTCTTTCCAGATATCATGAAGTCACCCTCTTCAGGTTTTACATCATGTTAGTGCTTCAGAAACTTTCAAGATAATTTCTTCACTCATATTCCTTGGTAAGTTTCTCTTGACCCTCTGATGACCCACCTGCATTGCTACTTGAAGACCCAAGGAGCATTGCCCGGCATTTCATCATGTTTCATGAATGGTGACGTGGAATTTTCTAGAATTATCATATGATTAACCCTGTTGGCTGACTCTGGAACGCTCTTCACATGAACAGGCCTCCTTTTTTCCCTAGGCCCTTAGCGGCCTGGACAGAACTTAGCTACTCTCTGGGAGAATCGTCAGGTATGGGTCTTTGCCTTGTGTTTACTTTTAGTTTTCTCTCCATTCTCTAAATGTTTCCTTTTTAAAAAGACCTAACTTCCTTTGTAAGAAACGTGGTTTCCCCCATCTTCTTTTTCCTTTTCTGTTCCTAAACGGTTCTTGAAATGAAAATATTTTGTTGAGTTTCCTTATTTTTACTTGGGCAACCTATTCAATGACTCTTAAGGGAATAGCTGGTGACCTGTGGCTCTCACTTTGAGAGAGAATGCACGTGTTGCATTCTGGCCTCTAAACATAGGGGCCAAAGACATAAATGGTTAGGTAATCATCTCTAGTGTGTGGTGTCAAACATTCCTTTAAAGCAAAACCTCAATTTCTAATTTTCCATCACTTTGGTCTCCTGGATGAGTTTGCCTTTGTGAATGCAATACTGCGTCTTTATAATGCTTATTTATTTTGAGGGGAGGAGGTGATGGGCAGAGGGAGAGGAAAGGGAGAGAATCCCAAGCAGGCTCTATGCTGCCAGATCTCACGAATCGTGAGATCATGACCTGAGCTGATATCAAGATTAGGACACTCAACTGACTGAGCCACCTGGGCACCCCAAAACTGCATCTTTAAAGGCTTACCTCAAATCCAATATTGTTTTTCTGAAGACTCTCTACTTTGTGAGGGTATTGCTAATAAGAATCTGTACTCTAAATAATGACATTTTTGTTGGCCTAAAGTTTTGGGTTTAACTTTCTTTAATTTCTCCTAAAGTTGTGAGCATGGTTGTGATTACTTCTTTACAACCATTTAAATATTATTTCCTTATTGATGGTTCTATGACAATTGTGTATGGTTACATTCACTTTATCTGGCACTTCTCTTATGGACCAGAAATCTTCCAAGAGGTTCTTTGCATATCATGATCAGATGTATTGTTATTGGAGTCTCAGGACCAAAATTTCCTTCCTGTTATATGCATTTGACTTATTTTTTGGATTTCCCAGTTTAGCGTTTCCTGGTTTAGGGTTGCTGTAGTTATTGCATTCAGTAATTGTTCTTTGAGTATAACTTTTCTTGATAGCAATCAGCCCAGATTACTTACCCTGACATGGCTTTAACTTGTATGGTTGTCTTTGGTGTTTCCAAAATAGTTCAAGGAGTCCATTAATTCAACCAAGTAACCAACCATCTGATTGAAAAAAATATCTATCAAACTTGCTACTTCATTAAGCCATTAGATTGGGATTACATTGCTGTCTACTGTGCAGTTGAATTGGGATTACGTTATATTGTATTACATACTGTGGATTCCAAGCATACTGTAGATCAAACTCTTGTCTCTAGGTTATTACTAGTGTGAAAGATTATCTAATTTATAGTGACCTGAGTTATGTATTTGAAATGTGGCTAACATCTATAGGATAAACAGATGCAACTCCAGTAATACACCTGCAAAACTACAACTTAATATCTGTGATAATGAATCGATTATAGTATAAGGTGAGGGTACTCAATGGGAAGCAGAATAGCTGAGGGCTGTTCCAGCTCTGCCACACACACCTCTTTTGACCCATCTGGACTTGAGTTTCCTCATCTGTACAATGAGGGCGTTGGACTATATTTTCTGGGGTCTCTTTTAGCTCTGAAAAGCTAAGACTCCACCCTCCAATTGAGATTGGCTGCCCCTTCTTGACTTTGGAAGATTGTGTAGACCATTAAAGGATCCTTCTTCAGATCCTTCTTTCAGATCTCTTCTTATCTTTGGCGTCAGGATATAGTTTTGTTTAATCTTATGGCATGAAACACTTTGTAGTGAACTAGCTCTTGCCATGAAACAGGGAATACATGGTTGATTTGGTGGAATGACATTAACTCATTTAGGTTGCTTTGTTCTTTGTTGTTTTATTTTATAATTAACTCCTGAGACCTCTAGGGGCCTCTCCACCCAGATACTAACAGTCTCTCTCCAGCTTCTGGTTCGAGACGAGAGAGTGATCTTCCCACTGTGAACAAGTTAATCCCTGTGGTCCAGTAGGGAGATGATGGCTTGCACATATCCGGAAAATCGTCCTTGGTGAAGCAAACTGGATTTTTCCAGCACTGGGTGTTTCATCCACATCAATGAGAAGTGAGGACAGGCCCCTTAGAGAGATGCAACTATGCAATAACGCAACAAAAGTGGCAAACAGCACTTCCTTTATTACAGGACTAAATGCTCATTGTTGTTTGTAAAGAATGAATCCATAACCTCTACAGAGTTACAGTTTATGAGCAGTTGATTTTCATTTACAGAGGAAGAAAGTCCTTGCTTTCTCTAACTGTCAAGCTTTGACTTACAAAACTCCCGTTTTCTTTCAGTTTGGGGCATGTGTGTGTTTAAGAAAATGTTTAGCAACTAGATGGGAGAGAAGGGAAATAGAACTTGCAATGTGGAGGAAGGGAAATACATTTCAGAAATTCAAAACAAACAAACAAAGCCTAAACAACTGGGGGCTGGGATGTCATGGAAGGTCTTAATAGAAGAGGCCTGCATCGTATGCTTCTTTTTTATGCACTTTCTCCAGGAGCAGAAAGGACTAGAAAGACTGGATTTTTCCAACAGAAGGAGTGTGAATCCAGAGCCCCTTCTGCTGAAATTGGTGTCATTTGTTGTTGCAAAGAGGCACTTTGCTTATGCAATTGAAATAAAAAGTAAAGTGCCTACCTGGGTGTTTCCAGGGTAATTGTAAGCAAATAAGACTAATTAGGAAACTGTATAGTCTCTAATTAAAAGCTAGGAAATAACTCACTCTGTGATTCAAGAATCTGGGGATGTTTGGAAGAGGCATATAGAAAGAGCACTTAATGCCTTACTGGGGCTTTTACTTCCCAAGACCAAAATTCCTGTTCTACAGAGCACATCATTTTGGAAGCAGGGGATAAACAGATCCAGAGCTGGGTACACACAGATCCATCCCCTAAATATACATTTGGGGCAATGACTGTAGATAATAGGGAGAGGCAATATTTTTGTAGCAGCTGTACTTGGAAAATGTT
This sequence comes from Cryptoprocta ferox, assembly GCA_028646485.1. Taxonomy (NCBI): domain Eukaryota; kingdom Metazoa; phylum Chordata; class Mammalia; order Carnivora; family Eupleridae; genus Cryptoprocta; species Cryptoprocta ferox. Next base: position 35,652,599 of record CM053560.1, read on the forward strand.
ATTTGAACAGAACTGGTTGCGGGCATGGGGCAAGCTGCGAAGCATTTCGGGTTGAAGCGAGAGGAAAAATTGAGGCACTTTGCTTAACCTTTGGAAACTTTCAAACATTTACTTTTTCATGCCCTGTGGTCAGGGCTTTCTTTTAGATCACATTATTATTGGGCATGGGAGTAAGTGTGAATTCAAGGGAGGGAAAAAGGCCTGCCATTGGGGAAGGGAAGGAGAAGGAAAGTTCAGTTTGCTGAATAAAGAATATTTTAAAAGATTTTTAAAAGGTCTGTATATTCGCCCCCAGTCAGTTTGATTGAAAAGCAGAGAAACTACTTTCTTAAACACAGTTCATGTGTAGCTTGCCATGACAATATAAATATGGAAAAAAAATAAGGCTACCTATCAGCAAAAGCATTTCCAGGGTGAATCTTTGGCAAAAATGTGGACCCGCAACAATTCAGGTGGTGTTTTCTTTCAACCGGGTTCAAAAATCTTGGCTTTGTAAATTTCTGAGAGTTTTAACATTTTCTTGTTTTCTTCTTACAGTCAGGCAGGCATTCAGAGGTACATATTGGTTCTCATAGCTTTGGTAGAAACATGCTGAAAATGGAAATGGATATAAAACACATTGTCTTTAGGCTAATTTGGTATGGCTTTGTAAGGCCTGAGTAAATTGGTAAATTAGTAAACTTCTTAGAACAATACAAATAAATGCACGACACATAGAATAACAGATTCGGAAGAAAGGGTTAGTATGGTATTCCCGTGTTCTGTAGAAAACACCGAGTAAGGCCACCAATATAGGAACCGAGTTCCTCTTTTGGTTTTTTTGTGATGATTTTCCATCAGCTTCATGTTCATAGAGGGGAGATGCAAAATGCAACATGGTCTTTGCCTGTGTTTCCAACATGGCCCTGGCTGACCTCCGGGCTCCGCATTCGGACGGCGTGTGCGATGTGGATGCTTCTGGCTGGTAGAGGAGACGGGGCAGTTGGCTGACTAGTGTGCTGTGCTCGCGGGGGCTCCTGGCGTGCAAGGGCAAGCCTTCGTGCGAAGGAACTTCCTCTCTGGTCGTGCCCTCCTTCGTGGTATGAGCTTGGTCTCACCCTTGGCTGTGGGTGGAGGCTGGTCCCCAGCAGCCTCAGAGAATTGAACAGCAGCTTTGACATTCGCAGCAGCGTTTCTTCTTTTTCTTGGGGTGGAAAATGGTGAGGATTGCTTCATCAAAAACCGCTTTGAGACCTTTCTGAGTTAGGGCCGAGCATTCCAAGTAGCACTGTGCTCCGATCTTAAACACAAAAAGGAGAGAGAAAGGCGTGAAGGGGTAAGAAGAGAGAACAGCAGAGTGGTTTCAGCCCCCAGCCAAGTGCTACCGCTGCCGGTCCCGCAGACAGCCGGGGGGTTGGCTTTTTTTTTTCTTTTGCATTTCCATTTGCATCGGCTATCCTAATTTTTGTATTTTTTACTTTCTGATATTAGCAATAAACGGCCGTGGATTGCCTTTGGTAAGCAGTAAGTTCTGAAAGTGATCCATAACCGCTCATTCCTAATAGAAGAATATAGAAAGTGTAAAAATTGAGAGAGGATTCAAAGCCAGTGATATGGTTTAAATATACTTTGCGAACAACAGGGCTACATGATGTTGTTTTTAGCACCCTTCCATATGCATGCAGAATGTGTAAATCTGGTATAAGTGAAATGTATCTCCTTCTGTATGTGAGAAGGCAGTGTCAACTTGGTTGGGAAAGCACATAGAAAGAGTGGGGGATAAGGTTTGATAGTCATTCTTCACTAACATGCACTGCCGATGAGGTATCTCTCGGCAAGGTAATGTCCAATTGGTATTATTATTTGGTTTTAACACACTCAAAGATTTTTAAAAATTTTATTTATTTTTGAGAGAGACAGAACAAGCCAGGGAGGGGCAGAGAGAGATGGAGACACAGGATTCGAAGCAGGCTCCAGGCTCTGATCTGTCAGCACAAAGCCTGATGCATGGTTTAAACCCACGAACCATGAGATCATGACCTTAGCCGAGGTCGGACACTTAATTGACTGAGCCACCCAGGCGCCCCGGGTTTAACAGGCATATTTTTAAGGAGCTGACAAAACCCAAAACATGTAAAAATAAAAATCATAAAATACATTTACTGACAAAGACACCCTCCTAGTTGGTATACATTCTATGTGTATTTAAATGATTCAATATTTTGTTCTCGCTTAGAGCTTTATTTCAGAGCTTTTGATGATTTCATACTATGGTGTATTTGATAATCACAAAATTTCTTTGAGAAATATAGAAATTCAGTCCAGAACTATAGCTTCTCATTTAAAAAATAGCAAGCCACAGGGATGCCTGGTTGGCTCACTTGGTTAAGTGTCTGACTGTTGATAATCAGCTCAGGTCGTGATCTCACTGTCGTGGGATCGAGCCCCATATGGGGCTCTGTGCTGAGCACAGAGCCTGCTTGGGATTCTCTCTCTCCCTTTCTCTCCCTGCCCCTTTCCTGCCTGCTCTCTCTCTCTCAAAATAAATAAATAAACTTAAAAAAAAATAACTGAAGAATTAAAGCAGATGCAGAAGAGGATAGTTGAATGATGGTGAGTCCCTGGAAACCACAGCAGATACACAACTAAATCAGGGTAGCAAAATTACATGCGTATTCCAGTGGCTTATGTTAATGAGGAGAGCAGGACTGGTGCCAGACCATAGGGGCAGGTAAGGAATGCAGTGGCCCATGAAGCACGCATCCCCCTAGAGCTGGCAGTCTTACTCGGCTTTAGACCATTGTTGCCATGGTTCACTGGTGACCATCTCTGTAATTTTCAAGACGACTTCAACTCTTGAAAAAACATTTTTTTAATCTTTATTTTTGCACATCAGAGAGACAGAGTGAGAGCAGGGGAGGGACTGAGAGGGAGGGAGACACAGAATCCAAAGCAGGCTCCAGGTTCTGAGCTGTCAGCACAGAGCCCTATGAGGGGCTCAAACCCACGAAAGTGATTTCATGATCTGAGTTGAAGTTGGATGCTTAACTGACTGAGCCACTCAGGTGCCCCAAGATGAGCTGGACTTTTGGATTTTTTAGTTAATAATTACCAATTTAAAAAATGCTCTGTGGGCCAACCAAGTAGGAATGTGGGATTTCTTTGGCAGTGACCAGTCAGCTTGCAACTTGCGGACTAAAGGAACTTGTGGTTTAGCTTAGGATAGAGTGGTAACAGCCCCAGAAGGTAAAACGAACTGTTTAAGGGCACCCAGGCAGAAAGTGGAAGAACTAGACTAGAATCTGGGTCTCTTGGTGTGTGTGCTTTTCTTTGTTTCGTGATGATCATCCTTGTCCTTCAACTCTGCAGGAAGTTGCTCAAGTCGACAATTAGCCCACATATATGAAAACCAAGCACGAAACAGAATTTTTCTGGCTGTGTCCAGATATAATGCACTCCCCCCCCTTCATAAAGAATAGATACTGTATGAGCTAAAGGAAAATACCCAAAGAAAAGAAGTTGGATATTAAACACCTATTTTATGGTTTCATTTTAAGGTTTGCCCTTTGGATTAAAGAATGGCTTTTTTGAATCATTAAAAACAGTTGGATGCAAAAGAGGGATAAAAAGTAGAGAACGTTTTCTTAATAATGTCATGAAATGTCATCTGTTACATTTTGGGATTGTGGCCAATGCTTGATATGAACATGTGAAATGCACATTACTCTAGGCTAGCTCTTCTCTGTCATCCTGAAAACAATATGCAGAGAGTGCTGTGGGGCCATTCTATCCGGAATACCTCCCCATTAGAACACAAGCCTCACTTGATTCTGGAAATCACAGGAGAGCTGGGCTCAGCTCACACATGGGGATCTGGGGCCTCTGATCCTGCAAGATGCGCAGGGGTGTTTCGTCCCCCGCCCCCACCTCTCAGAGTTCTGCTGACAGCAAGGCAGGGCTTGCCTTTTGAAGGTTGGAGGAGGGGCCCAAAACTGGCCCAATTCAGAAATTTCTGAAGATAATGAAACAGTAGATCAGGGTATTATGGGTAACTGTGTTAATACAGCCTTGTTTTGGACTGATAGTTCCACGAAAAGGAGCAAACAAGTTTTGGGTGTGATCTAGGAAAAATGTGTGAGAAACAGAACTCAGTCAAGAGGTAAGTGTTTTGTGGGGCGTCTGGGTGGGTCGGTCGGTTAAGTGTCCGACTCTTGGTTTTGGTTCAGGTCATGATCTCGCAGTTTCGTGGGTTTGAGCCCCATGTCAGGCTCTGTGCTGGCAGCACGGAGTTTCCTTGGGATTCTCTCTCCTCTCTCTCTGCTCCTCCCCAGCTCACGGTGTCTCTCTCTCTCTCTCAAATAAATGAATAAACTTAAAAAAAAAGAGGTGAGTATTTTGCTAACCGTGATCAGTGCTCTGAGAGTCAGAGAGAAGAATTCACAGAAGGCAGCATGGCCATGTTATAGAAATCGCTAAAAAGAAACCACCTCATTTATAACCTCAACAATGTGAAATGGAAAAATGTCTCAAGGAAACATGACTTTCCTTACAGCTTCATTTACCTCTTGGAGCAAAGTGACCTACACAGCCGAATATTTAGAACAATCCATAAGAGCTCTGGATTTGTGGATCCTTGTTTACATACACATGTTATCTGTGACATCCTTTGCCAGGATGACTTATTTTTTAGAAAAAAATAGAGATTGAGGAATGTTAACCGAGAGAACACTTTTCGAACAGCTTTGTAATAGTTAAAATTTATCATCCCGAACCTGGGAAATTTATCAGACATGTACAGAATGTACAAGAGTCTGACAAGAAGAAATTAAACAAACAAACAGACAAAACCCACAGTGACCAATCAAGTGAAAGAAAACCTACTACTTCCAGGTTGTCTTCGTGGAGGTGAGACACATTACAGAGTAAGACAGAGTGTAACCTGAAAGAGGAAAGGAATGAAGTCTTCCCGGCCGTAGACGCACCTGAGAGGCACATGAATTTAAAAACAATTATAGTTTGCTGAGCTGGACCTCAGGTTTCACTGGGTCACTTAATCATCGTAAGAACTTTGCAAGGTAGGTCTGTCACCTCATTGGCAGCTCAGAAAACTGACAGTAGAGACACTAAGTCACTTCCGTAAGATCACGCAACTAAAGAAATGTCAGAGGTTTGAATTTGTCTGTCCCCTGAGCCAGAGTCTTAACACTCTGTGGGGCTGACGCTAGCAAATAAAAAGAAATGTGGCCGAAAGAGTAAAATGAATAAACAAACGGAGACATTGTTTTGGATGCAGTGAGGGTGATAAGGGAGGAAAGGAAGAACAAGTAAGCCATTTCCTCTAAATGGAGAGGGGAGAAAATAGTAGGGGAATAAACACAGTAAACCGGTATCTAAAGACCCAGCTAATAACAAATAAGTTCTTTATTTCTTAAGAATTAGGACAGGTATAGGCACATGAAAGCCAAGGAAAAGAAAAAAGGAATCTAATGACCTGTGAGAGAAATTTTATCATAACAAATTGCTGAACGAGGAAAATGTTTCTAGATTGGATGGATTTGCAGCTGATTTTTTTTTTTTTTTTTGAGACTATAAGGCAGAGATCGTCAGCTCAAGGGTGGGTAGATAATGTAGTGCACTGCTTCAGGGAGGTTAGTATGGAGGGGTGGGGACTGTGAAAAACTGAAGGGTATATCCCTTGTCTGAAAGACTGTTTAAAGGTTGCAGTTGATGAGGAAATGCTGGCTTCATGTTGCCAGACTTTCTGCTGTTTTGTTTTTTGTTTTTTGTTTTTTGTTTTTTTTTTAGAAGCCAGAAATGTGTATCTTTATGTAAAGTTTCCATTGTTCAATGTTGGCCACTAAATCACATTAAAAACACACGTGGGGTGATCAAAGCATTTGTGGGTGAAATTTGGTTCATCACTTGCCAATGTACTCCCTATGCTTTTTTTTTTAAAGTTTATTTATTTATATTGAGAGAGAGAGAGAGAGAGAGAGAGAGAGAGAGTATTAGTGAGCATGGGAGGGGCAGAGAGAGAGGGAGAGAGAGAATCCCAAACTGGCTCTGTGCTGTCAGTGCAGAGCCTGTCATGGGACTTGATCCCATGAACAGTGAAATCATGACCTGAACTGAAATCAAGAATTGGAACCTTAACCGACTGAGCCACCCAGCTGCCCCTACACTTTAAAGGATGCCTTTGCATGTACTAATTTCTCTATTTGGAATTTTTTCCTCCCTAGTCCCTAAGTTCGTCCACCTGATAACCTTGTCTTTATCCTTCAGACTTGGCTCAGACGTCAGTTGCTCCAAGATATTGTCTCTGAATCTTCCTTCCCCGAATGTGTTCATCACTCCCCACTCTCTGCTACCTCAGGACTAAGTATTCATTCAGGTGGCCTGCCACCTTCTTCTTCTGGCCTATGGGCCTCTTGAGGGAAGGAGCTGTCTCTCCTTCATTTCTGTAACCCAGATCCTAGCAATGGAGTGACCCATTTTCAAAGACCATGAGAGATAGAAGAAACGGCCAGCATGCAAAACAAGGAGCGTAACAGTGACTTTTGCAGTCTGTAGGCAGGTATTAAAGACTCCAGTTGATTAAGGTGACTGAACATGGATTCCAGGATTTCTGTAGCAATTTTGCTGCTTTAAACCCACTGGTGCATGCTTGTTACATGCATGTTACAAAGCCGGCAGGAAACAGGTACCAAGACAAAGAGTGAGAACAACAATAAGGAAGGCACAGGGTGCAGAAGATAGCAGGAGAGGGCAAAAAAGGCTGAAAAGGGGAAAATGGCAAAGTGTTTTGTCAAGAAATACCTCAGGAGGTCTGAACTTAGACCATCATGGTTAGGTTGAATCAAATGGAATTGGGAAAGAGAATGCCCAATGGATTATAATCTTAGAGCTCAAGTATAGCTGGGTGGCCGGCACATGAGAGGTGTTCAGTGAGTTACTGACAACTGAACCCAGTAGTAGTCTGGACCTGCACCAATGAGGAAGCTGGCTGGAGATGTACAAATGCAATAATGACAGGGAGAGGGAGGATAAAACAAGTAGAGGGATAACGATGAATATTTATTACCAAAGGATGCAAAAATATTTATGTAAATGTGGTTGACTTTTGACAAGTGTAAAGAATTGTAAATATGTATGATATGAAAATAGCCTTTAAAAATAAAATGCCCTTTGAGACCAAAAAGAGACGATAGAAGAAAAATGCTCTGGAAGTTGAAAAGTACTGACCAAAATGAATCGAATATGAAAGACCTGAACTTGCAAAGCACTTGAACTATGGGGAGAATATACATAATAAAATACAGGGCTTCAGTGTATAAAAAAGAAGCCCCAAGACTAAGTGTTACTTTACATGCTATAGGAGGGAAGCAGAAGAACACAGTGTTGAAAGCAGTTTCATATCCCAGCTCTGGCACTTTCTAGCGGTGACCTCAGCCTCTCTGAGCCTCAGTTTCCTCTAGGAAAGTGGAAATAATAATAGACACACCTCGGGGGGTTGCTGTGAGGATTAATTAAGACAAGGCATGTGAAGCGCTTGGCAGAAAGCCTAGCACACTGCAAACACTCCGTAAATGCGAGCTGTTATTATAAACTACTTGACAGGAAAGTCAGGGAGCAGAGAGACTTAAAGCATCTCTATAATTACATGAATTGTGATGAAACAAGTTAAACTCTTGCTTGGATTTCTTCTAAATTGGATTTCATAAGCTAAACACGATTCTCTCTGTATCTGAGAGCAGTTGCTAGGAGAAACTGGCAAAAGGCAATAAAGTGGTGAACTCAGCCATTGTTCCTAAAATAAGTATGAGACGAGATGGGAGGCTGGAGTGACTTCTTTTCAGACGGAAAAACAATTTCCTAAATGAGAAGTCAGGCTAGGACACTGGCAACATGATGGGAGAGATAGGACAGAATCAGGGGACACGGAAACTGAGCTCCTGGAGAAAGGTGGTGCCGAACCTCTGGGACCTTGTCATGAAAAACAGATAGCTGGGAATCACATACAATTGTTTTCAGAGTTTGATGTTTATGTACCTTTAGTGAGAGAAGGTAAGCTGAATGTTTGAGGAAGAGGTAGAAGAACCACTAGACATGTACCCATTTTACAGAAGGCATAATAAATGGTTGGAGGAGACAGATTATATCATGGTCAGGTGCATGGCGGTGACATCCACAGATCTGGCTTAGAGTTGCTTGTGTTATTATCAGCTGTGTGAATCCAACATGTTCATCTCCCTAAGACTCTGTTTCCTCGCCTCTAAGATGAGACCAACACTATCTGCTTAAGGGGGTTACCATGAGCCTGAAATGAGACAGAGCCTGTAAAGTGCTTAGTATCCCAAGAACTCAGTGAATGGCTCATACTAGTAGTTCTGACATGATATTCACAGAAGTAGGAAGTGTTGTCTCAAGTACTTGTGAGATATCCTCATGTATTGTGTCCATAAAAACATAATTATACTTAGTTCATTTCTATTCGAGTGTATCCCTTAGATTTTGGTGCCTATAAGAAAATTTTAAGAAAAGAAATGCACACATTTTTATTTATGAAGAATTTGTACATAATATTTTTCTTGATCAGTTTAAAAGGGTGACTCTTATTCTGCCCAGGGCATGCATTTTGCAGAGTTAGTAACTTTAGAAAGTAAAAGAGGGGCACCTGGGTGGCTCAGTTGGTTAAGAGTCCATCGTCAGCTCAGTTTGTGAGCTCGAGCCCTGTGCCGGGCTCTGTGCTGACAGTGCGGAGCCTGCTTTGGATTCTCGCTCTCCCCTCTTTCTCCACAGCTCCCCTGCTTGCACTTTTGCTCTCTCTCAAAAACAAATAAAACAAACAAACAAGCAAACAAAAAATAATACTGATAAAAAAAAAGAAAGGAAAAGCAATTTCTGAAACTTCTAGCCTGGGTCTATGGGTTTGTGACTGTATCAATGACAAAGTGACTCAGGTTATGGAAATATGATTTAAAAGCCTCCTCTTGCGTAAAACACCTCCTCCTGTGTCCATTTTAGTGTCTGCTTTTGCACACATCTTGGTGGGCATGGGGAGACAAAGATTTGGTCTAAAGAATTTCCCCATTGAAATCACCATTCATGTTAGGCTCTCAAGAATGAAGAAAGGTCTGTGAAGACAGTTCCAGCTGTGAGGCAGTTGCTATTATCTGTCTCTAGTCACTTGGATTCTCCAACTAGTTCTCTTCTGGCCCACGTTACCCCTCTAGATGCTGTTTGTGAGATCATCCAGCTGCTCTAAGTGGCTGTTCATTATGTGGTGAGAAATATTGAACAAATATAACCCTGCCAGATGCTAATTTAAGTTTTCCCCAAGAAAATCACTAAATACCTTTTATGGGGTCATTTAAGTGAATAACATTGATAATAAGTAGTGAGATCCATTCCTTTATTCGTACTAAATGCAGCTACTGGATATTCTAAATGTTGCTACATTAAATGATAAGTGCTTCAGCTGTTTGAATTCACCAAGTTTTTTTCTAAAAGAAAACAGACAATGGTGGCTGGGAAGACACTAACCAAATGGTCCCTTCCAATGTCACTAGAACAGAGGGGACAGTATGAAGCAGACAGAGGATCCTTGAACACATTGCACTTTAAAGCAAAAGTCTATGTAGCTCACTCATTCCAAATCACACCCTAAATTCTTCTGTCAGTATACATTTCAAATTAAATTAAAATCTGACTGTACCGCTTTTGCAAGCTTCACCCCATGCTCGTAAGTGAGAGGTTTCTCTTTCATATACAGCAGACGGGCCAAAGTTTTGGGGTCATCTCGGAGATCAATCTGGCAAAAAAAAAAAAAAAATACATGTGTGATAAACTTTCTTATTTTTTCAGGCCTAAGTAGATATTTTAAACCATGATATGGTAGAGATTCTCCCCACCACCACTTTATATCTACGAAGTTGCCACCTGATTTTTCTTTAAGGAGGTACGTACATACACATACCCATATTACATCTAAAAAAGTAAAGTGATTTCTTTGTAAATGTCAGCATCAGGTTTTCCATGTGCTTTATTCTTCAAAAGCAATTCCCCTGGGGGCTGAACTCACTCCAATAATTCTCTGGTGGTTTCAGGCGTTTTTGGAATTTCCTACTTATTTTTAGATCCCACTTATAGGATATACATGATGATGGATCAGTCTTATTACCTTACACTGATGCCTCATTTGATACCAGATTATATTACTCATTTCTTAATAGTCTATTTCCTGGCTCTGAATACATCTTTGTCTTCACCCTCATGGGGATAAAGATTTGCCTTCTGGGAAGATATTCTAAAAAGTGTTGATGCAGACTCGGAAGGTATATCCTAAAGAGGAATTTCCAAAGGGTCTGCTCAAGGAATAAGCATTAATTTTTTCAAAGGTAGAACTACTTTGAAAATAGCATGTATGTTTGGGTTAGTTTTGATAGTTTAATTAAATATTTTAGTTGCTTTACAATCTCACTGTGTCAGGGTGTCTGGTGGCTCAGCTGGCTAAGCATCCAGCTTTGGCTCAGGTCATGATCTCACGGTTCTGAGTTCAAGCCCCACATCGGGCTCTGTACCGACAGTGTGGAACCTGTGTGGATTCTCTCTCTGCTCTTCCCCCACTCTCTCTCTCTCTCTCTCTCTCAGAATAAATAAATAAACTTAAAAAAAAAAGCTCAGTGTGTATGTGAACCTACGCACATGTGAAAGGGTGTAAATGTGGGCTCATAAAGGCTTGACTTTTAAAAAAAACCCAAAATATTTATACATTAGAATTCCATTTATAAGCACATTGCTCTGCCTTACCAATTTGTGGGTTTTTAAAATTTTTGGTCTATTTATTTATTAAAAATTTTTTTTAAAATTTGTTTTGAGAGAGAGTACATGCTTGTGGGGGAGGGGCAGAGAGGGAGAGAGAGAGAGAGAGAATCCCCATTCCCTCTGTTAGCACAGAGGAATCCCTCTGTTAGCACAGAGCCTGATGTGGGGCTCACTCTTAGGATTTCAACACCATGACCTGAGCCAAAACCAAGAGCTAGATGCTTAACCAACTGAACCACCCTTGTTCCCCTCTTTTTTGGTCTTGATCGTCCAATATAGTGCCACCAATGATAAAATGGGCTCAAATCACACAAAAAGGTTTATGTCCTGAACATATTTTTGGCAGCAGGGATCCAGGCTCTGTCAATATGGTCAAACATTATCATCTGGGACTAAGGTAAAAGACTGCATTTAAACAATTCTCTTTCAGAGTAGCAGCATTAACTATACTCTGGTTTTGGATGTGTTATTTGTCCATATCTTCCTTCTCTAGGAAATACTTTTACTATTTTTAAAAATTTCTCTTTTCAATCAGAATAGAAAATGAGAAACAGAAACCAGGGGCATAGGAAACAGATAACAATAGAACCCTTCCCTATTATTACATTTCTCTGTCTTTGGATAGTAATTTAGCAAAGAATGAAATCCTTTCAAAACTCTAAAAAGGAGGAACAATCTTGAACACATTTGTGTAATTGGCTTTACTGTTGGAAATTCAAATTATAGAACTTTATTAGCTTTCAAAACACTTAAGACCCTTTACAATCACAGGTTTGTGTATCTAGTACATCTGTTTTTAACTTCTTTCCTAAGATCGGAAAGACTAAGAGGTTTAAAGAGAACAGAGAAGAGTGAAATTCTGTCTTCTTTCTTCAGTGGTGTTAAGGAGTTCCTGTCATAATGTGCCCATTCGGACTGCTGGGTTCATTTTGACATTCACACCTGTTTTGTGACTTTCAAACAATTGTAGATTTCAGATATAAAATAATATCAGATAATAAGTGTGAATGACATCCCCACCTCATTCCTCTGGCTCCTGGCTGGAGAATGGTGTCTATTTCAAAAAGTACTTTGTTACTTAAAAATAAAAAGCAGAGAGATTAATTTTTAAAGATCACATCTAAACCTCCTCTTCATATAAATAGCTCTATTGTTTTTTCCACCATGGGCTAAATAATCATGCAGGTCTGAGGAATGGCTGTTTGTAGGGCTGATATATCAGACACACTCTTCCCTAGTGTTGGTCAAATAGGCTGTTCAAGAGAAGCCTAGTCTTTCCTTGTTTGCTGCCCTCCTGCCCTGCCCACCGCACCTTGCCATCTCCCGCCTCTAACCTGGGTCCCTATGAGGACGTAAGGCACGTGAGGCATGCAGTCCTTCAGCTCCGGGACCCATTCCTCCTGGACGTTGTGGTAAGAAGCAGGATTTACGACAGAGAAGCAGATCAAAAACACATCTGTGTTGGGGTAGGAGAGCGGCCTCAGCTGGTTGTAGTCCTCCTGCAGGAATAGCAAAGAGTTTGTACAGACCGGGAAGGCGGGCCCTGTGTGCGTGGTCTGGGCAAGGCGCCACGGCAGTTCCCGGTGACCTGCTCCTGCTCCCACCCTGGGATCTGGTGGTTCCCTGCAGGTAGTACTAGACATAAAGGAGCCATTAGTCAGGAAAACATCTTTTTGTTGTGTATAGAGATTGTAAATAGCACCCCCTCCTTTAAATTAAAATTTATTTATTTATTTTGAGAGAGAGAATGCACACGCTCTGTGCGGGGAGCAGGGGAGTGGCCAAAGGAGGGAGAGAGAGAGAGAGAGAGAGAGAGAGAGAGAGAGAGAGAGAATCCCAACCAGGCTCCGTGCTGTCAGCGCAGAGCCAGATATAGGGCTTGAACCCACAAACCGTGAGATCATGACCTGAGCCAAATCAAGAGTTAGATGCTTAACCGACTGAGCCACCCAGGCGCCCCGTAAATATCTCCCATTTAGGAAAAACTTAAGAAGCAATTTTTTAAAGGAGCTTTAGTGAGATAATTTACATACTATAAAGTTCACCCCTTTAATGTGTATAATTCAATAAGGATTATTGCAGTTCCCCATTGCATTGTGTTGTATTGAATAGAGTTGTGTTGTATGAAATATGGATTTAAATTAATGCACAATTGGCCAAGGCACAGCAGTTCTCTTCTTACACAACTTTAAAAAATTGCATGCAAATTTAATTTAGAATAAGCTGTAAATGTAAAGCAAAGAGTTGTTGCCAAATCGGACAGCACAATTTTGTAGAAATATATTGTGTGAGGGTTTAGAGTTCTGAAATTGGGATTTCCTTTTAAGTCTACCTCTAGGCCATAGCATGGCTTAAGTAATAAAATAGCATATTAATTATTTTCCCCCACGTTCCAGACCAGAATATGCTCTGGTTGGAGAGTTCTTGCTTACATAAGTTGTTTATGTATATGCTGTCTTAGTGGAAGAAGATAAAGACAAAGTAAAACGTTGGAACATCTCACCTTTGGGAAAATGTCAGCAAGTATCTTTTACTGTATGTGAAATGTTTTAGAAGCTTCCAAGGTAAATCTGGTATTTTGATATAACATATTTTCATAAAATTTAGTAACACATAAGCCAAAAGAAATTTTAAGTATGTGTATACTTATATTACATAAGTATACACTAGGTATACATACATGTCTGCACACACTACCATATGACATACTGGTCACACACACGACGCATACTTCACATATATATGCACACTACGTACATGCACACACTAGGGCAACCAAACCTGTGTGTTTACTTATCACATACACATAAGATATCAATTCATTTATTAGGGTCCTGACTACTCTTCCTAACATTAAAAAAATTATTAAACTCATAAATGCTCAATGCAAAAATTCAAACATTACCTAGAATAATACAGAGAATAGAAGTAAAAGCTTGTTTATGCCCTCTAGGTGATCTCTGATAGTTTTTCCTCTCTTCCTAGAGGAAGCCATGATTTAACTGTATCCTTTTGAATATTTTATATTTATTTACATATATAACAGACATGTGTTTAGTTTAAAAAAGATAAATTGATTACATAGTTCATATTGTTGTGCCCTTTGATTATATATATATATAATGTTTATTTGTTTATTTTTATTTAAAAATTTTTTAAACATTTATTTACTTTTGACAGACAGAGAGAGAGCATGAACAGGGGAGGGGCAGAGAGAGAGAGGGAGACACAGAATCCGAAACAGGCTCCAGGCTCTGAGCTGTCAGCACAGAGCCCAATGTGAGGCTCGAACTCATGAACCTTGAGATCAAAACCTGAAATGAAGTTGGACGCCTAACCGAGTGAGCCACCCAGGTGCTCCTAAGCAAAGGTTTTTAGTTACCTGAACAAAATGCACCAGCATGCAAGCATGCTGAAAAATCCTAAAGTCCTAAAAAATAAACTGAAAGAACATAAAAAATCACTGACAGTGGCTTATTTATCATATTTCTATTAAAGCAAGTAAGTAGGAGCTGGGTGCATTGCTGAATAAACACTGGTCACAGTGGGCAGTTGGGCCAGGCCTCCTGGCTGCCTATCCACTGAATTGTGCCTGTGTGTGTGTGTGTGTGTGTGTGCGCGCGCGTGTGTGTTATGTGGTGGTGGTAGTGGTGGCGGGGGGTGACAGGGCAGTGGGGGAGTGGACAGCTCCTTTCTTGTCACTATTCCCTCCTCTTTACACAGCGATCCCTGTAACCAAAACTTCTTGCCCATGGTCTCGGCACTGCTCTCCTTTCTATCTGGGGCTTTCTGTTAGGGCATAGCTGTGAGGCTGACAAGCTGGGAACCCTCCTTCCCAGGCCATAATCTACAGCTGTTCATGGGACCACCTGCGGCTTCATCGTCCCACCTGGATTGTGATAAATGGAGCAGGGGGCATCTTGTTTTTATTTTCTTATGCCCTACTTCTACTGTGTCCACAGTGAACATTCCGTAGATGCTGTGGACTGATTGGATGACACCAGGTCTGCCCAGAACTGCAAATGAATACATGGCTTTTCTGTGGGTCATTTACTGCAGGGTTTTCATTAGAATCACCTGGGGAGTTTTAAGAGCGCGCTGACACCCTGCTGCCTCTCTCCCCACACTCTGGGACCGACTGAATCATGGTTTCTGGAGAGTGGGCCTGGGTAGCTGGGCATTCTGATATAATTGGTTGGAATTGGCATGGAGTTGAGAACAACTGATTTGCATTATCCTTATCTTCGTCACTGAGGATGCATCAAAGGCTTATTAAGAAGGGCCAGGCATTGTTTCAAGCGCTTACATGCATTACCTCTTGAATCCTCACAGTAGTGCTGGAGAGATGGTAGCATCAACATTCATATTTCATAGAAGAGGAACTTAAAAGTTCAGAGAAGTTCAGTAGTGAACTAATGTCTCAGAGCTATTACATACTGGGATGGGCTATTTAGCCGGAATCCAGCTCCAGCTCTTAATTGTGACTATATTATTTGTTTCCACTCAGAGTTTTAAGTGGCAGACTAAGCATTTTTTTTTTGAAAATTTAGTTATCTGGGTATCTTATTACAGACTCATGCTTTACCCAGGAATCTAAGAAATGTTGGACCTTTTGGATATAGGATCTATTTCATGGCCTGCACTTGCTAGAAATTACCAGCAGATGGCAGCAGACACTGTATATTTAAAACCTCAATGGCAACCAATTCCGAAGAAGGGTCACTACTGGATCAGGTAGGAACTAATAACTGGTGATCTGAAAGGATCGTGTTTATCTGATTCTTTATCCAGAAGCCATCAAAGTAATTCTGCTTACATTCTGGAAAAGTTAGGAAGACCATGGGTTGCCGGAGGGACTGTGGGTAGGAATGGAAGAGGTGTTTGTGTTTCTGATCATTTACCCTCCTGGCAGGGTAGCCAAGACCCCCAGCTGAGTGACTTCCAGCCTTAGCCTTCAGTGGGCTTTATCTTGCTCTATGTTCTGGATATCTCCCCTGTGGAAAGCTTAGTCCAGCTGTGTAACGCTGGGGTGCCAGGGTGGCTTAGTCGTTTGAGCCTCGACTGTGGCTCAGGTCATGATCTCACTGTTCACGAGTTCGAGCCCCACATCAGGCTCTGTGCTGACAGCTCGGAGTCTGGAGCCTGCTTCAGATTCTGTGTCTACTCAATTTATTTGGAAGTGAGACAGGTGACGTTTCTCTCCTCTTGGTTAGCTCTGTGATAATAGAATACCGTTGAGTATTTATTTGACTGAATTGGAGAAACACAAATGAGGGCTGGAAGAGGTTTTAGAGATCAGTTAGTGCAATGGCTCCCAAGGTGTGGTCCCTGACCAGCTGCCTCGGCCTGGGAGCTTGTGAGCAACGCACGTTCTCAGGCCCTACCCAGCCCTCCTGAAGCCAAGGCCCTGGGGAGCATCTGCACCATATGTGGTGCAACAAACTATCGAGGTGATGCTCTTGCAGCTCAAGTTTCAGAACTGCAGCTTATTGTGCTTCCTTTTCCCCGCAGCCGATTTTATGGTTTAAGAAGCGAAACTCTCCACAGATTGGGTGATTTAGTCAGGACTACAGAGCAAACACACCTTTGAAGGAGGTTCACACCTGGGCCAGCAGGACTCCCGTCAGCCCCCATTTGCCACAGGCTGTGGCAATGAAATGGGGCCGGGGGGTTTAGCATTAATAAAGGGAAGTGTCTTCTTGAGATGGAGGGCTGGGTGGTGGGAGGCTGGGGGATTTGAATGTGTACCAGCTGATATGTTTTTTGCAACAGGGCACATTCTGAGCCTAGGTTGGATGACCACATGTTGGGATGATGTGAAGGAGCTCTGGGAAATGGATTGATGGTCTAGCTGGTATTTCATGCCCCCCCCCCCCCATTCTCATGTTGAAGCTGAGAATGGAAGACCAGAGCTTGAATGCTTCTTGAGGAGACAAAGTGTTACTCTAAAATTGCGGCTTGAGTGGGGCTTTGGAGGGCTAAAATGGACAAGGAGTCTGACTGGCTGGGGGTCTCAGGGGATATAGGGAAGGATTTGGGGCAAGATGGGCTCTTGAGTACTTTCCACCAACTCTGCCCAAAAGGCAGGAGACTGGTTTGAAGGCAGATCTGGTGCTCTTGGATGACTATGGGCAGCTATTAAGAAAGAACAGTTCAGGGACAGCCTCATCATGGCCAAACACCTTCCACCTATGTCTGGAAGAGTTTTGGCATGATGGCTCAGGTGGGGAGTAAAGTGAAATCATTCGACCGGTCCTTCTCAGACTTTAGGCACACTTGAGTTGTGTTAATGTGCAGCTTCTCATTCAGCAGCTGGTCTGGGGCAAAGCCCTAGAATTTATTTCTGACAAGTTTCCAGGTGACGCTGATGCCGCTGATCCAGGGACCACATGTTGAGTGACAGGAGAGTTGCATTGAGACGCCCCCCACCCCACCCCAGCCCACACCCACATTAAACTGGAAATAGAATTCAGCTTCCAAGTCCTCTTGGGCTTAGTGACATTCATCCCAGACTTTAGCGCGTGTCTCATTTTCAGATTCTCCCATAAGTCCACTCCTATCTGTCAGGCTTGGTTTGGGAAATGTGGGTAACATCCAGAAGGTGGGAGTGTAGCATAGTACTTAGGAGCATGGACTAGGGAGACACGGTCTCTGGGCTCCAATCCCAGTACTGCCTGTGACTACTGTGTGACACTGGGTAAATTCTCTCTGCCTCAGTTTCTTTACCTGTAAAATGAGGTCAATAAGAGTGCTTGCCCCATAGGGTTGTTTGAGAATAAAATGAGTTAGTATGTGTGGACCACTTAGAGCAATGTCTTGAATGTAGTAAGTTCTTCGGTGGTCAAGAGTCCATCTTATCAACAGCTGTCGTGTCCCTACCCTCTTTGGATACTGGGGCTGAACCCAAAATTAACTTTTTCTAAACTGAGTAGTAATGAGAGCCAAGTGCTTGTATAGTCTGATTGTACCTCTGAATCAATGTCTCTATGGCTCTGTTTTTTTATAATTCGAGAAGAAATAAGATTGTGTCCTATGGTTACTTTTACCAATAACTTATCATGTGAGCAAACCTCTTTTGAATCCTCCAAATTGCACACTTCTAAAACCATGTTAAGATGCATATGAGCAAGAAAGGTTGAGTTGCTTATTGAGGAAAAACATTTGTGTTTAGGCTCTAGGCAAAGCCTAAAGGGCAAACTTCCCATGGAGGATCCATGGAGGATGCCAGATTCTGTGCTCTAGATGGCCCCATTGGGTCAGCCAATAGCAAAAGAGAAGGCTCATGTCCTTCCAAGTGGACCCTGGGTTGCCATTAATGGACCCCAACTGTACTTGCCTCCCTGCCTGGCCATGTGCCTCTTTAAGCCCTTGTGGGGAGAGGGGCTTCAGAAATCTGGGCAGGTGAAGATAAGCAGTATGTAGTCTTGGCTGAGGGAGGGGTTTGGCTGATGGCCTTTCTGTTCCCACATTTCCATGGTCACTCGTGACAGCTGAGCTGCTGGGGGCTGTGGTTTCTCAGTGCCATCCTGTGCTTGCTTACACACAGACAGCGCTCCATCGTGTGGTGCCTGTGTGCAGAGGACCTGGGGGTTCACCCTGCTGAGAAACCAGGCTCCCGACACCAGGAGATTCTCATTCCTCCCTGGCCGTGTTGCCAACTGCCACTTTGACAAATGTTGCCTCTGAGATATGTCTGTCCCGGAGTTAGAACTGAGAGGGCACAAACTGAGCAGCCCTTCACCCACACGGCGTGTGTGGCGGAGGGTCCACGGAGCATGGGAGGCAAGATGTCTTACTGCTGTGGCTGGTTCCATTCTAGGTGGCTGGCAGCAGGGTGGGAAGATGCCTGGCTCTGAGCCATGACCTGGGACAGACCAGTTTGGGATTCCTCGGCTGGCAAACGCCCAGGCTTTGCTGCAGTGTCCCCACCCCAGCATCCTGTCGTCCCCTTGGTCTCTAATGACGCACTTGAAACATACTGGCCTGCAAGTACGTCATGGAAAAGTTGGCTCTGGGGTTCTTTGTAGCTGAGCCAAAGATCTGAGCTCTAGAAATCCCTTTCAGAAATACTTTCAGTAATACACTACCAGGAGCATGTGCAGTAGAGCATGACTTGGTGAGACCTAAAAAGATGTGGCTTTGGGCCTGGCCTTCTTGCCTCTCCAGCGTGAGATGAGACATAACATGCAGAGTCAGCCTGCGAAAAATCCCTCCCTTCACTGCCTAACTTCATGTTTGAGATTCTACCTAATAGATGAACCAGAGTTCTGAGGACTCTTTGTTTTCAAAGGATTCCACTTGAAGTCCAAATATTCATCTGTTTCAGGGATTTGGGGTGGGAGCTAATTTTAATAGCAGCTGCCATGTGCTGGCAGTGTATGCACATGGCTTCATTATAGACCGTCTTTAGCGGATGCTTGGCAGGCTTATGAAGGGCTAGGAGCATGTCTGAGGCAGGCCTGGTGGGGCTGCAGTGGTGTCCCAGGCAGACTGGACACAGCAATGTGGATGGAGCCAAGTTCGGCCATTTTTGTCTCGGGCTGACTTTGAAGGTAGAGATACTGAGTTCCTATCACCTTCCCTTTCAGAACATGTGCCTCTTGAGGTTGTTTTCATCAACTCTGATCCACAGTTAGCTCAAGACAAAGACGAGGACACCACTTCTTGGTTTATTCCGGTAGGAAAATCTAATGATTCACAGCAAGAAAGAACTCTATGGTTGGTTTCAGAGACTTATTTTCTTTTTGGTGGTTCAGGGATTAATCAATTGGTTTTGAGATCACCTCTCTTTCTTCTTAGTAACTCTGGCCATATAAGTATGTTTGAATTAGTTAAATGTTCCTTGACCATATGACCTCAGTGACATTTGCTAGAGTATAACTGAGGATGATGGATTCTCCTGCCTAAGGCTGGAATGCAAATTTTGGGATAATGCTTTTGAGTTAAAGCCATTACAAAGCCTTGGCAGAGTTCTAGAGCCATGGGAATCCACTCAGGTAAGGGTTGTTTTTTGTTGCAGCCTCCTACAGTTAGGAGCCGTGCTTGGACCACCAAAGACTTCTAGAGTAGTGCTTCTCAAATTTTTATTGCATATGGATCATGTGGGGATCTTCTTAAAATGAATTTTCAGATTCAGTAGGCTGGGGGTGGGGCCCTAGAATTTGCATGTCTAACAAGCTTCCTGGTGATGTGGATGCTACTGGTCGGTGGGCCACACTTTGAGTGGCAAGGTTCCAGAACCGTGATTCTTAAAACACGGTGCACAGGCCAGCAGCAGGAAATCTGTTAGACGTGCAAATTCTTGGTCCCCATTCCAGACCTGTAGAATTAGAAATTCTGAAAGTGGGGCTCAGGGGCTGGGTTTTCACAGGGTTCACAGGTGATTCTGATGTCTGCTCACTTTTGAAAACCACCACTATGAAATGAATTACATGTCACCCTTTAGTGTAAGACACTCCGATATTTATCAATGCTTTTCCGCTGGGAGGTCTCCCTTCAGTCTAGCCTCAAATCATTTTGCTTAATTACTCCAGATCTTTTAGGCCTTCTTGAAGTCGTCTGTTAAAAGTCCTAATCATAGAATTTTAGGCCTAGAAGGAACTTTTAGATGTGTCCTGACTCCTTTTCCCCATGCTGCATGCTCCCCTATGAACCTTGTCTACTTTTGAGCTTTCAGAGTAGCTGGTGGAAAGCATTAGAGTAAAAGTTAAGTTGAAGAAGTATCTATAACCCACTTGTTGTGATATTTTATCAGTGCCCATCACTTCACCTGTGTCAGAGGTTTGGATCATTCTACTTCCTCCAATTTGGACTTTAAAGATATTTTTATACTGCCTTAGAGCTTCAACTCCTATACCAGTGTTATTTAAAAATTTTTCTAAAAAGGACAGCAGTGGGAAAGAATAATTAAACTCTATAGGCTCTTGTAAACAGTTTTATTGGATTTGAAATTAAACAGAGGCCTGGGGATGTTGTTCTCGGGACAATGAATGCATAGAAGCTAACAATTGTCAGCAGTTGCTATAGATGAGGGGGGCAAAGGCTGAGCGTGTGGGGCACAGGGAGCTTTGCAGAAGGCAAGAAGTTTCAGAGTCAGGCAATAATCCTTGCCACATGGAATTTTTCAAACTAGATTATATTTGTAAACTCCGACTGTGGGAGTGAAGGGTGTAAACTCCTCTCTCTTTCAGGCTGTGAGTTTTTGATGAATGGGGACAGCCTAATGACTATAGGACTGAATGAAAGTACGCAAATCCAGTCCAAAAAGCAGTGTACCTCTATTGCCAGAAGGCTTTCTGGTGGAGGGACAGTCAAGCAGGAGGTGCACTGAGACCCTTGTACCTTAACTCAGAGGAGCCAAATCAATTTTCCCATTTGGGCATTTGTGTGCCTGGATATTGGCGTGAGAAGTCTCTTTCCCTCCCCAGTTCTTGAGGGTAGCTGGCTACAACAGCCATCTGCAAATGAAGGAAAAACTGGATACTTGTGGGAGTCTTGGATCTGGTGCAAGATTTTCTAGTTCCCACTGCCTGGGCCTGCCTACCATCAGCCTCTGATGTCCCACAGACATTCATACATGGTCCTTGCAAATGCACACAGAAATCCCAAAGAGAATTCCACTTATTATTAGTTTTTCTAGTATAGAGTTTTCAAGTTGGGCAAAAAGACATATCTCCAGATAATTGTGAAAAAAAGGCCCAGACAAATGCATAACTACAAAGAACAATTAGCAGGAAACTCACAGTGGGAAAGAGCCTGGTCAACGTTTACTCCAAAGGAGTTAAGATGTATGAATTTGGACAGACTGAACAACCCGCTGATTTTGACCTAAATAAATGACCCAATGGTAACAAAAGCTCTATCAAAGAAATTGGGTCATGGCCATCAGTTGCTTAACCACTTTGCCTCCAACCCATGAATTTATAACATTAGAAACCTTTCAGAGTGGAGTGTGGGGTGTGAGGAAAGAAAGATAAGGTGGCATTTTCATCTAAGTAGGGCATGTGCTGGACTGAATCAGTGTTGAGAGTTCTTTCTAGTCTATGGCCTTACATTATTGGTTGGCTACATTCTCCAGCCTGAAGACACATCTCTGACAGAGTGAGAATATTTCAAGAATCTCAGAAAATTTAGAGTCAACCTCCAGTTGTGCAGGGGTTGGCTCTCACTTTTGGAAACCATTCAGGATCCTGTTTTTCTTCTTTCCAACACTTAATCCATCTCCCACCCCCCCCCACCCCGCCCCCACCGATCCCCCATCTCTTTTTGGACCTTTCCACAGCTCATTAGGCAATACAAATAAAGGCTGGGCAAAGAATATAACATGAAAAAAAATAATGAGTGAAACTAATATGTATAAAATGGACTCATTAATCCCAAATCAGGCATTGGTATTGGTAGGAAGAAATTGAGACTCTTGGCCAAATATGTTATTTTGGTTATTGATAATCATCAATCAATGAACTGTTATTTGCCTATCAACACCTCGAGTAACGTTGTTGTTTTTTTTTGAGTTAGTTTTTTTGGTAATTATAAATGTTTTTATGATATTAAGAATGTGCCTTTGTTGTCATTTAGATAGACCATAAATTGTCCCAAATGATCAGAAGAGGTAATGTCTGCACTGTTAGTCCCCATATGCCTAGCCAAATGGATCTTTCTCCCCACTCCCAAACTGTTAATGAATCAAAATTGCAAAAACGTACCTGTCCTGCGGTGTCATACAGTCCGAGCAAATGTTGCTTGCCTCCCACTGTCACGGTAACTAGGAGAGAAGAGAAGAGGAGAGTCCATAAATGCAAGGTTCCATCAGGAGGCTTCACATTTCTCCATGCCAACATATTCCTGGGCAGCAAGGATAAGCATATGCCTCACCCATGTATATTCTAAACCAAGCTGACAGCATGATTTCCAAGCGAAAGGCAACCTTGGCCTGCAGTGCGAGCAGATGAGCTCAGCCAAGTCCACATTTCTCAACTGGGATGAATATTACTGGTGCCACTAAGACACTCTGTAGGCTACTCATTGATCCTGATTAGGCCCTAGAATATCCAGCTCCTGAAGCAAAAGGATGCTGGACCCTTTCTTGGTTAGGGTATTTTTTCCTTTTGTTTTGTTTGAGCCACCTCTCCGGATACAGAATTGTGTAAGCAACTTCTCTGTTTGAAATCTCTCTGCTTCTGTCTGTCTCTGAAATGTTAATAAAACCACGAAAACAAAGAATAGTAGCCCACGTACATATTTTAGAGTCTATAAGGCAAAGCTAATAACGAAACGAGAAGAGCTTAGCATTCATTTAAAAAAGTTTTTTTGTTTTCAGTTTTGTTTTGTTTTTAAATAGTCCAGTGCATTAGCCCAACTGATTTATTACAATTTTGGACCTTAGTTGCAAGAGGAGATGTTGTATGGGTTTGCTTTCACATACCTAAGGGGTGCATAGGGAGTGAAAAGTAGGCAGTTTGATTTACCCAGCAGGCTTACTGCCTCACCAAGCAATTGTGTCCAAAAGTGACAAGTAATAGAGGGATACCCACCACTATGTACGTGTCTGGAAATGAATTAAGTCTCATCTTGAAACTAAACTCAGATTGAACACATGCAATGCAAAAGTAATACAATTCTCATGATGAATGGAAAGAGCAAATTTAAATTTCAACTCTGCCCCCCCCACCCCCTGTTTAATCTCTTTTTAGAAAAAGCAAGTAAAATATGAAGGAGAATGGGGATTTTTCCCCTACTTGATCAAAAAATGTGCAAATGCAGGGAAAGATGATTTTTAGCTCCTTCTACCCGTAGCTGTATAGGAAAGACAGATAGACTGCCTAGCAACCTTTATCACCATATCTCCTATAGAGGCTGGCCAGATTCTCCAGTCTCTTGCTCAGAGTTGTTGATTTGGTACTGGTGTTACTTTTATTTGTTTTCAGGTTCCTGGGCTATGTGTATGCTAAGTACTTCTCAATGGCTCATTCTTTGAAAAGCACTTGTTTAAAAGTGCTGCCTCCCTAGACACTAGGAACAATTTTTCTAATCTACCCAGATCAACATGTGTTCAGCTTGATAACATGGCCGTAGCCACTGTGACGAGCTCTCAAATGTGTGTTTTTAAGCGGCAAACCCAGCTCCATTCATCCCTGGTGCTGATGCTGACAGAAGAGGGGGCATTCAAACATTTTTATTTCCTTTCATATTTCCAGAGCTTTGTCCTGTTATATTTTCCTCTTCCTGCATGCGTGGAGCCCAGTCAGATGTTCCTGAAGTCTGCCTACATGGTTTCTTTAATGACCAAATCACTACCTAGTCATGGATCAGGAATGAAGGGAAGAAATCCAGCCATTACGACATGGAATTTCCTGCCTCTAGGGAGCTCAGTACATGGAGGTCAGGGGCAGCTGTTCAGGAGACCCCCTCGGAGCCTCCCATGACCTCCAGTCCCAGAGCCATCTGTGGAGTGAGGCCCAGATGCCTAGTCACCCTCATGGCCCTGTTGTGCACTGCATATATTCCTAAGCAATGACACTGCCCTTTGTCATGGGGGCACTGTTGGGGTTTCCCTCCAGGCTGCTTTTCCTCAGGCTCTACCCTTCTCTCCCTGGACAACTTTTTGACTGCAGGGACTTGTACCAGGCCTGCCTGAGTGCCAGCCCACTGAGTTTGGACTGTGGAATGAGAGTCTGGGCATAGTTTTTCCTTCTGGCTGTCCTTCTCTAACTCAAGGGTTTATCAGGTTCCTAGATCATGCTCAGTGTTGAGAGTAGAAAGACTAGATACAGTTCCTCCTGTCATGAGGCCTGGGGAGGAGGGGGTTTACTGGCAAAGCCTGGGCACTGGGGGCAATGTAGTAAATGCTATGTCAGAGGCAGCATGGAGGGGTGTGGGAGCACACAGTAGGGGTATTAGTGTGCATGTGTGTGAGTGCTGGTGGCGTGTGGGAACATGCAGGGGGCACTACTGCATGTGTGTGCATGTGCGTGTGATGCTTACATGCACATGTGTGCTCACACCCACACCCACCCTCAGTGCTGGAGCTTCACCAGAGAAGGCTTTGTGGAGGACATGCCTACGCTGAGTCCCACGGATGGCCAAAAGTTACTCAGGGTGCACTGAGGGAGGGACAAGGGGCGGTTCACCTGCTACCCAGGGTGCACTGGGGGAGATGGGGCCCAGTAGGGGAGCATGCAGGGTCTGGCTGTCCTGACTCACTAATTTAGACATTTTTGCGAAGGCTTTTGTTAAGCTATGAAATCCAGAGTTTATTTATTTTTTTCCAGAGAAAGTGAAAGAGAAGGAACTGAAATAATTTCCTTGTGTTAAGGCAGAGTGGTGGGAGGAGAGAGGGTGGCATTTTTTGGGTGGAAGTCTTGTTGGCTTTCAGCTTTGCTGTGTAGGGGCTTTTGAGTCTGTGTGTTTGGTCAGCCTCAGCAGAAAGAGTCCTAAAGACAGGCGCAGAGCCCCTGGGAGGCACTGTTACTCTCTCTTTTCTACCCTCCTATTCTCCCATTTTATTGGAAGGAAGATGAATGGATCACGCAGATGATGCTAGTACCACCAAGGGATAGATCTAAGCATTAATCATCCGTTGTGGAGAGTGCAAATGGCTTTGTGAGTCCTTATCTTAAAGTTGCAGTGGATGCCTTATTGCTTGCTATCCTGTATTCTAAAAAGTTCCTTGATTTGGAAACAAATCAGTCACAACAGCACAGAAGGAAGACATGCCCCCAAATGCTAATAGTAAATGCAATGAGGTTGAAAGAGCAGGATCTTTTAAGTTAGATGGTTCTGTGTTCGACACGTGTCTTTGCTACTCACCATCTGAGTGACCTTGGGAAAGTCACCTAACATCTCTGAGCCTCTCCTTTCTCATTTGTTAAAAATGGGGATAACATCACCTCCCAGAGAGAGCACTTGTAAAGAGCAAATTAAATGAGAAGATGCCTGGCCCACAGCCTGGCCCATAGTGAGTGCTCAACAATTGTTACCTTCCCTCCTTCAACAGATGCTTCCTGAACCTTTAGTAATGACAGGGGCCAGTCTATCTTGCTCTTCACTGTGTACACAGTACATATTAACTGGCACAAAATTTCATAATATTTGTGCATTACTGGTTACTTTCTACCCCAGACAATAGCTGTTTAGATCTGTGTGTTATATCTCCCACTGGATGAGAAGGCCCTTGAGGACAGACTCTGCACAGTTCGTATCCTGCAGAGCAGACAGCACAGCTCCTGATATATGCAGTAGATGCTGAACACACGGTATGGGAATGGAGCACCAGAGGCGACTTGGGCAAAAGAAAGTCCTTCAAAATGTGTGGAGCCGAGGCTATAAGCTCCAGGGCAAGACACTAACTGCTGGGAAGTGCCTACAGCCAGCAAATCTGCCTGGCAGACAGCGCTCAGGCTGAAATCCCAGGTCACCTTCTATTCTTGGAGCTATTAGAGTTGTTTACTGAGCTTAGAGAGGCTTTCAAGAGAGTGGCTCAAAGGACCTGCCAAGGGCTCAGATGGTTCTCTCAACAGAGTGTGAAAAGTTGTCAGTGACCTGTTAAGTAGGTCAGATGAAGGCCTTCTTCTCCACATCCATTAAACTCTTTGCTTCCTCATGTTCCTCTCGGCAGATTGGAGTGGTTAATTCTGTGAGCTGGAAGAGGTGCTAATGAAGCTTAAGTCCCGGGTTTGCTCTCTTGAGGGTCAGTTAGCTTCACCCAGGCAGGCTCGGAGCCTGCTCCCCTCGGCATTTCAGTCACCTCCTGGCACGAGCGTATTATTTGCAAACGTGGATGAGGAAGTGTTGGTCATTCCCTGTAAACCAGCTCAGACCATCAGCCCAGCCCAGCACTAGGAATCTGATCCAATGTCCTTCCCCCATTAGGTGGTGGACTGGCCATCTCATCTGCCAAGAGCAGTCTTTTGAAGTCAGTGTGATGAATACAGGATGAATCCAAAGGACTGGAATGGTGAAAATTCCAGGTCAGGAGGGAGCTTGCGTTCCATTCCCAGCACAACCGCTGCTCTCTGCATCGCTCATGTTGAGTGTACTCCCTTGGGGGAGGTAGGATGAGGCAGACCTGACAAGGTGTGTGGATATGATACCATAAAGGTGCTGTTTTGGAGGAGGAAACACTAGACGATATACATGCAAGAAATAGAATTTTAAGCAAGTTAAAAACATGGCTCTCAGCTAAATATAGGATGAAGGTATGTCAAAGATTTATTAACTCATTGATGAGAGAACCAGTAAGATGATAAATCTTGTACAAGGAGCATCTTGAAGAACTGACATTGATAGGCACTTAAAGAGCAAAATGTTGGAATGAGGTGACTAACTTCACCAGGAAACTGGTGTTTGTCCTGTGGAAAAGATAACCTGTGGTGTTCTCTTTTCTACTCAACAGGAATTATTTGCATGTCTACCTGACAAGATTTACAAGTTAACGTGCACCTTCAGACAGTCTAAGCTTTTAGTTAATAGCAGAATCAAACAAAGATACAATCCTCTGGATTATTCATCCCTGGGGGGAGGGTGCTAACCACTGCCCGGACATGACAGTAGAAGGACATGCTCTTAAGCTTCAGAGGAGTTTCGTTCCTGTCTGAGTTCAAGTTCACACTTTGTGACTCATTTGGTGAGATGTTGGGCAGGCCGGTAGGTCTTCTCACCTGGACATGAACAAATTGTGTTTACCCTAAAGGGGTATAAGACTCTTTCTAAGCTGTTCAGAAGCTAGGGGTGCTCGTCACCATGGTTTGTCTGTGTCCAGGGGGCTGCAAGAAGGGAGAGTTTAAATGAAAACTCTTGATTCTGACTCATCGTGCTTGCTGACTGGACATCTTCAGCATCAGCCACTGACCTTTTCCTCTCTGACCTGCCCCTCACCCCCTGCTCTTCTTCCTTTCTGGAAGAATCTGTCTGGGGCAGTGACTTACTTAGCTCCACTGGCCATTCTCAGGAGCTGTTTATGCAAGTTTGTGACCTGGTTGAAGCCTCACAGTGTACATACATGTTCATTTTTTAAAGGACCAACTCAGAACCATCTGAGATTTCCTTCAAATTAAAATGAATTAAAAAACAGTATGAAACTAGAAATAAGCAATGCATTTTCCTAAATATGAGTGGTGGTGAATTCCTTCCTGGTGGGTTTCAAACTTCCATCATATATATTCCTCTTCATGTGGCTCGAAACCTTTCTCACCCGTCTATACTGGCCCATCCCAGCCAGTTCTTTCCCCTTCTCTTCAAGGAATGCTTCTTGTTTGCTGAGCAGCAGACCCCCCCCCCCCACACTCCCTCTCATCCCACTGAATAAAAGTTGCCTGGGGAAGTCTCTTATTTGATGTGCAGGCATGAGATCATAGACTGAGATGTTCTGCAGAACAATCTGTTAGGACTCTGATTTGAGGGCTTTTTTTCTGGGTTAGGTCTGCAGATATGTCCTGCCATGAGAGTCCCATTGGAACAGGGTAACACATATCTGCTATGCATCCTCCATCCCTGGTCATACTTCTTTCTCCTTTAGGTATTTAGGTATTATGAGAGGGGCTTTGGTTTGTAGTTATTTCAAGTTGCACCTGCCCTGGATTTGAAGGCAGAAGAACTGGTTGGAACTGTGGACTCACTCTGAAGGAACTCTGGGGAGCTTGAGCGAGCCACAGCTTCCCAAAGTCTTGATTTTCGTTTTCTTTTCTTTTCTTATTAAAAATTTTTAATGTTTATTTATTTTTGAGAGACACAGAGCATGAGCAGAGGAGGGCCAGAGAAAGAGAGGGAGACACAGAATCTGAAGCATGTTGCAGTCTCTGAGCTGTCAGCACAGAGCCTGACGTGGGGCTCGAACTCACCAACTGTGAGACCATGACTTGAGCTGAATTCGGACGCTTAACTGACTGAGCCACCCAGGCGCCCCCAAAGTGTTGATTTTCTTATTGGAAATTTGGGGAGCAAAAGAGAGCCTGAGTATGATGATTTTGCAGAGCGAGGCTTATGCAGATGTAAGGTGGCATCACTCAACAAATGACTTCTGAAATAACAATACTTTTGAGAACAGAGCTAGTGGGATTGAAGCTGCCTCTGTTCTGGGTTGAGGTGTGTGTTCAGGAAAGGTCTGCCCCTGCCAGTACTTGTTTGATGATGGAAGAGAGGGAGGGGGAGGAGGGGGTGGGGGAAGAGCTTGTTTAGTTCCAGGACTTTTGGAACCGACTGGGGAGGCACACATTAAGAGTGTGTTCCCATCAAGGGTTTTCAAGGAATTTCAAAGGGCCGTGATTCCATGACGTCCACATCCTGGAATTTCAGAGTCCTGCTTGGCCTCACTTTTCCTTCCACAACATTCATTTGGTCTCCACATCCTGCCAATGCTACCTGCTAGGTATCTCAGGAATGTGACTCCTCTTTAGCATTTTTGTAGCTGTTCCCATGCAGTGTCTCACTCCCAGCCTTGTCAATTGCCTCGTCAATTGCCTCCTAATCCACATCCTGTTCTCCAGGCTCATCTGCTGTGCTTTTCCTTCCTGCCCCCAGAGTTCATGCAGCTGTGGCTCCTGAACATCTCCAAGATAAACTTCAAACACCTTCCAAGAGTATACAAAGTCCTTGTAGTCTGGCCCTGGCTTACTCTTCCAGCTCTCTTTTATTTTTTACCCTCCAGTGATCCAATACTCATGATGCCTTTGCTGAAGCTGTTCCCTCTGGAATTCTGGAAAAGGAAATTCTGGATTGCTTTCCCCACAGTTGTCAGTCTGGGAAACTCCCACAGCCATAAACTCACTTATATAACTTTTTCTTGATTCCCTCCAAATAACATTAAGCTTCTCTCCATGCTTTCTTGCTCAGTGGGCCATAAAGCACTGTGTATTATTTATTCTCACATCTCAGAGGTTGGCATGGACCTCCATGTAACTCCATAAATATTTGGGATCCATATAACACCCAGTGCTCTTCTCCACAAGTGCCCCCCTCCATGACCATCACCCCCCTTCCCCTTTCTCCCTCCCTCTTCAGCCCTCAGTTTGTTTTCAGTATTCAAGAGTCTCTCTCATGATTTGCCTCCCTCCCTCTCCCTAACTCCCCCCCCCTTCCCCTTCCCATGGTCCCTTGTTAGGTTTCTCCATATTTGGGTAACTGAAAAGTGTATTATTACTATTAAAAATTTTTTTGATGTTTATTTTTGAGAGAGAGAGAGAGAGAGAGAGAGTGCAGGGGAGGGGCAGTGAGAGAGGGAGACACAGAATCCAAAGCAGGCTCCAGGCTCCAAGCTGTCAGCACAGAGCCCGATGTGGGGCTCAAACCCAGGAACCATGAGATCATGATTTGAGCTGAAGTTGGACACAACCAATTCAGCCACCCAGGTGCTCCTGAAAAGTGTATTAAAATCAACCCAAACTGAAGGTGTTCTCTGAGGCATCTATTTTTTGCAGACAAATCTTGGGCATTTCCCAAAGAGTCACCATGAGCTTTTCAATACACTAGAAAGATGGGATCACCAGCAGTGGAACTGGACGACATGTTGTAAGAGGATGCCACGGCCATGGGGCTCCGCTGGGTGGGATCTGTGCTTGGAACATTCTGCCCCTTTTCTAGGCAACTGTCACTAATTACAGAGCTGCCAGGTTCTAGGCCAGTGGGGCAGGACCACTGCCAAGGCGTCTTGAGGTTCACTGAGGCTGTGGAAGCCATTGCAGCCAGGCAGCTTGGCATTAGCCACAGAGTACAGGGGAGCTGTCTTTCAATTAAGACTTTGGGAGGAAGTGACTGAATTATTAGTGACGACTGCACACAGGCTTCTGGTGGCAAACCAGAGCATGCCTTTTGCAGGCTCCTGTATATAAAGAGATACTTTAAAAATGCCAGATTCTTCATAAATTGCTAAAACCCTCACAATTATTAAGCTTCCACCTAGGTATAATAGAATAAATGCCTAAGGTGGAGGGAGAAACTTTTCAATTTTAGCCTTTTGACTTCGTGATCTAAATGTTTCATAGTAGCCACCCGCAGGGTGGGGGTGGGGGGGGGCTAGTGAAAAACATAGATTCCCTGGTTTCACACCCACCCCTAAGATTTTGAGGAATGGGTCCAGAGTGGGACCCAGGTATATCTGCATTTTAATCAAGCTCTCCAAGAGAGTGATCTGTTTCCTCATCTTTAAGAGGAGACTAATAACTCGATTACTGTAGAGAATCCCATCTGCTTTAGCAGGCATTGTGAAATTAGATGAGGTAATATGTGGGAAAAATGTAAAACTTACAGAATGCTAGGCAGATATTATCTTTTTGGCCATACCTTACCCATGATACAGGAAGGAGGCAGTTTGAAAGTAACAGCACTCTCCCCTCCTTGTCTAGAAGTAGTCACTATGGAAATGCAAACACCTGATGACGATAAAAGTGGAATAGTGTGTTCCTTTCAAGAGTTTTCAAAAAATTATTAGGCTCATAAAAATTCTATCAGGTGCCAGCTATAAATAGTTAGAAAATATGATGGAAAATATTCTTTTCACAATAACAACAAAAACTATAAACTGTCTAGTAATGTGCAAGACCTTTCTGGGAAAAAGCACCTTGTTGAGCTACATAAGAGATGGAAATGGAGAAACACTCATGGATTTGGGTAGGAAGCTCTGTAGGACAAAGATAATATACAAGGATATTAGGCCTCCTCAATTTAATACGTTTAAAGCAATTCCAATAGGATTTTCGAATTGGGAACACAACGGAGTGATTACAGGAGTCATATGAAAAATTAAATTAGTGAGAATAGCTAATAATTTAAAAAATGACAGGATAACCGAATTAATATATGTTAACATGTATTATAAAGTCATGCTTATGAAAGAAGCATGGCCCCAGCATAAGAATCAATGAAACAGAACAGAGTCTCAGGCACAGAGTCGTTGCTGCATATGTAAGGGGTTAGGATCTAAGCGGCAATGGAAAAAGATGAAGTGCTCAGTATATTGTATTTAGACAGTTGGTTACTATTTGGAAATAAAACTGCAACTGAAGAACACTATGAGGAAAATGATCGATATATTTAATTTGATTTCAGCATGCTCTCTTGACTTGAAACAGGTGTGTTCTTTTCTCAACAACAATGCTGGGTTAAAATTTTTTTTTCTTTTTTAAGTAATCTTTACATCTGAAGTGGGGCTCGAACTCATGACCCTGAGATTAAGAGTTGCAAGCTCTACCAATTGAACTAGCCAGGCACCCCTGCTGTATCTGATTTTTAAAAAAGAAAGAAAAGTAAGTGTCCTGGGAAAAAATGGTTGCAGTATATGAAGTTTAGAGAAGATTTTCTTTGATACATAGAGTGCATTCTAATCAATAAGAATAATAAAATCCAAAAGAAAAGAAATAAAGAATACATACAATTTACAAATAAATTAAGGGCCAATGAATATTGGAGTGAAAAATATTCAGGTTAAACAAGATATAATCTCTGGGCTATCAAAGTGACAAAGATGAACAGAATGGTACCCAGTATTGGTGAATACGGGAGATGCGGGCACTCATACACTGATGGAAGAAATGTAAGTTGGTTCAAGTTTTCTGGCGAGCCTTGTCAATATAGATCAAAAGACTAAACATGGGTCTATCTCTGAAGTGTATCCCCAGGAATAATCATACATGTGCACAATTATATATATATAATACACACACACGACAATTTATCACCAAAGTTTTTATAATTGCTAACAGCTGGAAACAATCTAAATGTTCATTGATTGGGGATTGGTCCTCATCAGTTATGGGGCAACCTTGCAATGCAACCTTTTAAAGAATATGGACAAATGAGACAAAAAATTGAGGATATAATGTCTAGATAGTAGGAGATAAAATTCTACATTGCATATGTAAAAATATTTATAGAAAATGCTTTTCATTTTTTCCATGCTTTGTTACCATGAAGATGTAAGTCAGGGAAAAAATGATATTTGGGTGCCTAATAGCTGTGTCGTGGTGTTGTGCTTATCACTCTTCTATATGGATTAGATTAAACGTCATCTGGGTTGTTTCCCATCACTTATATTCTACCACTTCTTCCAGGTTCACTCTATGATTTTTGTCTTAGGCTTATGCAGATTTATTTTAGGCTGTAGGACCAAGCTCCTATTTTTACAAGGAGCACCTGTGACACGGTTGCCACAGCAGAGGGTTATAAACTATATTGTGGAGCAGCTCATCTTCTTCAGAGAATTATGATGAGCCACTAATGCTCTACCTATACTTGCTTTTTGAAGGTACCAAGAAAATATTGTACATTTGAGGATGCTGGAATCTGCTGAAATGTATTAGTTGTAAACCAAAACAAGTGTATGAGCTGTAAAGACAACAGCAGTAAATTGGTTCCAAATATAGCCCTTTATTGACAATGTCTAGATGTAGTGAAATACACCAGCCCAGAAAATAGTTAGTGTGTGTTTCTGCTCTCAATAACTTCTTTACCAAAGAATTACTAGATAATTTGGAGAACATTAAGCATTTTTTCTGTTTTATACTTTTGTGCATGATTGTTGCCCTAGATTATATTTACTCGTCTGCCTCTTTATTATTCAGAAGCCTAGAGTTTCATGCACTTGTGTTTTTTCCTCTATTTCATTTACCGTAGTCTAGTATCCCCAACAAAATGGGGGTTCTTAACAGTTTTATTTTTTACCTGTTAACAACTGTCCAGAAATATTAATACTTTCTAGTTAATTATGATCAAAAGAGGATGCATGTGTGGTGATTTGAGATAAGGCAGTTCTTGGAGGCTTTCTGCAATAAATATCTGTGAGACCATCTTGTAAGTTTTTTGTTAAGTATTTTCTCAGTTTGTATAAGGTAACGTCTACCACTTTTATGTCCTTGTTCACATGTTTTTCCCCAACTAATTTTCCTCAAATGATCTAACAATAAAAATAGAGTTTTGGGGGGATGCTAGCCAGTTCTGTTAAGGACAGGTTGATTGATAGTAGAGGGATGCACTCGATGAGGCTACCGTCAGGATTTGTGATTTGCACTGTCACTCGAAGCTAGAGAGAAGCTTTGTACAAGGCTTGGCGCCTCAGCTCACCTGGGTCAGTGGATTGGCGATCTGAGGCTTTGAATTCTTATTCTTGGTTTGCTAATGCTTTTCTCGTGAACCGTTCTGACGATAAGTGAAAGATATAGCCACCGAAGGGGGGTTCTAAATAAAAAATTATAGCACCACTTCCTAAATTCATCTTCTTAGTATATTTCATAGCCTACCAACAGCCTCAACCATTTGCCCTATCCTCCTTCTTTAGCACACCTTCTTTAAATACTTTCGTTTCCTTTCTGCCAACACAAGAAAGCCCAGGGTTTGCCTGGCACTCTCCTTTGGGCTCTGGGGGGAAGGGAAGCTGAACAGTCAAAGGCATTTTCTCTCTTCCATAGCAGTGGGGGTGGAGGCAGGAGTTGGGGGAAGGGAAGGTGAAGATAATACACATTTGTAATTTAATACTCTTTCTTGTATCCCTAACACATTTATAATGCAGATATTTGTTTTACAGCTCAGGGGGTCACTTGCCAAACTCTCATAGGGTACCAACATCCTGTCTTTCTCCTGGAACCCACAGATACTCAGTAGTTGAAACTACCACATTGCCAAGGACACCAAGGGTAGTTGGAATTGCAATTTCTACTAAACAAGAAGGCTAAAGGCTCAAGGGTGGGAAGGGTAATTAGAGATAACATGATGGTCCTCCTGAGTCATCACTAATTGGTCAGAAGCAAAATGAGCTGTGCCAGTGAGAGTCACGTGGACACAGGACCAGGTAGTTGACAGATACACATGGACAGGGAGGTATACTCCACAAAAGAAATGCGGGAAGGAGCTGGGTTGGACAGCAGCTGGACAGCTCACTCTCACCTGCCCCTTCACTGGTCTTCAGGAACTAAGGGGTTGGGGGCATAATCACATCATTGGTCCAACAGAGAGTGAAGCCTCTGGAGATGCCTGCTAGTTTTCTCAGTGGGAATTAGAGGCCGGGAAGGACCTTGTGCCAAAAATGAGGACTGTAAAAAGAGGAAATTATAAACAAGTAATCTTGAGGCTTGGAAAATGTTGTCTCATTCCCCTGGGCCATCCCTGAGGGAAAACTGACCTCAAAATGTGAGAGCCTTAGTAGAGGGAGGGAGACAAGTGACTTGGGCAAATGAGACCATGAAAAGAGCTGATTTCCTCAGTAATTTATTTCAATATTTCAGTAGATTGTACCCGGCAGCTTGGAGTATAATAAAAACCAACGTGCTTTTTTTGTATATGGGGGTTTCTGAGCGTCTTTTTGAAGTTCTGTTGTAAAAAAAGCGTGCTTCTGGATCTGTGGAAGTGTCTACTATTGCTGTCTGTCTGTCTGTCCAGTGTAAGGGGCTGTGCAGTTGTGGCTTTAGGAGCAGCTGGTGACGCCCAACAAATTTCATTTCTCTGGGTGAGCTACCCCCACTCTGGTTTGTTTTTTTGTTTTTTGTTTTTACTCTTTTGTCTCTGGCCTAGTAATTGGTATGTTCCTTTTCCCTGCTCCCTTATCAATATCTATTGATCTCTGGTTGCCCCCCCCCCACCACACACTGAGGTTCTACAAATGATTAATAACTGACTAGATTGTGAATTCCTTACAGGCAAAGACAAACTTCTAGGGTCCAGCAGTGTCTTGGAAGTAATGGGTATTCAATAAATGGGTATTTGTTGAATGAATGGATAGCTTAAAATCCACCCCCCCCCAGGAGGGTATACATTAAAAGTTTTTTTAATGTTTATTTATTTTTGAGAGAGAGACACAGCACGAGTGCGGGAGGGGCAGAGAGAGAGGGAGACACAGAATCCAAAGTAGGCTGCAGGCTCTGAGCTCTAAGCACAGAGCCTGACGCAGGGCTTGATCCCATGAACCATGAGATCATGGCCTAAGCTAAAGTGAGACGCTGAATGGACTGAGCCACCCAGGTGACCCACATTTTAAAGATGATCATACCAAACTGATAAAACTCTAATAGGGAAATAAAGAGCATCTGATAGGTTGGAGGGGAGTTTGTGGAGACTTGTAGCCTTCCTCATACTCAGGAAATCATAGCCGAGGTCCTGGTGATAATTTCTGGTGTGAGTGCCAGGAGACACAATTGTTGAATTGAAACCGATCAATTCTAGAAAACAAAGAAAGCTATTGAGCCCAAGGCTTGGGCACACTCCAAGACAGACAGCCATGGGGTGTTTGCCTAGTTCCCAGCACTGCCACTTGAGACGACCCTGATCTGGTCTTGTGTGACATAAAGGCAGGCCCTTGAGGTTGTCAATTTCAGGGCCTGGGGGGAGCAGCCCAAACCCTTGACCCCAATCTCTGCCAGGGACAGGCTCCACCATCCCTCCAACCACTATGCTGGCTGGGAGCCCTGAGGGGGACAGTGCTAGTGCTGCGGGCTCTGCTTCCAAATCTCACTCCCCAGCCAAGAAGCCGAGGGAAAAATAGCAAAGCACATCTTTAATCATGTTCCAGATAGTTTTTTGAAAATATAGAACTAGTGAGGGATAAATGAGCATTAACCATATTTCTTGAGACAAATTCACACTTTAAAAAAATTCATCACATTGGCTGACCCTTCAATGGTCAGCAAAACGTTTTCTCTTTTAGACTTTAGATCCAAAGATCAGGGCTCCTGGTTTTCCGTAAGATATGGCATTTGTGACTGGCTGTGGTTATATGATCCCAGGAAGAGGGAGAAGAGAGCAGCCTTGTAGACCGGTAAGTGCTGACCCACCTAAAAATACAGATGGCTGGAGGAAAGCAGAGGTGGGCAAGAAGAGGGCAGTGGTCTAAGCCAGTGAGAGAAAATACTAAACAAATCATTTACGATACAATCTAAAACCTATGTGCTTTTGAAGCATTCAGGTGAATGTATTTTTAGCCGGTGAGGGAATTAGGAATTGGCAATTGCAGGCGGATGGCAGCCGGATGCTCATGATTAATGACAAACAAGTATCTATTGAATGTCCCTTTCTTTGCATGTCACCACCCTGAATTCTGAAGGGTTCCTACCTTGAGAATTACAGAGGCCTTGACCTTTTGTTCAAGAGTAAGGAAAAGGCAAGAGGAATAAACAATATGCATAACAAATCTAGAGCTAGCAGCAGGGCTAGGAAAATTGTCTAAAAATCCAGCCAAATTCTTTTAAAGAGTTGTGGGAATTTCCTAATTTCTCTATCAAATATGTCCATCTTCACATTCCCGTTCTTAGGAGATGCTTTTTACCCCATCTTCGTGTCCCGGTTCTGATGCTGCTGCGTTTCTGGGAAGAGGGCTGTCCGAGTGAGGAGTGACCAGAGGGCAGGAAATCCTAGGAGTGGCGGTGGAAGGGGTGGGAGGGTTTAGAGGACCACAGAGACTGGTTGAGTTCCAGGCTGGGGGTGTGGTGGTGTGGAGTGTGTGGGGTGTGGGGTTGAGTGGAGTGTGGGGATGTGGGGTTGTGTGGGGATGTGGGTGGGTATGGGGTGTGTGGGCTGTGGGGTGAGGGGGTGTGGGGTTGTGCAGAGTGTGGGGATGTGGGGTTGTGTGGGATGTGGGGATGTGGGTGCGTGTGGGGGGGTGTGGGGAGTGTTGGGGTATGGGGGTATGTGTGGGGGGTAGAAGGGGTGGGAGGGTTTAGAGGACACAGAGCCTGGTGAGTTCCAGGCAGCTGTGTGTGTGTGGGGGGGGAGTGGAAGGATGGATAACAAAACAGTTTTTTTATCACAGCTGTATGCTAGAGGGCTATTGATTAGGAGGCAGTGATGTTTTTGTTGGGTTAAAATCAGCTTTAGAAATATTCCTGGATGACTTTTCCAGGGTGAAAAAGTGTTTTATATCATTCGTTGGACTAAACTGTTGGTATAAGGAATTGGTTTGAATGGATGGTTCCGGATACTTGAGACAGTTCTGTGATATGGTTTTAATTATATCTCAAATTTGTATCTTGGCCTATCCACAGACGCCTAATTATTTAGTGTAACAATGGTAAGCAGAACAATGGTCCCCCAAAGATATCCATCTCCTGATTCCCAAAACCTGTGAATATGTCACCTCATGTGGCAAATGGGACTTTGTTAATGTGATTAAATTAAGGATCTGAATTGGGGAGATTTTCCTAGATTACCTCCGATGTAGTCACATGTAGGCCCGATGTAGGCCCGATGTAGTCACATGTGTCCTTACAAGGGAAAGAGAGAAGCAGGAGTATCCGAGTCAGACATGTCAGAAAGGGAACAGAGGCTGGAGTGATATGAAAAGGTGCATAGGAGGTGGAAAAGGCAGGGAACGGACTTGCCCTAGGGCTGGTAGGAACACAGTCCTGTTGACATGTTGATTGTAGCCTAGTGAGATACATTTTGGACCGTCAGAAATGGAAGATGATAAGCTTGTAATTTGTTACAGCAGCAATAGAAAATGAATATAGTAAACTGTATATTGTAAAATATCTACTAGTTAAGATAAATATTTGGGAGTCAATGATGTTTGGGGAGACAGGATGTTCTTTGCCTTGGCTTAAAGTTTCCATGTGAAGGGTCTCAATTACTGTTAACACTCTTGGCGTGACCTCCCCGAGGAGAGTGGAGAGAATTAGAATAATCTGGTTGGTAAATCTGGGAGTGATAACTGGGTGTGCTCAGCCCTCCTGTTTTCCCTTCGGGATCTGTCTGTCCAGAAAAGTAAAAGTTTGGATACAAACTCTCTCTTTGGATATAGAGGTCTTTGTCTTCCAATGCTTTTTGTGATGGATTAGGAAGCCCACTGTTACTCACGTGCCTAAGCCCATTCTGGTCTGATTCTTCTTTCTTTTCTCTCAAGCAGGAAAACGAGGTCTTATGTGTTCACTCTCCGGAAAAAATGACTCATCACAGAGAAATGCTTTCTCTTTTCCTTGAATAACTTATTTGTCATTATTTAATTTATTCATTATATCTTGCTTAGTTCCAGAGAGTATTTAAGATGGTTTATAAATATATTATAATTAAAAATGAGGAGCAGGGGGGAAAATGAAGGAAGGGTTGATTAGATGAAACTAGAATGAGGTTAGAAGGCAAAATACATATCATGAGAGTCTCCCCTAACGTTGGCAGGGGTTGGGGTGGGGGAGGCTCACAAATTTGACCCTGAACTTCTTATCGGTCAAAGCAAAGATGGAAGCATAACTGGTTAATGAGTTATAGAATCATTACTGAATCAAAATGGAATGATCTGTGGAATATGGTAGCAAAACTGGTTAGTCAAGAGAAACACAACTATACTGAGGACTGAAACTGTGGAAAACTTTGTCCTGGATCTTCATAATGGGAATGCTTATAGAATGTAGTGAACAGGATTCTGAACACTATGTTGGGTAAATATGGCTATATACTTCATGATCTATTTCTTACCTCCGAGCAAGTAAATGGTACAATAAAACATACTTCTTTTATTTACATTGGATATTTATTGAGCATCTCCTACAGGTCAGAGAAAGTGGTGCTGGGGCATAACAGGTGACCAAAACAGAATTGTCCTTGTCTTCGGGGAGCTTAGAGTCTAGAGTGGGATCCAGAGACTGTAAAAATACCCCCTCCCCATTACAAAGGTATAAAATGGGGCACTTAGAGTAAGTGTAAAACACAGGACTCACTTTAGATTAGCAGTCAGGGACAGCCTCTTTCAGGAAGTGACTTTAAGCTGAGGTCTTAGCAATGAACAAAGTGATCAAGGCAAAAATATGTGTGTGTCGTGGGAAGAGGTCAGGGCTGCGTGTGTGTGTGTGTGTGTGTGTGTGTGTGTTTAACGGAGAAAACCACATATACAGAAGCCCTGAGATGGAAAAGATGTGGAGGAAATGAAAGGTCCAGGTGGCCAAAGTGTAGTAATGAAGGGAGTGAGCAGACAATGGCCTGGAGAGCTTGTGTATTTTG
Source organism: Cryptoprocta ferox (assembly GCA_028646485.1). Lineage (NCBI taxonomy): Eukaryota > Metazoa > Chordata > Mammalia > Carnivora > Eupleridae > Cryptoprocta > Cryptoprocta ferox. The sequence continues at coordinate 35,692,304 of CM053560.1, forward strand.
TAGCATGAGCAGTGGGAAGCCTTTGAAGGTTTTTGAGGAAGGAAGTGACATATTCTTATTTATATTTTAAGAAGCTCAGCCTGGCTGCTTTGTGACAGCAGGCAAGAGAGAATTAGGAACCTCTTGCAGTGGTCCAGGAAGATGATGGTGCCTTAGCAGCAGAGACGTGATGTGTCTGGTGGTGGGGGATAAAGCATGCACAAATAGTGATCTAGAGAACATTTCTATCTATCTGAACTTTATTTAATCCTATGTCAATGTTAACTGTTTCTTAACTGATTGACTATAGCATTTAAGTTAGCTACATGTGTAAATTGGACACGTTTCCTAGGAGACACTTCATCACTGACAAGGTTCTACTGAGAGCTGTGGTTCTCAACCTTGGCCGTTCCCTGGACCCATTGCTAACAGAACCTCTGGGGCTGGCACCTAGGCATGGATTCATTCGAGACCTTCCCAAGTGATCACATTGTGTGGCCAAAATGAAGAGCCATTGACTTAGAGGATTAGATTGAAGATGAGGTTTAACAGTGAGATGAGAATTAAATCCAATATATAAAATTGTAAACAAGATGGAGAATGAATATTTCTACTAATGTGAGGTTTGAATGGAACCCACTATTTGCAGTTTTCTCTAACCAGCGCTACATGGGGAAAATTAAGTTGTGATCAACTGAGGAAACTGACATCCTTGCAAACACTTTAACTTTCAGTAGCTCTTGTCAAATTTATCGGAAGCCTTGAGCATATAAATAAAGGTGAATTCTTAGGCACTGCATGAATCAAAGTATAGGCTAATTGGACATGAAAGGTTTCACCTCTAAATTGCTGCCAGAGGCCAGCAATTTTGAGCATATGGTGGCTGCTCAGTGGTAGTTTTTAACAGAAAAGTCAGCCTGAATTCTGTTGCTAGGAGAAAATTTCCAGGGCTTCACACTTGTTAGCCCTCATGTATCAGAAATGATTCATGCATGCACTGAGTTGTGAGTTCCCATCATCCTGCCAATTTTTCAGACACTCTTAGCTCTGTAGGGACAGGGAGTGTGGTGGATGTATCTTGTTTCTTCCAGCACCAATTTCGTACCTTCTTCTGTTTCCTAGAAGTGCCCTGAGCTTCTCAGCATTATGCGGTGGGCTCTGACTGGTTGTAAGAGTGAGCTGTGATTACTGTAAGCCTATCACATATTCTATATCCCTTATCTTGTTAACTGCTTGGGAAATTGGCATATAACCCAAGTCAGTCCAATTGGGACCAACAAGTCTCAATTCCAGTTCCTTTATTTGAGCTATAGGGGAATCGACCTCCTTCTGGCTGGAAGTGAGTGGCTAAGGACATAGCTCTAGGAGCTACTGGTAGCCATTTGGAACTGTGAAAAGAAATCTGACAGTGGAACCAGTGTTGAGAAGGCAAGGCTGAAAGATGTTGAGTCATGTTAAAATCTTCACCTAAAGCTAGAACCACCCCTGTAACTTGCAATGATGCAGACATCCATGTCACTTATTCACTGTGGTTCCAACATGACAATAAATGTTTGTTGAATGAATGAATGGTAAATGGAGGAAAGAAAACAATGTTGGGAGACAGAAAGCAATATTGAATATATGTACTTACAGAAGAAAAGGTCATTTTCTAAGAGACCAAATCCCAACATTTTTCTGACTCTGAAATCTTCTTGAATTAGCAAAATAGGGAATTTCCTTCTGATTACCTTGCAATGACAAAGAGAACTGAAATGGAAAAGAGTAGTAATAAATAATAATCTGGCCATGGGGTGGATAGGAGGGAACAAATCCTTTTTCCATAACACTAGTATCAAGGGAAATCTGACTCAGATTTGAGGCATGTAAGTCAATGAGTTCCCAAACCAAAGTATATTAGTTCCTTAGATTTATAAATGGCTTACTTCATTTAATCACATTTATTTTGACATAAATTATCAAAATTCTGCCCACATATGAATTTGTAGAATCAGTATATCATGAAAGAAAATACATTCACATGTTTCAATACATTGATCAAAAGATAAACTTACTGAGTCAATGATCCATATCATAATTTGTTACCCTATTGGGGGCTATAAGGATACCTTGTATAAGGAATCTCCCTCATTTCACCCCTAACACGGCGGTGAGAAGAAAGCAAAAGGAACAAGATATCTATGATGACCAGTGATGATGATTTTTACCTGAGGACATAGTCAAATATGAGAAAGAGACAATTCACTTTTATAAACAAGAAAAAAGATAGTTTTGCATTTTCCAGTAGAAGTTTATACAGTCTCTTCCAGGACATGATGCAATTAAATTTTCATCATTTCTTCCTTTCTATATTTTTTCTCTATTTCCACCCCTCCCCCCCATCCTTACTCACTAGATTGCACTAGATTCTGGGCCTACAGGAAAGGGGGAAGTAGATAAAGAAAATGATAAACAGGGTAGTGTCTGCCAAAGGAAAAATGTTTTAATTTGAGATTTCATCCTTTGGAAATCCAGACACATTTGTTGAGCAGGGACCTGCCACTAGGGATGCTGCTGTAGAACTGTGTACTGCCTGTATAGGACGTACCTTTCTAAGTCTTCTGCTTAAGAGACTTGTTGAGGGTCTAAGGAGCCACTATAACCCTGAGTTCCTACACTGAAAAAGCCTCATTGTATTATTTCACTACAGTCTACACAAACTTACTCTTTGATCTGCCTACGCCATTCTTCGCTTCATCTAACAATAAAAGCCAAGATCCATATGTCTCTTGGGAGCCTCCCTGATTGGCTCTAGTTTCTGATCCCAGCCTTGTTCTGCATCCCCATCCAATTCTGTCTCCGGACCTGTGATGTGGAGCTGGGTAAGAACACAGGGAATAGTTAAAGAAATTGGTGAGTCTATTTCCACTAAGGACGGACTCTAAGATCTCTTACAAGGTGGTAAACAGATCATAATCTGAAGTTTGTTAAGATGAATTTGCAACTTGGAATATAGTCTCCCCACCCCCTCAGTGTTTAGGTTTCTAGGCTAGCTCACAATAGTACATACTACAGCTGAACTCTTATAAACGTATATAAAAACGGTAGTAGAAAGTATTCCTATTCTACACACTGTTAAACAGAAAAAAAATTGTTAAAACTATATCTTGAATCTTAGTGGTGAAAGGAAAGCTAGGTGCAAGAAATAGGAGGCGGGAGCTAGCAGGATTAATAATAGCCAACAGTCACTGCATACTTGCCATGTGGGCACTGTGCTAAGTGCTTTATGTGAATCATCTCATCTAATTTGTCACAGTAACAGTTAAGGAAAAAGAAGTCTCAGGTTATATGATTTCTCCAAGAACTCACTAGTAGTAAGAGACAGAATTGGGTGTAGAATGGAAGCTTGTCTGGGGGTGCCTGGGTGGCTCCGTTGGTTGAGTGTCTGACTTTTGATTTCGGCTCTGGTCATGATCCCAGGTTTGTGGGATTGAGCCCTATCCTGGGTTTGGCATTGAGCATGGAGTCTGCTTAAGATTCTCTCTCTCCCTCTCTGTCTCTTAAAAAAATAAAGAGAGAGAATGTAGGCTTGCCTAATTTTAAAGTCCAGGCTTTACCCACTTTGTAGTTTTTATAGAGATTCTGAAGAAAACTTCTGGAAACTTATCAGGCTCTTGATGTCACTGGCTCATTATTAAGGCCAGTTTTCCTAAACACTCAAGACTCTTGATTTTTAAAATTGCATGTCATGCTTTTCGTTTACACATGAAATGAGAGAGGAGAGCCCGAGAGAGAAATATTTTGAGGCCCAAGGTGAAAGGTGGGTGTTAAGAGATGAGTAGAGAGAAGCAAGGACGTGAGAAAAAGGAGGGGGCAGTGAGTGGTTGAGAAGGTGATGGGAAACAGACATGGGGTTTGGCCCAATTCCCTTGGTTGTTGCCAGGAGGGAGATGGGGTGTGGGGAGGGAAGGACGAGGCACCCCAAAGCTGGGTCTTTGAAATGCTGGGAATCCTTGCACTCACTAGGGAACCTCCTCTGGGTTTAGGAAAAGGTCAACAATTATCTAATAGTAACAGCAGCTGCACGGGTAATAGGTGACAAAACACGAATTAGAATCCAAGTCTGTTCAAATTCAAAGCCTAATTTCTCCCTCTTTTTGATGTTTCTGATGGTCTGAGCTACTGTAGGTGGCTGCGGACATCTTCTATGACGTCCTTGGCATTGATGGTTATGGATTTTAGAAGTTTTCCAGATGCTTCAGTTTGTAAGCATTTGCCCACAAAGAGATCATAGTCCCAGATTTATACACTGGTCTACACTTAGGTCAGATTTGGAAAGTTTAAGAAATAGATATTTTTCTAAATATACCTTGTGTATTAATGCAGCCAATTGAGTCTTATGCCTTTCTTCTCAATGAAGCAAAACAATCTTGCACTTTTTCCCGTTATTGAGTTCATACTGTGATGGCTCAAAGGTAAGACAAAGTGATGCTGAGAAACACCACCGAAAAGAGTTGCTTTATTATCTTAGTGCATATAGAATTCCTTAGAACTAGATGGAAACACTTTGGGTTTAATATTTTTATAGATATGATTGAGGAAAATTTTTGTTTCTAGTTATTCAGTGACTTGGTATTACCGGTTATTTATCAGTAATTGACAAAAGATTCAATTTTGTTCTTTAGGCATTCAATATTATACTTTTCCAGAACCTGTTTGAAGGGGGTTGCTAAAGCAAACACAAGATTTTTGTGAAGTTAGGAAATCAAGGTGAAAAAAGATTAACGCAGGAAAAATTAAGTGAAGACAAAGATGCTATTGTACAAAATGCACGGTCTAAGCTGTGCATGGACTTGCGAGAAGTAGAACACAAATTTGGTCCTCCTATTTCTGCAGCCAGTGTGAAGAAGGTCATGGGATGACTCACAATGTCCATGTGAGTCCACTTTCTAGTTAAAGACACTGATGTGCAGAGAGGTCACCCAACCAGTAAACTCTGGACATTGTATTTAAATCCATGCCTGTGTGACTCCAAGCTCATGCTGTTTTCAGTAAGTCGTGCTGCTTTTATGTACACAAATACTCATGTGTGAGTGGAATCAATCAGAGACAAGTATAATGACATCAAAGATAAAGCCTTGCTTCCTTGAAAACTTCCTTATTTGTTGAAAATTAATTTTTAGGTAGCATCCCTTGAAACTGGGATGTTAACACTTTTGTGGAATTGTTGTAAGGATTAGAGATAATGCATAGACATACCACTAATATAGTGCTTGAGATTCGACAGGTGTTCAAAAATGGTAGCCATTATCAATTTCCAAAGCTGCTCGTTTTTGACCAGGCATTTCCCCAAAAGGGTCACAAACTAAAAAGCTAACATTTCTTGCCTTCTTGAAATGTGTGAACCGCCATGCACTTTTTCTGAGCATGTTGTATCTCACCTATTCCTCCCCAAGAGCCCGTGAAGTCAGAGCTCTACCGTCCCCATCTTAGAAATGATGAGCCTGGAGATGAGGAGTTAATACAGCCATCTGTTTCAGAAATGAATGCGGTACATGTTGTGGGTGGGAACAGGTGCTGTTGATCAATCGATATTAGTCAGTTGTAGGAGTTCATCTGTAAAATATGCTAGTCATGATGCTATCTTTTTGGCAGGATATCAGAGATAGTGCCTTTTGCACAAAGGTGCCAATGACTGCTATTTGTCTTGGAAGGGTCTATGACTCTGACAGCCTAATTCAAAAGGAGACCACCACTTGAGAGTAGTCACTGTTGTTTTGTTTCCCACATCACATCTAAAGGAGTCATGAGTTAAGCCTTCCTCAGTTGCTGAGGAGTTGTTTGATGGCAATATTTTTCAGGCTATTCTTGCCATTTAGGTAAAATATGGTGGGTGGTCCACTTTGTGGGTCATTAGGTCAAATTCTTTGCTGGTGCATCAGAAATACCAAATTTTATGCAAGCATGTCACTCCAAGGAGCAGGAGAATAAAAGGAATGAGCTTTGGTGCTTATGGGTGGGTCCCTGTAATTGAAAGATCAGTTAATGATGCTATCTGGGTTACCTCGAGACATACAGGGGGAGAAATTATTTTCTTTCCCTGGCTTTTAGAAAGGTTTGTTCAGATAGAAAGTGGGGAGAGTCTGAAGGTGTATTTCATCACTTTTTTTCCCCCTGGGAGTTTTTCTTCAGTTGCTTTTTCATTTGGTTCTCCATTTGGCCATCCTGTCATTTTGAATACTTCTATGCCTACAATATATATTCCAATGCCCCTGGAATCCAGTGGGTTCCTTGTATTTGGTGATAGGGATGACACAGCACATGCCTTCTATTAATCTGACTGCAAAACTCAATAGGAGATGGATTAAATTCAAATGAGTTTGAATTATTTGCCAGAGTTTTTTTATTTGTATAAAAATATTGCATGTAGCAAATAATCGTGGCCATTTAATTTTAAATCTCTGAGTTACCTCTCTTGTATAACTATAAAACATAACTGCCTGTATAGGTCTGTTGACAGTTGTATTTGGTTTGGACAAGAGCTTATGGATTTTTCTCTCAAAATGGTGGTGGAGGATGGCTTATTTGAAGAGAATTATGGCAAAGAAACTTACGATGGTTGCTAATGTGTGCCTTTTCATCAGGACTCAGCTTCTTAAACTGGGTTTGAGTGATAAGGCACAGAGAGAAAAGGCATGCTTCTTCCTGCAACATCAACTTCCACTAAAACAGCCAAATGACAACACTTCATTTTCACTTGAAAACAGAGAAAGATACATGATGGGATAGAATGCCAATTGCATAAGGATATTAAAGACAAAACATGGAGCTCTAAAGAAATTTTCTGCTTGTCACTGCTAGGTGTTTGCCCTACAGTGCTCTCTGCCTCTTCCTCCCACTATTTCCACGTTGCTTACCTTCCTCGGGCTTACCAGAAGTGTTTACTTAGCAGTCATTTCTACCAAAAGACGACATTTGGTAGAAACCCTTGAGAGGCACTGGTGATTCCACTAGGATCTTTTAATTCCTTTGAGGGCAATGTGGTCTTCAAAAATGGAATCCTTATGCCATTTATTCATTTATCTTCATACCATGGAATCTCCTGACCAGAATATAAATTAGCTTGACATTTTGCTACTGAATCCAGCAGCACCGACAGGGGCTCTGCTTCTGCAGACACCCCGCAGGGCATAGGCTGACTCCCCAGGGCACCCTGGGTGCCAGCCCGTGCTTTCTCCTCATAAGTTCTTAACAACATAACTAACTGCTCTGCAAAGTTAACTGGATATTGATGCCCTTGTCATCTGTAAAGCTGCAGAAAATACATAAAGGTAGTTAATGCGAGTGTCTTTTGCTTGTACTTGCTTCTCTTCATATCAATAAATCCTAAACTTTCCCTTGAAGTCACCAAAAATGACTGGTAAGTCATTCTTCTGAATGTGTGCCCAGAGACAAAGGGAATAAATATTTGTTTAAAATATAAAAAATAAAGCCTGCAAATTGTTGATGGGGCTAAAAAGCTCTTCCTCTCTTCCTCTTTCTCTTTAGTGATTATGGCTGTATCTAAGACACGGGAGGGTGCAAACAATTTTTGGTCCTTGCTTTCCCAGAAAGCTTCAAAGATGGATGATCAATACTATAAGGATGGCATTGCATTTTTGGCTTGCTGTTTAAAATAACATTTTTTTTTTTAATGCAGACCTCTAAAGACCATGGAATGCATGCATGTATGTATGGTGTGGCCTCCCGCTGTGCAAGAGGTCTGCCCAAGTGGCATTTGTGAGCCACTCTAGGGAACTGATAATAACTTCAAAGGAACTTTCCTGGGTAGTCTTTGATATCTACCTATCTATTCAAATATCTATGAATTTATATTAATCATTATTTCTCATGAGTGGTCTGGGAAGAAAATAAGTGAAATATTGGTAGAGGTTGAATTTGAAATGAAAAGCTTGTAGATACTTAGTCTACTGTTGAACACATTATTAACAAAATATAATTTTCATCTCATGGAACCCTTATCATAAATGGGAAAACAAATACATTGGAATCATGTTATAAATGTCTTAGATGATCTTTTTAAAAAATGTTTATTTATTTTGAAAGAGAGAGAGAGAGAGTGAGGGACAGAGAGAGAGGAGAGAAAATCCCAAGCAGGCTCCATGCTGTCAGCAGAGAGCCCTATGTGGGGTTTGATCCCACAAACCCTGAGATTATGACCTGAGCCAAAATCAAGAGTCAGACACTTAATTGAGTGAGCCACACAGGTGCCTCTGGTCTCTTACAAAATTTTTAAAAGTAAACTCTACTCCCAATGTGGGGCTCAAACTCACAGCCCTGAGGTCAAAAGTCACATGCTCTATGAACGGAGCCAGTCAGGTGCCCCTTAAATATCTTAGTTACATTAAATGAGTTGAATACTTTTCTTTAAAAAAATCTAATTTCATTAAAATCCTGATATAACTTGATTTCATTATGTTCTTATTTGTTCTATAAACCCAGTAGGTATTTATGCAATATCCATTGTGTGGCTTAATCCTAGGATTATAAGGTGATCCTATAGTTTGTGGGCTTGGTTGTTTTTCTTGACATTTTGAACTTGGCATTTATCATCTCCTCCTTCCTTATTGCTTCTGCCATGTATTCAATGTAAATATTCCAGCATCTTTCTATTTACTCACTATTTCTGTTCTGTTGCCCAGAGCCCTTCGCATCTTCAGCCATATCATTTTTTTCTCTGAAATCAATCAACCAGCAAGTATTTGTTATATTGTTGCTGTAACAGGCTTTGCAGGAATTAAGCTATAATTCCTAAAGGAGTGGGGAAGATTTCTGTCCAAACTGCTCCACATAGCAACTAATAGAGTAATATTTCATGCCAAAAAGTACTTAATGGTTTTGATGACAATAATAAATAAATACATTAGAAAAGGATGGGATCTTTACTTTCTTTCTTTTAAACACAAGAAAACTTAGACTATTCCAGAAAGGAAGTATAGTCACATACTTGTATTATTAAAACTTTTTATGTTTTTGTTTGACCATGAATCACCTCCCAGGCTTTGCTTCTTCCTATTAACCAAATCCAACTCCTTTAGGGTTTTCTCATGGGTTCTATTTTCAATATTATAATTATTCACTTTTATCATTCTACCATATTCACAGGGTATTTACCCTACAGAATCAAATATAAAATGCTGTGATGCTTAATAAGGTAATGCAGGTCAGGGCCATTGGCCCTGAGGATTAGAAATAGTGAGATTCAGATAGCCATAAAGGTTTCTATTTTAGTTTTTCAGAATTTCATCACTGGACTTTTAGCCTGAAGCTAACTTGCATGATGACCCTTTCCACTGCCCTTAAGTCCAGAAAATGTCACACATGGATTGGTAAAGAACCTTCTATTTCCCTTCTTCTACTTGTCTTGAGAGAAGTCTGCTTTTGAGTATTTCTGTCCTGAAAGTAGACAGCCATGACCATCACAAAATTACAGCCAAGGCATCCGGACTGTTTCTCTTAACCCCTGACATGCAGAAGAAGCCCTTGACAGGTGTAGTAGGTAAGTCCTATCCAGTTCTGACAACTAAATTAGTGGTTCTGGTCAAAGCAACTTTCAGAAACAACCTGGGGCCATTTTAATTTCCCCAAAACAGTAAAGGTACTTGGACTGCTGGGGCACGTGGGTGGCTCAGTCAGTTAAGCGTCTGACTCTTGATTTTGGCTCAGGTCATGATCTTGCAGTCTGTGAGATTGAGCCCCACGTTGGGCTCTGTGCTGATAGTGTGGAGTCTGCTCGAGATTGTCTCTCTCCCTCTTTCTCTCTGCCCCTCCCCATGCTTGCATCTATGCTCTTTCTCAAAATAAATAAATAAACTTAAAAAAAGTATTAGGACTGCTGACTTCTAATGTTCTAGAATGACTTGGGACCACAAAGATTCTATGAGGCTCCCTTGAAGTTTCTCTGGTAATATGGGTCAAATTTGTTGGATGCACTCTCATTTCAATTTCCACTTTAAAATAATTTGCTGTTCATTGAAATAAGTTGCATTCAGCAGTGTGTAATGATCTAGAAAGACCACAGGCTGCACTTGGGCCCCTCATTCACCCAGCACTTCAGCCTATATAGACAGTATGGTTTCATGGTTATAAGCATGGGATGGGATGTCAACTGTGCCCCTTGCTCATATAGGACATGACTATGGGCAGGTTTCTTGATTGTGTTGCATTGTCCTCATCTCCAAAAATGGAGAAATCAGTCAATTCCCAGCATCACCATGAAAATGTACTGATATATATGAAAGTCCTCCCCACAGTTCCCGAAGGATGAATGGCATTCCATAAACTCCATGCTGACAGTGTTATCACCCTAAGCAAGACTAAAAAAGTACACAGCTGGAGACTTTCCCTAACCCTGACTTTTGGAAAACTAACTTTATACCATGCTGATGATGACTATTGCTTTAACTATTTCCACAACTTCCTAAACATGGCCTGGTCTAAACTCTATTTTTAACTATGCCTGAGCAAAACACAGAAGCAAGCAAACAAGAAAGCAAGCAGAATATGAGAGTTGCCTTTAATACTTCTAAGATGGATCTGACTTCAGTTTTCTGAACTCTACTTTCCCCCCACCCACCTCAGCTTTCACTTAGGAGTTACTATGAAAAAATTTTCCCATGAGAAATTTGCTATGTTAGGTCAATGATTTTCTGGTGGAAATAAGGGCAAGAGGTGAACCCATTATAATGACTCTAAAGTGTGTGGAATATGGTCTGAATCTTGCCAATGCTTAGCAGTTATAGGACTAGTAGGACAGAGCAGGGTGGGAACACAGCTAGTTTAAGTGACAAGGAAAATCCCTCTCACACCTAAGCTGTACTTGCTAAAGAATGAAAAGCATGTGAGAAAATCTCTTGACCTCCCTGTGCTGACAGAGCAGGACCAGGTGTGATGGAGATGGTCTGATGATCCCCATCAGTTAATTCAGCCTAACCTTCAAATACAGTAGAGCTTCATAATACAATCTGACATAACGAATATCTAAATTTTCATCAGCATTTGTCAATTAGAGCTCTTGTTTTTTCTACAATTAGGAACTATTTGGAAAACCGAACAAGACATTGCCCTTTGGAGCCATAATTAAACTGAAACTTAACAAGAGTGGAATTGGAGGTTTTGACTAACAGCTAACAGAATGTTGTGTCACACGCCACTCTCCTGCTATTGGCCTAAGGGAAACCAGGAGAATTTCAGAAATCATACAGACTCTCAAGAGCAGATATGTTTTAATGTTTCAAATTAAATTCTTCCAGCAACTGGTATTGATCTGACTGGTATTGGAACATTTATACTGTTTCAACTGCTGTGTAGAACACTTTGGAACCTAATGAAAATTACCTTTTTCTGTCTTAAAGTTTTTTTTTTTTTTCTCAAGAGATAAACTGAGCTGGTTAATGTTTTGTCAAATCATGCTTTCTAGGCTATGTCATCTTATTTCCTGCTAGTGTCTAGCTCTATAATAGAGAAACTCTGATTTTTTTTCTCTTGCTATTTTCTCTTATTTCAATAGGCAAACCATATCTCACAAAATATCCTCTTTGGTCAACTCAAGGCCCATTGGCATAAAGTTTCCCATAGACTATATATGTGTGCGTATGTGCGTGTGTGTGTGTGCGTGTGCATGTGTGTTTCAGACTTCTTTCTAAAAGGGACAATTTTGGAACTTTCACTGCTTTTGGTTCCCTAGGGAACATTCCATGCCACATATGGATGCTGGAAAGAATATCTCAAAAGGCTGGGTCATCTATTATCATTGTTGGTTCACATGGAGGGTTTTGTTGACAAGTCTCTGTTTAAAGCAAAGGGACTATGCCAAGTGATTCATGACATTTGCAGCCTTTTCTAGAGCGTGCAGCCTCTCTTGGAACTTGCTGGCCATTTAAGAGACTTTCTGGAGTCAGAGTAAAGAGATTGGATGTAGAAGGGGAAATTGGATATATGTAGAAAAGTTCAGAAACAATTTACAGTCTTTGTGAGAGCTGCATTTAGCTTTTAGAACATTGAAATAATGAAATGTGTTTATGAAGCAGAATTTCTTCCATGTGTCCCATGTGCACATTTTCCCCCTGGGGAAATATGTATCCAAGCAAAAAAAAATATTTGTTAAAAAAGTAATACATTTGCATTTTGATACTTCATATCTGAGAGAAAAGAATTCTAACTCCAGGTCTTTTAGACAGTTCTAGAATAGGATCAGATAATTTAATCTTCTGACTTAAACACAGGTCCAGAGTTAATCATCAGAAACAAACACTCCCATCTCTGTATCAGTTCCAACAACAGACTTACTTAACTCTAATACCAAGTTACCACTTCAATTTGAAAAACATATGTTGCAGCACAGGGCACAACTTTCTTCAAAGTCGATTTTATCCCAATTTTTTGTTTTGAAAAGTTTGAAACATACTGAAAAGCTGAAAGAATGATTAGAACATGATTTACCCCCCAACCTAGATTCAGTGATGTGAACATTTTGGTGCATATGCATATGCTTTATAACTCCATGTATATGCATACAGATTGTCCCTCTGAACCATTTGAAAGTGATTTACAGACATATGGGTGACAGTTTACCCATAAGTACTTTAGCAGCATCAACTAAAAATAAGGACATTCTCCCAAAAATCACAATAATATTATTATATACAAGAAAATTAACCTTAATTTATAATATAACCTAAATTATTCCATATAAAACACATGCCTTGCATATTAATTGCCCACAACATGTCTTTCGTAGTTGTCTTTTTTTTTAAGTCAGGATCCAATCAGGTTAAAACATAGTATTTAATCTAGAGTGGTTTCCTTACCTTTTTTTTTTGAACAGTCCAGACCAGTTTTCCAGTGGACTGTATCATAATTTGAAACTACTAATAGTTTTGATATGCCTTTTGATAATTTAGAATCTCAAAAGAAGCAGCCTAAGAACTTAGTTTAATTTATTAGTAAAAAAACAGTTACCAAAGTGGTGAATGCTTTTATACTAATAGAGAACCCTCTGGAGATTTAGATTAGATGGAATAAATTTGGCAAGAAACATAATAGTGGTTTGGGATCACAATGTTTCTGAGTTTACTGGTTTTAATTTTTAATTTTTTTATTAAATAATTTTTTTAATGTGTATTTATTTTTGAGACAGAGACAGAGCATGAGTGGGGGAGGGGCAGAGAGAGAGGGAGACACAGAATCTGAAGCAGGCTCCAGGCTCTGAGCTGTCAGCACAGAGCCTGATGCGGGGCTCGAACCCACAAACCATGAGATCATGGCCTGAGCCGAAGTCGGAAGCTTAACCCGCTGAGCCACCCAGGCGCCCCTACTGGATTTTAAGTAAAGTCAAAAGAAAGGGAACTGATGTCTTCAGTGGGTCATAATTCTTCAGTGGGTACATTTAGCAAATGGTAGGAAATGTCGGTTTGCAGCTTGCAGGAGAAACTGACGTTAAAGAAAACAAAGTTGTTTGTGTAACTGTGGATTGGGAACTGTGGCGACAGGAAATTCACCTATCTTTCTGTAAGTACAAGTTTATATATGTTTTTTAAAAAAAAGATCTGAAAAGTCAAATGTGAGAAAAATATCTTATTGTATTTTTATTATTTAAAAAAATATTTCTTTTGAGAGAGAGAAAGAGACAGTGTGTGCACATGCAGAGCAGGGGAGGGGCAGAGAGAGAGAGAGGGAGAGAGAGAATCCCAAGAAGGCTCCACACTGTTAGCACAGAGCCTGATGCGGGGCTCGATCTCACAAATTGTGAGACTCTGGTGCTCAACCAACTGAGCCACGCAGGTGCCCCAGAAAAACCATCTTATTTTAATGGTCTATTACATCTGTTCAAATATGAAGGAACATATAATTATATGTGTGTATGTGGATTGCATCTCCATATTTAGATCTGAACAACCAAAACATGGCATTACTGTTACTAATACCAATAAAACATATCTCTTATATATCAGGTATTTTATACTGAAGTAAAAGAGGGGGGGTTGTTAAGTGATGTTGGCAGTGTTCAAATAATCTCCATAGTTTCCTGTTTTTATTTATCCATTAAATTATTAAGCATTTACAATGTACCCAGCAGTATACTTGAGGCAGGGGTGTAAAGATGAACAAAAGAACATGATGCCCCTTGTTCTAGATCATAGTCTATTAGGAGGGGGCAGCAATGTAAAAACTTACAGCTGTATGAGATCTGGTGTAATAAAGGGGCACACAAGTTGCTATGTGCCTGACATACAGCAGACACTCAAAATATTTTTGGTGAATAAGTGGATGAATGAAGGAATCATAGAAGAGAAATCATCTAGTAGAACTCGAGAAGCAAAGACTATAAGAAGGAGATGAAGGGTAAGCTGTGTTTTAACGGACGTGCAGGAGTTGTCCAAGTGGGCAAGGATGGTGGGACATACCAGTTGCCTTGTACAAATGTGGAACACACATCATTCAGTTTGGCCCAGTGTCAAGGTCCACATGGGGCGGCGGTGGTGGTGGGGATAGGGTTAAAAAAAGGAGTAGGAGCACAAACAATTAAGGACAGACAATTCTATGCTGGAAATGGTTGGGAACCAGTGAGTGATATGGAGTGGAATATTGACATGCTTGGATGTGTGTTTGTTTGTTTGTTTGTTTGTTTGGAAAATCTTTTCTGCTGGTGGTAGAGAGACTGAATCGAAGAAGAGAAGACAAGCTGATTAAGAGTCTCTTAGAATAATTCAGGGAAAGAACAATGAATAAATCAGTCACAGGAGGAATAGGGATGAGGACAGACTGAAGAGCGATTTCACCGAGTAGCTAGTTGTTACTCTAGCTGTCAAACTCTGCATATGCATTCAGGAATTGAGAACTTTGATAAATCTTTTTAAGGGTTAGAAATGAAAATTTCCCTCATATTATTTCAGTCTTTAGCTACTACTCAGTTCCAGTTTAACTTTTATAAACAAAGAGATCACATTAGTATCTTCACTTTTTTTCTGTGCCTGATTATTTTTTTATAGCTTTTAAAATTGAGATAGAGGGGCGCCTGGGTGGCTCAGTCGGTTGCACGTCTGACTTCGGCTCAGGTCATGATCTCACGATTTGTGGGTTTGAGCCCCGTGTCGGGCTCTGTGCTGACAGCTCAGAGCCTGGAGCCTGTCTTTGGACTCTGTGTCTTCCTCTCTCTCTCTGTCCCTCCCTTGCTCGCACTGTCTCTCTCTCAAAAAATAAATAAACATAAAAAAAAAACATTTTAAAATTGAGATAGAATTCATATACCATGTATTAAATTCATCCATTTAATGTGTGATTACACTAAAATCCTGTGGATTTTTAGTGTAATCACAGAGTTGTACAACCACCACCACAATCAATTTTAGATTATTTTCATCACTTCCAAAAGAAACCTTGTAACTGTTAGCAGTCGCTCCCCATTCACACATTTCTCCCGTCCCTGGAGACCACTAATTTACTTTTGGTCCCTATGGATTTGCCTATGCTGGACACTCCATATAAACAAAATCCTACAATATGTTATCTTTTGTGACTGGCTATTATCTTCACTTTTGCTCATCGTCAGAGCCAGGAAATTGGGAGTGGACTAAACAATGGAGAAATCCTTTGAGATTCTCCCTGCCCCCACCAAGACTCTCACGTTTGGAGAAGGTACAGTTAGTTGCTTAGAGCTCTGTAAGAGGACAGATAGAGATAAAAAATACCTTTTCAGCAATGATACTACTTCTAAGTTATCATAAAAATATATAATAATATTTCCATGCATTAGATGCTTGTTAGATGCTTTATGTACATTAGCTCATTTATTCCTTACAGCATATCTGTGAGGTAGGGATTTAATTCTTTTACAGGTGAGCAAACTAAGAGTTGGGCAAGAGGTTACTTATTTCATATCTCACTTTGTATCTCAAAAGCTATGTTCTGGACTGCTATTTGAGAATACAAAGCACTCTATTTTTTTAGTTCCCAGGTAGCCTTTTCATTTCTTTTCTATATGCTACTTTTCATGATCTTCACAGTTTCCTCAACTTGAAATGGCTCACCTATCCTTTGGCTACTAGCCACTGACCTCACCTTTTAAAGCATTAAGAAAACTTACACTAGATGAATGGATAAAGAGGATGTGGCATATCTATATCTCTATATTTCTATATATAAAATTTATATATTTTAATATATATACAATTTATAAAATTTATACATATATACAATGGAATATTACTCAATCATAAAAAGAATATCTTGCCATTTGTGACAACATGGATGGACCTAGAGGGTATTAAGCTAAGTGAAATAAGTCAGACAGAGAAAGACTAGTGCCATACGATTTCACTTATATGTGGAATCTAATAAACAAAACAGATGAACAAACAAAAAATGGGAGATAACAGGCTTCCAGTTGTGGAATGAATAAGTCATGGGGATAAAAGGTATAGCATAGGGAATACAGTCAATTGTATTGTAATAGTGTTGTATGTATGGTGACAGGCGGTAGCTACACTTGTGGTGAACATAGCATGATGTATAGATTTGTCCAATCACCATGTTGTATACCTGAAACTAATGTAACGTTGTGTGTCAACTACACTTCAATTAAAAAAGAAAATAATAGCAACCAAAGACACTAATTTTTTTAAATAAGCACAATGGGCAAAGCATATTAAAAGCATAAAACCTCCACAGAGGACTATGGAATAAATATTGCAACAAACAATAAAAAAGAAAACTCATGAAAATATGTCTTTCTTAAGAGATGATAGGACTTAGAATCTCACTGTTTCCCCATCCTTAGATGGGGTTGGGGGAAAACTCCATTGTGAAAGTGGGTCAGGGTGATTCCTGATTAATCACTTAGCCAAATGGGTAAGACTCACTGCTTGAAAACTATAGGCATTTATATAATTATCACGACCACAGAAATCACATTTTATTTATTATTTCTTCTCAATGTTTTATGAGAAACATGATAATCTGATTTAATGTTAAACCAACTATGGTTTATTGTTTCAATATAGACTGTGCCATGGAGAGGTGCCTGTGAGGGTCAACTATACGTCAGCTGTCAGCTCTATATTCTGGCAAACTTCCTTGAGTGAAGGGGTTCTAAGAAATAGCCTGTGTTTATTTTCCTTCTTTCCCACTCCCCAGGTACCCCAAATTACTTTTCTCCCTTGTGCTGTTGTATAAATCTTCCTTGGGATTATTGTATCAGCAAAGTGTAGTTTTGGGAAAGTAAGACGGCTTTTCCTATCTTGAATTTAAATTTAATAAGCACTTGTGAAAATTAATCTTCTCAAGAAGTCTCAGAAGGGAAGAAAGTATGGGTGAATGCCCAAGAATGTAAGAATTTACTTGAGGTTGTCAGTTATGATTCTCCAGTTGAAGATGATTTGATGAAACCCACAGCATGAGGGAGGCTTTACCAAGGAAAATAAAATGTAGGTCTCCAAGGGACCCCAGAAGGTTGTTTCATGTGATCCACTGCCTTAGGCATGTCAGTGTCCTAACACCCAAGTACCATGAGTTTGTTCTCTTTATGAAGAGATCTTCTATATGTATACTTCATAACTCTCATCCTCATTTTAGTGTCTCATGAACCAAACCAACTAACATCAATCTATATTGAGTTAGCCTATGGGACATTTTGTGTTGTTTACTCTTCTCTGAATGTTGGAAACTGACCATAGTCAGGGAAAACACAGTTTAGGAGGTCAGATGTTACAGAAGGACAAAGAAGTTGGATCAAATATCTCTTCCCCATGAACAAAAAAAGCAAGAGCAAAAGCTACTCACATTTACTCAACACTGATAAATATATTGACACATTGGCTCAGTTAATCTTCATATGTTCTAGATGAAGTACGTCCCATTATATCTTCATTTTACACATAAAGAAACTACAGACTAGGGGCTCCTGGATGGCTCATTTGGTTGAGTATCCAACTCTTGGTTTCAGCTCAGGTCATGATCTCATGGTTCATGAGATTGAGCTCACGTTGGGTTGCGTGCTGACAGCCCAGAGACTGTTTGGGATTCTCTCTCTTCTTTCTCTGCCCTCTTCCCCACTCACACATGCATGTACTCTCTCTCTCTCTCTCTCTCTCAAAATCAGTAAATAAAAATTAATGGGGTATGTGGGTGATTCAGTTGGTTAAGCATCCAACTCTTGATCTCAGCTGAGGTCTTGATCTCAGGGTCGTGAGTTCAAGCCCTGTGTTGGGTTCCATGCTGGGTGTGAAGCCTACTTAAAAAAACAAAAACAAAATACCACCCCCTCCAAAAAAACCCACTATAGACTAGACAGTCAAATGAATTGACCAAAATAAAAATTACCAGTGAATGGCAGAGCTGTGTGTCTAATTTAGTTATGTCAGATAGAAAGCACTTCTTCTTTTTTTCCTTTAAAGATTTTATTTTTAAGTCATCTCTACATCCAACATGGGGCATGAACCCACAACCCTGAGATCAAGAGTAGTATGCTTCACTCACCAAACCAGCCAGGTGCTCCAAAAGCACATGTTCTTGACTATTCTATCTATCTATGTATGTATCCATTCATAACATGGCTATGCAAGATAATTATATGATACAATTTTGCAAAAGCATGGCTAGGTCTTTGCCCACATAACCAGACAAAATGATAGTTCAAGCATGGCATGTTATAAAGAGAGTAATTATGATTTATTTGACTAAGCTGTTAATGTCACCCAGCAAGATGGTTGGGTTCACTGAATTATGCAACTGGTCAATTTTTCTGTGCTTTTTCATAAATATGCTCTAATATCCACTATAAAGGATACATAAAATCACAGGGAAAAGGTAGAGTTGGATACAAATAGTTGTGGAATTAAGGAAGAAATAACATATAAAAATAATTACAAAGCAATGTACCCTTGTAAATGTTCATTCCTTCATTCAGAAGATCTTTATTGAGTGTCAAGCATTCTTCTAACTGCTAGAGGTATGGCCCCTCATCTTATTAGACAAATGATGCAAGAATGTGGTGTGTGAATGCACACATATGTGTGGGCAATATTTTAGGTATTATAAATGCAAGGCAAGTGGAGAGTAGTTCATTATTATACAGCGTGATTGAGAAAGACCTTGCTGATAGTGACATTTGAGTGGATCCCTGAAGGAAGTGAGCAAGCGAGTCATGTGGCTATTGGGGCATAAGTACCAGGCAGGGGGAACAGCAAGAGCAAGATCTCTAAAGGGGAAATTTACATTCAAGGAATAGCAAAGAGACCAGAATGGATGGAGGTGAGAGAATAAACCTTTTTTTTTTTTTTGGAAAACACCTCTAATATTTTTCTCTTATCCAAGTGCACCATCCTATACCTCCCATAAGATGTTAAATAATAATGGTAATTTGGGAATGTTTGCCTTAATCCTGATATCAGTGGAAATATTTTTTCACCTTTCCCTATTAAGCATGATACTGACTTTTAGACTAAGATATATAAACAAAATCCCTGTGTGTTTAAGTTGCCTACTGCTGCATAAGGAGACATACCAAAATTTAGAGACTTAAAATAATAATCACTTTATTATCTCATGTGTCTATGGGTTAACTGGACTTGGCTGGTCAGTTTTTCTGCTTTATCATACCTCAGCTTGCCTGGAGGCTTGACTAGGTTGGAGCTACCAAGATGGCTCATGCATACGTGTGTCAGTTGGTGCTACATTGAAAGGCAACTCAGCTAGAGCTATTGACCAGAGTGCCTTAGTTTTTCTTATTTTCGTATAGCTTGGGCTTTACCGCATTGACAACCAGGTTCTATGAGGAAGGAAATCCTAGGCCCCAATGTGCTCGAAAATCAATTTCTCTTCATGCCTTTGGGCAAGACAGTCACAGGACCAGCTGAAATCTGAGAGGTGGGGAATAAACTCTGCCTCATGATGGTGGAGTGACATATTTATAGTAAGAGGGGGGATTGACAATGGTTATCTTTGGAGGCTATCACACGATCAATTCCCTATTTTGCTGTTGTTATTAAATCAAATTTTAATATTAATTTTTATAATGCTTTGTCAATCTTCGTGAAGATGATTATACTATTTTTCTCCTTAGACCTATTAATAGGATGAATTTTATGAATAGATTTTCTAATATTGAACTGTCCTTAAATACTTGGAATAAATCTCTCTTGCACATGGCGTTATCTGTATGATTCTTCCTGATTAGCTTCCAGAATCTGAACCAGGTCTATGGAGGCCTGTAAAACCCTCAGTTTCTTCTCTTTTCTGCACTCCTTAATATACATGGTATATCCTTTTTTCTTTTCTACATGTGTCTTTCACCTTAAAAAGGTTTTTTTTTTGTTAGCAGTTTTTGAGACCTGTCACGACTGGGCTCTGTCTCCTCAGCTTCTTTCTACCTCCTTCCTTTTTTCTTCAGTGAATTCTGCTGTTTTGGGGACCCCTTTAAAAGTATTTTGGAATTTATGTCCTAGTTTTACTGTAAATATAGTTTATATTTATGTTTACCATTTTTTTTCTTTTGGATGGTTTTCAGGAAGAGGAGAAAACTGGAATCATGGTTGTATCAGAAGCCCCAATATGTAAATATAAAATTTTTACAGAATATACAAATATTAAATTGACTTTCCCAAGCTCTCAATAGGCATTTTAGAGTTGAAATGGAGAAATGAAAGACATCATTATTTATGAAAACAGGGATGAGATTATTACAAGTTAATTTTCTGTCTTCTTTTCTTTGGTAGCAAATACAACCCTCTTGTGGAAAGCTAGAGGCAATTTATATTGCTCCCATGGAAAATTTTTCTTTACCATCAACTTCCAACTGTATCTTAAAAATGTATAAATTATAGGTGTAAAAGTGATTATAATTGTTTAAGTGATAGTTGGATGTAATTGGGGAAAATGCTTTCCCTTGAAGGTTGACCCCGATCACTTCCCAAACTGTGATGGATTGAGGGTCTGAGGAACAATGCTGGGAGCTGGCAAGAGGCCCCCAGGATGGGGTACAGGAAAAGGGTGAGCATTAACTTAGAAGTCAGAGAATTCTAGGGAAATCAAGAAAGAAACTAACACAATCTTCCAAACAGCCAAATTCTGGATTTACCCTAGTAGGGACTAATTGTACTCATTAAGTACTCTGTGAATTTGGTATAGAGTAGGCCTGGATTTTTTACTAGGCAATGGGTTGTTTGAGGTATATTATCAAGAGTAAACAGTACAATTACAATTATGTCTTTAGAATAGAGTGTTTTAATATCCAAATGTTCTTAAATATCCAAATGTTCTTACTGTGAGTCTTTTTAAGGTCGTAAAAATGGATTTACATTCTCGATTAGAAACGATACTTCTGTTACTGCAGCTGGGTGATTTGAGCTGTGGAGACCCTCTCCCAGCCCCTCCTCACACCTGCTGCCGAGACACTGCCAACAGTTTTGAAGCATTTCCACCCATAAAAGGAACACGCAGGCTGTATGTACAAGTTCTAGTACATGAAACAGATATCTCGGTTCTGAGCCTTATTTCTGGCACTCGCACATCCATATTGCTTATGAATGTGTGAAGGAACAAATCAGGATTAACTGCATTCTTGGAGATGCTGGGCTGGGGAAGAAAGATGTATTTGCTTATTTATGCTTTTGCTGTACTTTGTGGCTAGTTACATCTTATGTCATTCTACACTTGTGGTGCATTTAATAAATACAATGATTTATTACTAGTAGGAAACAATAACATTGGATAGTGTTTTCTAACACACAAAATGTGTTCATGATTTGTGATTTCTTGGGGATGTTTGGCTAATATAGATTAGTTAGTTGCCTGGAACCCCTACAAATGCGGTGTTATCAAGAAGACAGGTTACTTCCTAGATACCCGGTTTCAATGCAAAATTATGTGTTAGAGAGAGTTATGGTTGTAATAAATTTGTTCAACAAGGTATTTTTAAAGGCTTTTGTGGTAGAGTGAAATTGGGACTATGAAATGGAACTATAAACATTTTTAAAGAGTTTTAAGTATAATACCATCTTTCTTTCTTTTTTAAAAGTGTTTATTTACTTTTGGTGGAGAGGATGCGTGAGTGCAGGGGAGGGGCAGAGAGAGAGGGAGACACAGAATCCGAAGCAGGCTCTAGGCTCTGAGCTGCCAGCACAGAGCCTGATGCAGGGCTTGAACTCACGAACCATGAGATCATGACCTGGGCTGAAGTTTGATGCTTAACTGAGTGAGCTAGCCAGCCACCCCTAATGCCATCTTTTCTTAAAAACAAACATACTGAAGCTATCTTTTTGGGATGAGATTGAACCATAATCTGGAAAAACAGAGTTCTCTATGAAATGGCAATACATAAGGAACATGTTAGCATATATCCTTCCTTCTTTTTTCTACCAAGAGAGCTGGGGTTTCTCTCCTTTTGTCTCTATCTCTCTGTCTCTGTCACACACACACACACACACACACACACACACACGGGGCGGGGGGGAATCAACAATGAGTTAAATTGCACTTATTTCAGTCTTCCAGAGATGTCCATGAAATTCAAGGTTGGAATGCTCATATTGAAAACATTGCTGCCAGCCTTGAGCTGATAAAATTGGTATGAAAGTTAGCCTCTATGACTAATTCACAACTTTCTCATGAAACTGCAAAGAGTAACCTCCCTGAGAGGAAAACACTGATTCGTGGGTGATAGAATGAAATTTTTGGCACTAATGAACTCACTGGATGTGCTCCCCGCTTCTGTGCACCTCTGTGGATTACCTGGGCTGATGGCAGAGTAAGGTATTTGATAAAAATGTCATGCGTAAATGCAGAACTTGGATGGCAATGAGAGAAAAGACACCCGTTAACTCCAAGGAAGAGCATCTGTCAATGCTGGGAGTTCATTGCAAAGAGATGCAGTGGGGATCTAAAGACAGAACCACAGAATCTTTTTCTTAGACTAATAGGTCCTACTCTAGCAATAGTCCACATGGTTGATGATAATTTCCTACTTTTCCACTATATGCAGCAGTTTGGATAACACTTGGAGGTGCCTCCAACATCTTCCAAATGGCTTTCAGCTTTGAATCCAGGAGAAGCAAATTTAAGGTCCATTTATCTGCCATGAGCCCAAATTTTGTTCTTAATCATTCTTGGCACTTGTCATCAACAATAATAGGTGAGCTTAGGGCAGGAGGGGCTACTCCATGTCCTCCTTTCTCTCCTCCCTTGCTCCTTTTTTGTTCTCCAGATACACAGAGGTGAGGAGAGCAAGAAATAAAACCTGTGTTGAAGAAGTTGCATTCCTCTGCCCTTGTCCTCTTGATATTCAGACCCAACACAGTGCCAGGCTGCTCCCACTATGAAGTGGGTCCATTCATACCCAAATCATCTCAGATCCTTTGAAGGGGGATGTGCCAAAACTACTTTGGAAATTGTACAGCAATGTATATTTAAACCTGTCTAGTCTAACTCCTTCATTTTATGTTTTAAGACAATCACCTTGTGTGTCCATGGAGACTTGTGAAGTGCTTTTCATCAGTAGGGCATCCACTGTGTTCCTCACCCTGGAAAAGGTGCTACATCCTTTCTTTGGTGTTAGAAATATAATCAGCATTTGTAAGTCACTGTCTACTATAAGCCCATATGTGATGGAGGAAAGACTTGCCTTATTAGGAGAAGCAACCTGGCAAAGGAGAGAAAAGCAGGTATTTTAAGAGGGGTGGTATTCACATCACTGAGAGACAGCAGAGACGGAGGAGGAAATCTTGGGTGATTTTATTGCTTCAAGAGACCAAGCACAACAATATGTATACTTAGAGATAGGCATAATGCTAGATTCTTTAGTAAGAAAAAAAAAGTCCAGTTCTGCCTTTTGAATGTCTACATCTTTGGTTATTGAGGGACAGTGTGTAAGAAGGAGGAAGGAGTTTGGTAGTCTTTTGTAATTCAGGCAACACTTGGATGTTTTCTGAGAACATACAGTTCTCAGGAAAAGAGCCCACTCTGACTTTAATGGAACAGAACTCCAGGCAGTCCTTACTTTCAAACAACACCTTCCCTGGGGAGTGAGATAGAGTTACAGTCAGGGACTCCAGGGACCAGGCATTCCTGTGCTTGTCTTCATCCCTAGAATACAAGAGACATTATGTTTCTGAGACTTGATGTTAAAATGAGAGAAGAGCAGAATTTTGGGGAGTAATAGAGGAGGTTCACCATCTGTACAGAAGAAAGGATCCCAGCAGATCTTAGTGGAAAAAGTACCAAGAGTTTGGGGCTGAAAGAACCCTGTCCTTGAGGAATTATGGAGAAAATTTTTACTTAATTCTCTCTCTCCAAAGATTGGATAGACATTGCTCAGGGGTGGACTTGCATTATTCCTTCTGAATCGTTGATTAATTCACCACAGCAGAAATATGCAGTCCTTTCTGAATTCTTTTACATCACGGTATAATTACCATAACTGAATTTCTATGATTCTCACATATACCATTAAAATATTTCTAAAGTATCTTTTTCCCTAATAAAGGACAAAATTTAAATAGTATTAGCATGAAATTTGGCTGCTTGTCACGTTAATATACCACTGCCTTTCTCTTAGAAGATGTACATTCCGTTTCATGAAGAAGTCACCATATGGAGGTACTGCAGAAGGGAAGGAAAACTTTATGCACATACCAAAGAAAGTTTGGAATCCTTTAAAGAAGTAGTAGGAGTGGCACCTGGGTGGCTCAGTCAGTTAAGCGTATGACTTCAGCTCAGGGCATGATCTCACGGGTTCGTGAGTTCAAGCCCTGCATGGGGCTCTGTACTGACAGCTCAGAGCCTGGAGACTGTTTCAGATTCTGTGTCTCCTTCTTACTCTGTCCCTCCCCTGCTCATGAACTCTCTCTCTCTCCCCCTCCCTCTCCCCCCCCAAATATAAATAAACATTTAAAAAATTAAAAGAAAGAAGTAGGAGAACATGGAAAGACTAAATAAGAATGAAAACTATTTTTATGAGGCTCTTTCTTGAGAATGTCATGTATCTTTCAACAGCACATTATTCTTTTAAGAACCTTGAAAAGAAAAAACATGTGCATTACATCCTCTGAAGTCACTATTTTCAGATACTTTGTTTAAGGTTGGTGGTGTCCACTTACAAAGAAATAGAAAAATGGTAACAACTTTTAATAGACAAATTAAAATCTGCAGGCTGATCCTTGTCACTCTCGAAATGCTTTATTTGGTGCTTTTCCTCTGGGCTCTGAGTTAATTGCAGGGTTTGTGGGAGTAACCAGACATTGACTGAAAATTGAGCTAAGTGTCACTGTCAGTAGAATAGAAATTCTTTCCCTCCTTTCACAGGGAACAAGCATTTATTTATTTATTTATTTATTTAATATATTGTCAAATTGGTTTCCATACAACACCCAGTGCTCATCCCAACCAGTGCCCTCCTCAATGCCCATCACCCACTTTCCCCTCTCCCCCACCCCCCATCAACCCTCAGTTTGTTCTCAGTATTTAAGAGTCTCTTACGGTTTGCCTCCCTCCCTCTCTGTAACTTTTTTCCCCCTCCCCCATTGTCTTCTGTTAAGTTTCTCAAGATCCACATATGAGTGAAAACATAATGGTTTCTGTCTTTGTCTGCCTGACTTCTTTCACTTAGCATAACACCCTCGAGTTCTATCCACTTTGCTACGAATGGCCAGATTTCATTCTTTCTCACTGCCAAGTAGTATTCCATTGTAGAGATAAACCACATCTTCTTTATCCATTTGTCAGTCGATGGACATTTAGGCTCTTTCCATAATTTGGCTATTGTTGAAAGTGCTGCCATAAACATTGGGGTACATGTGCCCCTATGCATCAGCACTCCCGTATCCCTTGGGTAAATTCCTAGCAGTGCTATTGCTGGGTCATAGGGTAGTTCTATTGTTAATTTTTTGAGGAACCTCCACACTATTTTCTAGAGAGGCTGCACCGGTTTGCATTCCCACCAACAGTGCGAAAGGGGGAACAGGCATCTAAACTGTTCACGAGGTGGTAAAAGATGGAAAAGCTGAGGCAGTGATGTGATCAGAAAGGAAAACTATGGAGGGATAACTAGCTCCTTGTGACACTGAAAGCAAATAAAATGTGTTTTCTCAAATGTTGTGTAGTTATTTTGAAAGTTATGTTTTTGTTTGTTTCCTGACCTTCTTCACTCCTCATCCACCTCCGTAAGCTCTAACGCTTGGACATCTAACACTTGAAAGTTTGGAAATCATTTGAGGACTCACATATAGAACTAGGCATGATGTGAAGTAATTTCTTTTACTGGGTAAATTACTATAGTTAAGGTTAGTTGATGATGCAGTAGGGTCCAAAATAACTCATGATCTCTTGTAAGTATTCCAGGACTCCAATAGCTTGAAGCCTAAGATTCTCCCTGGATCCAGAAAAATCCACTGAGTGCTAGACTACCCTGTAATAAGATGTCTTTTGTGAAATAGAAATTCAATCTATGGTAATTTCTTAGGTTGCCAAATAGGATGTCTGGTAAAGAAACTTTTAATGTGTTAACTGGTAGGAACTAAATGAAGCATAAAAGTCATTCAGGATGATTTGTAGTCTATTGCATACTAAATCCTAGTAAGACCAGTGTGTCTGTTACAGGATAGGGTATTCAGTACTATAAAACGCAGTGATCTCTGGTAATCTCTGGAACAAAAATTCTCCTGTAATACCAAAAAATGTATAAACCTATGGAGCCAAGATTAATTTTGGGATTCAAAGAAATCCGGTGTTTTGAAGGTCTTAACACGATATTATAATGTAGATAAACCTGGGAATAACTTAATAGAGGTTTATTAAAATGCTGGGAGAGAAATGTAGTACTCTCATATTGGTGACTTCGGTCCTTTACATTAGTCAGATTGACCGTAATTTAAATAACAAGCGAAAAAGGAAAGTTAGAAGTCCATGAGAAGATTGTTTAGTTTAGACTTTTACATCCTGTTAGGACTGTACCTAACTATTTTGATGAGATCTCCATTCCTACTGGACAATTAGAAAAGCTACTGTCTGCCAGCTATGGATTGGAAATGCAAGTCTCGTGATTGATGTAAACTGAATTTGTGAGAAGCTACCCATGAAAAATGGGGAAATACAAGGTCAGGTATCAATGAAGGGAGCTGGAAAGATATGGGTATATTGTCTGAAGACAGGATGAAAATTTCCTCTGCCTTCAAATACATTAAGAGCCATCATTCTGAGCATGATACTAAGGATTTCTCCATCTTTGCTGAGCTTGAGTGAGAGAAAGTAGCTTCGATCTGCTGCCTGATGGATCCAGTTTTTCTAAAAGGAAGGACTTGGTATGGAGGATTATTAAGAGGGTAAATGAATGGAATGAATAGCATAAAACCTCTACAGCAAAGTTTGTGCCTAATAGTGCCACTTAAGATTTAACATTCATTCTCTCTTTGGAAAGGTTGGTTAAAAATACGTTTACTGTTGAACATTCTTAAGGTTCGTATTTACCAGCTTGAACTATGCAAGTGTCATGCAAAATTCATTTTGGATGAGGAAAGAAGCATTTAGGACTCATAGTGTAAGTGTATCCAACATAAGTAGAAAGGAGTCTTTAGAGAGAGAGAGAGAGAGAACATAGCCAGTTTTCTTCTAATAGCTCTTACTTTGACAAGTATAAAATGCCTCACTATTTTTTAAGGGTCTATTTATTTATTTTGGGAAAGACAGAGTGCACACAAGAACAGGGAAGGGGCAGAGAGAGAGGGAGAGAGAGAATCCCAAGCAGGCTCTGTGCTGTCAGTGCAGAGCCCAACACAGGACTTGATCTCATGAACTGTGAGATCATTAAATTGCCTCATTATTAATATATATGAACATATCCATTGCATTTCTTGCAAGCATATCAGCTGAAAATTAGTACACTTTCTAGCTAATGAATGATTATATTTTGTAAATATCAGTCATAATTCCTAGGAGTTTTACACCTGTTATACATTAAAGAGATGATTGACTTACTGTTTTCCTCATTATTAATCTCATATATGAAAAGAAAGTTCTACACCACAAACTTTAAGGAATTAAGTTTTTCTTTTTGCCTCTAGTATATAACATCCTAAAAAACAGAAATAAAACAGAAATGGTTTATATAGGGGCACCTGGGTGGCTCAGTCAGTTAAACCTCCAACTTCGGCTCAGGTCACGATCTCATGTTCATGTGTTTGAGCTGACAGCTCAGAGCCTGGAGCCTGCTTCAGATTCTGTATCTCCCTGTCTCTCTGCCCCTCCCCCTCTCATGCTCTGTCTCTCTCTGTCTCAAAGATAAATAAAACATTAAAATAATAATAATTAAAAAAAAGAAGCGGTTTATATAAATAGGAAAACAACTTTTTCCCTAGTTAAATCACTCAGAACTCACCAGTTGGAAATTTGACTAGACCAAAACCTTTTGTAATTTTTTTCCCAGAAAAATAAAATTGCTTTATAAATTCTAAACCACGCCAATACAACCTTTCTGTAGGTATGTTTATGATGCTTAGGATATATCCTTTTAAGATGTGAGAGGATCAAATTTCAATATAGAAAATTATCCTGACTATTCACACAGCACTCTAACCTTAGTGTAAATGCAATGGTTAACACTGTGAGACTCTCAGGTGTCATTCATTCATTCATTCATTCAATCATTCAGTAGACATTTCTGAGTGTCTTTCTATGGTGTCATAGGCTCATTCCCCAGCACTGACACATAGAGTAAAGAAGACAGAAATAAGCTTGCCTTTGTGAAGTGTGCATGCTAGAGGGAGACGAGCAAAGGACAATTAAATAATCGAGATAGTAACTACAGAGGAAATAAATAGTTCTCGAAAGGAAGCCCAATTGAATCAGAGTGGTCTGGTCCCACTGAAGAGATAAATTGGAGCTGAGAGATTTGAATCCTTTCTGCCAGGTGAAAGAAGATACTACCTGGAAATAATGTGGGACTCAAAGAAGAGAGCAAAATAGCACAGGGCTTGCTTGGCACATATTACATACTTAGCTAAATAGTATTAGTGAATTACTGTTTTTATTAATCAACTGTAGATATGATTGCAGAAGGATCAGGAAGCAATTTTGTTCCCTATGTTGTATTCTGCTCAGGCCACACAGAACATTGCTTCTCCCCTGTTGGCAAGGAGAATCACATTCTGAGGCTTGGCTTACGAATTTGTATTAAAACAGCTGGAGGAACTCCAAAGGAAGTCTGGGTCCCCACTAGCAGGACTGTTTGTTAACTGGTTGACCAGGAAAGGGTGCCTGAGTCCCAGTTCTGAAATTTCTGCCTCCCTCATCATTGACCTGCTGTCTCTTTCAGGAACCAGATTCTAACCCAAGAAGTAGCCTTTCTGGACTCTCAGTGATTGCATTTTAGGAGGTTTTCCATTTTTTTTCTCCTTTCCCCCAAATGTAGGTCAAAGCATGAAGAACAGAAGGATTGGCCAAAGGGAAACAGATGTTTATGTTCATTTCATAATCATAGGGCCGGGTGGATACGGAAGAACAATAAATAGTGTCCAAGACATGCAGAGCTGCACCAAAAACCACCCCAAGGGTCCCAGGCTCCTTCCTGTTTTTCAAGACTCCTTTGCTTCTTCCCATGAGAGGAGGTGTTCACTAATTTTCCCTTGCTGAGCCCAGCAAACGTCTCACAGGCTGATGCATGTTTTATAGACAGCAGGCTCTGTGAACAGATTCATAGTTGTAGGGCCATGTCAGTCACGGCCCAGGCTTTTCTCCCAGCAGCTGGTGCTGGGGTGCCTCGGTTTGCTTAGTTAGTCCCCTTTATGCTGTTTTACAATTTCTACTCATCTCCGTTCTGAGCTCCGAGGCCTCCCTCCCCTCTTCACCCCAGCCCTCCCCCAACACCTTCTGATTCTCAGCCTTGTACGTTCTCTTTCTTCCAGGGTCCCTGGGAGCCCCAGCCTGATCTCTGAGAGCACATCTTTGATGAGAGCACTCTAGTCTTCATTTAGGAATTTGCTACTTCTTTTTGAGAGGCTCTAAAGACCTTTTCTGTTTTATACAATTTTCCCTGTTAGAAACTCCCAAGTCAAGAAAGTATATATGTGGATATCTATTTTTAAGTTGCTTTTTAGAGATTGATGTATAATCATAGAATTGTTCTTCTTAAACTGGATTTATAGGCATCTTTATAGTATAAAGAAAGGGTTTCTGAACTTGCTAAATTACATTAGATGGAACTACACGAACTTATGAAATCCAAAAGATTTTGAACTATAAAATGGCAGTTTAATAGATTCCATCTAATAGGAAACACTTAGGATGTTTGTTGAAATTTATATTTACAGCTCTTTCTCTCCATGGGTCTGATACAGCAGACTAAAGCTGCAGCATGGACTAAAGAATCTGCATTTTCAGCAAGCAGTTTCTCTGATGAGCAGGC
Organism: Cryptoprocta ferox; assembly: GCA_028646485.1. Lineage (NCBI taxonomy): Eukaryota > Metazoa > Chordata > Mammalia > Carnivora > Eupleridae > Cryptoprocta > Cryptoprocta ferox. The sequence continues at coordinate 35,722,707 of CM053560.1, forward strand.
AAGTTTGGGAAATATAGGTATGTCACCTGTAGCTGAATAATCACCTACTTAAATATGGTGCTTAGGGCAATTTATATTGTTTGTGTGGGCCTACTGTACTTTTTTACTTAAAGTGTTTTTTTTAATTTTGAGAGTTGGGGGCATGCATAAGCAGGAGAGGGGCAGAGAGAGAGAGAGAGAGAGAGAGAGAAAGAGAGAGAGGGAAGGAGAGAGAGAGAGAATTCCAAGCAGGCTCCCTGCTGTGCACACAGAGCCTGACATGGGGCTCAAATTCACAAACCGTAAGATCATGACCTGAGCTGAAATGAAATCAAGAGTCAGATGCTTAACTGACTGAGCCACCCAGGCGCCCGGTCTATTGTATTTGACATACGAAATGTCAACTTAGTGATTATGGTAATGATTACTAAGTGTCCATTAACATCTGTTCACTTTTTCTTTGGGCGTAAAGCTAACCTTTCTCATAATAATGTGTGGCTTAGGGTTTGACTTCTCTCCAATGAAATGTGAACAGAAGTGATGCACACCCCTTGTGGATCTGGCCCATACCACCGCTCCTTGCTTTCACTCCTCTGTATTTGAGGCAACAGCAGAATCACAAGATAGAAAAAAGTTAATCCTTGAATGGCCCCCTGGAGCAGAACCATCTCAGCAACCTGAACCCAATCTGTCATCTGAGCAAGAAATAGAATTCTAATAGTTTGAATCATTTTATGTTTGAGTCTGTTTGTTACAGCATCCTAGTCTATTGAGTGTGGCGTCATCATTACAAAAACCTAAAAAAAAGTGTGCTGTTGGCTTAGCTGTTAAGTGGCAGGTGGTAAGAAAACAGGATAGGCTGGAGAGATAGAGATCTGTGTTATCCTGTGGCAAAACTGTATTTTTGAAAAACTGTTGTCTGTGAAGCCTGGAAGGTGAACAGTTCTTACAGAGTTTGTAGCACTTAGAGAGAAAAATTGGGAAAAACCAGGATGTTATTGTATGTTAATTGTTGCTTACTATGTTTAGCAAGGTGTTACAAGAAAGAAAAGAGCTGAATTGGTTGTTTTTTTTAAGGCAGAGTTTGATAGAACACAAATATTAATGGACTTATAGAGTTGTAAAATCGATTATTTTTGGAGTCCACAAATAAAAGATACAATAAGAAAAGGATTTGGGGGCATCTGGGTGGCTCAGTTGGTTGAGTGGCTTTGGCTCAGGTCATGATCTTGTGGTTCATGAGTTCGAGCCCCACATGGGGCTCACTGCTGTCATCGTGGCGTCTTATTTGGATCCTCTACAGAGGGTACACACTTCTTCCACTGCCAGAACAGGGGTCTTCCCAATATACACCCCTCCCTCCCCCTCCCCGACTTGCACTCTCTCAAAAATCAATAAACATTAAAAACAAAGAATTTGAGCCATAAACGTCCATTTGTCTGTTTAAGCAAGAGAATCATCTCTGTGTCAAAGATCAGATCCCTCACACCTAAGCCTACTGCTTCATATGGCCTCTCGGTAGCTATTGTTAATTTGAGCCAAAAGGGCATTGGCTACCAGGAGCAGACAAATGAAGTATGCTTAAGAATTATGTCTAAGAAAGACATACTTTGGTCTTGGATGTGGTTACTGGTACATGGAACTTACCAGAAACCTGGTAAATTTTTGAGCGTTGGGTGTCCAAAGAAATGCCAAATGTGGATTGGATATGCTTAGAGCTGTAAAACAACACTGAGCCCCCAAAACTGTACAAGCAAAAAGCAGGCTGTGAAAGTGTTACAGTCCCCAAGAAAGACATGCTCCTAAAGGTCTAATTCAGATGTGTGTCATGGAGGACAATGGATGAGGAAGAAGAAGCTCTCAGACCTGAGCCAGGAAAAGTGGAGACTGATGGATGAAGGAATTCTTCCCAGAGAACAGCATCAGGGTCAATTCCAGAAATTTCTCCACTGCCAGCACAGGGGGTCTTCCCAATGTTTGCCATCATAATTCTGTTATTGCTATGTGTCTCCCATTTATTCCTTTTCTTTTTTTTAATATTTATTTATTTGAGAGAGAGAGAGAGAGAGAGAGAGAGAGAGAGAGAGAGGAGCTGAGAGAAAGGGAGACACAGAATCTGAAGCAGGACCTGGGCTCCGAGCTGTCAGCACAGAGCCCAATGCGGGACTCAAACTTACAAACTGTGAGATCATGACCTGAGCTGAAGTTGGATGCTTAACTGACTGAACCACCCAGCCCTCCCCCCCCATTTCTTCCTTTTCTGAAGGGGTTTTGAATATTTTGGTTATTTCATCCCTGTCCCACCATTGTTTAAGGGGTGATTGTATAAATGGGACAGATACTGAATTTCCTATTGAACCACAAGGAGCCACATCTCTATCAAATGGAAAGAGCTGTGTATCACCTGCAAACACTGGGCTTTGACCTCTGCAGTGACAGAGTGGGACTGTCACTTTGGAAAAGGGCAAGTTTGTTTTACATGTGGGAAACAGTGTGAAAGAATATTTTGTGGATGGAGAGTCTGATACAAGTGGAGATGGCTGGTTTCCACTGACATCTATTCTTCCCTCTCTTGGGAATGTAGGAGGGCTTCATATCCCAGCCTCTCTTAGCCTGAAGTGTGACCTCGTGACTAAGTTACAAGGCCTACGATGTGTGACTGGAAATGATGTCTGTCACTTCCAGTCTTGGCCCAGAAAACTTTCCACTCGAGTCTGTCCATGTTCTTTCTTGTCAGGCTGGTTGGATGCAGATAGCTATGAGACCCCAGGGGATGGCAAGGTCACAAGATGGATGGAGTCTGGTGTCTAAATGACTAAATGGAGGAAACCAGCCTCACTGACTCGAATACTTGCCCAGGACCATAACATTAGCAAGGAACATCCTGCCAAGGTGTTAATCCCTTACATTTTGGGGTTAGGTTAGCATACTCTAACTAACAGTGGCTTTTAGATTAATGTTATTAGCTACCAAACTCTACACTGCCTGTGTTGTTTGTTTACTGCCTCATGGCCTCCACTTCCTCCATTACAAGTTATTTAACTTTGGGCAAATTGGTTAATGTCTCCGGGCCTTGATTTCCTCATCAGTAAAATTGGGAAAAAAATACACCTTACAGGATCATTGTGAGGAAGCAATGAACTGATGTGAGAAAATATCCCAAATATGCCTGAATGAAAGCAAAGACTATGGAAGCATACAGCGACTGTTAATGTTGTTAATACATATACTAGTGGCATTTGAGTTTCATAATTAATGCTATGACACTTCTTGTTGGGTCACACATGGCTATCATGAGATCCATACTCACACCGGGAAGGAAAAGTGCTATGTTTCACAACCAAGATGAAACCGAGTGACTACACATGAATCAGGTCCTTTTGTTTTGTGAAAATTGGACACATCCAAGAAGCTGGTGGACTTCGGAGCTTTCACGATCAATGCCAGGCTGCTCTGTGACTCACAGTTGGTCTCTGATGAATTCATGATGGAATGATCCTGACCGCGTTATAGCCAGAGAATTAACTGTTTGTATTCTGCTGACTAACCTAAGGGGTGCCATGGATTTCTCTATGTGGGCAAGTAAAATTTGAGCGTAATGTCAGAAGCTGCATCTTTACATCGAAGGCAGAGCCTCCATCATATAGATCCTTGCAATCTTGTGGTCAAGACTGATAAGGGAGTCTGAGTCTGTTGAGTTTCTTACCTGTCCTTTCCTGAGAGGCCTTATGTTTGTCGCCCACCTTCCCACTGCCTTTGTAAAACAGGCTAACCGTATCCAAAACATAAACGTCCAATGTGCTGGGCCGTCCCTGAACCAAATTCACTATTTGTCCCACACTAAGTGGGAGAAATGGCAGATTTTGGAAAAGCTATTCCAGCAATAAAATACTGTTTATCTGAAGCCCAACCTCAATGGGCAGGTAGGTAGTAAAATTTATGAAGGATTTCCTAGCTTGGAAGTAAAGGGAGTCAGGCCATGTGGAACTAAGTGTCTTGGTCACAGGGAGCCTGTCCACTGAAGCCTGAACTGGTCTCACTCCTTGGCTTGTTGCCAGTTAAATCTGGGACACAGGAGGGCTGGGAACGGCAGATGCAGTTTCCAATCCTGAGAGCATGGTTTCTTTTGGGTCACAGATACTTAATTTTCTTTACTCCTCTTCTATTCTTTCTTATGCCAAAGAGTTGTGGCTCATAATTTATCATCTCTGCAGCATGCTTGGCCTTTTGGAGTATAATTTGCACCCTTGAAGCCTCTCACTGTGCTTGCTTTCATAAGCATCTCAGTGTAGACTGTGGAAGGAACTGTCTGTATAATTCCTACCACTGCACTTTGGGGTGGCCTCCAAGGGTCCAGAAAAAGCATCAGCTACATATTACACCACCTCAAAAAGAGACATTGGGGGGTTGGATATCTATAAGACTTTGTGGTGTTTTTTTTTTTTTTAAGTTTATTTATTTATGTTGAGAGAGAGAGAGAGATAGCACAAGTGAGAACAAGTAGGGGCAGACAGAGAGAGAATCCCAAGCTGGGCTCTGCACTGTCAGTGCAGAGCCCAGCTTGGGGATCAATCTCAGGAACTGTGAGATCATAACCTGAGCTGAAACCAAGAGTTGGCTGCTCAACTGACTGAGCCACCCAGGCGCCCCAGGACTTCGCCTTTTTGAGCATCACCTCATTTAGAAGGAACATAGTGAGTGATTCCACTGGTCCATTCATGTCTCCTCTTACACAAACTTCTTTTATATTTTCCGCTGAGTTTAAAATCCTGGTGATTTATTTTATAGTCCCATGAGAGTTGTTTCAGCCTTCCTTTCGGCTTACAGAGAATGAATTTCATCCATTCTCTTGAGACTCTCAGGTGTCTTCAGAAAAAGCAAAAGAGAAACTCCTGGGTAAATATTCCCAAATGGGCAGAACTATGTCACAAACCTTTATAGGCCCGGGGCTTTGTTTCTATTCACTTTCTATTATTTTATGTTATTCCTTCCCGCCCCTCTGTGGATTGGACATAGCTTCCCCTCCTGATCTGGCCATTAAGGCCAGGTTGGGATTGAGTCTACCTCGAACTGATCACCATTTAATTTGTGGAAAAATTAGACTGGACTTCCAGCTCTCTGTGAAAACAACTTTCTTTTACATCTTACTCAGCTGATAGAGCAACAAGATTCTCCCCTCTTTGCATAAATCATGTTAATTTCCTGCATAGGTGCCTGGATTTGCAAATAATAACTTCGAAAATGAGTCTTGAAACACAGGTGGTTTTTGACAAACTCTAGGAGGAGTGGGTGACAATAGAAAGAAACATAGATGAAATCAATTCTAAGCCAGAGGATGATGGAAATGGTGAATGAGGTACTCTGTGCACAGGCTCCAACCCGATGAGGCTGATTTGACACAGCCATGTAGATAAACATACAACCATGGACATAATCTAACTCAACATACAGTCTAACTAAATGCAAAATGAAAGTGTTATCCCTATGTCATATGTTACATGAAACATCACTTGATAATACTTTACCAGTGGGGGGAGGGGGGTCTGTTGCAAAACTCAATGCTCAAGATAAGATATAGGCATGACGGAAGAAGAAATGTGATTATTCCATGGTGAGCTGTGAAAGGTTGTTAGGACATCTTGAGTCATCCTAGAAGGGAGTAGAAAGCAAGGCCCAGAGATGTTTCTCAGGCTCACTTGTGGGAAGTATGAGTGGTCCTATCTACCTTCATCCCATTGCCCCCAATTTTTAGTACCAGCCCTTAGTTGAACTTCGGGTTACTCTGAAACATGCTCTGTAGTCTTTGAGTGGCCACTCAAAATTTAGGTAGGCTTTTAACTATAATGCATATGGAGCAATTTTCAGCTCATCTGTTTCCAAATGAAACATACATATTGCAGAGTTACATTATTCAACAATGTGACAATGGCTGCTTAGGTCAAGAAAACTCAATGCTCTGTTACAATGCCAGTAGAGATAAAATGATACTTAAAATGTGAACAAAATAGTTCAGAAATAGAATAGATGTAATAAATTTCTAAACATGTTTATTCCTAAAGATCGGATGAGCAGTCAGCAAAGTTTCAATGGACCAGAAATTACCTAAGCACTGGAGGGACAAAGATGATTAAGACATACTAATTCATGTATTCAATAACTATGTATTGAGAATCTACTCCATGTTGGGCTCTGCTTTATTTTTTTTTTTCTTTTATAGTTTAATGTTAAGTTGGTTTCCATGTAACACCCAGTGCTCATCCCAACAAGTGCCGTCCTCTATGCCTATCACCCCCCTTCCCCTCTACCCCACCCCCATCAGCCCTAAGTTTGTTCTCAGTATTCAAGAGTCTCTCATGGTTTGCCTCCCTCCTTCTCCCCAGCTATTTTTTCCCCTTCCCCTCCCCCATGGTCCTCTGTTAAGTTTCTCCTGTTCCACTTATAAGTGAAAACATATGGTATCTGTCCTTCTCTGCCTGATTTATTTCACTTAGCATGACACCCTCGAGTTTTATCCACGTTGCTACAAATGGCCAGATTTCATTCTTTCTCATTGCCATGTGGTATTCCAGTGTATATATAAACCATATCTTCTTGATCCATTCATCAGTTGATGGACATTTAGGCTCTTTCCATGATTTGGCTATTGTTGAAAGTGCTGCTACGAACATTGGGGTACATGTGCCCCTATGCATCAGCATTTCTGTATCCCTTGGGTAAATCCCCAGCAGTGCTATTGCTGGGTCATAGGGGAGTTCTATTGTTAATTTTTTGAGGAACCTCCACAGTTTTCCAGAGTGGCTGCACCAGTTTACATTCCCACCAACAGTGTAGGAGGGTGTGTTGGGCTCTGCTTTAAAAGCTGGAGATAAAGCAGTGAACAAGACAAAGTCCTTGCCCTCATGGAGTTTATATTCCAGTATGGGATAAAAATGGTAAGCAAATAAATGTAAGGGTAATGCCAGGTAGTGTGAAATGTTATGAATAAAGATGTAGCAGGATAAGTGATTAAAGAGTGACTCTGTGCATGTGTGTTTGTGTTTTTGTGTGTGAATGTGTTAAATAATGTGGTCAATTGAAGCAGAAGGGTATCTGGGGGAATAACTGTCAGGCTGGGGGAAGAGCAAGTGTGAAGTCTTGAAGGAAAGTGGGATATTGGTGTGTTTGAGGGATACCAGGATGGTTGGTGTGGCTAGAGCAGAAATATTGAAGAGGAGAGTGAGGGGGTGAGGGTGGAGAGATAACAGGGACCAAGTCATGGAGTGCTTTGTAGACCATGATAATTGATGGAATCTGAGTGTGAAGGGATTGGAGGATTTGGGCCATGGATAGTCCCCCTTACCAGCTGTGTGGAGAACTGATGAGAGGAGGGCAAGGTTGGAAGCAGGGAATTGAGAGGTAAGCACAGTAGTTTAGATGAGAAATGATGGTGACTTGGGCAAGAGTGAAGCAATGTAGGTGATGAGAAATGATGGGGCTCGAGATGTATTTTGAATGTTGTGCTGATCGGCAGTAGGAGGGAATAATAACAAATGGTTTGAATGGAGAGGGTGGGGGGTATTGTCATAGGATGAAAAGAGTCAAGTTTTTGTTCTAAGCAACTGGGTGGAAGATGGTGGTTGTGTACTTGCATGGGGAAGACTAGGAAAGAAGTAGATTGGAGGAGTTAAAGAATTTTGTTTTAACAGATTAAGTTTGATATATTAGATATTATTATATATTCAAATGGACAGTTGGAGTCTCAGGGCCAGAGATATAAATTTGGGAGTCAGTGGTATATAAATAATGTTTAAATCCATGAAACTAGATACAACCAACTTAGGCATGAACAAAATAGGGAAGGGAATCGAGGGACCGAACACTGAGGTGTGCCAACATATAATGGTGGGGAAGAGATGGAGCAGGCAGCAGAGGAGATGGAGAAAGATTTTCCAAGTGAGGGGAATAAAAGCCAGGAGAACCTGTTATCCCAGAAACCAAGCAGAGAGATAGTAACAACCCATAAAAAAAGCCTCCAAGCCGTCCAGTTAGATGATGACTGAAACTGACCATGGGATTTGGCCAGACACTACACTCTCCCTCAGGAGCTCAGAGCACAGTGGGAATGAGAAACAACGAGGCAACAGATAAATTGCTCTACATGGTTGAAGTCATATCATCTTCTAGAAATGTACACAAATTTCTGGATAGGTTGAAGATGGAGCAAGGAACTCTCCTTATGCAGTCAAGGAAAGATGCCTGGAGGAGATGTACATTTGGGCGGAGGGGAAATAACTAAGATTCAGAAAACTTAAAAAAATTTTTTCTATCTGGTTGTTAATTTTTTTTTACGAGGACTCATGCAACACTGATATTTCCCCTCCCAATTTAATATCCCAGTACTATTACTCCATGCATATTTGTCAATTATCAATGCATGTGATAACTATATTATAAGGACAATACATACATTTCATCAAATCCTACTCCATTTGATGGATACTATTAGAATTATAGTTTTCTTTGTTGTAGTCTTTATCTTTTAGTTACATTTTAATTTCCTTTCATAACTGTGTACAAGCTTAGAGAACTTATTCTTAATAATAGTAGCTGCTATGTACCCAACACTTATCATGAGTGAAGCACTAAGAACTTCACATGTATTATTTATTTTGTGTCACAAACACTCCTAATGCCTCTGTGGTCCTTTTTTTTTTTATTTGTGATAATCGAGGCACAGAAAGGTTAAGTAACTTGTTCAAGGCCACACAGCAACAGCAGTGCCAGTATTGGAAGCAGGATGCTGGCTTCAAAGCCCACTGTCTTGAGTGCCTCCAACCTTCTTGTTATATCTCTACTTTCCTGGGAGGGCTGCTGTTACAGAAAAATCTTCTTCAAGGAATAGGCTCTCTTTGACTTGAACTGCATTTTTCTTCTCTTTTCTTTCTTTTTTAAGTTTATTTATTTATTTTGAGAGAGAGAGAGAGAGAGAGAGAGAGAGAGAACAAGCACGCCCATGAGCAGAGAAGGGGCAGAGAGAGAGGCAGAGAGAAAGAATCCCAATCAGGCTCTGCACTAGCATGCGGGGCTAGAACTCACCAACCCTAAGATCATGACCTGAGCCAAAATCAAGAGTTAGATGCTTAAACAACTAAGCCACCCAGGTGCCCCTTGAACTGCAATTTTTTAAAGACTCAGTAATTCAGTTGCTACTTGTCATTTCAGAATGGGCCAGTAGGACCCAGGGACTGGGTACTGGATACTTTTCCACGTGGGAAGACAGCATTAGTTCTTTGACAATTGACTGCGGGTTTTCATGTACCTGCTGAAGGATTTACATTCAATTAGCTCATATATGGGAAGGGCAGTGGTAAAAGGAACGTGTCTTTATGATGGAGAAGATCTCGTTATGAATGGAAATGTTCACTTCGTTATGATCCTAGATGTATGAGTCTCGTGTCTTCATTTCCCTTATCACCTAAATGAAAGCACATGACATGATTGCGTACTTAGAAAGGTACAGAGTGTAAGTCAAAGTAACAGTGTTTGGGAATGTCTGCTATGTGCAAAGTATGGCTTTGGGTAAAGTGGTTGTGATTTCCTGAGAGGTAAAATCATAGAGTAGCCAAAATCTTTAAGATGCTTTGATGCTCAACTAGGTATTATACACAGGGGATGAATCACTGGAAACTACTCCTGAAATCATTGTTGCACTACATGCTAACTAACTTGGATGTAAATTAAAAAAGAAAAAAAGATGTCTTGATGTTCAAATAATAGTAAGTATATACACAATTGAAATATAAAATAATTTGGTTCTAGTGGAAACTAGTGGTAGTTCAGCCTTTGCTTGATCTCTAATATTTTTTTTTTATAGGCTGACGTTATCTCTAAAGTTGGGTTTATCCTCTTTCTTCCTTATACTGGACTGATAATTCAATCAAAAGATGGGGATCTGGATCCGTCATTTTCAAAAGCACTTGAGGCCTCTCCCTTTAGTATATTTTGGGCCCTTCCTTTGATCTAAAAGTTGTTGAAATTAGGTACCAGTTGTTGAAATTAGGGCCCTTCCTTTGATCTAAAAGTTGCTGAAAAGTTTCCTGGCAGAAAGAGGGTGTAGAATAAAAAACCTTTATTAAGAAGTTCACATGTCGGGGCACCTGGGTGGCTCAGTCGGTTAAGCGTCCGACGTTGGCTCAGGTTATGATCTCATGGTTTGTGAGTTTGAGGCCCACATCAGGCTCTATGCTGACAGCTCAGAGCCTGGAGCCTGCTTCGGATTCTGTGTCTCCCTCTCTCTCTGCCCCTCCCCTGCTCATGCTCTGTCTCTCCTTCAAAAATAAATAAACATTAAAAATTAAAAAAGAAGTTTACATGTCAAGTATCTTAGTAACTTACTTAAGTCCCAGACTTCTTCATTTTATTGTTTTTTTTCTCAGCATAAAAGTTTTCCTATTCTCTTTATTCTGTTCTCATAAAAACGTTCTTCTCTTGGCATAGTCATATTTTCAGAAAAGCTTAAAGGAATCAGCATGAAAATTTGCTCTTAATTTTTACAAATATAGCAAAGCCTTCTGGGAAGTGGATGCTATTTTCACTGTGATTCTTTCGCTATCTGCTATGTACTGTTGTCATAAATCATGTAAATATAGGCGAAGGATGGGACTTAGGTGATTGTTTAGCTCTGGAAATGAAGCTACTTCCTCCAGAAAGAGGATTTCAAATGGCCACACAGCAAAGCCAACATTCCCACAGGTTTCCTGTGCCACTTCCCCTCTGCTGAACCCGACCAAAGCCAAGGTGAAGGAAGGGAAATTTTTCTCTTATGAAATCTCAAATCTTTGGTAACTCACCAAACTGATCACTCTGTTGAAAAAAGTTATAAAATTAGGCTACTGTAAACCTGAAGAGTTTCATGAACTTGCTTTTGAGAAACAATGAGATTTGTTTTGGAAATTAAGAGAAAAAGTAAGAATCACAATGGAAAAATTGAGATAAGCTATCACACGAACAAGTACACGTACAAACTTTAGAACATTCAAAAAAAAAACCCAATTAAGTTGTGGCTACAGGATTTTAACTGTTATGCCTTAAAATATTTTATGCCCAATTTGATCCTTTCTGGATATACTTTAAAATGATTCAAATTTTATTTGTATCTTTATTAAAAACATATTCATTGAAGATGTTTCTTTTAATTCAAGATACAGATTGCCTAACAGATAATTAAAACCTTTTAATACTCCCCCACCCCGTCTAGAACCCCAGAAACATAAAATACAATAGTATAGCATCAAGTGAATTCATTAGAAAAATCAATGTTCTAATGTTTGTTAATTTTACGATTTCATTTATGAAACGACATGAGGTAAATATATGAAAAGTGGCAAAAATACCTCTTTCACCAGTTGCGTGGTTAGTGGTGACTTTTTTTTTTTTTTTTTTGGTGAAAAAAATTGTGTTGTAATTACACTACATTTTAGAACGTTCACATAAAAAGTTGTGGATCTTCAGGCCAATGTTGAGTAAGATCTCCAGCCCCAAAGCCTGGAGGAACAGTTCAGGGTATTTTCCCAGTGTTACTCATTTGATTTAAGGGGGGAAAAGTTTTGGATACCAATGGCTGTACGAATTGTCCTAAGAGTTCCAGCAAAGACCGCGGCCGTGGGTTCCGCCCGGCTCTCTCTGGCCACCGCCAGGCCCGCGCCCATCACTGCCCCTGGAAAACGACCAGGCCCCTCTGAGGTTGGGGTGGCGCCGCCCGCGTGTTCACCCGGTGTGCAAGGACCGGCTCCGCGCTTCCGCTTACCTGCATAGTGATCGAACACGGTGGGCACATATTCCTCCGGGAAGGCATCGTTGGCGTAGCTCATGAGCAGGCAGGTTTTCCCCACGGCGCCGTCGCCCACCACCACACACTTCAGCATCTTCTTCTCCTCCGTGCTACTGCAGCCGCAGCCGCTGTCCTCTCCCTCCTCGCAGCTCATCCTTGCGGCTCCAGCTGCTGTGACCCTGCAGCTGCTGTTCCTCCTCCTGCTTCTCCCAGAGCCCATGGAGCGCGGGAACCGAGTGGCAGGCTCCAGATCACTCTGCCTTACTTAGGTTGTCTTGGATTCCACAGACCTGTCCCAGGCGGCTGGCACCTGCCCTCGTGCTTACCATGCTGGTCAAGAAAGGTAGCACAGGTTGGGGAGAACGATTAAAAGCATCTGTCCCCTTTCCCTACAGTTTGAGTTAAGAAACCCTCATTTTCTCTGAATTCTAGAGGCTTCCTGGCAGTCTAGAAATTTCAACAGCCGGAGGGTTTCACGGTGCTCTTCCGCTCTCCAGCCTGGCTGAAGACACGGCGGAATTCTGCTAAATCTCCCCCCTTTTCCACTTTACATCTAACATGGAGGAAAGCTGGGCTTTTTCATGGAGTTTTCCCCTTGCTTCCTCCAGTTTGCGGAGTATCAGGAAATCATGGGTTTCCTGCTGCATTCCATATTAGGATCAGTGGGCTGGGGAAGGCTGCAACAATGGGAGCTCTGTGTGTGTGTGTTTGTACTTGCAGGGAACGCGGCCAGGGCATGGAGCAGGGAAAACACTAGGGGTCCCACTGCAGACTCAAGCTGTCAGACTTCCTGTTTCATCTGCTGCTGGGGAGGCTGTTTGCCTGGGGCTGGCTGGGAAGAAGCTGACGAAAGATGGAAACTGGAGAGCGCTGTCTGCCACAGAAACATCGGGAATGGTTTAAGTGAGCAGAGAGAACCACACCAGCCCGTTGTAGGATAGCATATGACATCATCCCTCACTGAGTCACCAGTGAAAAACTCTGCAGATTAAAAATGGACAGTTCTTCCCGTACTTAAGTGAGAAACCTTAAGCGATTCATCCCGGCGATAGAGAAGAAACCCTTCCAGAAGTACATGGTTTCAAAGGGAAACTTTCTTATGGATCATAGCTATGATGTGTGTGATCAGGTTTATGAGCTGCCACATTTGAGCACAACGCTCAAACGGGTATTCCAGAAACAGACATCTTTATGGTTGTAGCACATAAGAAATCAACCAGATGTGAGACGTTTGCATCTTCTTATTAGCGAATAAACACACATGTGTTTGGCTCACACTCTTGGAAACTAGAGCATGTGGGAAGGCTTTATTGGTTTGCTTCGGGTCCCCAAATGCTGCTTTTGCCTGGAAGGTTCCCTCTGATTTACTCCTATCCCCTTGGGTCAGCCTGGCCGTCTTCCATTGTAATGGAGCCATGGGCAGCTAATTTATTTGTCTATTGGGTTGCTCAGAATGAAGCCCCTTCGAAGCCCTGTGTTTGATTAACGTACTTGGTCTTAGAGAAAATGTGGAACTCTGCAAATGATTTTGACAAATGGATCAAGTACTTTTTTTTATGGGGGGATCAGTTTCTTTGAGATTCATGAGCACTTATTTTTAAGCATTTAGATTATCCAATCGATTTGAGGAGGTTTTTTATGGAGGAAATGAGAGAAAAGTCTATTTTAATTGGTGGCTAGCTATAATATATATAATGTAATAATATGTAATACAGAATATGTAGTATTATAATGTTTATATATATAATTATACATACACATATATTCTACAGTGTAACAGATAAAGCGGCAAATTTCTTCTGTTTTGGATTATAATAATCCATAGTGCTGAGTATTCCAGTAGTTTTTTCTTAGGCTGTGTTGCCATAACAAACAACTCCCAAAGTTCAATTATTTAAAGTAACATGTGTATTTCTTGCTCATATTGTTATCTATTTTGCATATTTTTGTCATCCTCACTCAGGGACCTAGGCTGGTGGAGCAGCTACATTGAGAACATTGATAATCACCGTGATAGAGGAAGACATTAATGTGGTCAAGTGGCATTGGCTCCTAAAGCTTCCTTCTCAAGGTGATATTTCTGCTTGCATTCATTGACCAAAGCAAGTCACATACCCTTCTAGGTTCAATGGGGTCAGAAGTATAAATTCTACTGCGTGCCAGGCAGGAGGGAGCCAAATATTGGTGAACGGCCTGAATAGTTTAGAGGTATTTAGAAAACAGAGATAGTTTAGTTAGTTGAGGTTATGCTAGCAGTATGAAAGTTGAATTCTTCATGTTTAGTATCATGTGGGAGCATTTGAAGGCACCTGTGACTGCATGTGATTTATACAATTTTATTTTCATTTGGTCTACCCGAAACATCTGGAACATGGGATATTACAAGTGCAACTTGAAAACTCATGTTTTTCTTCCAGAAAAAAATCTCATGTGTGAAGGTGGCTGCCAAACAAATCTGTGCAGGTCACGGAGTGATTGACAGTATCCAGAACCCCAAACTGAAGATGAACAAGACCACTTTGAGCACACTGTGCTGATGTGTGTTTGGCAGAACTTTGAGGGGGTTCTGACTTTGACCTCGTCCCTGAGATCAGGCAGTAAATATGGCGTGGAGAAAATACTCCCTTCTAATATGGAGTTCTCAAACAATGGCTGCCCAGCCAGGATTCCCATGCTCCAAATATGCCTTGGCCCACTGCACATTCGGCCTAAGAGAAAACTGAGAAATTGGATTGGGTGAAATTCAGTTACATCTGTGTATAACCTAAATCTTGTGCCATCAGACACAGATATTGAAGTTCGTGCCAATTGCTATGTGACTACACATTGGGGCATTTAAGAGTAGCTGCCAGTGGGGGTCCTGTTTCTCTAACTCAAGGGATCGGAACATCTGTCAGTTCAGATTGTAGGCAAAGATGGGTCATGGCTATTGAGAATGTTGGCTGTCTTTCTCAAAATAAACTTGCTTCATCACTGTTTACTGCTCCCCGAATTGAATATTTATAAGAAAATAATGTTTAAGACATCCTATGGAAAATGGCAAAAAAAAAGTTAAAAATTTAAGAGTCTCATGATTATATGGATCACACTGTGCATGTGAGAATAAACCTTTTTAAATATTAAAAGATTGACCTGAGCCAGAGTAACAGAATTTAAAGAAAGAAAAGACAATTCAGCCTTGTTCTTATAGGGTCCATGAGTCCACAGAACCACGACTCCTTCCTTGTCCAGGTAGAATGGTCAGGAATATACTTTAATTCCAAAGATTTATAGTTATGAATTTACAAGTGGTATGAAAACCATTTGCTGAAACATTCTCAACCAGATGCCTGTGCTCTAAGGATCTTGGGCCATTCGAATGATCGAGTGGTGGCTTTGTAGCCATTAATTATTGGTTTACCTCGAGCACCAAGTTTACACAGACTTACCAGTACGTGGTAAAATCTTGTTGGGTGATATTTCCTCCTTTTTCTGAGATCTTAATTGCTTGGCTCCCTCTTGTACTCTGGGCTTTGGCGTCACATGAATTTTCCCAAGTGCCAACAGAGCACTTTTGCAAAACTTTTGACTCTTCTGATTGCTTTCAGTTTTTGTATGACTTTAATAAAAGTGCTCAGACTTTTCTCCCCTGCCTATTTTGTGTGTGTGTGTGTGTGTGTGCTTGAAACTAGAAGTTGCACAGAGAAATAAGGCAATTGGATTGGATATTCTGATTCTGGATTCACCTCTACATAGGCGAATGTTTTGACTTCAGTCTCAGGAATGTGGGATGAGCTGTGGTTACGGTGATTCTGAGATGTCCAGCCCAGTCACGAGTCACACTCTGGTCCACAGGAAGCCCTCTCTGGGACTGATGTGGAAATCAGGCCTCTAGTGGTGGTAGGCAGGTGGGAGACAGAAAGGGGCCGCATAGTTCTAGGAATTCTGACCCAAATCTCCCACTGGGCCTAACTCTTAAGATCAGTTGGGGCACTGCTAAAACTTAACAGGCTGTCCTAGGACTGGCCTGGACTGGAACAGCTGCTGCCCAAGGCGGGTGAGTCATTATTATCAGGAACCCTAATGTAACTGTGCTGCTTTTTTTGTTTGTTTGTTTGTTTGTTTTGTCAGACCACATATACTTAGCCTCTGGCTATTGCCCATGTTATAATCATGTATCATATGATATGATACCATAATCATTTATCAGCCACATTTTCTTGGATATGATCTTTTTATAGGTCTAGAAATGACTTCCTTTTTTCTTGCTCGAAGGATTTTTCTTTCTTTGCCAAATCTCTTTAATTATGATAGAAATAGTTCCTTGTGAATCTCAGGCAGGTGGAAATTTCTTTCTGTCCTAGAAGAGGCTGATTTGGCCAGTACTGATATAGGTGTGTGTGTGTGTGTGTGTGTGTGTGTGTGTGTGTGTGTGTTCTCACTATTGCATACCCTAATTTTAAATACAAAACTTTGTTCCAGGCTTATGGATGCTCTGATTATTAAAAAAAAATTGGCCTCCCTCCATGGAAACCCAGAGGTTAGAGATCTGTCATGTTCCTACTATCTGGAAAATCAGAGGTAGTTAAGTTTAGAAAGAAATTTCCTCTTTGATTCCTTCTTTTCCAGACTGAAGAGGTATGTTTTGGACAGCAGACAAGTTTAAGGCTGAGATGGTGCTGAGTTGTCTCTCTGTCAAGGCCATGGAGCACGAATAGCTTGTGGAAATAGCCATCTTGGAGTCAACAAAGATCTTTTAAAAAAATTTTTTTTTAATTAATTATTTTTAAAAATTTTATTTAAATTCAAGTTAGTTAATATATAATGCAATAATGGTTTCAGGAGTAGAATTTAGTGATTCATCACTTACATATAACACCTAGTGCTCACCCCAACAAGTGTCCTCCTTAATGCCCATCACCCATTTAGCCTATCCCCCACCCAGCATCCCTCCATCAACCCTCAATTTGTTCTCTGTATTTAAGAGTCTTTTATGGTTTGCCTCCCTCTCTGTTTTTATCTTATTTTTCCTTCCATTCCCCTACATCCATCTGTTTTGTTTCTTAAATTCTACTTATGAGTGAAATCATATAATATTTATTTTTCTCTGACTGACTTATTTTGCTTACCATAATACATTCTAGTTCTATCCACACTGTTGCAAATGGCAAGATTTCATTCCTTTTGATCGCCAAGTAATATTCCTTATAAATATATATACCACATCTTTATCCATTCATCAGTCGATGGACATTTGGGCTCTTTCCACAGTTTGGCTAT
This sequence comes from Cryptoprocta ferox, assembly GCA_028646485.1. Taxonomy (NCBI): domain Eukaryota; kingdom Metazoa; phylum Chordata; class Mammalia; order Carnivora; family Eupleridae; genus Cryptoprocta; species Cryptoprocta ferox. Next base: position 35,739,754 of record CM053560.1, read on the forward strand.
TGTTGATAGCACTGCTATAAACAGTGGTATACATGTGCCCCTTCAGATTAGCATTTTTAAAAAATTTTTATTTATTTTGAGACAGAGACAGAGTATGAGCAAGGGACGGGCAGAGACAGAGGGAAACACAGAATCTGAAACAGTCTCCAGGCTCTGAGCTGTCAGCACAGAACCTGATATGGGGCTAAAACCCACGGACCGTGAGATCATGACCTGAGCCAAAGTCAGATGCTTAACCAATTGAGCCACCCAGGTGCCCCCAGATCAGCATTTTTGTATCCTTTGTATAAATACCTAGTAGTGCAATTTCTGGGTCATAAGGTAGTTCTAGTTTTAATTTTTGAGAACCTCCATACTGTTTTACAGAATGGCTGCACCAGTTTGCATTCCCACCAACAGTACAAGAGGGTTCTCCTTTCTCCACATTCTCACCAACATCTGTCATTGCCTGAGTTGTTAATTTTAGCCATTCTGACATGTGTGAGGTGGTATCTCATTGTGGTTTCGATTTGTATTTCCCTGATGATGAGTGATGTTGAACATTTTTTCATGTGTCTGTTAGCCATCTGGATGCCTTCTTTGGAAAAGTGTCTGTTTGTGTCTTCTGCCCATTTCTTCACTGGATTATTTGTTTTTTGGGTGTTGAGTTTGGTAAGTTCTTTATAGGTTTTGGATACTAACCCTTTGTCTGATACGTCATTTACAAATATCTTCTCTCATTCCGTCAGTTGCCTCTTAGTTTTGTTGAATGTTTTCTTTGCCATGCAGAAGGTTTTTATCTTGATGAGGTCCCCATAGTTCATTTTTGCTTTTGTTTCCCTTGCCTCTGGAGACATGTCTAGTAAGAAGTTGCTGCAGCCGACGTGGAAGAGGTTGTTGCCTGTTTTCTCCTCTGGGATTTTGATGGTTTCCTGTCTCACATTTAAGTCTTTTACCCCATTTTGAGGTTTGTCTGTCTGTCTGTTTGTTTGTTTGTTGTGTATGGTTTAAGAAAGTGGTCCAGGTTCATTCTTCTGCATGTCGCTGTCCAGTTTTCCCAGCACCATTTGCTCAAGAGACAGTCTTTATTCCATTGGATATATTCCTTCCTGCTTTGTTGAAGATTTATTGGCCATACATTTGAGGGTCCATTTCTGGGTTCTCTATGCTGTTCCATTGATCCATGTGTCTGTTTTTGTGCCAGTACCATACTGTCTTGATGATTACAGCTTTGTAATACAGCTTGAAGTCCAGAAGTGTGATGCCTCCAGCTTTGGTTTTCTTTTTTCTGGATTGCTTTCACTATTCTGGGTCTTTTATGATTTCATTCAAATTTTAGAATTGTTTGTTCTAGCTCTGTGAAGAATGCTGGTGTTATTTTGATAGGGATTGCATTGAATGTGTAGATTGCTTTGAGTAATATTGACATTTTTAACAATATTTGTTCTAATCCATGAACATGGAATGTTTTTCCATTTCTTTGTGTCTTCAATTTCTTTCATAAGCTTTCTATAGTTTTCAAGGGTACAGATCTTTTACCTCTTCAAAGATCTTTGATGATTATTTTAACTTGTTAGTGATACAGGCCCAAGATGCCCAAGGTCATTGGATTGGTCATTGTCTGAGTGGGAAAGCATCAGTGTCACTGCCACAGTCTGAACTTCTGTGCACTCAGGGCGCTGCCACATCTTATTGCCCTTTTACAGGTGGGATCTATTGAGGAAAGTGAGAAAGATTCGTGTAAATCATCACCTCTGCTAGAAAAACAACTCCAAACTTGCCCTCTACTTAGGATGCATTGTTGTTACATGAAAAATTCATACAACGATTTGAGGACTTGAAGGCACCTCAACAACAGCAGGGTACATGGGACTCTGCTGTATACAAGGAGGTGTGTTGGTTGTTGGTTGTTGTGACTGAATTAAACCCATAAATGAATCCTCCTGAGAGCCTGCAGGCTACCGATCAACTCCTTGTGGGTGAGACACTAAACACAGAGGGAAATGCAATTCTACTCTGTGTATTTAATGTGTCTGATCACACTTCCTGAACAACTCCTTTGCTAATTAATTGTGTCTAGAAATCACCTGCATCAATAAAGAGAGACTTAAAGACTAGCAGTGCTTAAATGAGACCTCAGCTCAGATCTCAGATTTGGTGTTTGTGTGCAATAGGGACTGGGAGGAAAGATCTGGAAACCAAATCCCAGTGGGATAAGTGGAAGAGAGAGGAGAAAGAAGACAGCTTCAAACAAATCTATGAAAACCCCCAGGACCAAGGAAGGAAGACAATGTCTTCTGTGATTGTTACCCCAGCAACCAGGGGCAGAAGGTAGGCAGAATCATTATGTGAGAAGACACATGGCTTTCAGGTTGAGTGCCCTGGAAAAGGCTCCCTTCTTATTGTCAAGATGGAGAATTCTTGCTAAGTGTTTATCTTCCAGACAATTTTGTGAAATTTTCTTTTTTGGAAATTTTCTATTCACTCTTTATTGTGTTGACTTATTAAAAGCACTGTGGGTATTTTCAACAATGTTAGTGGTTTTTAATTTGCTTCAATTGTTTTCGATCATATTATGTTTGGAAATTATTTTGTACTTTACCTCACTTTTTGGAAAATTAAAAAAAAATTAATCCATTTTGTGAGATGTATATCTCTTTTGCCTACTCTGAAAGTCTAAAGGTAACTTCTTTATACTGTAATTTTGTATGATAAAAGAATATAATTTTTACTGACTTTATAATGAGAAAATCAGTAATATGCTTAAAATGGTTTTGTTTCTGTAAATTTCACATATGCAAGCTTTTATCCAACTTTATTTTGTTCTTTCATATTGAAAAGAAGGCGATCCTTCAAAACTTCCCACACCTCTAAAGCATTCACGGCTAATTCCAATTCTAGCGAACGCTCAGTACCATCATTTATTTGTTATCTCACATGTGGAGACGGGCATCTTTTCATGCCCAAAGATTTATTTCTGTTGTACTTTTATTTTCATTATGTCTCAAAATCTTTCCAGACCCAACCTCGAGCCTGGAAGGGACTTTTTATAATTATCAAATCCAACTTTTTAAACAATAAAGGAATTCTCTTTACAACATGGCTCAGAGGCTGTGCCCTTTTCATGAATGCTATTGTTCACTATATAAAACAGCAACTACTATTATTTACTATTTAAATAAGCAGCGTGTAGCTGGCTTTAGTGGACATTTGTGGCTTTTGCCGATCTAAGGTCTCTTTCCTCTTTTGGTAACGGCACTCCAATTTTCCTTCTACCTTCTACCTTCAGTCCAAGTTGCTCAGCTCGGGCTAACCCCACCCTCTAGTGTAGGAGTGGGTATACGATCCAGGTGTGGCAAATAAGAATGGTCTCTGGGGCTTTCGCTGATGCTTTTTGGAAACAGGTGCTCTTCTCTGGAATTTCTCTCACTAAGCATCACATATAAGGATCACCAGGTGGAAAGATCCCACCTGGTGCTGACAATAATGATGATAATAAAGTAGTTTACATTTTTAACTCATTTAATCCTCCTCTCAAACTTATGAGGTGAATATTATTATTTTCTCCATTTTTATGATAAAAAAGCAGAGGCTAAGTGAAGTCAGCTAATTTGGTTAGTGGTGGATCCAGGATTCTAAATCTGGCAGGCTGCTTCTAGAGCTCATGCCTTTTGCCTTTTGCATATATATATATATATATACAATATGGATGAAAGAGAGAAAAACAGACTCCTGATCACCTAATTTGAGGTCTTGGATGTAACTATTCCTAACATAGCTCTGGATTTCCCTTTTGAATGAGCCACTGCATTATCTTCTTGGTTTAAATTGACTTGGGATGGGTTTCTATTACTTGTGCTTGAAAGAGCCCTGACTGGGGCCTGAAAGAGCAATGGGGGAGTCTTGGATAAACTGCCACGTGATATTTGAGACAAAGCATGTAGCGAAGACTTGTTTAACAAAGCTGTGAAATGCTGGAGTAGCATTCTGGGCACATGTGATTATAATCTAAGTTGAATTGCTCTTCAAATTTGTGCCTTTTTACAGGTTTACATTAGGTATGGACTGAATGTTTGTCCCCCCTCCAAATTTACATGTAGGGACTCAGTGTGATGGTATTAGGAAGTGGGGCCTTTAAGAGTGATTAGGGCATGAGGGTGGAGCCCTCATGAATGAGATTAGTACCTATAAAAGAGGCCCGGCAGAATTCCCTTGCTCCTTCTACACTGTGAAGAGAGAAGACAGCAGTTCATGAACCAGGAGGCAGGCTCCCACCAGATACCAAATCTGCCGGTCCCTAAATCTTGGACTTCCCAGCCTCTAGCACGTGAGCAATACATTTCTGTTGTTTATAATAGTCTATGGTATTTTGTAACAGCAGCCTAAATGGACTAAGATATATGGTTAAGAACTAGATGCAAGTCACTGAAGCCCCCATTTGTGTAAACTCAGAGAGAATCCTCATCAGATAATAGCTCTTTGTCTTTTAAATAAAGATATATCAATAACATCTCTATAAATGTAGTCATGAATATATAAAAGATCTAAGAAACAAAATTAGATCCAAATTAGCTTACACTAAAGAAGATTTATAGTTATGCAACCGAACATTCTAGGGAAGCTGGCTTTGGGGTTGGTTGACCTAGGACTTAATGTTGCTACTAGGATTCATTCTTGGCTTCCTGCTTCTTGTGGGCTACATCCTCAGGGTCTATAAATTGGCCTCTAGCATCTCTAGGACACTCCCCAGCCACAAGGGACATGAATTTGACTTTCTCAGCTACCTATACTGGTGAGGAGGAGAGTGTGTATTTGGTATTTCCTACACAAGGGGCCAAACTTCTCTCTGACATGGGTTAAGTGAGGTTTGCTGATCGGCTTAAGCCAGTTGGGCTCCAGGTATGGAACCACAGGGCTGATAAAGGAAGATGATATTGAGAGAAGAAACTCCAGATATTGACGTTAGGAAGGGGAGTTAAAAAAAAAAAAAATAATAGTACTACTTATAGTTGTAATGATAAAAATCATAATGGCTAATAATCCAGTACATATTATATGATGGCATATATTAGCATATTTCATCCTTACCACAACTGTATGAGATAAGTACCATTAAATTCTCATCTTGCAGATAAGGTAGCCAAGACACAGAGAGATAAAGTTGGCATAGCTGGGAAGTGGCAGAGACCTGATTCACACCGGCACTCTGGTCATAGAACCCACACTGTTTACCTGGCTGTGTTTAGAATCATGGTGAGTCACAAACAAGGAGTGTCCTACATTGAATTTCCACCCTCCAATGATAATCTTTTGCCTTTAATTTAAGAGCTTGTAAAGCTGTAGCAATGTTCAGTGCTGTGCCCTACAATCCAAGCCTCCTTTAGGCTGTTTGTCGTGATTCTGAACTCTTGCACTTTAGGTCAATACCAACACTCCTTTGTTCTTATTGAAGGTATTGATAAAGTGCCATACTTCTTAGTGCATCATCTTTGCAGCTGATTTCAATTATTCCTGAATCCAGGATGACTGTGAAATACCCTTCTCCCCTGTATGTGTTCATGGCTATAGTTCGCATAATCACACCAGGATCAGGACTGTGGGTAACTGTAAAACCACTTGGTGTTGTGATAATATTTTTGGGTGTTGTGATGATATCTTTAGCTACATGTTTCTTGATTTGATATAGAACAGGCACTGTCTGACAGTTTGTTTGGTTTAATTTTTGTTTTCTTTTTTCCAGTAGATAAATTTGGCACATAATAGGAAACATTTATTTCCTTCTACTCTGGATACAGAAACTTATTGTCAGATAAGTTGCTGCCTTTGATACCAACTTAAAAAGAACTAAGTACTGTTTGCCCACTCTCTTCTTTCCTCCAAAATATATTTGGTCATAATACATATTTAAAATTTAGCTACCACATTCTCTATGCCATGAAAATGTAAGATACTGCTACTAGGCCAAATCAACTTGATGAATAACATAGCATCTTAGGAGAATAATTATATTCATTTCTAATGTTCTTTTCTTCAGTTAACATCTGTTTCCTGCACTTTTCTTAGTATTTCTTTTACCCAACGAGAACCAATACAATGCTTAATCCTAAATTATTCTGGATTGAAGATCTTTTTAAAAAAATGTTGAAATTTTCTCTATGTCATTGGGAAAAGCTCCCTTAGAGTAAATGTGGGCCTTCAAAACCAGGTTGAAGAGATTGGATTTATGAAGCCTGATTAGCTAACCTTCCATGGTTTTAGACCCTGAGGAATATACTGGAATATGCTGAAAGAGGCAGACTCCATAAAATGGAATGACAACTCAATGGTCTTGATAAGCCTTTGTAGAGATAGAGATTTTCTGCTGTCTTTCCTTACGCCTTTCCTTAAGCTCAGAAATAATTCTACAGTTGATGCTAGTATAACATAGCTCCTCTCACAGTTATGCTAGAAAAATCACACGGGCATTTTGAGAAACAGAGGGTTCTTCCATGAGGCAGTAGGGTAAGCCATTAAAACCAAGATGGTAGGTTCTGCTCAGGTACCACCTTCCCCACCCCTCCCCCATCCAATGCCAGGGTAGATGTCATCATGGTGCAAGTTCTAGCTGACTCTGAATGGTCATCAAAACCTTCTCAACCCAGTGCTCCAGGCATCTACCACAAACTGATTAACTTGTAAAGTAAAATCCTTTTCCAGCCCTGCTCAACCTTCACCAGTTCGAGCAAGTAACTCTTCCTGTGATCAAGGAGGAAGAAGAAAAGGGACATGGACCTTTTAACATTTAATGAACAACTATTATATGTTAGGCATGATGCTGAGAAATTTTGCACACTTGGATCACCTGGGTGGCTCAGTCGGTTAAACATCCGAGTTTGGCTCAGGTCGTGATCTCAAGGCTTGTTGAGTTCAAGCACTGCATCGGGCTCTGTGCTGACAGCTCAAAGCCTGGAGCCTGCTTCCAATTCTGTGTCTCCCTTTCTCTCTACTGCTCCCCTGCTCGCGCTCTCTCTCTCTCTCTCTCTCTCTCTCTGTCTCAGTCTCAAAAATAAACATTACAAAAATTAAAAAAAAGAAATTTTGCACACTTACACATTTAGTCCTTTCAAAAATCAGAGAGGTATGTGACATGATTTCCATTGTTCTTAAATGGAAATGAAGTCCAGGCTCAAAGTCACAGAGCTGGTAAGTCAAGTGATGCATCAGGGATTTAAGTCTGAGTCTGAATCTGAAGGCCACATCACACTTGCTCTTCAAACATTTTTAAAGTCATTGTTAATAATCAATTGTCTATATATTTTAAATGTATACTATTAGTTTGGGAAAATGGACAGTTTACCATGGATTAATTTCTGCAACAGATATTTATTGAGCACCTACCAGGTGCTGAGAATATCGTGGTGAACTAATCAGATAAAAACCATTGTTGCCCTTATGGAGCAACAGTTTACCCTGGAGGTAAATAATAATGAACATAGCAAATATGTAAATTACCTTAATAGGTGATCAATGCTATTGGAAAATAAGAAGATGTTAGTAAGATAAGGGTAACTGGACAGAAAAGGGGTGGAGTGGAAAGTAGTTCTCAAAGGCTGAATGTTTAATAAGGGATATGATATGTGAGGGAAGAATATTCTAAATGGAGGGACTCGCCAGTGCAGGGCCTGAATGGGAGGGTGTCCTTGGAATGTTTGAGCTCCAGTGTGCCAGGAATAGAATGAGTGAGGAATAAAGGAATGGAAGGAGCAAAGTGCCAGCCTGTGAGGTCTTTTATGTCCTTGTATGGACTTTGGCCGAGTGTGATGAGGGGTCACTGAAGGATTAGAAAGAACAGAGGAGTACTATGATTGGGTATATTTTAAAAGGATCACTCTGGCTTCTGAAAAATGGGAACTGGGAATGGGGATGGGATGAAAGGAAGGTAATCAGTTGTAAAATCCAGGTGAAATAGGGGTGTCTTGGACCAGGAGGAGGTGGAGTGAAGAGGTCATATTCTGGGTATAATAGCGATCTGAAGGATTGGATGTAGGTTATCAGAGAATAAGAGAAGTCAAGGGTGAACCCTAATGATTTTGTTTTGAGCAACTGGAAAGATGGAGCTTCCATTAACTGAGACTGTGAGTGGAGAATTGAGGGTAGGGAAGATGGAGGTTTCAGTTTTGCGGATGCTGCCTCTGTTAGACAAAGAGGACGACGTGGTCCTGGATTTCAGGGGAGAGCTAGGGCTGCAGGTGTGGATTTGCTTCCCTGGAAAAAGGAGAAAACTCTTGGGTTAAAGGAGAAAAGGGATTGAGGAGGAGCAAAAAGAGTGCCTCAGAAGGAACCTGAGGGAGTGTGGTGTCTGGGAGATTGGGTGAGAAGGTATTTCTCAGAGGAGGCAGTGATCAACAGTGCCAAATGCTGCTGATGTCCAGGAGGAAGAGGGCTAATAACTGACCATGGGGTTTTGCAATGTGAAGGTCACTGGTTATCTTGACAAGCCTGGTTTTGGTGGAGTTGATGGGGACAAAAACCTGACTGGAGAGGTTTCAAAGAGAAATCGAGAAATCAGAGATTTTTGTCTTTGAAAGGAAGGAATACCAGCATAGTTTTTATGTTAATGCGAATGATCTAATAAAAAGGGAAAACATGATATAGGGGATAGAGGGAGAATTGTTGGCGAGAGGGAAGGTGTTCACAAGCATTTGCAATGAGGGAAGAGATAAAAATATTTCTTCATGATCTGATAAATGACAGCTTCATGTCATCGACATATGTGTTCACATGGCTTGCTCAAGTGGTGCATATTACTGATAAAAGAATCTTAAACAGTCTGATGCATTATTTGAAAGCTGACATACCGAGATCTTAAATGTTGAGGGTAAAATGTCAGTTTGTTCTAAGGCTGACCTACAGTGAAAAGAGCTCCATTGCTGAGAATTTGATTTTTCCCAGCACATGATTATATTTTTCACTGGTCCCAGGAAAAACTGATTATGTGTTATAAGGGGTATATTTGAAACCTGTATCTAAATGCTACACGAGAACCTGAAGAAATGCTGTTAGAATTGGATGCTGTCAGAGTGGATTGAGAGAACTGGATCAAGTTGCTAACCTTTCTGCTTTTGTGTGTGCTGTGTTCCTTGACTCAGAATCTGACAGAGTTTTGAAAGGAATCTTCTGTGAAAAATTATCCTATAATTTTTGGATCATCTCCTTAATTCAGTTATGAGCTGTCTGAAGATCCATCCTAGATTGCCATTCCTGATGTTTATACTTATAATTTGGGATTTTAAAGTTTATTAAAATAAAATATAGGAAAATAAGCCATCGTATTTCCATGTGGATGGAAACTGATCTAAGTTGACATAGAGCTAGATGCTTTGGTGAAAAATTGCCAACAATTATACTACCTCTTGCTTACATGTAACAACTTTCATTTTTATTTTTAAATTGAATTTTTTTACTACTGGATTGAGCCCTTGCTTTTATTTTTAATTTTTTTACTTAAACATTTTTTTTTTTAAATTTTAGTGGGGGAGAGGGGCATAGGGAGAAAAGAAGAGAATCTTAAGCAGGCTACATGCTCAGCACAGAGCCCGATGTGGGGCTTGATCCCATGGGGATCATGCCTGGGATCATGACCTGAGCTGAAATTAAGAGTCAGGCGCTCAACCAACTGAGCCAACCAGGTGCCCCCACTTCTTTTTTTTTTTTTTTGACCTAAAATTTGTAGCACTGTGTCAACTGACTGCCCATCATATGGTCTTCAGCTGTCAAAGTTTAGAGAAATATTAGGTCATGCAGAAACATGTAGGCTTTAGGAAAATGCTTGAATTGTATTCAAGGGCAATGGGAAGCTACTGAAACACATTTAAAAAAAATTTTTTTTTAACATTTATTTATTTTTGAGAGACAGAGGGAGACAGATCATGAGCAGGGAAGGGACAGAGAGAGAGAGGGACACACAGAATTGGAAGCAGCTCCAGGCTCTGAGCTGTCAGCACAGAGCCTGACGCGGGGCTCGAACCCATGAACCGTGAGATCGTGACCTGAGCCGAAGTCGGACGCTCAACCGGCTGAGCCACCCAGGTGCCCCGCTACTGGAACACATTAAGCAGAGGGGTGAGATACTTACAAGTGTTTTTAATAAAGATCACCTAGTTCTTGTATTGGTTAGAGAGGTACAAATGTGGAATTAGGGAGATTAACAAAAGGCTGGTCTACTTGAGAGGTGATGGTTATTTGGTAAAGGAGACAGTAATATTAAACATTTATTGAGTACTTACTATAAGAATCATATAAAGTAGATATTATTGGCCACAATTTTATAGATGAGGAAACTAAGGCACAATCAGGCAATGTAACTTGTCCAAAATAACACAGTTATGAGATTGGAACTTGGATTGAAATCCAAGTATTCTGATTCCATAATTCGTGATCTTAATTACTAAACTAACTTGCCTCTCTTGGATGGAGATGAGGAAGTAGATAAAGATATATTTAGAGGTGAGAACAAGCAGGACTTGATAACTGGCTGTGGATAGAAGGTAGAAGGTGAGATGGAAGATAGGTGAGAATCATGTTTCTCCCTGAACCAACTGGAAGGATTCAACATTTATTAAAACAGAGAAAGAGTGGAGGATACATATATTTGGAGGAGAATATCAAGTGTGCTGTTTGGCAGGTACAGGTTAGGATGCCTGTGAGACATCCAAGTGAAGCTGTATAGCAGGATGGCAGGCTGTGGTCCATGTGGAGTTGCGGCTCAGGGGAGGTCTGGGTGGGAGATATCCATCTGAGGACTGGTGACTCCTTGGAAACTATGGTTGTGCTCTGAGTTAACCCACAAGCAACACAGTATCTGATACATAACACAGGCCAGTAATGCTGAAGGAATGAATTTGTACAGTAGCCATGGATCTTTGGATTTGGAATGCACCATACATAGTACTGACTCATGAAGTTTTGCTTTCTGGCTGTTAGATGGCTAAGAATGTTCTCTCAAAACATTCTCAGGTATTTCCCATGAAATGAGTGTGAAAGAAAGGCTCTCTGAAAAATATCTGTTTTGAACTTGTTCTTGAATACTTAAAACTATCTGTTTAATGAATAGCTCTAATGATCTACATTCTTAGTTTGTTAAGAGATAAACTTTTCTTTTTTAGTTCTAGAACCCACCAACATTATTAAACAAGATGATATGTATTGAAAACAATGATAACTTTTCTCATCTTTCAAGTCTTAATCACCTCATATTTTAAGAGTTAAGTTTAAACATTCTAAAATTTAAATTAACTATAAAGTTAAAGAAAAGTTGCAAGAATAGTACAAAGATCACCCACAAATCCTTCATCCAGAATTACCAATTAGTAACACTTTTGCTACATTTGCTTTATTATAACATCTCCCTTTATATATACATAGTCTTTCCTGAACTTTTGAGAATATGTTGCAGACATCATATTCCTTTACTTCTAAATATTTACTCATGTATTTCCTAAGACAGAGCTCCTTCTCATCGAAAGCCACAGTATAATTATCAAATCCAGGAAGTATATCATCTTTGTAAATCTACTTTATAATTTGCAGTCTATATTCAAATTTCTTCATAGCAATTTTCCCTTCAATAGAGGATCCAACCGAAGATCATGCACTTCTTTTAGCCATTATATCTCTTTCTTTCCTTCTTTCTTTCTTTTAGTAGTTGGATTTTTAAAAATTTTTTTGATAGTTTATTTTTGAGACAGAGACAGAGCATGAGTGGGGGAAGGGCAGAGCGAGCAGGAGACACAGAATCTGAAGCAGGCTCCAGGCTCTCAGCTGTCAGCACAGAACCTGAGGCGGGGCTTGAACCCACGAACTGTGAGATCATGACCTGAGCTGAAGTCGTATGCTTAACTGACTGAGCCACCCAGGTGCCCCCATTATGTCTCTTTAGGTCTTCTTTAGTTTGGACAGTTACTCAGCCTTTGCTTGTCTTTCAAGATGGAATTTTTGAAGAATATACACTGATGTTTTGTAAACTGCTCCTCACTTTGAGTTAATATGATGTTTCCTAAGGATCTGATTCAGGTTATGTGTTTTTGGTAGGAATACGATAAAAGTTAGGGTTGTGTTCTTCTCTGTGTACCATGTCAGGAGGCAAATGATGCCAGTTTGCCTGATTATTGGTGGTGTTAACTTTGGTCTCTTGGTTAAAGTGATATTTAACCACCTTAAGGTTTCCTCATAATAAAATTATAATTTGTTCCTTTATAATATCAAGTAATCTGAAAGACTTAAATGTTAAAATGATAGCTACTACATTCACAACTCAAAACTTGGTTTTCTAATTGCCACATCCCTACAAGGAAGGTGCTTGAGCAATCGAGGAGCCAGATAACTGAATCTGCCATGGGGATCCATGTGAGTTTGTTTAGTTTCTAACATGCAGCTTCTAATATTATTAGGAATTAGCCCTCTTAATCACACCATAGGGCTAAGTTAGAAAGGGGGTGGTATGTGATTATATTCATGGTGTGGTTCCAGCCTATTCTGGTAGATAGAAGAAAACATCTGGTCTTTGTACCATCCCTACTTTGCCTCACAACCCAGTACTAAAGGGAGGTTGCCTGATGATTATTCAATATACATCCAAATTATTTTACATAAATTACCATTGGATTATCTTCTACCTTCACAAGGATTCTAATATCCCTAATATCCTGGAATTGGGTATTGGCTTTTTTCCTTGTCTTTTATTCCCTGCCCTTACCAATCTTAGGATGCCAAAATGAACCTTAAAACATAAGGTTTTACTAAGAATCTACTCATATAAATATGAAGAAATGTACAACTGAACTTAATTTCATTTTATTCTTGAATTAAATGGTTATTCTATCAGGCCCGCAATTGTTAGTTTTAACACAAATTCTGTAACAACCATAAAAACATGAAAAAACTACATACTTGTGTAAGGCTTTATGCACATTTTATCCATTTTTATTTTATAAACTTCTAATGAGTCATCCAGTATGAATTTTGGCAGACTAGTGTAAAATAGTACAGTTCTGTGATTTTTCAGACCCTGGTAACATTGGGTCATGTTTTGCCTTTGTTCCACATATGCTCAAAGCTTGTAACAAATTTATCAAAATTCCTGCTGTATAAGGACTGTATTTCAGAGAATAATTCCTTTCAAGCATGAATATTTAAATACTATGTTCGTCCTTAATACCCACCCCTGAAAATTGGCTTCTTAGCCTTGTTTCCAGTTCTTTAACCTACAAATCAGTTCCACTGGGCTAAAAACAATAAGGAAAAATTTGTTGAATTCAATCATGTTGTCTCCATGATTCACTCCCAAGGTAATGGAATGGACCACAAAATAGAAAAAAAAAGCATGTCTTATGCTGTTAAGTAGTGTATCAAATCTGGTAAAAAATCAATTTTCTATTAATAAAAAATACAAATTTACTATTAATCAATTTAAAACTATTGAAAATCCAAGTTGAAACAGGGATCTCTCCTCGTTTGGTCAAGTATTGGATACTTCAAAAATATGCATTGTTAACATAAGTAACCTATCTTAGCCCAATAAGAGACTGAATGCTTTCTATGCACTTGGAATACTTTTCAACTAAAGTCAAAACTGCCAGAAAAGTTTTTTGTAGCCTTCGGTACATTGTGCTTTATAATAAGTTATAAGAAATTTTATTGAATAGCATTTTTCAGACTGTCTTACAGTGCCCAATTGCAGCAAGACACTTTTCCTGTAAAGGAATATTGAAAGACCCTAATAATTTTATTATGATGTTCCTATCATCTTTTCTCCATGAAAAGAATACCAACCAATTTCAAATTGACCTCAAAATTATTTAAAGCTAAGGCACAGAGGGTATATTAGGATAAAAGCTAAGATGCTATAATAAAGGGAATGAATAATACTGTAGCTTATAAGAACATAGAAGCTTATTTCTCTTTTGCTGTGGTCTAAGGAGTCTAGGCTGGGGGGCAGTGGGTTCCATGGAGTGATTCAGGGAACCACATTCCTTTCATCTTGTTTCTCCACTATTTTTTCAGATGTTGTTTTTGTCTAGAAGTTGAAGCTAGGTTTTGGGCTAGGTTGCATTAAAAAAAAAAAAGGCAATGTTGTCTTTGGTTGAGGCTTGGTTGTGGGCATACGCATGTTCCGGTTCTCCAGGCAGGGAAGGGAGCACGTAGAAGTGCATGTCCAATGTCTTAAGATCAAGAAATGATCAAGAAATGATCCATGAATAGTTCATGTTCCTTAGTCACATGGTTACTAAATGTAGCGGAGGCTGGGAAATATAATCTAGCTGAGCAGTCATGTATCCAGTGACTATTGTGTTACTGTGGAAGAACAGGTAGATATTTAGCTCCACAGAGAGGCTGGATAATTTGCCTAAGGCCACATAGGTAGTAAGTGGAAGAGTAAGTGGGAGTCATACTCAGGCAATCTTGTTCTATAAATATTGGCCTTATTATTTTAGTTTTTGTTGCCATATAACAGCCATCCCCAAATGTAGTTATTTTTCATGCTTCTGTGGGTTGGCTGAGTGGTTCTTCTGTTGCCTCAAGTCACTCATGTGAATACATTCAGCTGACAGCTGGCTCAAGACTGGTTTCAACTGGAGCTGCAAGTGGGGAACCTTGATTCTTCTTCTTGTAGCTTTTTCACATGGCTAGTTTGGGCTTCCTGACAGCATTGTCTTCTCAAGGCAGCATTCCAACAGGGCGTGTTCTAGGGACATAGAAATAAAAGCTACAAGATCCCTGAAAGCCTAGCATTAGAAGCCAAACATCCTTACTTCTACTGCATTCTTTTTGGTAAAATGAAGTCAGACGGCCAGTGTAGATTTAAGGAGAGACTCCAAAGCTTTATGAAAATAGTGGGAAACTCTAATTGCAAAGGGTGTGTGGGTTGAGAACGGTTGTGTCCATCTTTCTAAACAATTTACCACAAGTACTAGGCAATTCTACTTCTAAAAAACTAGATTGGAGAGCACCTGGGGAAATCTGAGAGATCCTCTGGTCTAGGTCTGAAATTCACATAAGAGATACGGACACATGGAATTTGCGGTCTTCACATTTTTATTCTGCCCTAAGGGACAATCAGGATAGGAAGAATACCAGAATGGAACTAAGAGATTATGAAAGAATGTCTGGTTCTGAATGGGTGATACACACCATTAGCCTTCTGTGTATGGCATGATGTATTACACTTTGGGGTGTGTTCAAGGAACTAGGAGGCTTGAGGTGTGGATGAATGTTGTATTCGCCAGAGGGAACTTGATGTTGGGAATGACTTCATCTGGGGTAAAATCAGGAGGACCTGTTCTATGAATGAAAAGACCTGGATCTTGGGGCTATAATGTCTCTGAATTTAGAGGGACAGTCTGTGAGGGGGAATCTAAGCTATGTAGGAAAAGGTAGAGGGGCCAGAGTTGCTTCAAGTAGGAGTCAGGGATCTACAAGGCAGTCGATGGTGGGAAATAAAGTTCACTGGGATGATGGGTGAGGGGATAAATTGGGGTTGGGAGCATGGAAGAGGAGGAGATTGAACAGAACTAAAACTTGAGATGGAAACCCGAGATAATCAGTCCTGAAATCTTCAAAGGTATTAAGTGCATCCCATTTACCCTCACATCCCTAGCAGGAGTTGGTGTTAAACATGTGGTAGATACTCATAAATGTATATTTAAAAAAATAATTTTAGATCCAAGCAGAAGTGAGAAAATTCCAAATAAAGTCAAGCAGTAGTGGGTGTTAACAAAAAGGCCACTAGTAGATGGTCAGAATATGTGATTTTGAAAATCAAAATGGGATTTGTCTCTGCCCATTTTATGGGAAGGGGTTCTTAAAAAAAAAAGCCACAGTACTTTTCTGCTTTGGTCTCTGATTTGATGGGAAATACAATCTCTCTATGCCTATAGTTGTAGGACATAATTTGACTTCCAATAAAAAACAAATTCATGAAATAGAGGAGAATTTTAAAGAGGTTTTCCTAAATTGTACAGCTAAATTCCCAAATCTTGAAGACGGATGATCACAGTTGTGCTGAATTATTGATTTTCAACTAGTTCAACATTTTAAAGTCTCTTTCAATATGGCAATATTAAAAAGGCCTTTTCTGAACATTAATTCTGTAGTTCTTTTCTGTCCTTGGTTTCAAGCATGAAATCAAATCTAACTTTTAACTTTCTTTTTTTGTCACTGAGGTTTATCATTCTAAGCAAAGTAAAAATTTCCATGGGTTTTAGTGAGTAACACTGCCAGCAGCTGTTAGTGTCTCTTAACTATATTGGTTAGTATTTAAGATTTGTTGATTATATCTAAGGTTTCTGTATGTTTGAGCTGAATTTGGACACATACCCAAGAATGGAGGTCCTGAGTTTTTGCATAAAATATTTTTGGAGTTCCTATATGCTATCCTACAAAGGGTATGTGCCCAAGGAAGAGCGAAAAACTTTCTACTTTTGGTTAGGATATAGAAGAATAGGAAAAATATTTATTCCCTTGGTAACAACAACTAAAAACTCAAATTAAAATTATTCTTTTATATGGAGCTAGGAAGAGAGGTGAACACAGGAAGACTTGAACAACCAAATTCTATGTGAAAAGAGAGAGAGAAAGAACGAAAGCAAGCAGGCAGCCTTTTGTGGATAACAGAAGTGTGGCAGCTTTCATACGTGGGGCAGGTCCCCACGCTAGGTTTGGGCAGATGGAGTTGCAGACCTGACATAGATGTAGAAATCTGGTAGGATGAGGAGAAATAGGCCAAGCTTCAGATGACTGTGTGGGCTGGTGGGATGGACTGAAATCTGGAAAAGCCCTAGAGACAAAAGAAAATTGCATGATCCAAAAGTCCTCCCTTTCACACCATCCTTGAAGATTGTTGAGAAAGCCGCAGTGCATGAGGAGCTGAAAAGCAGAGAGAAATCCTATTGTTTCACATATTCTTATAGGAGTAGATTCCACAGTTCAACCAGAGTTAAATACAAGATCTGTGCATTTCACTGTATGTAAATGATAATTTGGTTAAAGAACCCAGAATCATGATAAGGGATTGAATGTTCCAGAGAAAAATTAAATGGTATTGTAGCCCATGTTCTGTAATGCAATGGATAAAATTTCTTCAACATTAACCTGGACTGGTAATTATTTCATTTAACAAAACTGTATCGAGTACCTGCCGTATATGAGGCATATCCTAGAAATTGGTGAACAGGGAAAAGATGAGCCTGGCTCACATATGCTTTACATTTTATGCGAGGTAAAAGGATGTGTTTGTGTGTAGGAGGGAGAATAATGACTTGATACAATTATTTCAGATACATGCCATGAGGAAAACTGGCTGAGAGAAGGGATAAGAGGAGAAATATATTAGATCAGGTGGTGAAGGATGCCCTCTGAGTAGGTGATATTTGAGCTGAAAATTGATACCACTATTTCCATATCACTTAATATGTGTTACAATATTATCTGAAAGATTACATAGTGAATGGTTCCAATATTATAATCCTGTAATCTTGAATGTTTAGGTTTTTTATACATCATGATACACAACTGTGCATCTTTGTACTTATCCCTGATTATTTTTATGATAGATTTTTGGAATTGTTCATTTTGATATACACTAACTGGCATTCCCAGTGTCTGTAACAATATAATAAACTGCTTCAGTGTAACTTTTTCCTTTACAAAATTTACCTGGAAAAAATTATAGTCTTTCTATTGTTTTGTAGGCACATTCTGAGCCAGGAAATGTGATGTTTTCGTTTTTAGAAAATCAAATCCAAGACAAAAGCTTTTTTTTTTTTTTTTTTTTTTTTTGGAAAAAAAAAAGAAAAGAAAGGTTATGGTCCAGTGGAAAAGTCATGGCTCACAGTTTGACCCATTACGCTTCCTTCTTCCTGTTTGGCTGATGTGTTACTGGAATCATTATGTGGCTGTATTATGAGGGGAAAGAATGAGAGGGAGGTGATGGGTAATAAGATGAAGGGAATAGATAAAGACAGAATCTAGGAACAGGGCAGGGGAGATAGAATGTGTCTGATATGGGAGGCAGAATAGCCCCCAAAAGACAGCCACATCCTAATTCCCTGACGCTGTGAATATGTTGCTAGGTGTGGCAAAGAGACTTTGCAGATGTGATTAAGTTATGGAACTTGAGGTAGAGATTATACTGGATTACCCAGTGGGTTTAAAATAACCCTAGGGACCTTCATATGAAAGAATAAGGCAGGAGAATCAGAGTCAGAGAAGATGTGACAACAGAATTAGAGGTCAGAGTGGTGTAGTTTCAGCCCCTAGAAACTGGAAGAGGCAAGGAAACCGAATCTCCCTTGGGGCCTCCAAATGGAATGCAGCACCTCCACCACGCTGGTTTTAGCCAGGGGGGATCCATTTTGAATTTCTTACCTCCAGAACTTTAAGATAATAAATTATTTTAAGTCACTAGGATTGTGGTAATTAGTTATAGCAGCAGTAGGAAAGTAAGGCAGGTGCTGAATGTTAAGGGTGGAGTTAGGAAAATGAGCTTGATGTTTGGGTGGAGAGATGATGATGGAGAAAGGTATGGGATGTGAGAACTGCAGGGAGGGGCGGAGCAGAAAGAGAGTGACTCCAAGATGAGGTCATGGCCCTGTGCTGGGTTTCCTCGGCACTATGTAATTTTCCGTCCTAACACGGATTCATATATATGTGCAATTATTCATTTGATCTCAATCTTTCCCTCTAGAATGCAAACTGTATGAGGACAGATACTGTCGGTTTTGATTATCATAATCTCCTGAGCAGGGCTGTAATAACTAATAAGGAACAAATGAGCATCATAAAGATTAATGTCGATGAGTGAATTGGGAGAAAAAACTGATGGGTAAATAGAAAATAATAGAAAATCTAGTAAGGAGGGAGGCCTAACCTATAGCCAACTTCTTGTAGATGTAAACCTCCTTACGTTGTCTATAGTGATTTTTCAGTCAGCGGGGCATACTGATCAATGCAGTTCTACAGGCATAGTGATTAAGAGCAGGTGGGAATGGGCCTTGGGGTGTCTCAGTTGGTTAAGCATCTGACCTCAGCTCAGGTCATGATCTCATGGTTTGTGGGCCTGGAACCTGCTTTGGATTCTGTCTCCCTTGCTCCCTGCCCCTCCCCCACTCGCACTCTGTCTCTCAAAAATAAATAAATATTAAAAAACATTAAAAAGAGCAGGTGGGCAACTAGATCTCTTTGGTTCAAATTTATGTAGCTGTGTGTACTGTCCATAGCGTATTTAAGTATGTCCCTAGGATATTTAAATGTGATACTTGTCAGATAAGCTGGGCAAAATACAGCAAAAGACTCCATCTATGCATTTATTTATCCATGATCCATCCGTCCGTCCATCCATCCATCCACCTAGTCCAGTCAGTGGTTAGGAACACAAGTGGTGGAACCAGGGTTCAGTCTCAGCTCTGCCAGTTACTATATGACCTTGAGCAACTTAGTTAAAACTCAGTTTTTCTGATCTGTAAAATAGGGACACTTATAGGGTTATTAGAGTAATTGCTGATACATGGTCATTGATGGTGTTATCTATTATTATTATTAGTCATTGAATAAGATACATTTTGGTTTAGTGGAAGAAGGAGAGACCATATCTGCCACTATTTAGCTATGTGACTGTGGACAAACTTTGCATCTCTGGTTGTGAAAAAGAATTGTTCTAAACTAGTGATTCTCAGTCTTTAGTGTGCATATGAACTGCTTGTAAATCCTTTGAAAATGCAGACTCTGATTCCATAGGTCTGGGGTGAGGGATGAGATTCTGCATTCCAACAGGCTCTCAGGAAATGCTGACTCAGGTGGTTCATGGACCACACTTCCAGTAGGAAGGAACCACACAAACTGTAAGCCTCCATCTAGTTTCAATATCTCTGCTTTTTCTATCACCAACCTTCTAGTTTCCCAGGCTATATATACCTTGCAGTTCCCTTTAACAATTGGTTCCTTCTCATTGCCTGGTCCAACCTAGTCCAATCTTTTTCTTTCTTCCTTTTTTTTTTTTTTTACTGATTCTGTTGATCTTTTAAAATGTCTCTTCTATAAAAAAACAAAATGTCTCTTCTGTGTCCACTGAGCCTAAATTAGGATAGAATGATTTAGAAAATTGATGTAACTACGTGATTAATGTAGCCACTAAAATTGCTAAGAATATTAACATGGCAAAATTTGTATAACTTAATATCACGAATATAAAAACATACATCATGTATCATTAAATCTAGCCTCCCTCCCCCGCCCCTAGTATTCTACATACAAAGGAAAAAGGGCAGGAAGGAAATACCCAAATGGGCTGAGTTTGGATGATAGAAATACGGTTCTCTCTAGGTATGTATTTTTTTTTTCTATAGTTCCTTTAATGAACATGTAGTATTTAGAAAATGAAAACATTGTTTTCAAAGAATTGCTGGACCAGAGTCCTTCTAATTCAAAGGTATTTCTGGAACCTTTAGGGACTACTGCAGTCCCTTTATAGGCTTTTCTTTCTCCTCATTCTCAATCTTCAGGCTTCACCAACAGAAAAGCCCCACCCTCCCCGCTCTTCATTTCAGCTCCTCTGTGAGTGGAAACTCCTCCCTCCATTCCCCTACTCCCTTCCCCCACCCCCATCCCAGGTTCTGCCTGAAGGAAAAGATTAGCCTCTTTCCTAAACCGTAACATGGTACAGAGCACCAGTCCCCACACAGCCAGGTCTTACTTGCAGACACCACTCAGAATCTCTTGCTCTGACTCCTTTAGCGTCTGCTCCATGAGAAAGGACAGGGGAGGACGTGGAAGGACAAAGCCACATGTTGCCCATCTGCAGCCGATGTCAGAAGCGACCTGAGATGCAGTGCCACAGCTGTGAAGCAAGTCAAGCAGCCAGCCACGTCCACAGTCACTGAGTCTCCAAGGGGAAAAGAGCCATAGAGCCAGATGTTATTTCTAGAAAAAAAATTGCTACGGAACTTGGCCTCTGAATGGTGCATCTGTCCAACTTATCTCCACTTGGTCATAGATGATGAAAACTCTGCTAGGGAATGTGGAAAAAAACAAGGAAGAAGCATAACTTGACTATGAAAAGAAAGTCATGAAATATATGTTTTTGCCAAAGCACTTATTTTGGAGTTTCTCATATTTCTTAGCTTGAATTCATATTGAAATGTCCTCTCTGGGAGGAAAAAAGATCTGTTAATCAGCTGCTGATGCACATTCTGCTTGATTCTACTTTTTATGTCCCAAGGGGTATGAGGAGGAGGCTTGGTTATACTTTAGAGGAGAGAAGGAAAACGCTTGCCTTGCCCTCGATTCTAGACCTTTCTAGAACAAACCTTCTATATTAAGCCACTATGTTTTCCAGGACTGCTGGGGTATGGTTGGGGGGTTGTTTACTGCCCAAGGGTGACTGATTGAGGAACAAGCAGGAGGCTAGAATGTAGTCTGTGCTGCACACACTAGGCTGTGCCCTGCACAGGTCTATGTCCAACTGGGAAGGGCATAATTTTATAGATAACACAAAGATGCTATGCACTTGCCAAGCACTGTACCCACATGTTTACTTCTGTGTGGACAGGATGTTTCCTAATTAGCATAAAGCATTACATGGGTATATAGCCCAACCTCACCCCATCTCAGACCTTCAAACTGAGACCACCACCCTCTCAGTTGCTGAACCAGCAGTACCCAGATCTCTATCCTGACTATAAACCAGAGAGCTTATAGGACTCTGTCCAGGAATCTGAATTTGTTTCTCCATTCTGATCAGGGAGATTTTGTCCTGAGATCAAGGCTCTCCACTTAAGAGAAAGATTCTTGTCTTATTTTCTGAGCCAAGTTGATACCTCAAAGATATGCCTGGTGTCTTGGTTCCTTTGGAGTTAAGGACTGGTCTTAGTCTGGCCATTCAAAGGCCAGGAATTTGAGCAGAGCTCTGCTACCCAGCCTGCTTGTTGCTCCCAGTTTCCCCAGTGGTCCTTTCTGCTTATATCTTGGAATATGACCTGTTCCAGAGTGAATCTCTTTATTGTTCCACTTGCCTATATGGATGTTCCTGCCAGATCGTGTTATGTTCCTATAGTTGACAGCTTGCCTGGACTGCTTTCTTTGTCTTTTGCCCTCAATCTTCTGGACATTGTATTTTGTTTCTTGGGCTGAACTTGTCCTTGAGGCCTGGCTCTCTCTATTGGGTGGGTCTTGGTTCAATGTCTGTTCTTTCCTAAGCTGCCTCATCCTGTTTCAGGGAGGAAGGCACATACTTAGCCATTCTCTGAGATGTGGTACTTAGCTCCCAGGAAGCGCAAACTATATATGAGCAAATAATCATGTAAATACTAAAATGAATACTACGTCCTACCAGGTACATGTGTCTAAAGTTCTACCAAAGGCCTTTTTCTCTCCAGGAGGGACAGGGTGAGGGATGGTGACCAGTCAGTTACAAGTACTTATGGCCATTAGTTAGTAACATCCTATCTTTCTTAACTATAGGAATCCCCAGGGTAGCAGGCAGGCACTGGAGGTCCAAGGAGAGCAGAACAGGAGAGACCGATACAGATAACAAGTCAGGGAGGCACTGAGGACAATTCTTCCCAGTTTTCTACCCTTACCGGGTTCCAGTCCTGGGCTAGCAGCTTATATCACTCTACACTTTGATATAGTTTGGATGCTGAGAGAATATTGGGCAAAAATATTGTCTATTAGTGTCAATGGAGAAAGAAACAAACAGGATTTGGCTATTTTTTTGGAAGTGGGTGGAAAAGCTAAGGAATGAGCCATAAATGCACCATGCAATAGATTCTAATGTAACATAAGGACCAAAAATGATTAGTGTCAGAAATGAGTTAGGTAAAGGCCATTGAAAGGATGCAGGATCACAGGTAAGATAAATAGCAGTTAGACCTCTTAGTGCTAACATTAAACTTGAATGTTACGTATACACTCAGATGCTCACGTGAACACTCAGCTCTCTGAGACCGGCTGGAGTACCTCATTTCCTCCATGTTAATAAGGCTGATGGGAAGAGCGTAATATGTAATTGATAGGTCACTAAGTGGGAGTTGAACTTCTTGTGACTTTCCTAAAGCATTACAGTTGCTTCATCGAAATTAACCCACTCATGGGAGATGGTGATCCAGAGTGGCTGGAACATGGCTTTGGTCAGCCAGAACAGGGCTTTCTCTACTCCTAGTTCAACCATTTGCTAGTTGCCTATGCTTGAGGACTTAACCCAAGCCTCACTTTCCTCATCTGTGAACTGGGTATGATAATAGTACCTGTGTCAGAAGGTATTGTGAGTATTGCATGGCATCATATGTTATTAAAAAGCATGATATCTTGAAGCTCCAATTAGAATGTCCAGCAGGGAGTGAGTGTTTATGAATAGTACCTTTGTCTTGGAGGAATCCCCTGTTTTCCCACAAAACAACCTGCTATCCTTGTCAGCAGAGTTCTCAGATGTCTGAGCACTTTTATTTTTGAATTTTCTGATATATGAAGAAGTGAAACATAAAAGTAGGTTTAAGTTTACATAACTGCATTTAACAAATCATTGCTGTTAACACACACACATACACACAACATTGTGCAACATGATTGTATTATTCATATGATTCTGGTGGGTCTGGAAACAACCCAAGTTTAAAGTCATGTGGGGAATGTCTTTCAGTTCTGTTTGGATCTTTCTTTCTTTTTTCTTTCTTTCTTTCCTTCTGAAATTAATTATTTATTGTTTTTCACTATTTTATTTTGTTTTTTTAATATATAATTTATTGTCAAATTGGATACCATACATTTTATACAGTGTGCTCTTGGTTTTGGGGGTAGATGCTTGTGATTCATCGCTTACATACAACACCCAGTGCTAATTCCAACAAGTGTCCTCAATGCCTATCACCTATTTCCCCCCCCCCCAGCTCCTCCCACCCCATCAATCCTTGGTTTGTTCTCTGTATTTAAGAGTCTCTTATGGTTTGTTGCTCTGTTTGAAACTATTTTTTTCCACTTCCCTTTCCCCATGGTCTTCTGTTAAGTTTCTCAAGTTCCACATATGAGTGACAACATTTGATATCTGTCTTTCTCTAACTTACTTAATTCACTTAGCATAATATCCTCCATTTCCATCCACATTGTTGCAAATGGCAGGATTTCATTCTTTCTCACTGCTAAGTAGTAGTCCATTGTATATATAAACCACATCTTCTTTATCCATTCATCAGTTGATGGACATCTGGGCTCTTTCCATGATTTGGCTATTGTTGATGGTGCTGCTATAAACATTGGGGTACATGTGCCCCTATGCATCAGCACTCTTGTATCCTTTGGATAAATTCCTAGCAGTGCTATTGCCGGATCATAAGGTAGTTCTATTTTTAATTTTCTGAGGAACCTCCGCACTGTTTTCCAGAGTGGCTGCGCCAGTTTGCAATTGTTTGGGTCTTTCTATAACTGAATGTTTAACCTTATTGGAAGATAAAGTGAAAAGTCTAAATTTGAGTCTTGGGCTGATGGCCCTCCTAATCCCTTATATGATAAGCCCCAATAAAAGAGAAATCTGAGCTCTACAAACCACTATTCTGTTTGTTTCTGCTGGTAGAAATCAGTGTCTGCTGTTCTCTATCAGTGTAATAAACACATGTGCTGTTTAGGCTCAATTTGTCTTTATTTTAGGAAAATAATAATGTGGGGTAAACACTGGACCAGGGATGAGGAGCACCATTGCAGGGTTTGAACCCAACCACCAGCATGAGGCTATGTGGAGGAAGGTGTTTCTCTTCTCCAGGCTCTGGTGTCCTGTCATTCAAATGACAGGGCTGGGATTATATCTTCCAAGGGTCTAGGCTCTAAGTTTCTGTGACCCTGTGTGTGCATGGAGTTTGCACATGTGCATGGGGCACACTTTCTTAAAGACTTAAGAATCAGGCAGAGTAAAAGATTTGACCTCATGATTTTCAGACCAAGTTAATTATAAAAGGTAATGTTAGGAGTTAATTGCTAAGTTAATGATAGTGATTTCTCCTTGAAATAATCACAGTTAATGGTTATCTTTAGATCTATTAGTATCTTTAAAAGATTTAACATCAGGGAAAACAGTGAATCCAAAGAGGAAAGGAATAAGGCATCAAAACCGAAAGGGATAATTCTAGGGTAAAAACCACCAGATGGCTAACAGACACATGAAAAGATGCTCAACATCACTCATCATCAGAGAAATACAAATCAAAACCACGATGAGCTACCTACCATCTCACACCTGTCAGAATGGCTAAATGACACAAGAAGCAACAAGTGTTGGCAAGGATGCGGAGAAAGGGGAACCCTCTTGCACTGTTGCTGGGAATGCAAACTGGTGCAGCCACTCTAGAGAATAAATAGTATGGAGATTCCTCAAAAAGTAAAAAATAGAGCTACCCTATAATACAGAAATTGCACTACTAGGTGTTTACCCAAAGGATACAAAAATACAGATTCAAAGGAGTACCTGCACCCCAATGTTTATAGCAGTGCTATCAACAATAGCCAAACTATGGAAAGAGCATAAATGCCTATCAAGTGATGAATGGATAAAGAAAATGTGGTATATACATACAATGGAATATTAGCCCTCAAAAAGAATGAAATCTTGTCATTCGCAATGCTGTGGATGGAGCTAAAGTGTATTATCCTAAGTGAAATAAGTCAACCAGAGAAAGACAAATACCACATGATTTCACTCACATGTGGAATTTAAGAAACAAAACAGATGAACATATGGTAGGGGAAAAAAGAGAGAGGGAAACAAACCATAAGAGACCCTTAACCATAGAGAATGAACTGAGGATTGGTGGAAGGAGGTGGGTGGGGGATGGGATAAATGGGTGATGGGTATTAAGGATGGCACTTGTCATGTTGAGCACTGGTTGTTGTATGTAAGTGAAGAATCACTAAATTCTCCTCCTGAAAACAATATTACACTATATGTGAGCTAGCTAAAATTTAAATAAAAATTTGAAAAACAAAAAAACAAACGAAAAAAAACCCCACCACCATGTTCTTCAGATACAACTCCAGGACCCCATCAGATAGTTTTCCATTCAGTCCTTACCTCATACATTTTCTCACTGAATTACTTTTTTAGCTTTATAATCTTCCTCTCTAAGTATCTTTTGTCTGCCTACACTATTCCACTTTTATCTTTTCATTTTTTAAATAACTTTAGGTATACAGCATAACGACTGGACTTACATATATCATGAAATGAATACCACAATAAGTTTACTTAATATCCATAAGTCAACCTCACCTCATACAGAGAGGGAAAAAAATTTTTTTTTCCGTGTGGTGAGGACTCCCAGGATTTACTCCTTTATATTTAAAAATTTTATAATATAAGGTTTAAAATAGCAGATGCTGAAATATTCTTGGGCAAAAAAAATCATATCTATGAAGCAACTATGACTTCTTATTTCTTCTCTCTGCCAACAATGATCAGTTGGAAAGTAGGAAAATATTTTCCAGTAAATAACTCACATATTTGTACATGCCTAACTGTTTAGATGAGGGATGAGAAAATAAATGTATAACTTTATTTGAAGATAAAGTTAAAAATCTCTATCTCAAGTCTTTTGTGAAAGTGCTTAAAGTATTTACAAATGTGTGGAAAGATGTGTATTCAGAAGAAAACATTATAAAGAAAAAGAACAGAATTTATGCTATAATTTTAAAAGTTTGAGAGACAAAGGATATAGCAAAAGGCATTTAATAGAGTTCATTTACTTACTTGAATAAAAATGTCTTTTGACTGGAGAAACAGATTTCTTTATAAAGTACTATTCACATAAGTTATTCAAAGACAGTGGGCAATTTACTATAATTCCAGATCAAGACAGATCTTAGGGTGGGTTTTGGGTGTGACAGTCATATTCTCAAATTTCACCCTTGAGAGATTTATTCCTTTGGAGTCTGAAGATCTTCTGTCCCTCCAAGGCCCTCAGGAAAAATGCAAATATTTCTGGAGGGTATGATTATTGTCTTTTATGTTTCTTTGAAAGCGAGAGTGGTATCTGAGACTGGAGGAAGAGACGGAGGGTCATAATCCCTTCTATTTCACAGATATACCAAGAGCTGTGTTACCCGGAGCTGTGTGGAGAGTTAAAGGCGGAGAATCAGAACAATGACTTGTTAATTCATATTCTGAGGATTATCTTGATCAGAAGGGCAGGGAGCTCATTCTTGGAAAGTGAATGCATAGATTCTGGGGGAAAGAGTAATGACCTCTAAATGCATAGAATACTTGGCATCACCATTCATAGAGATTTCTTTTGTTCACAACTGAATCCAACCTACTGTCTCACACTAAATCTTAGGAAATAAAAATTCAGTTCATGCCTTTGCCTAGGGGGGGGTCACTGGGTATCTTTCTCCACCTAGTGGCCAGTGCTTCCCGACCACAAAACTAAAAGACAATTGGTTATTACAGCAATGAAATAAATGAGATTTCTTGTTTTGCAATACCAGGCTATCAAATCCTAGAATGAAGAAGATATTTAAGCATATGTTTGGAAAAGCCAGTGGGCGTATTAATAATTAGGTTGGCTTGCACTAGGTTGACTCCCATTGCTCAGAGAACATGCTTTTCATTCCAGTGGAGAAAGAGCAGTTGGGAATACTTGCCGATCAAATAATGCACACAAGTAGAGTTAAAGCTTGAGGCCAATTTTATATTATGAAATGTTCACATTATAAAGCTCACTTTCCAAGGACAGAAAAAGGTGAGATTTAAAGAATCTTTAATTATTAATTTTATGTGACTTTTGCATAATCCATCTCAGTTATACTCTGGGCATACTATCGGTACTCAGTAGAAGTCTTTTGTATTTAATTGAAATGGATAGATTCCTCTGTGCCTCGATTCTTAAATTGTTCTTATTGTCTCTACTTCTCCCACCTAAAATCATATCCCATTAAAAACAGGTACATCTTTTAAAATATGCAAGTAAGGAGCATTTTTCAGTCATTTTCATGTTGGTCTTGGCAGAATTTGACAGTGTTGAGTGCTCCCTCCCCCTTGGAAACTTTTGTCTTCCTCTCTGCTCTGGTTTCCATGACACCATCCTCTCCTGCTTGCCTCCTACTTCCCTGGCAGGATTATTTTTTGTTTGCTCTCCAGCGTCACCCTCCTTTCATGGTCTCTTAAATACTACGGTGGCCAAGGTTCTATTTTTAGCTCTCTTTTCTCCATCCCACTTATCCGCCTCCACTCACCACTGTTTGAACTCTGATGCAGATGCTGGTGGTTTCCAGTCTCCATCTTCGTCTCTCCCCCATTCTCTCCTGAGCTCCAGACCAATGTTCCTGTCTATCTGTTAGATATTTCCACCATGATGTCCTGCAGGCACCTGCAAACTCTGGGAAGTCCTAACTGACCTCATTATTTTGTGCCCTTCTGCTACCTGTACTCTTGCCTACATTTTCTATCTGGATACAAAACATTGTTTTTCAGTAGTCAGGACCCAGAGGGTGAATGGTGTTGTCTTCCTGTAGCACAGACTTGATTTTGATAAAGAAATTAATGTTAATCAAGAGAACTAGGATTTATTAAGCAGTTAGGAATTTCTATACCCTGTGCTTAATGTTTCATATATTGTACCAGAAAAATTCTGAATCCATGACATATTGCCTATATCAGCTTTAAAATATATATATTTAAAGTTTTTAAAATGCATGTTTATTTTTGAGAGAGAGAGAGAGAGAGAGAGAGAAAGAGACAGAGTGTGAGTGGAGAGGGGCAGGGAGAGAGGGAGACATAGGATCTGAAGCAGGCTCCAGGCTCTGAGCTGTCAGCCTGGAGCCTGACACAGGGCTCAAACTCTCAGACTGTGAGATCATGACCTGAATTGAAGTCGGATGCTTAACAGACTGAGCCACCCAGGTGCCCCTGTATCAGCTTGTTTTTAGTGCAGCTATGGTGAAAAGTTTTGTGCTGGTTGCCATCACCCCACCTCAAAAACTTGCTCCAGCTTTCCTGCCTCAGGGCTTCCTCTGAGGCTGGGAAGGCTGCTAGCCAGTGAACAAGCCAGCCAGGATGTGAGGGGAAGATAAATCTCCTTAGCAAATGAGGAGTGCAAGTTAGTGGAGAAATGTCTCAGCTTCCGATCCTTCAGAAGCACAATTTTGAGGGCCATTCTATAAGATTCCTCCAAGGGCCCGTTGCAGGATTGAGCCCAGGTTTCCCAGAATGGAACCGGTCCAACAATGTATTCTTAGTTGGCTTGGCATTCTTCCTTTTCTTGCCCCACTCTTCCTGCTCCCAGGGAGCACCTCTTAAACAAGCTCTCTGAACCTGGGTCCTGTCTCAGGCTCCACATTTGGGAGAACCCACATTGAGACACACACATTTAATCTTTACAATAGGTCTTCCCGTGAGATAATAGTATCCTTAGCCCCATTGTATAGATGAGGAAACTGACACATAGAGATAGTCAATTTACCCAGGGTTATTCAGCCCACTAGTTGAATAGCTGGGATTTGAACATAGGCACCCTGACTCCCAAACCTTCTGTCTGCCAAAACGGTGGTCTGATGGGCAAGTGGGAGAATACCTGAGCAATTATACTTGATTGGCTCTGATATCCATATGTTATTGTCCCTTCAAGGTCAAGAGATTTTTTTTTCTCACCTTTTCCAGTTTTATGATGAGAATTCTCAGGAGATTTTTGGTTTGATGTCGAGTAGAAATGGAAAGATTTACAATTAAAGAACTGTACATCTAAAAAGAAAACAAACTAGACTTGTATTTTTGGACAAATCTATAGGACATGTTTTACGAGGGAAACTATGTATGATTTCTGAAACTTTTGACACTTTGTTCACTGGGGGTTAATGCTTGGATGTTCTTTTGAATCTCTGCTTTTTGTTTCCATAAAATGAGTATGCAGCTTTACTGATAAAAGCATTTTTAATTGTAGATAAAAATGTGATAATTTATACTAATACATGGTAAGAATTTTAGAAACATTAGTGGCTCCTCAAATAATCTTAGTGATTCAGACAAAAGGAGAAATAAAATGCAAGAAATCACCTTAATTTAGAGTAGCAGATGGAGTTTGAAACGTTTTTTAAAATAGCGAATAGGACAAGGACCAGGAACCGTTTGTTTCCCTACATGCTTCAGGCATGTGATCTCCTTTCACTTTCCATCAATCTTGAAAATATTCTTGTCATTTTTCTTGTTTTACAAATGAGGGATTAAGTTTAAAGGATCTGACAAACTCCCTTCAAATCCCGCAGTTATGAAGTGGGAAGGCTGGGATTCACACGTGGTCTGAGTAGCTCTTCAAACCACACTCTCGTTACCTTGCCTGGGAAATAGAATATAAGACCAGATGCAAGGATTTTGTAGTTGTGCATTTAGAAAAGGCATGTCTTTCCAGGTTACATGACATGTCACCTGTAGGCAGATGGTGTGATATGGAATATGCACAAGTACTGATCTGGTGGACCTCGAATTAATGCAAACAATAACTTCCCTTGGAATAACTACCTCCAAATTTCCTCAGACAGTGTTCGCAGGAGCAGTCAAGAATTTTACATACAATATAAACTCAAAAGTATTCTAATAAAACTACAAAACCTGGCTAAATCATGACACCAAAAGGAATTAACTTGTATTGCTCTTTTACCAGAAAAATGTCCAATGTGGGATGTTATCTTCTATACCAGGGATGGACACATTGGCCAAATCCAGCCTGCCACCTGTTTTTGGTCAGCCTGTGGACTAAGGGTTGTCACATTATTAAATGTTTTTTTTCCTCCGCAAGGAAACAGCACATGTGGGGGAGGGACAGAGGCCGGGGGAGAGAGAGTGAATTCCAAGTAGGCTCTGCACTGCCAGCACAGAGCCTCATGTGTGGCTCAAACCCACAAAGCCATGAGATCATTACCTGAGCTGAAACCAAGAGTTGGATGCTTAACCGACTGAGCCACCTAGGCACCTCACATTATTAAATTTTTAAAAAAAATTAAAGGGAAAAGAATACTTCATAACATAAAACTTATATGAACTTTAAGATTGAGTGTGCATAAATAAAGCTTTATTGGAACACAGCCATACTCATTCATTCGTATATTGTTTATAGATGCTTTTGGACAACATCTGAGTTGAGTAGTTGTGACAGAGACTACATGTCTCTCAAATCCTAAAATATTTACTATCTGGTACTTTACCATAAAAGTTTGCTGCCCCTTGTTTTGTACTGTTTGGTGGCTAAAGGTGAAACTTTGAGCATTGGTTTTCTATTGCTTTGTTTTCTAAAAATAATTAAAATCCAATGCAAATGCAATGTATGCTCAAACACTAATGTGTATGTATGCTTTGTTTATCCATGCTAGATTTTCTTCACTACTTTCAAGATAATGCTGTCTTGAAACATATATCTTCCAGTGTCAGTTCTAATAATAAAGACACAGGGATGTGAGAAGCAAATTCATACCAGGACTGAGTCATTCCTTGAAAAGCAGTTTTCCTGGTAGGAGTCATAATAACAGTACTAATAATGTTGACCTAGGGGCTTATAGTTTAGAAATCACCGTACACCAAGTCACATTTTATATTGATTTAACTTAATTTTGTGAGATCATATTATTACTTTCTCTTTTGTTTACACATAAAGAAACTGTGAGATTAGTTGACTTGTCTAAAATCCCCAAATCAGTAAGTGTCAGAATCTAGACTCAAACACAGTGGTTACTTCTTTTTTGGGGGAAGGAGGAGGAGAAACTTCATTATTAAAAGGAAATATTTATGTTTTTATATCCATGAGCAATACGAATGTTTTGGTATCAGAAAAGTGATGGTGTGCTTCGGTGGCTCGGTCGGCTAAGCATCAGACTCTTGAATTCAGCTCAGGTCGTGATCCCCCAGGGTCATGGGATGGAGCTCTGAGCTGAGAGTAGAGCCTGCTTAGGATTCTCTCTCTTTCCCTCTCTGCTCTCCTCCCCCACTCACGCATGCCTGCTCTCCCTCTCTCTCTTTCTCTCAAAAAAAAAAAAAAAAGTGATGTGAATTTATTTAAAATAACAGTTTTTAGAATTTTGATTTTATTTTTGGATGGTTTTACTATTTACAGTGTTCTTTGGAGCAACATCCTTTTACCACCATAATTGCCAATATTTCTTTTATGCCAGTTAAATTGTCAGCACCAAAATAGATTTTGCAAGTAGGGACATATGTGAGTGTATACTAAAATTATTTTTACTTATTTGAGGGAATATGCTCATTTGATGATAGAAAAAGGCCCATTTCAGTATTTTTCTGAATGAAAACCAATATTTTAAATGAAAAAAATAGATTAAAAAGAAAAAAATCAATGTCCCAAGACATATGATTGAATTTAACAGGGTCCTAATAAATGGCTTATTTGGATTTGTAGTTTACTTAAATCCTGTAAAATCATTTTGCTTATTTTTTACAAATTCAGAAATATTAATACAGAAAATTGCAAGCACTATGTCAGGTATTGGTGATGGGGGTTATCCTGCACCTTTATTAAGTTCATGGTCTATGGAAAGATTAGCACATGAAGCAATTACAGTATAACTCAGGATGATAGGTGCCATCATGGAAATCTATATAGAAGTGCTATATGTACTAATTAATTCTTATTGGAAAATGAGACTATTGTTAGAGGGTAGGTGGAAGGATTGGGTGAATGGATGTTTCCATCTAAATAGAGAATATAGAAGAGAATATAGGAGGGAAGTTTGGGTGATGGAAAGTGAAAGACTGGATGAGAGGGTTGGGGTGAGAAGAAGTAAGTGAATTTGGTTTGGATATGTTGAACCACTAACAGTCTAATGAGAGCCAATACAAGAATACAAATGGTTGCAATATTTTGTGAAAAGGGCTGTGATCAGTAGCATGGGGTACCAAAGGAGAACCAAAGATGGGCACTAATTTTGACCAAGTGAGGGAGTCCAGAAGAGCTTCCTGAAGTAAGTCACCTTTAAGCAGATACTTCAAGAAAGGGCAAAAGTTATCTGGATAAGATTGGCAGATCAGGGCCATCATATGTGATTGTGTAAATACTACACTACTCCAGGGGATGCTGGTCACAATGACTCAGGTGTGAATGGATTTCCCTGGAGTTCTGCAGTGCACAATCTGTGCAACCATATATGCTGGTCCTGTACGGGAATAGGTATTGGGTGTTCTAGGTAGAAAGGAATGAAAGGGAGAGTGTTCCAGGAAGAGTAGGCCACATGGGTTCTGAAGTAGGAGAAAGCATGACATGGTCAAGGAGTGAAAAATGGATTTTAGTTTTAGTTGTAGATTGAAAGAATGAGGTTCTGTTATAGATTAAAAGAAATGACCAGAAATAAAGCTACAGTGCTAAGGATGGACTGATCATCCAGATAGTTGAAATCAGATAGGGTGTTGGCCCTAGAGATGGAGAGAAATGAATATCTCAGGAACATATTTAGGAAATAAGCTTGAAATGCTTATAGGAAATTCTAGAAAGTGATGCCTAATAATAAAATAAGAATGGCAAACACATTGTGTTTATTATATTTCAAGTACTATTATAAAAACTTTACATGTATTACATATAAAAAACAAAAAAGCTTTACCTATAATCTGAACAATAATCCTATGAAGTAAAAATTGTTATTTCTCCCCAACCCCCAATTTTACAGATAGAACTGTAGTAAAGAGAGACCTTAGGTGACTTCCCCAAGACCACACAGCCCAGGCATTCTGACTCAAGTCCACCATACTTTTAACCACCACACTCCTCTGCCTTTCAATAAAGAATCAGAATAATGGGATTGACTGGAAGTCAGACATGAGAGGGCAGTAGATGTACATTCGGAAATCATCAGCAGAGAGAAAGGAAAGACTCAGAGTGGTGCCCTGCAAGTCAAGAGAAAAGTTTCATAAACAAGGACGAGTGGACAATGTCAAGGGCGGCAGAATGATCTACCGAAGAAATTGCCGGTCTTCACAGGCTTTAGTAATAGAGCATCATGAATGACCCTGGTAGAAGCAATTTTAGAAGAATGATAGGGGCAGAAGCTAGCACATACCAGGTTGAAAATTGGAGGGGAACCTGGGTGGCTCAGTCGGTTAAGCGTCTGACTTCGGCTCAGGTCATGATACCATGGTTCGTGGGTTTGAGCCCCTCATTGGGCTCTGGGCTGACAGCCTGCTTCACATTCTGGGTCTCCCTCTCTCTCTCTCTGCCCCTCCCTTGCTCTTTGTGTCTCTCTCAAAAATAAATAAACATTTAAAAAATTGAAAAAAAAAGTGGATGGGTACTAGAAATGATGGAGGGAAACACGATAGACATTGATGGAAGTAGAGAGGGGGTATTAACTAGAGAAAGAAGTTTAATCAAGGTGTGTGCGTGGGGATCTATTATCTATCTGTTTATCTGCCTATCAATGAATCAGTCATCTATCCTCCTACCTACCTGTCCATCTATTAACTGTTACCCATCCATCATCTATCTGTCTATCTATCTATCTATCAATCCATCAATCCTCTATCTACCCCAAGGTGATATGCCTCCACAGGCTCTGCATCAACAGATGGGTTACTTTTGATATCTGCTGTATATTAGTTTCAATATCATAGTGCCATCTTCTAATGTAACAGACAGAGGGGTCTTTCTGCTTTAACTGCATCCAGCATGCCCACCTCAAGCATAGGATACCCAGAATTTGCTCAGGGTCCCTCCTTCCTTTTACTCCTAAAAGTCTACTTTACATCACTTCCCACCTCCATTCTCTTTTTGCTTGGTTCTCTTTTCTTGTTTTGTTCCATTCTAATGAATCCATTAGATTCATTCATTCTAAATGAATCAACTTGGAAACTCTGGAATCAACCTGGAAACTCTGTAGGGCCCACTGTTTCTGGCTGTGGTCCCTTGGCACTACCTGTCCTCAAGGTGCTACTGGTAAGGCTCACAGTACTCCTCACAAAGAAAGTTATGAGTCACTGGAGTAATTTCTGAGGGTGCTTAGAGATTGAGGGGAAAAACCCAGTAGGAGGGAGGTATTTTGTCTACTTGATTACTGAATTCATATCCAGTGCCTTCAGATCTTTATATTGTTTCTCTTATTTACAAAAATTGTTGACTCCTATTCTTTCAGTTAATCAATGGAAAAATAAAACATGAATGAAAAAGTTCTGTCTTTTCTTAAACACTCTATCCTGCTTGTCTGTCTGTCTATCTACCTATCATCTATCATCATCATCTATCTATGATCATCATCCACCAGTCTACCAACTATCTCATGTTAAGTTATTGGAAAGTAGGAAATTTTTCCCTATGAGTAGTCTCTGATTTTGTGTTTTTAGGAAACTGCTTTTGTTCCACAAATTTTAACTGTTGACATAGGAAGAAAAGAGATTTATAAAACTAGAGCTGGTGATTCTATTAGTCTAGAAAGGTCTATGTTAAGGTTTAAAAAATTATCTCAATAATCTTTCACAGTGACCATCAAAACCAAAGAGATATGATCTGTGACTGTGAAAGCGTTCAGTTGTAAAGTATCAATATTGAATATTTGTAAAAGGTATCTATGAAGAATTGAACTAGCAAAACTCCCTGACGTCTTATTTATTTTTTTAAATATATACTTTTCATATCATCCTTTTCTTCCTATTTTGCATTTTATTTGATGCTCTTATTTCTATCCTATGCATCCTTACTGTGCTTTTTGTGCCTTGCTTCCTTGTGTTCCTTGTAATTCAGTCTCCATTTTTAAATGCCTTCATCTTTTTCTTTTCTTTATTTTTCCTGTGTGCTGTCAGTTCGTGTTGCATATCCTCCTGTTATCTGGTATCACTTCTTGTTGGCCGACCATCTGTTCTCTGAGTTTTGGTATTTCTCCTTTATGGTTTCAATTGCTGCATAGAAGTTTAAAACCCTCGGTTGGCATGTGAGATTGCACTTTTCATTTGCTTTGTGTCAGTATTTTTATGGTGTTTTCCATATCTTACAGTGTCTGTAAGAAAGCTATTTTATCCTTTTTCATCTTTTAATTTTTCTTGTAGGACCTTTGTGTGAACATAGAGCATAATACTTTGTTGTTACGCATATTTAAAATTTTTTTACATTTATTTATTTATTCTAAGAGAGAGAGAGCAGGAGAGGGGCAGAGAGAGAGGGAGAGAGGGAATTCCAGGCAGGCTCTGTAATGTCAGCACAGAGCCCGACTTAGGGTTCAAACTCACAAACTGCGAGATCATGACCTGAGCCAAAATCAAGAGTTGGCCATTTAACTGACTGAGCCACCCAGGGGTCCCTGTTACTTACATTTTACTGAGACATATTTTTGTAATGTTTATAGGAAGTTCTTACAGAGGCCTATGACCAGGATAGATCTCCAGGCTTTACAACTCAAGGGCATCCTCCTCTGCTCCCCTGGTGAAAAACTTAAAGTATGGCCTTCCTGTATGGTTCCCTCACTTAAAATTATTATTATTTTATCCAAGTATTATTAACACACAGTGGTTTATTAGTTTTAGGTGTGCAATATAGTGATTGAACAATTCTATACATTTCTCGGTGCTCATCACAACAAGTGTACTCCTTCCTTAATCCCCTTTACCTATTTCACCCACCCCTCACCTACGTCCTCTCTGGCACTCACCAGTTCCCTATAATTAAAAGTCTGCTTTCTGGTTTGTGTCTTTTTCTTCTTTGCTCATTTGTTTTGTTTCTTAAGTTCCACATATGAGTGAAATCAAATGGTAGTTGTGTTTGTCTGACTCTTTATCCTTGCTACCAGTTTCACGCCATCTTTTGGCAGCGGCTATTTGCAATGTGAAGTTTTCTGATATTCTGGCTCCTGGTTTCATTGCAAATAAAGTTTATGTGTTTATTCTCACTGCTGTTCCTTATGATGGGAAAATTCAGAGGTAGGTTGCTGCCGGGTTGCTACCAGAATCAAATCAGTGTAATGTAGTGCTTGTTAGTCCTCAAATTTATTTGGGCCCCAAACTTGATTCCCCATTTCCTGGATCTGCAAGCTTATTCCCAAGCCACAACTGACATGATAAATAACACTTATTTTGAAGAAATATAGGGATAAGGATTGAGACTAAAACAGATTTTTTGTTTTATGTTTGTATCTCTTTTCTCCTATGCTGAAAATATTACTTCCTAATGACATTTCTTATTTACTGTATTTTAAAAGTAACAGTCACAATATTTCTACTTAAAAATGTTGTAGCTGAATACAGCTTGTGATTTCATGGCAACTCTTTTGTCTTTTGTATACATTCCTGGAGGAAGATCCATTCGAAATATATTATTTTAATGGTCACTTCAAGTGATGCTTCCCCATGTAGTCATACTATCTATTTGATACACTATTAAATACATCTGTTTCAGTTTGTTATTTTATACAATATTCTTTTTTTTAATGTTTTAAAAATTTACTTATTTTGAGGGAGAGAGAGAAAGTGTGCGTGTGCACGTGACAGGGGAGGGGCAGAGAGAGAAGGAAAGAGAGCCAAGCAGGCTCCACGCTGTCAGTGCAGAGCCTGATGTGGGGTTCAAACCCATGAACTGTGAGATCATGACTTAAGCCGAAAGCAAGAGTCAGACGCTTAACCAACAGAGCCACCCAGGTGTCCCTAGAGTATTCTATTTTAAATCTATTTTTTAAAATTACATAAAAGCATTTATGTGGTTTCAAAATCAAATCAATAAAAAAAGTACACTCGGAGACATAGTTTTCATGTTTGTTGCCTGTACCCTGTTCTCTTCTTCCCCGTTTTATTCATTTTTGGTTTATTCATCAAATGCCACTTTTTGGTAAATAGGTATTTATATCTTCCTACCTCCATTCTTAGATAAAAGGTGTCATATAATAAATATTGTTCTGTCTTCTGAGTTTCCACTGGTCACCATATTCTGGAGATGATATCCTCACACCAGAGCAGCGTATAGCGTTTTCCTCCCATCCTTCTCTCCCTTCCTCTCTTCTGCTCTTACTCTCTCCCATCCTCCCTCTACTTTCTTTTTCTTTTATTCTTTCCTTTTCAAAACTGAGGTATAACAATATAGATACAGCAAAGTGTACAACACCTAAATGTTCAATTCAGTGAGTTTTTCATATGTGTACACCTGTGTGATCATTACCAGATCAGGATACAGAAATCAATCCCTACCCAAAAAGGCTCCCTATTGTCACCTCCCAGTCAATATTTCTCAAAGGAAACCACTTTTTGATGTCTACTTTCACGGATTTGTTTAGCCTAATATAGGCATTTGTTTAAATGGAATCAAACAGTATGTAGTTTTTTATGTCTGGCTTCTGGCACTATGGCTGTGAAAATTACTCATTCTCTTCCAGTGCTGTGTTATGTTCAGTTACGTGAATATACCACAACTTATTTATCCAGTCCACTGTTGATAGGCATTTGGTTATTTCTAGTTTTCTGAGAATACTTTAGTTTCATAAGCATGTCTATAAGAAAAGACAATGCCTTCTCCATTGAATTGCATAAACACCTTTGTGAAATATATTTCCACGAGCCTATTTCTGGAATCTTTACTCTGTTAGGTTGGTCTGTGTCTACCTTCTCCCAGTGCTTTACTTCTTGAGTACTGAAGAAGCTTCAGCTTGTCTTAAAAATCAGCTAATGGGAGTCCTTCACCTTTGCTCCTTTATTTATTTATTTTTTAATAAATTTTTTCATGTTTATTTACTTTTGAGAGAAAGAGAGAGAGACAGAGACAGAGGTGTGAGTGGGGGAGGGGCAGAGAGAGGGAGTCACAGAATCTGAAGCAGACTCCAGGCTCTGAGCTGTCAGCACAGAGCCTGATGTGGGGCTTGAACTTACAGACTGCCAGATCATGACCTGAGCTGAAGTTGGACGCTTAACTGACTGAGCTGCCCAGGCACCCCTCACCTTTGCTTCTTTAAAAAGAAAATTGTTTCAACTGCTTTAATTCTTTTGCCTTTCATATAAATGTTACAAATAGCTTGTTGTTGTTTACCAAAAAAAAGCTAGGATTTAGGAATGTGTAAATCTACAGATCAATTTCGGGGAAAACTGACCACAATATTAAGTCTTCTGATCCATGAACAGTATGTATCTTTCCATTTATTTAGGTTTTCTACCTAATTTTTACTTCTTTGATGAGTGCACATATTTTGTTTTGTTGTACCTGAGGTGTTATTATTAACACTATAGCTTTTAGAAATTCAATTTCCAGGGGTACCTGGGTGGCTCAGTCGGTTAAGTGTCTGACTCTTGATTTTGGCTCAGGTCATGATCTCCCAGTTTGTGCGTTTGAGCCCCCTTTCCAGCTCTGTGCTGACTGTGTGGAGCCTGATTAGGATTCTCTCTCTCTCCCTATCTCTGCCCCTCCCCTGCTTGCTCTCTATCTCTCACTCAAAATAAATAAACTTAAAAATTATTTACAATTCAATTTCCAACTTTTAATTGTGAGGAGTGTGTTCACATACAATTGGCTTTTGAATATTGACCTTGTATCTTACAATCTTGCTAAACTCACTTATTAGTTTTAGGCTTTTTTTTTTTTCCTCTCAGATTCAATGGGATTTTCCACAAGGACAATCGCATTGTCTGAGCATAGATCACAATCTGTATGGCTTTATTTGTTTCTTGCCTTATCGAATTGGCCAAGAATTACCTCTTTTATGTTCACATTTTGCATGTGAAGCTTGGGTGTTGATCCACGACTTGAGGGGCCTTTAATAGGCAGATCAGGGGGCTTCCTTTCCTGAGGCTCCCTTCTCTTTGTGATTTTAATCGTAAACTTTTAGCCCCTGTGGTTGCCCTGACTCCAAACTCTTTCTCCATAGTCCATTAAGACCAGTATATTTCTTGTAGGGGGGTCTAATCCTCTGCTTACAGGAAACTGGAAAGCCGTTTCAGATGAATACGATAAAGCTCACTACCTGAACCTTCTTTCTCACATGCATCAAAGCACTGCCTGTACTTATTCCCCCTCAATCCCTGCCGTTACTTTAAAATATTTTGTCCGGGTTTTGTGATTTTTTTTTTTCGGTGGGATGATTAATTTGATAGTTGCTGCTCTATTATGACCAATACTGGAAGCTTTTAAGTGTACTTTTAAGTGAAAGAAAAAAGGAAAATAGAAAAGCTGATATTAAGGATTTGTTTGTACAAATGAATTGCAGCCTTTACCCTTTCTATATGACTCGGGCTCATGTATAATTATTTAAAAGCGCTTGAGAACGCAGCCAGGTGGAGGAATGGCTGCTTTGGTATCTGCAGCAGCGTTGATATTGTTTGTTGCCATTGACCAGTTGTTACCATTTCCAAAGTGGAACCCCATAGTACGAATCAGCACACGAGATACACCAAATGCTCCAACCTACTCTTGCTATTTCCATTGTGCCAGCAAGAGCTTTCCTGCCCCGTAACCAACCTCCTCTAAGTATGGATCCAGGCATATTTAACACTTCTCGATTTGCTTCACACCTTCCTTTGATAGACTCAGCATTCACCCTCTCGATTTGATTTCAGACTAGTTTATACCTTTCCTGACTAAATTATAGTGTTACCTCCCATGCTCTGGACCCCATGTAGAGTATAAATTTCTTTAAAAAAGGACTTGGCATCTATCTATATTGTGCCGACCTCAGGTCTTGACGGAATCTGTTGGTTCACAGCTGTTCCATAAATATGCTTACCGGCTAAATTACAGTTTTATATAACATTATCTTTTCGTTGCTATAAGTAGAGTTTCTCAAGGTTATTTTTTCAGATGTTACTAGTGTTCAATCTAAAATTAACTCCTTCAGTAAACAATGTGAAGCATAAGAGTTACTCCAAAGAAACCACAAATATCATTGATATCCATCACCCATGTAGTCCTATAGAATGGACATTACCAATATTTTTCCATGCCACTTAACTTCAGGGATTTATAACTGCAAAAGTGAAATAGGATGTACATTAAATTTCAGGAACTCACAATACTAAGCTCTCTCAGAAACAGAGTTAGTGAGGGGTGGTTCAGTCAGTGAAGTGTCCAGCTTCAGCTCAGGTCATGATCTCAGGGCTTGGTAGCTTTGAGCCTTGTAACGGGTTATGTGCTGACAGCTCAGAGCCTGGAGTCTGCTTCAGATTCTGTGTCTCCTTCTCTCTCTCCCCCTCACTGGCTTACACTCTGTCTCTGTCTCTGTCTCTCTCAAAACTAAACATTAAAAAATTAAAAAAAAAAAACCAACAAAGTGGTACTGTATGTGTGCTGTTAAGTTCTTGTAGAATTGCTGGGCGCTTGGGTCGTGTTATGTCATGGGTGAAAGAATGTGGGTGGTCATTCTGCTATGCCCAGCAGCCCTCGTTTGTGATCCATTAATCTTTTTGCCATTGGCCTTCTTGTGAGCAGATTAATTGTAGTAGAAAAGTATGGACATTTTATAATGAAACTCAATTTGTTCTGAAAATGAAGACGATAAATGAACGTTTCTCTTCGTGTATTTCCTGATAGGACTTCAAATTGAGAGGCAAAAATAAATGTTAGAAGAATCTAGAAGTTGGCTTTAGAAATTGAAAATGATCACAAGCTCTTTGAATTACATCTCTGTTAGCGCCGAGGCCTGTTCCTTATTCTCACCACGCTGAGCCTTCTTTTTTTGTCAGAGATTAATGTTCTCTCCTTAGTCATACAAAAGATTAAAGAGGGCATATAAATATGAAACATATGCTTTTCATTAATCAAAGTTTTAATTCATCTTCTTGATAGACATCAAAAGATATAAATCGCTGTGTGAGAGTTATAGAATGCAACTAATATGAAGTGGGTAGTTTTATTTGAAATACGTAAAAGTATTTAATGTATTTCTTCTCGTGGTAGATGAGGAGTTGAGTGATGTCCAATGGGAATCATCTGCTTTTTAAAAAAAATTTTTTTTAATGTTTTATTATTTATTTTTGAGGGAGAGAGAGACAGCGTGAGCAGGGGAAGGTCAGAGAGAGAGGGGGAGACACAGAATCTGAAGACAGGCTCCAGGCTCTGAGCTAGCTGTCAACACAGAGCCTGACGTGGGGCTCGAACCCACCA
This sequence comes from Cryptoprocta ferox, assembly GCA_028646485.1. Lineage (NCBI taxonomy): Eukaryota > Metazoa > Chordata > Mammalia > Carnivora > Eupleridae > Cryptoprocta > Cryptoprocta ferox. Next base: position 35,781,789 of record CM053560.1, read on the forward strand.
ACCGTGAGGTCATGACCTGAACCGAAGCCGGATGCTGAACTGACTGAGCCACCCAGGCGCCCCTCATCTGCTTTCTTTTTATAGAAGCCTAACCTTTCCTTCTCCTGGAAACAACATGGGTGTTTGGCTGGAAGCAGGAGCTGTGTGGAGGGGAAGAAGGTATGCCAGGTGAAGGAAAATGGGGCTAATTTATTGTGATAATATGGTTAGAATTGCAGTGCTGGAAATGATAGTAGAGATGATCTATTCATGATCCTTGTGTTATAGATGAGAAAAACTGATATTTAGAGGAGACATGGGCTTGTATGAGGTTGGCGGAACAGGAATATAGCCAGGAAACGTGGTGTTTATCCCTCCATGATGGACACGACTCACACTCAATACTCAGGCCATTCTTCAATAGTGGGGAGTTCCCCCAGCCCCACAGAATATAAATGATGGGTTAAAGGGAGGAATTCCTGCTTAGGGCATTCTATGAGCCAAGGAAACGAGAACATTCATATTTAGTTTTTAAAGATCTTTATGACAAAGTAAAGTAGGGTCAAATGAGCACTGTAAAGGAGCTTCATTCTCATGCAGGGTGTCTGCCAGCTCCCTTCTAGTTACCTGTTCTCACTCTTGGTGAGCCAGATCCCTTCTGCTAAACCAGGAGCATCTCTCAGGGGATATTGCTCAGAAGGAAAAGTGAAGGGAAATGCAACACCAATTCTAACACTACTGAATTTTGCTTACTAGTGTTAGGTGGTATTGACATTGTAAAGAAAGGCAAGGTGGTTTAAAAGTTGAAATGTCTCCTTTTTTAAAAATCTGTGGAAATTACAAAAATGACACCAGATCAAACCAGAAATGGTTGAAAAATATTTAAATATCACCAAAGAAGTCTCTTCTTACTCCACCCTTCCTTTTTTTGCTCCATGGTACCACTGGCATCTGATTAATGAGATTAATTAGTTTAATTAGTTTATTTAAATTTAATTAATTAATTAGTTTAATTAGTTTACCACTGGCATCCGATTAATGAGATTAATTAATGATTAATGAGATCCAATTAATGAGCTCTTTTGCTACATGTACACAAACAAAAGAATTAGGATTTTACTTTGTTTTTATAAACATGAAGCTGCATTTTGTACATTTGATTTTTTTAAAGTAGGCTTCATGCCCCACACAAGGCTTGAACTCATGACTCTGAGATCAAGACCTGAGCCAAGACTGAATCAGTTGCTTAACCAACTGAGCTACCTAGGTGCCCCTGCACACTTGATTTTTAACCTCAGTAATATTTCTGGGGTTACACCACATATCAGTACCCAGTTACATACTATTCCATAGTATGGTTATTCTAGTAGGCATTATAACATTTCTGTGTTGAAGAACATGAAAGTCCATTGACTGATAAATGAATAGAGATGAGGTGTGTGTATATATATATATATATATATATATATGTATATATGTATATATAAAATGGAATATCACTCAGCCATCAAAAAGAATGAAATCTTGCCATTTGCAACAATGTGGATGGAGCTAGAATGTATTATGCTAAGCAAAAAAAGCAATCAGAGAAAGACAAATACCATATGATTTCACTCATGTGGAATTTAAGAAACAAAACAAATGAACATATGGGAAAGGAGGGCAAGAGGAGAGAGGGAAACAAACCACAAGAGACTATTAACTATAGAGAACAAGCTGAGAGTTGATGGAAGGAAGTGGGTGGGTGATGGGTACTAAGGAGGGCACTTGTGATGAGCACTGGGTATTGTATGTAAGTGATGAATCACTGAGTTCTACTCCTGAAACCAATATTGCACTATCTGTTGACCAACTAAAATGAAAAGAAGAAGAAGAAGAAGAAGAACAACAACAACAACAACAACAATAACAACATAAAAGTTGCCTCTGGTGTTTTACTTACAAGTAATACTGGAATGAATAGTCTATACCTGTCCATGTGAACATCTGTGATCATTTCCTTATGCCAAATCTACAGAGGTTGGATTTTTTTTTTGTTAATAAATTTAGCTATTGAAAATTTTTGTAGGTATAGTCAGTTCATCTTGAGGATTTGATATAGAGGTGAGAACCAAGGTAAAAGAATAGATCTACGCAGAAATCCTGAGTGTTCTCAGTATCAAAAATCTACAGGTATAAAGAAACTAAAGTAATTAGCTTCTCTTACTCATTTTGGTGTTCACTCAAAGTGGCTCTGAACTAGAAGTTCTCAAGATAACATTCAGACTTGATGATTTGTTAGAAGGACTTAGAGGATTCAGAAAAAGCTACTATACTCATAGTTATGGCTTGTTACAGTGAAAGGATATGATTAAAATCAACAAAGGTAAAAGGTAAATGGGTGAAGTCCAGGAGAAACCAGATGTAAGCTTGCAGGTGTCCTCTCCAGTGGAGTCACATGGATATGCCTAATTCTCCCAGCAGTAATGTGTGACAACATGTATGAAGTGTTACCAACCAGGGGAGCTTACCTGAGCCTTGGTGTCCAGGGTTTTTAGCTTTATGAGGTTTCAGATTGGTTTTATAGGCATACAGCACCCATGTGATTAAACTTAGCTACCTAGTTCCAACCCCCCAGAAGTCAAACTTTTACAAATGGCCCAGGACCTCAGGCATACAAAAACAGGCATTTATTGCAAGTCACATCATTAGCTAGCATAAACCATCTGGTCAAACTGACACAGCCTGGCCCAAGGCCTTGGGAATATAGGACACTTTTACTAAGCAGGATATTCCAAGGGCTCAGAGGTTGTCTCCTGGGAGCTGGCCAAAGGCCAATTCTCCTATATCAGGCCTTTCTCTAATATGTGCAGGGCTTGAGCAACCAGGCCCAACTTAACCCTTTATTGCACAGTCTCCTTATTGGGGTGATTCTGTGATCATATGTCTTGATCCATTCAAAGAGAAGGAGATATTAGGGCTACTTGGATTATATTTGATCATTTATTTGAGGACTGAGTAATTTCTACTGCTTCATAAAGTGAGGCCATAATGCATGTGGTGGGACCAGTGTCTGACTAGGCTGACATGACTTGTGTCTAAGCAAGTCCTGAATTTGAGTCTGAGAGACTCATCATTCCAATAAAGATGAGGGGTTTCTATATGGAAGCAAAGTAAGACTTTCCAGGGATGAAATGGCAGTGATGGAAGTTTGAAAAAAGATGTGCTTTTGGGGTATTAGTCTTGGTCTAGAGAGAAAGAAGGGACATGAACAAATGTCCACCACCAATTAATGTTTATTCAAAAAACACAAATATTTGCTGTATACTTACTAGACCCAGGTGCCATGATGTTCAAGTAGGGAGAAGACTCATAACTGTCAGAGTTTCAAGGGGCCAGATATTTAATAATATAAAACTTTGGCAACTTTATCAGTGACCCAGTTCTGAAGAGAGTGAAGTCCAGGGATAAGAATACAATTTCTAGGTTACACTGAGATAGCAGGCAGAAAATTCAGAAACTGTAAATCCTACTCTTAAAGGGGAAAAAAAAAGAATCTAGCCATGAGGTGGTAGACCATAAATTAGGAACTTAGATAAGGAATAAGAAGAAGACAGGGTAAGGATTCAATGATAGGGAGCTTGGGTCACAAGTCGTGAAATAAATTACTGGCAAACTGAAGTTTTCTGTTAGTATGGAACCAGAAGTACAGCTTGAGGCCCAACTTTTAATGTTCCCTGTATAGGGAACAGATTGGTCTCAGAGCCTGGGAGGGATTTAGTGACTCCATTTGTAGATTGGAGCTATTCAGGAGCCAAATGTGAAGGGCTTTATACCATTCTGATGTCCATGGGTAGTGGTTTTGCTTTTGTTTTATGAAAAAGAAATTAGTGCTTTATTTATTAAGTGACTAAAAATTAAATGGTAGATAGGAAGAAAAAGATCCAGTTGACTTATGGAAGAATGGAGGTGGGTGGTGTGAGTTGAGGAGTGATAAAACAAAAAAACAGGAGGAAAGAGTTTCCTTAAGCATAGTGATTTTAGGTGGCTTGTTAAAGAGAGAACCTTCACTCAGTGGACTCTATTCTGGTTCATTCTCAGAAAGACCCATTCCTTCTTTTGCGGGTTGAGTTGTATTCCCGGCCTCCGTGAAAAATGAAGAAAGATGTGTTGGAGTCCTAATCCCTAGTGTCACAAAATGTGACCTTTTTTGGAAATAGGGTCTTCACAGAGGTATCAAGTTAAAATGAGGTCATTAGGGTGGGCCTTAACCCAATGTGACTGGTGTCCTTTTAAAAGGGGAAATGTTGACACAGAGCCAGATATGCACAGAAGGAAGATGAGGTGAAGACAGAGGGAGAAGACAGCCTTCTACAAGCCTTTGGATCTTTTGGCCTGGAGTGGATCTGCCCTCACATCTCTCAGAAGGAACCAACCTTTCTGACACCTTGATTTTGAACTTCTGGATTCCAGAAATGTGAGTCAATACATTTCTGCCCAGTCTTTGGTAGTTTTGACAACCCTCCCAAACTAGTGTATCTCCCATATCTGCATCTTATCACATTTCTTGTCCTTGACCTCTAACGCCAAGGGGACGGAACTTTCTATCTTTAAGCTTTCAAGTCCCTTTAAAATAATTGTATTTGAGTCAGTGCAGTGGGTCAAGAAGATGTCATATGAACTATATAATTGAATAGGTGACAGGTAGAATATAGCCTAGGGGTCAGTGAAGAAGAAAAATAAAGAATACATTAAGTAGAACAAAGACCATCATGAAAACACAGAACCATTCAAGGCTCTTCAGTTTCAAGTAGGTTGGTGGTTGGGATAATTAACAAAGAGGGAGAGAGAGAAGTGATTTTAAAATATTTGTCCTGGGGTAGTTTGTTTCTTCATTGAATAAATGACTAAAACTATCCTGTGTTATATTAACGCTACATTACTAATAAATTTTGACACATAGTGATTTTATTTTTGTTATTGTCGATCTGAAATAATATTCGTGAATAGTTTTCTTTCTTATTTACAGTAGTTATTGCTTTATTTAGTTCACTTATAAAAATTTATGGTGGTTTGTTCCTTTTGTCAACATAAATCTCTCTCTTTGTGCTGCTTAAGTCTTTGTGTGTAATTGGTATGTGTCCCTTGGTTACTTTTTGTTTCTGTATACCTGATAAATATATCATCATCCTCTTGTTTTTGACATGAAGTGCTCCCAGTTGGATTCCTAGTGGCTGGTAGGCATTCATGTGGTGTGGCACTGCCTGGCTGATGCAAGATCTTATTGTTTTTCCACTGCCTCTGACTCTATGAATCATTGTGGCACATGAAAAACTATAATCACCAGCATTGACTTCATCCAGTGTTCTTCCTCCCTTCAAGGTTTTACACTGAGGACGGTACCTCTCCAGATGAAATACACTGTCTCAGTCTCCTTCCTCCACCTTCTTACTTTGTTGTTTCCTTGAAGTTACAGCCTCCTGATATGTGTAGGTAGAACTGTAGCAGTGTTTGAGCAATCTGGAAAGTGGTGGCTCAGAATGGATTACTGACATAGGAGAGGGATTGTTGCAAGTTTTCCGGGAGTGTGGACTCTGAATTTCTGACCTGAGGGTAATAAAGTTACAATGGACATGATTTTTGTGCCCCCTCTATGTATTCTTCCTTTTCCAGGTATCCAATTCAATTTTTTTTTCCGAGAAATATTCCTTCTCTATTGCCCAGAGCTGATATGGGGGTGGGGATAGGAAAGCAATTGGTTTACTGGAGCATATTTTCCCAAGGTGATACCTTCTCAGAAGCTTAGATCCATTGAGAAAGTGCCCAAGGCACGGTGGTTTGTATGTCCTTACTCTCCCTGCTGGTAGAAGCTGGCAATAAGGGATGCTGTTCTACTCAGTCCCTGTGGTTTTGAAAAGGCTCCTGCCCTAGTCCTAGGGAGGAGGTGGGTAGCTCTGGCATGGCAAATCAGAGGATTGCATGTTCCCCTGGTAACAGTGATTCATTTAAGGATGGGAGGTGACCCAGGCAGAGCCAGTGAGACATAATAGTCCCAGGCTAAGAAAAAGAAGAATGTTCTGCCTTTGAACTCAGGGGAATATGACCCTAGAGCTGTTAGGGGCTATGCCATGAAGCCTGAGAGGTATCAATTTAGCCAACAGAAGAAAAGACAGATAAAACATGAAGGGGAACTAAGTCTTAATCATATTATACAAACTTGTATGTTAATCTCTGCCTGAACTTGTATGCTAATTTGAGTTGGATTTCTATCATTTGCCACTAGCATTGGCCAGTGTGGTGGGAGAGAGATGTATTGTCTCTCTACCTTCTTTTTTGCTCTTTTTACCTATGCCTATGCTAGTAAAGGGTAATCCACAGGCCAACAATTATTTCTCATTTCTACTTTTAACAGCTGGACAGTTAATTGAAATTCCTTCTTGATTCTTAGAATACATTAACAGTAAGCTCTGGTTTTCTCTTTCTGGTCCTTGTAAATATTTAGTGGGAGATTGGGAGAGAGAGAGCTAATGAAGGACTCTTAGATATACTTTAAACCAGAATGGTGATGCTGATGGATGAGGTCTATCATACTCTCATTTGACAATCTTTCCCAATTGTCTCATGCTCATCCCTTTTTAATTAGGCTTTTTAAGTTTGGCTTCATGTAGCAGAGAATTCAGGTGAGAGTAGCCTAATCTAATATTGTTTTAAAATTCTTCCTTATGAAGTCAGGATTGGAGGTAGGCAGTGTAGAGATAGAAGGGTACTCTATGATGTCATCAGGGAACTGACTTCTATCTTTCTGTTCAAATATCTCAAGCATGGATTTCTAGTCTTTTTTCTTAAATTTTTTTTAGCATTTATTTATTTTTGAGAGACAGAGTGAGACAGAGTGCAAGCGGGGGAGGAGGAGAGAAAGAAGGAGACACAGAATCCGGAGCAGGCTCCAGGCTCTGAGCCATTAGCATAGAGCCTGATGCGGGGGTCAAACCCATGAACCATGAGATCATGACCTGAGCCGAAGTCAGAAGCTTAACTGACTGAGCCACCCAGGCACCCCAAGCATGGATTTCTAGTTTTAAGATCTCAGGACCTTGACACAGAATTCCAGATAGGAAAGAAAAAGACCAAGGAACAAACATGTGCAGTTAAATGAATCTTTTAAGAATGCCTATTTGGAAGCCCTACCAAGTAACTTCCACCCACTTCTCATTGGCTCAAACTGCCATATGGCCACCTCTGGCTGCAAAGGAAGCTGGAAAGTATAATTTTTTAACTAGGGACATAGGTGCTCCAAATAATAATGATGTTCTTTCAGTAAGAAGAAAGGGAAGAATGGTTATTAGGTAGATAGCTTTATGTTTCCTTTATAAGAATAGATATTGATCGGATAGTTACTCAAAGTCTCATCTATGGAACCCTTAACGCAACAATACTTTTCTTATATGCTCACTGCTTTGTATCTTTTCCTATATTTTTTGGTTATTATAAATATTCTCTTTTGGTTGTTTTTGTTAGCATTGTGTCTCGTTTCTACAGTGCTCTGTTCTTTGAGGTCTCTGAAGCCACAGGTACTCATGTTGAAGGACACTAGTAGATTGCATATTACTCTTGTTCAGGATAGTGTTTTATATACTTAAGCCATGGCTGGACCAGGCATGTGCTGAGCTAGCTCTACTGTCCCCAGGAGTTGGTTGTTAAATTTTCAGGAATTTTCTAAGCCACCTATTAAATACAGCCATCATTAAAAAGTAAATTATGAAAATTTACACTGAAATAAATTTTATTAAAAACAAAGGAAAAAGTACCCAAACTCATCACTTCCTAATTATTTCACTCTGTAATTATTATCTATGCTCTGAAGTTATTTATGTTTATTTTATCTGTATGATAAATTAGATAAGAGTCTGCTACTTTGCATCTCTTCCCAATTTTGTAGTTGATGACATCACGTTGGTAGCTGAAGGGGCCATGGTGCAAGTATTTATACCATGGAAATCAGCAAACACTACAGCTTAGGGCTTGAGTTACTGTGTTGTTGATTGTCTTTCTAGACCTAAGAAACTGATAGAGAAAATAACGCAGATTAAACTCAAGTGTCCAGTTTCTGGTTGTTTCATTATGAATAGCACAAAAAAATTGAGAAAATATTCTTCCAGGATTAGGAAATTATTACCTGATTCAGTAAATAAGTTGTTCACATAAATGACAAACTAGTGAAGTTTCAAACATCTTAATTGTTTCACATCTGTCTCTAGTCATTAAAAGTAGCCAAAACATGAAGTCAGAACTATACCCAAGAGCCAGTTGCTAAACATTTACCAGCATATCCTGGCTGAAACCTAATGGGGAAGAAAGTCATGTTCTTGATCTCTAGACTAGAGTTGGTTTATATTGCAAAGAAACATCCAAGAACTTGGTTTTCTTTCTTGTGGTGCAAGAATCAATACAGCATCAGAAGGACCTGCACTCTAGCTTCTGCCTGCCTCTGATGCTCAAATTGCCTAAGTTCATGGACTCACTTCTATAATATTCCTTATTTGGTGAGTGGTTTTCTTAAATCAAGTTATCCTTATTTACTACTTTATATAATATATGGGTGGTAGATTGTATATGACCTCCCATGAAGTGTGCTGCAGGCTTTTTGGACAATCACGAGTACCCACACACTCTGTATCTCCCAAGCCTCTTTTCTATGAAGCATGCAAATTTGCTTCACATCAACCATATCAAGCTGTATCCTTATTGTAGTGTACCTGGGTGCTCCAGCTTCTCCAAGATTTATTGCTCTAAGGAAAAGTATTCAAAATAAGCTGAAATTTGTAGTTAACTATTTTGAAGATAAGAGAGGCAGCAGGAATCTTTAGAACGCTGGGTGGAAAAAAACTGGACACGGTCCATCAGCTCAGCAAAATAATCTTACTGAATCACGTTTTCTTGCCAGCCATGACATTGTTGGCTACTAAGCTGGCGATATTTTTCAAATAAATAGAGAAAAATCTCATTAATTTAGATGCTACTGGTGTATAATTTGAGCAAAGGCTGGTTTGGAGTTTTTCTGTATACTATTCGTGATGAATAAAGACTACTAAATGGATAGTCAAACAAGAGGAGAGAAACAAGAGTACAAAATTTTTCAAGCACTTTCACAGAACACTTGTAAATGGTTTTGTTTGCCAGTGTTGCTAATTAGCTAACCATTAATGCAGATCTTGTAGGATTTCACTTGGCAGAGCTCTGTCAGTCATCAGATGTGTTCAACTTCCTCAAAAGGAATGTAATTACATAACCTTAAAAAACACCCATGATTAGAATTTTTCACTAATTCAGATTGACATTTTTTTCAAGTAGACTCAATTCAGTATTATGGTATAGATGTAGGCACAATTCTAAAATATTACACAATAACTTGCATATATGCCCATTGAAGTGTATTTCTTACTGTTATCAAAATATTAGGATTTTTCTTCCTTTGAGAGTCATCATCCTCTCATATCTTTGTGTAGTTGTGAGTGTGTGCGTGTGTGTGTGTGTGTGTGTGTATGTATGTATGCTAGAGATCCTTGGATCTCCTCCTCCTGCATTTGCTAGATCACTGCTCTTCTGAGTCTTATCTTCCCACTTACCACTTTTCACTCTACCACTGGACTGGCTGTCTTTGCTCAAAGTTAAATCCAGCAACAAAAAGTCCATAGTTCCTTCAAGACAAATATTGTTCCTGTGTCAAGGGCCATCATGGAGAGGGTTGGTGGAGAACACAGGGGAGGTAGTAAACACATGGCAGGGCTCACTTCTCTTCTTTGTGCTCTTCCTCACTTCCTTTCAGGACTTCACTAAGCTAAGTTGTACAAACAATAAGAAATTAATTAAAGGAAGACTTATAAAACTTTTTTCAAAGTGTTACCTTTCTCACGGCTCAATAGAAATGGATCCAAGAAGTTAAACCTTTGTCAAATAGGCACTTTGTGAGCCATCATCATTCCCCTGTAACATTTTGTAACTTTATTCTTGGGTTCTTTTCCTTTTTTTTTTTTTTTTAGTGTTTATTTATTTATTTTGAGAAAAAGAAAAAGCATGAGTGGGGGAGGGGCACAGAGAGAGAGAGAGGGAGAGAGGGAGGGAGGGAGGGAGGGAGAGAGAATCCCAAGCAGGCTCTGTGCTGTCAATGCAGAGCCCGACATGGGCCTCAACCTCATGGACTGTGAGATCATGACCTGAGCCAAAATCAAGAGTCTGACCCTTAACCAACTGAGCCACCCAAGTACCCTTACCTTCTCTTCTAATTTCCTTAAGGTGAATCTCTGTTCATCTTTTGGAAAACCTCTCCACAAGGCCAGGTACAGCCTCAGGATCTATCTCTTTTACCCAACAGTACATTTCTCAAAGTTTGAGTAATGTAGTCTAGAAATATGCCTTACGGGATCTGGGAGGACAGTGTAGGATGGGCTTTGGAAGCACTCCAGTCTAGAGGGGACTTAAGTCCTCAGGGTTTTTTTCCCCTTCAAATTTCTCCTCTAACATAAGCTGCAGATTTGCCCTTTATATTATTCTCTCTCTCTCCTTGCCCTCTCCATCCCCCATGCACATTTACTACAACACATACCCTCTAAGGGCACATATCAATTCTCAGATCAGAGCTGTATAGTGTAGTGAAGTATAGTATAAACTCACAAGAGGGAAGAATATTCCCAACTACATCATAATTTGTGAGGCTACTTATCTCAAAGTATAGATTTCACACTATTATGCAGAGAATAATTCATTCATCTTCATACATTCTTCTCCATTCCCTCTAAAGGGTTCCCTTTCAGTTCCGTTGAGGATAAAAAGCAACCAAATGATATATACTTCTTAAAAGAAAGCATTCAGTGACACAGAGCACCAACTTTAAGAGCTTCATTAAACTTTCAGATGAGTTATTGACCACTCCTTTCGATTCTGTCTGGGCTATAGAAGTTAATTTTTTCCATTTGCCCCACTCTTCCCCATCAAGAAATCTCCTACTCCTTCTTTGTGCCCACATACTGGAAACTTTCCCCAATTCAAAAACAATTGGTCACTCACTCCTTTGCTCACATGTTACTTTATACATATGTCCTCAACAGTCCTGGCACTGGATAATTATTTCTTTATATATTGGTCTAGATTGTGCTGTCCAATATGGTAGTCACTAACCCCATGTGGCTATTTAAATTTAAATTAATTCGAATTAAATACATTTAAATATTTATTCCATCAGTTGCATGAGTAATATTCCAAGTGCCCCATAGCCATATCTGGCCAATTGCTACAATATCGGTCAGTGAAGGTATAGAACACTTGCATAATCACAGAAAGTTCTATTGGATAGCGCTGGTCTGTGAACTTTCATATTACTACTGATCATTATATTCCCTGTCCTAGAGTAGTACCTATAGTAGGTGCTCATCAAATGCTCTTTAGATGAATAAATGAATGATGAAGAATTCCTTGATGTTGATTCTGCAGTCTTAAACACATTCTTTTGCAAATCTTCAATTTCTTTTTTTCTTTATTGAAATGGAGAATTAAGAGTTTGTTTCTGATGGTTTTAAGCTTCCAGTATAAGTGACTTTTGAATGGGGAAGGTGATTTAAGGAAAAGACGTAGAGACAGGAACAAAAACATCAGGTTCAAAGATATCTGGAGTGGCTGGTACATGAGATAGTAACTATTACTGGACGTTTATTATTGATAACTCTTACTGAGCACAACACGTTACATATATTACCTCAGTTAATTTTCAGGGAATATTATTATCTCCATTTTATGAATGGGAAAACAGAGACACAGAGAGGTTAAATAACTTGATAGAGTAACTCAGTAAAGGACAGAGCCAAGATTCAAACTCAGGCAGTCCAACTTCAAAGCCTGGGCTTTTAATCAATAAGTAAGACCACCTCTTCTCATAAGTAGGAAAGGCTCAGGAATTAGATTGGAGAGGAAGGGACCCAAATCATAATGGGGTTGTCAGGGCCTCCTGAGGAGTTGAACTTTATCCTGCGGCTCTGGAAAAAAAAATGTTAAGAAAGAAAATTACTTTGGTTGTTTCTTTTAGAAATATCATTGTAGTTATAGAAAAGAGGATGGAGTCAGAGGGAATATGTACAATCAAGGGACTTAGTACAAAAAACTAGAAAAGAAACAGTGAGGGTAGTGTTCCAGGGGTAGGGTGAAAAGGAGTTTGAAACAGATGTAGGAGTTACAAGTGACAATATTGGCAACTTTTGATATGGGGGTGAGGAAAAGAAAGGGTTGGGCATGACTGGCCAGCTTTCTGGCCTGGTTCTTTTTAAAAGTTTATTTATTTATTTTGAGAGAGAGAGAGAGAGAGAGAGAGCCAGAGCGAGAGCACAAGCAGCAGAGGGGTGAGAGGGAAAGAGAAAATCCTAAGCAGGCTCTGAGCTGTCAGTGCAGGACTCAAACCCATGAACCGTGAGATCATGACTGGAACTGAAATCAAGAGCCAGACGTTTAACTGACTGAGCCACCCAGGTGCCCTCTGGCCTCGTTCTTCATGCATGGGGAGACATTTTACTGGCATTGGGAACACTTGAGGAAGAGAAAAAAATATGGGGGGGGGAGTGAGGAGACATGAAGTGTTGGGTATAATTTTTAAATGCATGGATTTGGAGGTGTTTGTGGGATATTTAGTTGGGGATGACTGGTGAGTGATTACAAATTCATATTTGAAGCTTGGGAGAGTAGTGCTTAGAATAGAAATTTCTGTTTATCAGAGAAAACTTGGTAGTCGAAACTGCAGAAGAAAACCACGCAAGGCAAAAAAATATGGAAAGAGGAGAACGTGGTACATTAAGTTTTAAGGAGAGTGTAGAAGAGATGGAGAGGGATGTTAGAGAGAGGAGGAAAACCAAGAGTTGTAGGACAGTTGCTGCGTATCTCAACCCTCAAACACTCCGTCCAATCAGGTGTTACCTGCACTTGGAAACCCAGCATCAGCCCTCTAAAAATGTTAGCCCAAGCAAACTGTTACCAAGTATCATCACCTTTGTTATTGGCATCTCAAATCTGGTCTGTTTCTTTTCCCTAGGACTTGGGCTCCTTTTGATGTTCTGTTTTACCAGGATATTTGGACAATATGTAACTTAAACAAATCATATAATCTCTCTGGAACTTAATTGCACATTTGGAAAATATCAGATCAGTAATTTTCTTTTTTTTAATTATTAAAAAAATTTTTTTACATTTACTTATTTTTGAGAGACAGATAGATTACAAGTGGGTGAGAGGCAGAGAGAGAAGGAGACACAGAATCCAAAGCAGGCTCCAGGTTGTCAGCACAGAGCCCGAGGCAGGGCTCGAACTCACAAACTGTGAGATTGTGACCTGAGCTGAAGTTGGATGCTTAACTGACTGAGCCATCCAGGCACCCCCAGATCAGTAATTTTCAAATTCCTTTTGTTAGCCACAGAAGGCCTTTCTCAAATAGAAGTTTGTGGAGCTTCACTCTATTAAACAGAAAAAAGGTATAGCTGGTTTGGTTGAAGTCAGATCATGTGTCACCAGATCGTGTGCTCTCACACAGCATGCTCAACATGCTGTTTTTAATTAATCTTAAGTCTTTGCTTATAGACCCAAGTCCTGATAACTCACTTAAGTAGAGGAAATGTGTTTTGGCCAACAGTATCTGTGAACTTTGATGACGATGATGGTATTTTGTGGCAGACACTTTTGGTTGCCTGTCTAATAGGCTTTTCCTTGTGAATTCCATCTCTCATTTCGTCCTGGCCCTCAACTTTTCATTGTTGATAGAGCTCTGATTTTGTTTTATTGTTTTCTTTGGGTTGCTTGAGGAAAGTAAGCTGTATCCCAGCTCCAAGAGATAAATGATAAATGTTCTAATTGTGATGGTCTTATTCCTTTTTCCAGTGATTCAGTTAGGAATGGGTAGGGTGTGTATCTCAGTCTTGACCTACAGAACTGAGGGTAATTGTGCTGAGCAGTTTCTTGGAAAGGTTTTCTCATTAATAAAAAGAGCTGAGTGAAGAAAACACTCCTATTGTTAGCTGGATGCTGTCATCTACCTGTGATATCTGAAATGCTCTAGCCATCTTGTGACCATAAGGGGATGGCCTATTCATGCAGACTAAGCAAGTAGAGCAGAGAGGAGGAAAGAACTTGGAGGTTTAAAATGTTCTTTTTAAATTTTTTTATTAAAATGTTTTTATAATGTTTATTTTTGAGAGAGAGAGAGAGAGCACACAAGTAGGGGAGGGACACACAGAGCACAAGAAAGAGAGGAAGATA